>CM035849.1:216839768-217439768 GCA_020510985.1 Pholidichthys leucotaenia | reverse complement strand
GGGGGGGGGGGTCGGTAAATCAAATTAAATCTTGCAAACTTTATTGAACCAGTCAGACAACCCCACTCATAAGTTTGCAACAAATCAGAATAAATAATGGTCGGCCTTCCTATTATGGCCTGTAATAAAGCACTCAGAGGGCGCATACCTCCGCCAAGGCTCCTTTCGGCTCTCATGGATCACCTCTAAAATGTAAAGGGTTTGTGTGTAGGCCTAGAGCCACTGGTGGTGAAAATTGCATCAGAGTCTGTCCATTAGTTTTGGAGTATTATTGCTAACACACTGTGAGAAGATAAGAGCCTTGGCTGAGGTATGCATTTTCAGATCATCACCAAAATGTAATGGGTTCCTCTGTAGCCCATGAACCACCTCTGGTAAAAATTTCATCCAAATCCATTCAGTAGTTTTGGAGTATTGTTGCAAACACTCTGTGAGAAGTTAAGAGCCGTGGTGGAGGTATGCATTTTCAGATCATCACCAAAATGTAATGGGTTCCTCTCTAGCCCAAGAACCACCTCTGGTGAAAATTTCATCCAAATCCATCCTGTAGTTTTTGTGTAATCCTGTTGCACAAATACAAACAAAGCCCTTGGTGGAGGTATGCACTCTCAGATCATCTCCAAACTATAATTATCTGTTCCCCGTGCCATTACACCCCTTTCCTGAAAATTTCTTCAAAATCCATTCATAACTTTTTGAGTTATGTTGGTAACAGACAAACCAATAAACCAACCAATGCCACTGAAAACATTACCTCCTCCCTTGGCTTTGCCAGAGGAAACAAAACAAAACAAAAGGACTCAACACAATAAAAAGTGCATTAAGCAAGAATTCTAGAGAAAGATATTTTAAAACCATATAAATTAAAGTTCACTTTTTCTGTTTGGTTATGTTTTTAACAATAAGGGCCATGCCTTTGGCAGTATAATTTGTGACTGCAGTTGTGATTGCTTTCTATTTTGCACTTTTGTTGTATTGGGATAAATTTTCCAAATGAAGAAGCCATATTGTCATTTTGTTTGGGCTTGTTCCTTTATTGATTGATTGATTGATTGATTGATTGATTGATTGATTGGGGGCTACCTGGGATGTTGAGAGCAATTCCTAATGCATTCTTCATATTATAGTGCATGACATGTCACTGGTGAAATAAATTAGTGGTAGTGCGACATAATTTGCACAAAACTGTATTTTGTTCAGTTTTTTCCCTTCGGAACTGGTCCTTTTTAATCCTTTTGTTCAAGTCTGCTGCACTGCAGCCAGTATGTGTGTGTGTCATTTTATTTTTTCCCCTCTCCCTGCACTCTGTTAGTGTTGCCAGATTGTGCATAAAAAACCAAGTGTCTCTGCTCCACGAAAACAGGCTCAAAAGAAGCAGTTTCTAAAGAACAAAATTGTGGGGGAAAACAGACCTGGCAACAACCCTGAAATGAAACACAGTGTGGGGAGGCGGGATGAAGCACCTGAGTGCAGCTCTATGATTCTCTATGGAGAAGCTGACAGCCATGAAAATGCTCAAGCTTCGCGATAAAAATATTTTTTGTATCACGCATAGTAGAATGTATCAATAAAACAAATACATATATTTGTTGTATCGCCCAGCCCTAGTTAGAGCGTAAGCCGTCCAAGATTTTTCTTAGAGACAACTATGGTATGATTTGAAAAGGCCACATCATTTCTTTAAGTAGTGACCTTTACAAGATGTAGAGAAAAACTGACCTCTGACCTTGACCTCAAGGTCTATAACGCCTGCAGCAATCATCCAATCGGAGTCATATTGCGATATTAGCATCATATCAAACCCTGGTACCATGTTTCAAAACATTTGAAACAAAACTATTGGAGGAGTTGATTTCACAAGATAGTTACTGTCTACGTATTAACTAAGGTGAAATAGGACATAAGTCAGAGACTGTAACTCCTGCAGAAATCATGACATTGGAGCCAAATTGCTATATGCATATCATCAGTGTTTATCAAACCCATCCATCCATCTATCTTCTACTGCTTTTCCAGAGGTCCAGGTTTCGGAGGCAACATAAAGCAGAGAAGCCCAAACTTCCCTCTCCCCAGCCACCTGCTCCACCTTTTCAGAGAGGATACCAAGATGTTCCCAGGCCAGCTAGGAGACATAGTCTCTCCAGCGAGTCCTGGGTCTGCCCCGGGGTCTTCCCCCAATTGGACGTGCCCGAAACACCTCAAGTGGGAGGTGTCCAGGAGGCATCCTGATCGGATGCCCAAACCACCACAACTGACTCCTTTCGATGTGGAGGAGCAGCGGTTCTACTCTGAGCCTCTCCCGGATAACTGAGCTCCTCATCCTATTTCTAAGAGAATCCAGCAATCCTACGATAAAAGCTCATTTCAGCCGCTTCTATCTGCAATCTCATTCTTTTGGTCAATACCCAAAGCTCATGACCATAGGTGAGGGTAGGAACGTAGATTGACCGGTAAATCAACATCTTTGCTTTAGAGTTCAGCTCCCTCTTCACCACAGTGGACGGGTACAACATCCGCATCACTGCAGAGGCTGCTCTGATCTGTTTGTCAATCTCTCGCTCCATTCTCCCCTCACTCGTGAATGAGATCCCGAGATACTTAAACTTCTCCACTTGTAGCAGGAGCTTGTCCCCAACCCGGAGAGGACAATCCACCTTTTTCCGGCTGAGGATATATTAAACCCTGGTACCAAATTTCAAAACAGTTGGAAAGAAACTGTAGAAGTTGATTTCACAAAAGTGGGACAGATGGACAGACTATGCATCACTTTTGCAGCAGGTTATGAAGGGGTTGAATAATTCTGAGACTGCAGTAGTCATTAAAAGTGGCATTTTGTGTTAAATTTGGAGAAACCACTTCTAATAGTAGTTGTGTTGAGGTATTTAAATTGTTCTTGTTTGATTTATTTATTACAAACAGCTGCTAATTTTGCCAATAAACGTAATTGGCAGTGGAGATTGAATGATTTTGATTGCAACTATAGATAGATAGATAGATAGATAGATAGATCTTTGTGTCTTATCAGCACATTCAGACATGCATATTTTTTCTTGATGCAGGAATCAGTTATTAGACAAGGAGAGAAGGAATTTAAACTTAAATGTTGTGGAAGATGCCTCTGCATCAGCAGAAACAGCTTTTTATTATTGCTCAGATGTGTTTACTATCAGGTCTTACTGTACATTTGAATGTAATCGAGAATAGTAGTTTGGAATTTGAGCATCCAAAATTTATTGAGCATGTAAAATTATCATTGCTATACAAAAAAGTAGAAGCTAAATACTGCAAACATCCACTTCCACTATTACTTCTGCAAGATAAAAGAAAATTTGAACTTCAAGGCTAGTTTTACAAAGACTCAGTAACCTCTTGGGTGTGATGGAAGAAGATAAGAAAATCAAGCTACACTGTAAGAAAGAATTAAACTAGCACTTGCTCTGCATCCACAGACAGCAGCCTCATAGCTCTCCAGCCCAAAATCAGATAAGTTTCACTGTGCATCGGGGTTGAAAATCCATACTTATAGGAGTTATTTTAGTGACATTGGGTCCCTTTGTCTCTCCTGTAAAAACTATGCAGCCCTGACAAAAGACCCCTGTTTCAGCCAGTGTTAGCATGCAGATTCTCGGGTGTACTGCTACACCATTTGCGGTGGCACAGTGGTGTTTATTGTTATGCAAGGAGGAATGCACTGGACGTCCTCTGCTGTGGGAGCGGGTTCACATTAATGGACAGCTGTCAAAGTGGAACGCGTTGGGATTTTAGCAATTTTGATATGAACTTGCATTGTTTGTGCACGAGTGAAACAAGAAAAATTGCCATAATTTTGTAGATCATCATTTCAGTTCAGGGGTATTCTTGAGCTAATTTTGAACCAATAAGCTGATTATAAAGCTGTAAATAATAGATCTGGAAGAATCTGATTAGCTGTGTTCTATTCAAATAAGATAAAATTAGAGATTAAATTATTAATTACCTATAACCCATCACTCTCACATTTCCACCTCTTCCAGCTCCACAGGTGAGTCTTATCACAGCTAAAATGCAAAATCTGTTAGCCCTGCTGGTCCCCGCTGCAGCAGGAAGGGCCCGGCCCGTCAAAGGAGCCCTTTGTGCTGCACTGGTTTGTTGTGTGCCATGCGGGCCCGAGCCCATAGATGACCCTTGTTGTTTTCTGCACAGGCCTGGGTGAGGCAGATGCAAAGCAGAACAATGGCTGCGTCTCGGAGAAGCCGGCGGTGACTGACTCCACGGGCACTGAGGGCCCCCGCCAGCCCTGGAACCCTGCCAGTGTAGATGACCCTGCAATGCCACGCCCCCACCTGGTCCGCCTCTTCTCCCGAGATGCCCCGGGCCGAGAGGACAACACCTTCAAAGACCGACCTTCTGAATCGGACGAGCTGCAGACCATCCAGGAGCACAACGGAGCGGCTTCAGAGAGCGGGTCGGAGAACCCCGAATAGGACCTAGACTAGGCTAGCTTTTTTTTTTTCCTTCCTCCCCTTCTCTCTCTTTTTTTCCCCTTTCGCCCTCATTTTTCTTTGCCCTTTCATTTAAGGGAGAGACAAATAACCTCACATTTTCAAGAACAACTGCTACTACTTCTGCTCCTACTACTACTATGGCTTCCACAAGCAGCTCTGCACAGGCCACCTTCGGGCTGGGTCGGAGGAAGAAGAACCCCGGGCTCCTGGATCAGATTGGAAAGTTCTTTGGCGGGGACAAGAAAAGGAAGGGCAAGGTGAGGAAGCGAGGGAAGTCGAGGTGGGGAAAAAACAAACCTTGACTTCTTTACATGTGTCTCAGCTCATTCTGTTGATTTGCTCCATTTTAATTTTTTTTAACTTGTGATTGTTTTTACACATGTTGTAAGCATTTGTCCTGTAGAAATTAGTTAGTTTTACTGTCATTTTAGGTTGAAACAAAGCCTGACATTGTGCTGTGGCTTCCATTGAGTGGCTGTTAATGGATACTGGATAGTGACTTTGGGTGGGGTTTGGTTTAGTCTTATTGCAATGATGCTGTGATTTTTATTTTTATTTTTTTTTTACATTTAAATATAACTATCCATATTACTGTGTTTATTTAAATGGTACTGACATAAGTAGCATTTTCCTCTTCAGCTGAACTTAAATATTTGAAGATGTGACGTTAGTCGTTGCTGTTAATGGTGTCTTGCTTATTACAACTTTTGTCAAACTGGACAACAGCTGTGTTCGAGTTCAGGTACCTCTGCTTTTTCTTTTTTATGTTGAGAAGCTGGTTAATCTGCAGAGTTCTTGCAGCTCTTTTTGTTGTGAGTCTGTTTGTTTTCTCTGTTTCTGGGTTAATTTTTAATCATCTGTGATAAGTCAGGTACAGGGAGGTACTTTTACTGCTGTTTGCACGGTACCGCAGTCTGCAAAGTCACTTTCAATTATTAATCACATTATGCTATAAATGATCAAAGATGTACAGTATATTAACATATAATGAGAAGTATATATTAGTGTAGGAGCTTGTAACTACCCCCTGTTTTGGAAATATATACAGTATATATTCATAAATTATCCTTGATTTTCTTATCTCTCAGACAAGTTGTTTTATGAGCCATTTGGTCTCGTATTGCTTTATAATGTTGTCATGATTCCAGTTTAAATGATTTTAACAGGTGAAACTTGGCTGAACAGACCCACTTTGTTTAAAAAGATAAAAGATGTCAGTAGTATGCCTGCACCCAAACATTCAGTTATTCAGATGTTTATTCATTACACTGGTATTCCCATTTCAAATTTGGTATTCAGATATTTGCTTTCCCCCAAGCTACTTAATTTTAATATTGATAACGATGAATTTCATTTTACAAAAGAAAATTTAGTCGAATAAAAAAATAGCACAATTTGATGATAAAGTTATACAGCGGGAAAAATAAGTATTGAACACGTCAACATTTTTCTCATTAAACATATTTCTGATGGAGCCACTGACCTGAGATTTTCACCAGATATCAGTAACAACCCAAGTAATCCATACATACAAAGAAATCAAGGCAACTGTGTTCACAAAACAAGTTATATTTAATAAAGTGGAATGACACAGGGAATATGTATGGAACACACTTGGTGAAATTCATTTAATATTTAGTAGAAAAGCCTTTGTTGGTAATAACGGCTCCCAGACACCTCCTGTATGGAGAAACTAGACACAGGCATTGCTCAAGAGTGATTTTAGCCCATTCTTTCACACAAACTGTCTTCTAATCTTGAAGGTTCAGTGGATGTCTTCTATGAACTCTGATCTTCAGTTCATTCCATAGATTTTCAGTTGGATTCAGGTCAGGTGACTGACTGGGCCATTCTAGCAGCTTTATTTTCCTTCTCTGGAGCCAGTTGAGAGTTTCCTTGGCTGTGTGTTTGGGATCATTGTCTTGCTGAAATGTCCACCCTTGTTTCATCTTCAGCATCTTGGCAGATGGCAACAGGTTCTTATCTAGGATGTCTTTGTACATTTATCTATTCATCTTTCTTTTCATCATATGAAGTCTGCCTGTACCTATGCTGAAAATCACCCCCACACCATGATGGGATATGCAGCGCCATTTCTCCTCCAAACATGCTGTGTGTTGTGGCATCCAAAAAGTTCAGTTTTGGTCTCATCTAACCAGACTATATTCTCCCAGTATTTTACTAGCTTTCCCAAATGTTGTGCAGCAAATTTTAAATGAGCTTCAGCATGCTTTTTCTTCAGCAATGGAGTCTTGCGAGGTGAGCGGGCATGAAGCCCATGTCAGTTGAGTGCATTACTTATTGTTTTCTTTGGCTCTTGGATAACTCTTTTGATAATTCTTTTGACTCCTCTGTCAGAAATCTTGCGAGTTGCTCCTGGTCATGGCTGGTTTATGGTAGAATGATGTTCCTTCCGCTTCCGAATGATGACTCCAACAGTGCTCATTGGAACATTCAGCAGTTTAGAAATGCGCCTCTAACCAATGCCATCATTATGTTTTGCAACATGTTTTATGTTTTGCATTATGTTTTGCAGCAATAAGGTCTAGAGAGAGCTCTTTGTTTCTACCCATCATGAGTTCTATGTGGTGTGACAATCTGATATTCACAGACCTTTTTAAAGGCTATCAGTCAGGACTTAACCAGCTAAAATTTATTTGTGCTGATGGGGGATGGGATGGCTTCCTAAATTCTGATGGATTTCAGCTGGTTTCTTGGCTTTATATGCCTTTTCGCACCTCTTTGTCTTGATGTGTTCCATGCTTTTTCCCTGTGTCATTCCATCCATCCATCCATCTTCTTCCGCTTAATCCTTTTCGGGTTGTGGGGGGGCTGGAGCCTATCCCAGCATCTTTGGGCGAGAGGCAGGGTACACCCTGGACAGATCGCCAGTCCATCACAGGCCAACACAGATAGACAGACAACCATTCACTCTCACGTTCATACCTAAGGACAATTTGATGCCAATTAACCTAACTTGCATGGTTTTTTTTTGGCATGTGGGAAGAAACCAGAGAAATCCCGGAGTAAACCCATGCAGACACGGGGAGAGCATGCAAACTCCACACAGATCACTGTTGGTCGGGGGCTGGGATCGAACCCAGGATCCCCCGGCCAAGGGTGAGTTGCTGTGCTGCCGCAGTGCTCCGTGTCATTCCACTTTATTAAATATAACTTGTTTTGTAAACACAGTTGCCTTGATTTCTTTGTATGTATGGATTACTTGGGTTATTACTGATATCTGGTGAAAATCTCCGGTCAATGGCTCCATCAGAAATATGTTTAATGAGAAAAATGTTGATGTGTTCAATACTTATTTTCCCTGCTGTAAATTTAATTCAGTTCAATTCAATTCAACTTTATTTATATTGTGCCATTTCACAACAGTCATCTCATCGCACTTTCAACTGTAGGGGAAACCCCCACAATTGCAGAAATACCCCAGCAATCAGGCGATCCCCTGTGAGCAAGCACTTGGCGATGGTGGAGAGGAAAAACTCCCTTTTAGCAGGAAGAAACCTCCAGCAGAACCAGGCTCAGGGAGGGGCAGTCATCTGCTGCGACTGGCTGGGGGGTGAGGGGATAGAGAAGATGAAGAAAAGAACAGACATATAGAGAGCAAACAGCACAACAGGGACTCAATCTATGGGAGAGAACAAACAGATGTTAATGACCAGCAAAAATATTTCATTGAGAGTGAAGAAAGGAGTGAAGCCCAGTGCATTGTTGGATTTCCCCCGGCTGTCTAAACCTATTAGCAGCAATAACTAAGGGAGGGTTCAGGGGCACATGATCCCTCCCTAATTGTAGGGATAATTGCTATATCAAAAAGGTAGGTTTTAAGCCTATTCTTAAAAACAGCGATCAAGGCTAACTCCTGAATCCAGATTGGCAGCTGGTTCCACAGGAGAGGGGCTTGATAACTGAAGGCTCTGCCTCCCATTGCACTTTTGGAGATTCTAGGTATTACAAGTAATCCAGCATTTTGGGAGCGTAGTGCTCTGTTAGGATAATATCAGATCTTTTACTAAATAAAAAGGGGCCTGATTATTTAGAGCTTTGTAAGTGAGAAGAAGGATTTTAAACTTAATTCTAAACTCTATGGGAAACCAATGAAGGGAGGCCAGAAACTTAATAAAAAAAAGTAACAAATTTACTTGAATCAATTTGCAAATATTTAGGGAAAAGATTCAAATGTACATGACAAAAATCACAACTTCACAGAGAAAAGCTTTAAATTTAGAAAAAATTAATTTACAAGGAGGGTCAGTGGTTCGATTCCCGCTTTGCCTGCAGTCTGCATGTCGACATGTCCTTGAGCAAGACACTGAACCCCCAGGTGCTCCTGGTGGGTAAGGCCAGTGCCGATGCATGGCAGCTCTACTGCCATCAGTGTGTGAATTTGTGTGTGAATATATAAGTGGACGCCATTTACCATTTTGAAAAATGTTATGAAAAAAGGTTGACAGTTTTCAAGAAAAGTTGCAAATTTATGAAAAAAAGTTGCATGTCTACATGAAAATGTTCCAAATTGATGCAGCGTTCATGCTGATGCAGTACACTGATGGAGAAGACAGGCTGAATATTTGGAGCCACAGCCCAAGTCAGTAGATTGTCTGCTGTGGTAGCAGAGCCTCCGTTTGGTCTCCTGGCACCAATCAGCTAACACAGACTGGGCTTCAGTTTCCAGACATGATTGACTGTTTGGAATGGCTGCCACAGCATTTAAGAACCAAACCGTTTAGTAGCCCCCGCTGGTTTGACTCCATCTTGGTCGGTGCACGGCAGTGGAAATTTGAAGCCTGGGAATTGAAATTTGAGTTTGAAATCACAGCTATCCTGTCAACACTACTGCAGCAAGCCTGTCCCACAAAATGAACATCAGTGGTAGATTTAAGTTTTGTTTTTGATTTTTTTTAATGGTATGTATCGGTATGTTCTGCTCACTGGGACAGCTGGTTAAACATTCCAGTAATGGTTTTGAAAGGCAGAGCCAATCCTGTGAACAAAAATACTATCCATAATTATACCATGTTTTTTTTCTAGTGCTTTCCTAACCCTGCAGAGTGCCAATCACAGTTAACTGGCATAGTAATTGCAGAGAAATCATTGAACAGCATGAAAATATGAACCCTGCCGCCACTCATGCTTTTATGCCAACTATGAAATGGGTGTTCGCCTCAAGATTCAAGATGACAGTGATCTCATTAGCATGACGCAGATCTTTGCATTTGCTCGTTCTGCTGATCAGTATTGTGCTGAACCTGTTCAGGGAGGACGGTCAACAGAACAAACCGCATGATTTTTTTTCTCCTGCTTTTTTTCGTTTCTTGTCCTCCACGTTGACGACAAGTTTACAGAAAGCAAAGTCGTGCAAATATATTTATGTATTCACCGAGGATTTGCCTTTGAACGACGAGCTTTCACATCTCCAGCAAATGACAGGTTCACCTCACCTCAGTTGCCTCTTGCAAAAATAAAAAAGAGAAAAAAAAATCTAAATAATCTGCACTAACTTTTAGCTGCAAACACTTATTTTTCCAGAAAGATTTCATCATGAAGACAGATATTTTTCAGCTTATTATCTTATCAAGCTTGCCTGCGTATCTGCACAGAACTGCCACACAGACGTCCTTAATGCTGATTTTTAGGCTGCAGTATTATGAGAAACATGTTTCCGTGATTCTCGTTGCATTTTGAATATGCATGCGTGTGTTGAACTGATTTCACATGAGGGAGAGGTGGAGCTGTTTACACACCGATCCATCGTGCTTTTTAATAACCCTTTTGTCTGACATGTTTGCATAATTTTTACTTCAAACCGGAGTCTGGCTTTGGAGAAGATTTTAAGATGATACCCAAGCGGTCTTTAAGTTGTGAGAAGATGTTGGAGGAAAAAAGTGTAACTCAGGTCTTGGGATCCAATCATGCTGCAAGAAATCTTAATTTGAATGCTAACGGCTTTTTGATTATTCCAAATTAGAGAATGATGTGCTAATTAGAGGAGGAATTATGTTTGCATGAAAATGTGCAGAAATTAAGACTAGAGCATGCTTTTTAATAGCACACAGAATGAGTCATATAATACAATGCTTTTAATTGTCCATGAGTCAGGCTTTAAGTAGAGCAGCTCCAGTGTCTTGGGATGATGGAGGGAGGCTCTAACGGCTCTTTCTCTCATCAGTTTGTTCACCTCAGGTTCACATTTCCTCGTGTATGTCAGAGCTTATTAGAGCCTGCCGTGGATTGATGCTACTCTTTTGTAATGCCTTCAGCTTTTCAGTGGATACTTGTATAACTGTGTTGTATCTGTTGTGACTGGTGACCTGTTCCTAACCTGATCCTGTTCTGACCTTTTTTTTTTTTTGATTACTGCTTGATTAAAACTCTTTAACAATACCCTCTGCACCATTGTTTTCTTTTAATTGCAGCCGCTTAATGTCTCATAACTGCTGTGCTAACAGCTGATAAAGGCATACACCTACTGGGGTATTTAAAACATGTAAAAACAAATTTCAAAGTCTCAGCTCCTACTAGCATGTTTTGACCTATTCTCTTCTCTGGGATGTGTGAAAATGTGCTCATCTCAGGCGCACAACTCTGGATGCACAACAGCTCTTCTTTAGCTGTTTCTCTTTGAAAGAGGGAACCAGTCAGTAGAAAACAGGAGCTAAACTGGCCTGTTTTAAGACAGCAGATTAACTGAATTAAAAAAAAATAACAGCAAAAATTTAAAAAAGTAGAATTTTCCACTTTTAGGCAAAATAAGGCATCATTTTATGATACAAGCTGCAAATGATAGTGTTATTATGATGTAACGAAGTATGTCATAATGGTAGTGTAAGTACAATGTAAGTAGAGCATGTTGTGAGTTTAAATATATTGTAAGTACACCATAAGTGCCCTGTAAGATTGCCAAAATTACAGTCAGCAAAGTAGTTGCAGCATACTTGCGAGGTGCTTAGAAAATACTTAAAGGGTTGCAATAAAGCAAGAAAACTGGCACCCCACCAGCCAAATGCAGATGAATTTGTTAAGCAGCTGGTGAATCTGAGGGGTTATGCACACAGACATTTTCATTGAAATTGGGGAAACAAGATCCGCTTGCACACCCCAACGTCACACAAACCGTGGTGCGTTCACATGGACCACCAAAGGTGAGAAAAACTGCTGTCGTATTTATGCCAGGCCAGTAGATAGCAGTGTGACTTTTTTACAGCACCACATACGACTTCCTGTCAACCGTCAATCGCTTCAGAGACCTTGTGCTGAACTTTTAAAATGGTTACCTTTACAGTATTGCCATTGTACCCAAGATACACTACATCTATAAAATAGTGGTCGTTGGTGAAAAGTAAACACGTATTCAGCAACTACACCACTTAATTCTCGCCTCGATTGTTTTCACAAATAGTTTCATTACCGGGCGGAGGGGCGAGTGGAGGTCTTCCTCCACCCCTGCTGCCCTCCTTCCGCCATGGGCTTGGGTCCTGGTCAGTGGCCTGACATGTGGTGTTGGCATCATCCCCGGGACACTACTGGTCTTGTGGGCCATGTCTTGGGGATATGTTTGCATGGTTGTATGAATTGATGGGTTAGAGAGAGAGAGAGTGAGACATTTGTTTCATTGCTTAGTTTTGAAGATATAGGAGGAAATTTACCATCCCAGACTGTCCACTGGTGGAGCGTCGGCCAATGAGGTGCAGCTCATGTGCTTTGTAACAGTGACTTCAGCGTCACAGGTGCTTGAATGGGGTGTGACTAACAGGAGCCACAACAAATGATTGGCATATGTATGAGCTGCTTGCCGTTTCTGTGCACACAGAGGAAAAAAAGCACCAGCAAAGCTTTTCCACTATGGAGACTGGTTTCAAACCTTTACACTTTCACACCTCCAAAATCCTGGTGTCGTATGCACGGACAGCCGAACTATAAAATAATTTTGCCAGTTTGGGTAAAAATGTTTTTGTGTTCATGGGACCTGATTAACCTTCCAGCTACTGTGGTGGATAAACAAAGGGTGGGGCCTTCCTTCAGGAAACGGCTGTACAGTCTTTGGACTTCCTGCAATAATAGTGTTTCTACACTCCAGAGCTGTAGGTGGGAGTAACACACATTGGCCCTGGCAGTCAATATCAAAGTAACAGAAGGAAAAAAATCACAAGTAAAGGATGAAGCAGCCTAACTGGTGAATTTTTTAAAACAAAAATGGGCTATTATATTGCTCGTGATATGAGAGCAAGTCACAACAGGGCCCTTTGCAAGGGGATACATCTTAAGCAAAACAAACGCTGCACATAAAACACTAATTACAAAATGGTGGCATGGCTGGTAGAATTTGGAATCCACCAGCCACTGTGGCTGGTTTGGGGGGGGGGGGGTTCATTTTTATTTATTTATTTTTTAAAAACAAAGGTGCTACTTAATAGAAGTTTAAAATCCTACACGCCTATAGTGTAATTACACACTTTTTATAATGTACATGCATGCAGTGGCAGGCCATGCATTTGACCCATGCGACTTAAGTGAGTTTCCACCTGACTTAATCCACCTCTCAATACCATCACCACGACACCACAGTTATAGAAACCATGAAACTAAACAAAAAACACAACATACCGAGGCTTTGTATTACATTACAGTCTCCCTCTACGACAGCTGCTCTGCACCATGCACACCATCCCAAACAGAAGCATCAATATTTACATAAAATTAAGAGGAGAGGTGAGTAGTGAGCAGCAGTACAGTTTCATGCCAAGAAGCAGCAGTACGCTTTCATGCCAAGAAAGAGTACTACAGATGCAATGCTTGCTCTAAGAGTGCTGATGGAGAAGTATAGAGAAGGTCAGGAGTTTCACTGTGTCTGTGGCTCTAGAGAAAGCATATGATAGGGTACCAAGAGATGAAGTGTGGTACTATATGAGGAAGTCAGGAGTGGCAGAGAAGTATGAGGTGGTGCAGGACATGTGTGAAGACAGCGAGACGGTGGTGAGGTGTGCTGTAAGAGTGACAGATGAATTCAAGGTGAGGGTGGGGTTACATCAGGGATCGGCTCTGAGCCCCTTCTTGTTTGCCATGGTGATGGACAGGCTGACAGACGAGGCCCGGCAGGAGTTTCTGTGGACCATGATATTTGCAGATGACATTGTGATCTGTAGTGAGAGTAGGGAGCAGGTGGAAGAGAACCTGGAAAGGTGGAGGTATGCTCTGGAAAGATGAATGAAAGTCAGTAGAAGCACAAGAGAATACATGAGTGTGAATGAGAGGGAGGCAGGTGTAATGGTGAAGATGCAGAGTAGAGGTAGTGAAGGTAGATGAGTTTAAAGGTGCACTCCGGCGGCTCTAAATCCACCTCAAAAACCAATGTGTATTGCTCAAAATAGTATATTGTGGCTTTTTATACACATAAAAAAAAACTTTCATTGCCCTACAATGGCTTGGAAAGAGCTTTTAAATTGTTGACCTACTTTAGTATGCGTGGATCTATGAATATTCTAATTAGTTCCGCCCATACTCCCGCCCACCAGTAGCTGGAAGAAGATAGCGATCCAACTTGAGGAAGTAAAAGTTTCCATAGGTGAACCTGCAGAAGGATCATTCTCGGTGGAGCGGTGAGTTGCTAGAGCCGGCCCTGCATTGTGGCTGGAGGGCTCCCCACTTTTCTCTGGTTACCCACTCACCACGGATTGCCTCGCTGGGGGCTGGTGAGCAGTTCGCCTCGGTCCGGTGCGCCCACCAGCCGGCTCGCCTTCGAGAGCCTCCGAGCTTTCAGTTGTTCAGAAGCAAACTGCTCGCCAGCCCTCAGCAAGGTGATCTGCATTTAGTGGATAACTCACTTAAGGAGCTTAAGTGAAACTTTACAGCAAAAAAAAAAAAAACAAGAGATGTGAGATATTACAGTGATTTCGCTCTTTATATGTCTTGTAAGTCATAAGAAACATGTTACAGATATGTTAACAACAGAAAAAACTTGATTTTTGCCATAGTGTCACTAAATACCTGGGGTCAACCATCCAAAGCAATGGAAAATGCACAAGAGCAGTGAAGAAAAGAGTGTAGTCAGGGTGGAGTCGGTGGAGATGAGTGTCAGGGTGATTTGTGACAGAAGGATAGCAGCTAGAGTGAAAGGGAAGATTTGCAAGACGGTAGTGAGACCTGCTATGATGCATGTTTTGGAGACAGTGGTGCTGACAAAAAGACTGGAGGTGGCAGAGTTGAAGATGCTAAGATTCTCATTAGGAGTGACTAGGAGGGACAACATTAGGAAGGAGTATATTAGAAGGACAGCTCAGGTTGAGCGGTTTGGAGACAAAGTAAGAGAGGCAAGGCTGAGATGGTTTGGACATGTGCAGAGAAGGGATAGTGGATATATTGGACAAAGGATGTTGAAGATGGAACTGCCAGGCAGGAGGAAAAGAGGAAGACCACAGAGAAGATTCATTGATGTAGTGAAGAAGTTACTGAGTAAGACGTAAGGGATAGTGTGAGATGGAGGTAGATGATCCGCTGTGGTAAACCCTAAAGGGAGCAGCTGATAGAAGAAGATAAAAAAAAATGTAAATAAAACACATTTTACTCAGCAGGGTCCAGTGTGGGCTTTATTGCTCGTGTGTGTCCACTGTGGCAGTGATGGGGGTGTTTTATCAATCTCACTTTTTGCCTCTCCCGTCACTTCAGCAGTAGTATTAACCAGATTATTTTGTATTTTTCTTGAAGTTGTGGAGCCTGCAGGGGATTTTCCAGGGAGCCACTGCTTGCGGATGTGCGCGGTTTGGCGGGCTCCTCGGGGGCTGCGGGCCAGAGAATCCGCTCATGGTTGCCAGCTTGGGCGTGACGGGCACCCAGGATGTGAATGTTTAAACTAGGGATTGTTGATGTCAAATAACGGCAGATTCACCAACTGCATCTACTATTTCTCCCCTCAGATGTTCTTAGAAACACTTTTCACTGGTTGTTTTAAGTTATTACACAAAGTTTACTTGCAGTCTGTCATGTTGTCCGGGAACTGAATTCCGGTGAAAGGCTGCCCACAGCAGTATGTGTCGACTCGACCGGTTAGGTACAGCCGTTATATTCTCAGCAGCAGAACCGATGAGCGTGTTGAATACATCCAGACCAGTCGACACATGACCATGACTATCCAGTCAAAGGGCGTGAAAATGCAAGCTTGCCCCCCGTTTGGCAAACTTGAAATCTGATTGGTTTAAGCAACAGTCTTCTTTGACCCCGCTAATACATGATGGCTGAAATATGAACGGACAGAAACTCGTACGCAACACTGATTTTTTTTTTTTTTTTTTTTTTTGTTACTTATTTGTACCCGTAGGTAGACTTGGTTTGCAGTCTGGTGACAAGCCACCGGCTGCTGGTCGCTGCGTGCGCGAGCGCCCTAAACCTACATGTTTTTGGTGTGCGGGAGGAAACCGGAGAAATCCCGGAGTAAACCCACGCAACACGGGGAGAACATGCAAACTCCACACAGCTCACTGTTGGTCGGGGGCTGGGATCGAACCCACGATCTCATGATCCCCGCGATCCCCCGGCCGAGGGTAAAACTGTGCTGCCACAGTGCTAAACCACTGCGCCACCGTGCAGCCCTGATGGAAGCAGTGGAACCAAGAGAAGAGCTACGGAATGAAGAGAATAGACTTAACAGGAATAAGTTAAGACGTGCTCACGGGACAAATGTAAGACTGTAGGGTGTAACTGTAGGTCAGTGATTCTGATGGCGTTTCGGTCAGCAGAGAAGGCCTCCCTGGTCCCGATGGCCCCACCACTGCATGGATGGTACTGGAAAGCACTTGTGCCCTGTTACTTAAACCAGCCTGATCTCACTAAAAAAACGTACCAAATGAATGTTTTCCACCCCCTCAAAAAACATTAGAGCCTTACATTGTAATTGGTGTGCAGTATTATAAAGGGCTACCCAAAATACCATACAGTATTTCACTAATTAATTGATCCATAAACTTTAAAGTTTTCTCAGAGAATTGTTAGTGAAAACACTGCTACTTTATTTCCACACTGATAAAACTCTGACAGTTGGCCTGCTTGGTTTTTGTGAGCAGGATGGTGATACGGCTGGAAAAAAGAATAAGTCAGTTCTGAGCTCAACACAAGCAAAGCCAGTCATTCATTAGGACACTCGGCGAAGACAGATATTTCTGGAATAATAATTAAATGAGGAACACAGTTTTTTTTTAAATACAAGGATATTAGAATTTGAACTTCATGTGAAAAGAAAAATGGTTTGTGATCATAGTCTCATTAGACCGAGCAGCAACTGTCGTGCTCTGGCACAAGAAATTTCAGCTCCTTGAAAACAAACACTGGCAATCATTTTGGACGGCTTTCTTTATTCATGTGCAAGCTGCAAATGGTTGATAGTGGAGAATAATCAGGAGTGGTTTGTTCTATCTTCTGAGTAAGAAAAACATGAGAATTTCCTTTGTGGTTTCAGGTTATGCATGATTTAGCAAATACATTTAATCTGGTGATTTTGAAGGCGCTATCTGAAATGCATGAGGGTGGAAGGCTTAAACAGGACTCAAAATATACAATACTGTTACTAGTTAGTATTTTATAATACAAATGAATGATTAATACAGAAATTATGGCACATATGCCACCTGCAGTTGGAAAGCAGTTCAAAATTTTATATATAGATAACAGAAAACTGCCTATCAACAGGTCAGTACTGGAACCTATATTTATTACTTATGAAAAATTATGCAATATAAAAACTTCTCTGTAGTCCTTGCAACAATGAGTCAGCGCAGTACATCTCCCTCCCAAACCATGTCTATTGTTAATCTCTTTTAAGGACACAGAACTAACTAAAAAGCCCCTCTGTGTTGTGGGTTTTATAAAGGACCAGGGAGAGCAGGATTAATGGAACTCAGCCGTCTTCTGATCCTGGGCTATTATCATCCTCTCACAGGTGTTGGGTAAGTAAACAAAGGCAATGAATTGATGAAAGAAACGAACAGAAGCAGTTTAAAGATGGCAGTGCCATAAGTATATAAACACACAACAGGAATTGTACAAATTATTGTGACTGAGGTGGAATTCAACTTTCAAAGAGGCTCTATTACCTAAGACTGAGGAGTGAAAAAAACTAGTGTTCATTCCTTTTTTTTTTTTTTCTGGAGTCTTTAGCCTATGATAATTTTTTAATTTATCCCATGATGCCAAATCATTAAAAAAACTGTAAAATTAATTTAAAATACAGAAAACACAAGTGGCATCATCTAGCCTACATACAGCTTATCATCATTAAGATAAGATAAAATAAGATAATCCTTTATTAGTCTTGCCACAAGGAGCTTGCATTAATCCCCATCATTCTGTTTGGAGGCAGGCGTAAAAAAAACTATTTAGCATTAGTAGGAAACAAATGGTATAAGCCAAGAAGTCAGTTATTGGCTGAAATATAACTGTGCATATTTATATATACATGAATATTTACAGTGGGGAAAATAAGTATTGAACATGTCAACATTTTTCTCATTAAACATGTTTCTAATGGAGCCATTGACCTGAGATTTTCACCAGATATCATCAACAACCCAAGTAATCCATACATACAAAGAAATCAAGGCAACTCTGTTCACAAAACAAGTTGTATTTAATAAAGTGGAATGATACAGGGAATAAGTATTGAACATACGAAGAAAAACAGGTGCAAAGGGGCATAGAAAGCCAAGAAACCAGCTGAAATCCATCAGAATTTAGGAAGCAATCCCATCCCCCATCAGTGCAAATTAATTTTAGCTGGTTAAGTCCTGATTGATAGCCTTTTAAAAGGTCTCTGAATATCAAATTGTCACACCACAAAGAACTCATGATGGGTAGATGCAAAGAGCTCTCTCTTGAACTTTACAACCTTATTGTTGCAAAACATAATCATGGCATTGGTTACAGGCACATTTCTAAACTGCTGAATGTTCCAGTGAGCACTGTTGGAGCCATCATTTGGAAGTGGAAAGAACATCACTTTACCATAAACCGGCAACGACCAGGAGCTCCTCACAAGATTTGTGACAGAGGAGTCAAAAGAATTATCCGAAGAGTTATCCAAGAGCCAAAGACCACTTGTGGAGAGCTCCAGAAAACCTGGAGTTAGCAGGTACTGCTATTTCAAAGAAAATAAGTAATGCACTCAACTGACATGGCCTCTATGCCCACTCACCTCACAAGACTCTACTGCTGAAAAAAAGCATGTTGAAGCTCATTTAAAGTTTGGTGCACAGCATTTGGGCAAGTCAGTAAAATACTGGGAGAATATAGTCTGTTTAGATGAGACCAAAACTGAACGTTTTGGATGCCACAACACACTGCATGTTTGGAGGAGAAATGGCACTGCACATCCCATCATGGTGTGGGAGTGTTTTTCAGCACATGGTACAAACAGACTTCATATAATTGAAGGAAAGATGAAAGGACAAATGTAACATCCTCGATAAGAACCCGTTGCCATCTGCCAAGATGCTGAAGATGAAAGGAGGGTGGACATTTCAGCAAGAAATGATCCCAAACACACAGCCAAAGAAACTCTCAACTGGCTCCAGAGAAGGAAAATAAAGCTGCTAGAATGGCCCAGTCAGTCACCTGACCTGAATCCAATTGAAAATCTATGGAATGAACTGAAGATCAGAGTTCATAGAAGACACCCACAGAACCTTCAAGGTCTAAAGACAGTTTGTGTGGGAAAATGGGCTAAAATCCCTCTTGAGCAATGCCTGTGCCTAGTTTCTCCATACAGGAGGCATCTGGAAGCTGTTATTACCAACAAAGGCTTTTCTGCTAAATATTAAATGAATTTCACCAAGTGTGTTCAATACTTATTCCCTGTGTAATTCCACTATATTAAATATAACTTGTTTTGTGAACACAGTTGCCTTGATTTCTTTGTATGTATGGATTACTTGGGTTGTTGCTGATATCTGGTCAAAATCTCAGGTCAATGGATCCATCAGAAATATGTTTAATGAGAAAAATGTTGACGTGTTCAGTACTTATTTTCCCCGCTGTATTTGGCTTTTCGGTGAAATTTATGGAAAATGTAAAAAGTTCACGCTACAGTGATACTATGTCATGAAAGTAGGGCATTTAAGTAGAAGCATGCAATGGTGATATCCTCATCTCAAACAATTTTTTGAAAATAAAGCCAACAACAGTGTTGGGTATACCACATCAAAAGATGTCAGTGTCTCAATAACTTGTCAAGTACCCTTGAGCATCAATTACAGCTTGACAATGACGTCTCATGCTGTTCACAACAAGTCAATTTATTGTCTACTGAGGCAGGGCATTCCACTCTTCTTAAAGGGTGGCCCTCGGGTCATTGAGGTTGTGGGGTGCAGGGAAACGAGCCTCTACACGGCAACTCAGCTGATCCCATAGGTTTTCTATGGGATTCAGGTCTGGAGAAAGTGCAGGCCACTCCATTTGAGGTACCTCAGCCTCCAGCAGCCATTCCCTAATGATGCAACCTCGATGAGCTGGAGCATTGTCGTCCATGAAGATGAAATAAGGCCTGTGTTGTTCATGCAAGGGCACAATAACTGGATTAATGATGTTATTCAAGTAGTATCGGCTTGTCACTGTAACATTCACAAGGTGTAGGGCAGTTCTGTATTGACTAGACACACCTGCCCAGACTGTAACACCACCACCACCAAAGGCTAGTCTGGTGACAACAGTGGCTGATGCATAGCACTCTCCTTGATGTTTCCAACATTGCTGGCAGCCATCATTTCTGCTCAACGTGAATTGACTTTTCATCAGAGAACAGCACTGAGGCCCACTGCTCCCTTGTCCAGCATAAATGCTCCCTGGTCCATGCAAGACGATGACGCCTGTGCCTGGTGGTGTGGTCAGGTACCCTTGCAGGTCGTCTAGCACGCAGACCATGTTGATGTAAATGCTTTTGAATGGTCTGACATGACACTCAGGTGCCTCTCACCAATTGTTAGGTGTCGTCTTGGTCTCATAATGTCAAGCAAGCTGAATATCCCTAACGGTTTGTGAGTAGTATATATATATATATATATATATATATATATATATATATATATATACTGTATATATATATATATATATATATATATATACATATACATATATCTTTTGCACACTGAATTCATTTTTTCAGTCATCAGATGCTTGGAGGTGACAACTGCAAAGACAGGGTTTCATTCCTCATAATCTGAATGTCTCGTCCATAATTTACAGCCAATGGAAGCCTCATCTGCATTTTTATCTTTCCCCGAATATGTAAAATCCACTTGAAATTTTGATAAATGTGCATTATTACAACTTAAAGTATTGCTTTCAAATGATAAAGAACAAAAAGGATTTGCATCAAAATCAGTGAAATTTGAAACTATTCCTACAGAATTGTTAGATTTCACCGTTATCTTTTTTCTCTTCTCTTGCCTAACAAAGGAACAGTCGGGAGACAGAGGTAACTCCATTGTCTCAACTTCTGTTCATTTCTGCCTCCATTTCCTTTCACAGAATTCCAGAAGCAGAAATGCAAAAAACACAAACACAGAAAGGGGTCACAACTGAAGCTGGGGCTAGAGGGGATACACAAGCTGACATCAGTAAGAGGAACATCAGAAAGAAACAGTAGGAATATATATTTTTTCAGTGCAGTTCTAGTCGATTATTGGCACAAAACCAACAAAAAAAGCGAGTGACACCTATGTCATATTGTGTAATGGCAGAGTGGAAGTTTCCCCCTTTTCCATAACCTTAAATTTCTTTGATGTGAGGTAATGGATGTGAATTAGGGCATTGTGCAGCTCACACACAGATGCCCACGTGCTCCTGCTGCATTAGTGGGGTCATGAAAAGGGATGAATGAGGAAACATTAGCAGAAAAAACAGTATACTGAGTGGGTGTAAATTAGGTTTGCATGAGTTTTATACAGAACAGCATGAAAATATGAACCCAGAAAGTTTCAAACTTTTCACTTTTTGTGTGTCAGTGCTGTTTACATGAGTTAACTAATTTAAATGGTACACTTAGGCCTAAAAGTCAATCATTTCTAGGTACCCTTTGTGAAGAATGGCTTCCAAACCCTTCCCTGCATTTATATTTCTACTGTGAGATGGTAATTTGTCCTTATTAAGTGTAGAATGATGTCATCACGTCGTCAGGTCACGTACGTGGCACACACACACACAGCCAGGACTGCTGATATGTACACCTGTTTTCTTCCTGCATTGCTAAATAAAAACGTTTGTGATATAACGCCTTCGGTGCCGTTCTACATGGTGTCAGAAGTAAAGCAGCGGAAACTAATTTTCCTGCCGAACTCTACATAGACCCAGTAAGTCAACTAATTATTTAGTTAGACGTTAGAAGCGTATTCAGTGGTACACGCGTGCCTTCCCCAGCTAACGCTAGCATGGCTGATGGATTCCGCCGTCCGGACCCGCTTGTGTTCAACGACAAAATTGCAGAAAACTGGCGAGTGTTTGAACAAGAATACGACATTTTCATCGCGGCTGCCCACAACGACAAGCCCGACCGAACCAAAGCCTACATACTCCTCAATTTGGCAGGTAGCGAGGCTATTGAAAGGGAACGCACGTTCACCTATGCACCAGCTCAACGGAATAACGAGGGGGAGGAGATCCGTCCGGCAGAGTCACGGGAGGATCCAGAATGCCTAAAAAGAAAGTTCAGATACCTCTGCAGTCCACAGACAAACATCACAATGGAGAGACATGCATTCAACACAAGGAACCAAAAACCCGGTGAGACCATAGAGGCTTATGTAAGCGCACTCCGAAATAAGGCCAAAACGTGTGACTTTGGAGCATTGCATGACGACTTAATTCGTGACCGGCTAGTTGTTGGCATCAGCTCCGATAGCGTGAGGAAGATACTACTGAGAGAGAGCGATTTAACACTACTAAAAGCCATCAAAATATGCCAAATCAATGAACAAACAGAACAACATACTAAAACTCTAGCAACAACACCACGTAGTTCAACAAATGTGGATGCAATACGCCAAGACCGCAGAATGCAAAAAACAGTTCGCCACAAGCAGTACAAAGAACATTACAGTCCCAAATCAGACAACATAAGCTGTACCAACTGTGGACATGAACATCCAGCGAAGAAGGAACTCTGTCTAGCATATGGGAAGCAATGCAATTACTGCAAAAAGCCCAACCATTTCAAAAACTACTGCAGATCAGCAGCAAGAAACAAGCAGTACAAACCTGTCAACCAAATAGCCCAAGCAGACTCCGACAGTGACGGCGAGGACTCTGAATCATTCGACATCAACGGGCTGTCACCAGCCGCAAATAAGATAAACACACTGTCTACTGATGATGTGAAAGAAGAACTACACTGCAATGTAAAACTCAATGGCAAGACACTCAAACTGAAAGTAGACACTGGCGCAAAGTGTAACGTAATCTCCCTGGATGCATTCAGGTATGTGAGAAACGCAGAAAAAATAAACAAAGACAACAAGGCCAGGCTCATCGCTTATGGAGGCACGGTGATAAACACTGAGGGGACTGTGTTGTTCAAGTGCCAGACCAGTGACCAAAGATCCTACAACCTGCGTTTCCATGTAGTAAACGGCAAAGTGCAACCACTGCTAGGGCTCCCGGACTGCATGAAGATGGACCTGATGACTCTGAAAGACCAGGTTTTCCAGGTGAACGTGACCGAACCGAGCTCCTCTCAAAAGTGGTTTAATAACTATGCTGAGCTTTTCAATGGCGAACTAGGTTCACTCCCAGTAACCTATCACATGAAACTGGACCAGAATGTGACACCCGTCATCCGGCCCCCTCGCCGCATTCCAGTTGCCATGATGGACAAAGTGAAAGCAGAACTGGAAAACATGGTGCAGCAAGGAGTCATCACACCCATTTCAGAACCCACTGAATGGGTATCCTCAATGGTAGCGACACACAAAAAGGACACTGACAAGATCCGTGTGTGCATCGACCCAAGAGACCTAAATGAAGCAATTATGCGCCCACATCATCCCATGCGCACAGTCGAGGAAGTTGCTGCACAAATGGCAGGCGCAACCGTGTTTTCTGTGCTTGATGCCAAGAGCTCCTTTTGGCAGGTCAAACTGGACCAAACGTCATCATTCCTCACCACTTTCGCCACTCCATTTGGGCGATATCGATACCTGAGAATGCCATATGGTATCAATGCAGCGTCTGAGGTCTTCCAGAGATCCATGGAGCAAATATTTGCCGGCCTCCCTTGTGCAATAATTGTTGATGACATCATAATCGGTGGAAGAACTCTTAAAGAACACGACGAGAACCTTCAAAAAGTGCTCAACAGGGCAAGGAACGTGAAATTGAGGCTGAACCCCCAAAAATGCAGATTCCAGCTAAAGGAAGTCAGCTACGTGGGCCATGTCTTCACTGAACAAGGGTTGAAACCCGATCCAGCAAAGATCCAAGCGATCACTGACATCCCGGCCCCCCAGGACAAAGCTGCTCTACAACGCTTCCTGGGTACGATAAATTACCTGGGCAAGTTCATTCCAAACCACAGCAACATTGCAGCACCTCTCCACCAGCTCTTGCATAAAGACACAGCATGGACTTGGACTGAACAACAACAAAATGCATTTGACACTCTGAAACAGTGTGTGACGTCACCTCCAGTACTCCGGTACTATGACGTACAAACACCAGTCACTCTGACATGTGACGCCTCGCAGTATGGCCTTGGTGGTGCATGTCTCCAGAATGGCAGTCCTGTCGCATATGCCTCTCGCACTCTTACTGAAACAGAAAGAAAATATGCACGAATTGAAAAAGAGCTGCTTGCTGTCGTTTTCACCTGTTTCAAATTCTATGACTACATATACGGAAAACCAGTGATCGTGGAGACAGACCATCAGCCCCTGGTCTCCATCCTGAAGAAACCTCTCCACACAGCGCCTGCGCGTTTACAACGCATGATGCTGAAGCTGCACAAGTTCAACCTCACGCTAGTTTACAAGAAAGGAAAGGAATTGCACTTGGCAGACATGCTGTCCCGTGCACCGAGCAACGCCATAGCCTCACATGCCACTGAACGTGAGGACTTCGAGGTAATGACGGTGCAGCACATCTCATCCAGTCGTCAGGAAGAACTCCGCACACATACAGCGAAAGACACCGCACTCCAGGCCCTGAGCAACATCATCAAGCATGGATGGCCAGATAGGTTGAGCAAAGTACCCGACACAGTGAAAGAATTCTTCCCGTTCCGTGATGAGCTCTGTGTGGAAGATGGAATAATCATGAAAGGTACAAGAGCAACAATTCCACAAACGCTGCACAAAGAATATCTCCTGCTGCTCCATAAAGGACACCCCGGTGCTGAAGCCACCAAGCGGCGAGCACGCAACATAGTCTATTGGACCACAATGACGAGAGACATTGACAATTATGTACAGTCATGCAGCATTTGCAATGCCCTTAAACCACATCAGCAAAAGGAGCCAATGCAACCACACACAGTCCCAGAGCTCCCGTGGTCAATAGTGGCAACAGATCTGTTCGAATGGAACAGCCAGCACTACCTGGTCCTGGTAGACTCCTATTCAGGATGGTATGAACTGGATCCTGTCAAGAAAATCACATCACAATGTGTAATTAACAAGCTGAAACGTCACTTCTCAGTCCACGGAGTCCCCCACAAGCTGCTGTCAGACTGTGGAACACAATTCACTAGTCAGATGTTCCAAGACTTTGCGAAAAGCTGGGATTTCACTCATGTCACCAGCAGCCCTGAGTATCATCAAGCAAACGGACTGGCAGAGAGAGCCGTACGGAGTGCAAAACGACTGTTGGAAACATCCAAAAGAGACGGTACTGACCTGTTCCTCAATCTTCTGAGCATCAGAAATGTCCCACGAGACGGCACGCTGGGCTCACCTGCACAAAGACTGATGTCCAGAGAGACGCGCACAAATATTCCCATCAGCAGGCACCTGCTTAAGCCAATGTCCAAGAATCCAGAGTCGATCCACACCCACCTGTCAAAGAAGAGGCAAGCACAAAAAGGATTCTACAATCGTGGCAGCCGGCCACTTCCCCCGCTCCAAAGCTCCCAAGTAGTACGCCTGCAAACAGAGAAAGGACATGACAAAATTGGCATCATCAAAAGAATCGCAGCAGAGCCACGGTCTTATGTGGTGGAATCAGGAGGAAAAGAATACCGCCGGAACCGGCGACATCTGCTGCCAGTCACAGAACCACCACCAACAGAACCAGAACCAAATCCAGCCTCACCAGCAGACTCACCAACACAGAAGACCAGCAGTGAGACTGTGCCCAGTCTACCCGCATCTCCTCCCAGGCATGATGCCGTGCACACTTCCCCCAGGCAGGCCGCTGTGCCCGCATCTCCTCCCAGGCATGATGCCGTGCACACTTCCCCCAGGCAGGCCGCTGTGCACGCTCCTCCCAGGCTTCCTGCTGCGCACACTGACCACACGCCTGGCCTCCTCGGAGAGCCATCGCTCCCACAAGTCACCGAGACCCCCCTGGCCCGTTCCAGGTTTGGTAGACTCCTGAAGCCTAATCCCAAGTACAATACAGACTGATTGTGACATTTACTGAAGCTGATGTTTTGTAGTTTCGTGTTGAAATATAGACATATTTACAAGCCAGGCATAAGTTCATTTTCAAATTAGATCAGTTATGTTGTGTCACGGGAATTTATTTTATTTGCAAGCCAGGCATTAGTTTATTTTCAAGATAGGTATGTTATGTGGTGCCATTGAAAGTTATTTTATTAGTTGTTTATTCGTCACAGTATACTCGCTCTCACAGGAATGTGACATGTTTTCTCATACCAATCCAAGAGTCAATAGTGTTCTATTTGTACCAAAGTTCTATACTAAAGAAGGGGGATGTAGAATGATGTCATCACGTCGTCAGGTCACGTACGTGGCACACACACACACAGCCAGGACTGCTGATATGTACACCTGTTTTCTTCCTGCATTGCTAAATAAAAACGTTTGTGATATAACGCCTTCGGTGCCGTTCTACATTAAGATCGCCCCATAGACAAGAAAATACTGACAACTTAAACTGCTTATTTGAACCGATTTAATTTGTTTTTAATGGCTTTGCCCAATGTTTTTCCAGTGGAGGTTAATGAGGTAGATGCTGTCTACAACGTGATGGTCCTGTTAATGTGCTGGTAGCCACTTTTGACGGTGGAGTTTTTCTTTTAACACCGAAGCACAAGAACAGCATTTAATATATGTGACTGTTATTTTTTGTTGATTGGTTGGAAAACAGCTACCAAAATGGAAACAAGGAAAAAAAGGCCTACAGTGCATCCGGAAAGTATTCACAGCGCTTCACTTTTTCCACATTTTGTTATGTTACAGCCTTTTTCCAAAAGGGATTTAAATCGTTTTTCTCCTCAAAATTCTACACACAATACCCCATAATGACAACATGAAAAACACTTTTTTGGGATTTTTGCAAATTTATTAAAAATAAAAAATAAGAAATCACATGTACATAAGTATTCACATCCTTTGCCATGAAGCTCAAAATTGAGCTCAGGTGCTTCTTGTTTCCACTGATCATCCTTGAGATGTTTCTACAGCTTAACTGGAGTCCACCTGTGGTAAATTCAGTTGATTGGATATGATTTGGAAAGGCACACACTTGTCTATAGAAAGTCCCACAGTTGACAGTGCATGTCAGAGCACAAACCAAGCATGAAGTCAAAGGAATTGTCTGTAGACCTCCGAGACAGGATTGTCTCGAGGCACAAATCTGGGGAAGGGTACAGAAAAATTTCTGCTGCTTTGAAGGTCCCAGTGAGCACAGTGGCCTCCATCATCCGTAAATGAAAGAAGTTCAGAACCACCAGGACTCTTCCTAGAGCTGGCCAGACATCTAAAGTGAGCAATCAGGGGAGAAGGGCCTTAGTCGGGGAGGTGACCGAGAACCCGATGGTCACTCTGTCAGAGTTTCAGCGTTCCTCTGTGATGAGAGGAGAACCTTCCAGAAGGACAACCATCTCTGCTGTAATCCACCAATCAGGCCTGTATGGTAGAGTGGCCAGACGGAAGCCACTCCTTGGTAAAAGGCACATGGCAGCCCGCCTGGAGTTTGCCAAAAGGCACCTGAAGGACTCTCAGACCATGAGAAACAAAATTCTCTGGTCTGATGAGACAAAGATTGAACTCTTTGGCGTGAATGCCAGGCATCATGTTTGGAGGAAACCAGGCACCACTCATAACCACGCCAGTAGTGGTGGCAGCATCATGCTGTGGGGATGTTTTTCAGTGTCAGGAACTGGGAGACTAATCAGGATAGAGGGAAAGATGAATGTAGCAATGTACAGAGACTTCCTGGATGAAAACCTGCTCCAGAGCGCTCTTGACCTCAGACTGGGGCAACGGCTCATCTTTCAGCAGGACAACGACCCAAAGCACCCAGCCAAGATACCAAAGGAGTGGCTTCAGGACAACTCTGTGAATGCCCTTGAGTGGCCCAGCCAGAGCCCAGACTTGAATCCAACTGAACATCTCTGGAGCGATCTGAAAATGGCTGTGTACCGATGCTTCCCATCCAACCTGATGGAGCTTGAGAGGTGCTGCAGAGAGGAATGGGCAAAACTGCCCAAAGATAGGTGTGCCAAGCTTGTGGAATCATATTCAAAAAGACTTGAGGCTGTAATTGCTGCCAAAGGTGCATCAACAAAGTATTGAGCAAAGGCTGTGGATACTTACATGTATGTACATGTAATTTCTTAGTTTTTTATTTTTAATAAATTTGCAAAAAGCTAAAAAAAAAAAAAAAAAAAAACTTTTTCACACTGTCATTATGGGGTATTGTGTGTAGAATTTTGAGTAAAAAATAAATTTAATCCATTTTGGAATAAGGCTGTAACATAACAAAATGTGGGAAAAGTGAAGCGCTGTAAATACTTTCCAGATGCACTGTATACTGTAAAAGCAAGCTATATGTCAAGCACACCAAACTGGGAGTCAGATCAAAGTCAGATCGAAGCCTAAAAACATACAACTTGATACAAATATATCTATATATAAAAGAAAAAAAAATACTTTGAATGCATTTTTGGATTTTTAAATGAAAAGATTGCAAAGTTTTTAGTTAATTCTTTTTCTTTCAAAAATCATAAAAGATATGGCCCAGATTTGACACCATAGAAACAGCACTGGCGTAATTTGACCTACTGTTACCTGATTGGTTCAAATAGAGAAAGGGGTGGGTGGGGGATGCCACAGCACTGTAAAATATCCAAATTATGCTGTTGCTTATCTGGATGTAGTGTATCAAGATGTTAAATCAATATATTTTGTATTATTCTTACAGTGCACAGACACACCTACACAGTGGGAAAAATCATGATGGAACCTCTTTGCCTTTGGGGCAAAATAAAAGATACTATTGTTACAAACAATTATTCAGCTATAAACCTAATCGCAAAAAAAAAGAAGAAAGAATTAAATTTAAGACTAATGATTATACAAGCATAATCCACTGTTGTCTTTGGGACAAAGGAAACTTTAGTCTCTCTCTAACAAAACCAAGATCACTTCACATCTATAGATGGAGAAGGCCAGCAGTAATATGGCCAAGACCAACCCCTGTGGCCATGCAAGACATTTATTCAATAAATATCTATCAGCAGGACTTGGTTGATGTATAATAGGTCTTAAATAATGATTATTAGATGTTCTTAGCAATGCTGTTGTTGACATTGGTAAAATGTTGTACCCTCATGTGGGAAGTCATTTTTTCAATCCCCACCAAATTTTTGGCACCCCCCAAGTGGGACTAGCAGCATGGTTTGCCAGTGGTCACTGACAGCTCTGATTCAGAACATAGAGGTCCATAATGCATAAATGGTTCTCAGCGGACAGAACTATGTCAGATCCTTCAGACAAATATGTCACCTTGTGAATCTTGGCTTATCATGTGCTTTAACAGCGTAAAATGTTGGACCCAGGTGAGGGAGGTTGTGGGTGGAATCCTGTCAGATGTCCTCAGTGTTTATGCCTGTCATATATTGATAAAGCTAGCATGAAATAGTCCATCTTACCCAAAGAACCATTTCTCCCATCAGCCACCATGTCCAGCTCTGGAACTTCGCTGTGTCCTCATTCTCTTTCTGGATCTCATCATTGCCACTCAGGAGGATCTGCAACAAATGCTTGAATCACCATCTGGCTCCTTTCATCCAGTCACTTTCCAGTCTGAAAAGTGAAACCAAAGTGCAAGTCTTAAACTTGCATTTTAATACCCAGCATGTAGCAGCAAATGCTGATCTATGAGTAACAGCATGTCTGCTTTCATGAACACTATTTCATAAGCTCTTTCTCTCTAAGGAGATCTATGTAACACTTTTAGTTAATCTAATCAAATCTATCACATTTGTGTTAGGATATATTTGGTGATGTAAACAAGAGGCAGTAAGCTATTTTCCACTGTTCCCTCTATCAAACTCTTTGGTGATTTTATGTCAGGAAGAGGGCCTTGGGCTGGTTGTTCATTGAAAATTGGCTCTCCATGCCCCAGTACAGGACTGACTCCATCCCACATGTCTCAAAACCATAAAAAATAGGGGGGGGGGGGTCTCCTGTTTCTCACTGCTTTGAAGTAGAATCCAATATTTTTGGCCGACAGTAGAACAGTTTGAGCATGCCCGCTCCAAGCTCGTATATATTTTGGTTCATAACAGCATTATGGAGTGTTTTAAATTCCCTGTGAATGGCAGATATGGTGCTTATGCTAGCGGTTGTGACTAACATTAGCTCCTTTCCGCAACAACATATAAAGTTTCCAAGTGAACATCAACTACATACCATCACTGCAGTGCAGCTACTTGCCCATCTCAAAAGCTATGCTGTCCTTCAACAGTGGTGGATACTTCTAGGCAATACCAAGCTTGCTTAGACTTAGAATCAAATGTCACTAACAGATAAGAAAGAGCACTTTCAGGGGAGCTTAAGGCCAAGATACAAAAGCATATTTTCTCGCTGTACTGATCCTCCTGTTCTTTCTTTTTCTTTCTAGGGCTCTTTCCGAGGAGCTCTCTCCCCGGCCCCTCAGAAAGCCTCTGCAACTTCCCCACGTAAGCGTGGAGCAGAGAATGCTGTTGTGCATTTCTTCCGCACGATTGTGAGTAATCTATGCTAAACTATACCTCTTGTGTGCACACTCACAGGCACTTAGGTCAGACATTTCAAAGTGCTTCAGCAGTGTGGGCACTCTGCTTTTATTCTATTTTCTTCCATGTTTGTCTCTTTACTTCCGCTGATCTGTCACTAATGGCCTGTTCCAACTGCTGCGTCACAAAGAATGAGTCAAGCAATGTTTTAGACTTTGTAAGGATTTCTGCCAAATATATTTATCTTTATTTTGGTATACCCATACTCCTAGCTGGGTGGGTGATTCTTATTGGCTTTTCACACTTCTTTAAAGGGGACACATTTAGCAGTTTTTTTCACATTTTGACACGGTTCCTAGAGGTGCCAATGAAATGGCTGTGACATGATTTTGTCAAGACAACTCGGGAATTAAATATTGCAGCACTTTTTCCACCCATCTGAAAAGCATTCCTCAAAGTAAACCATTTCAGTCCGTGTTTGTTTAAAAGCTAATGAGCCATAGTTCACTCGATAATCCCTCTTTTGTCATGTTTGAGATCTATGGTTAATGCCATATTTAAGCTAAAGTTAGCGAATAGCTCCAGTAGTGAACACAGCCAGAGATATCTAACTTAAATTTTCCTGAATGTGAGAATGTAAGTAGCCCACATAAAGGATTACCAGAAACAGTGGTGTGTGGTTTGAGTTGTACACTTACGTAGGATAAGACCATTCCCTGGAGTATAAACAGAAACAACAGGGAATGAGTGGAACGGCAGCTAACCGTTGCTGATTGAAGAGCCGTCCTGACCAGACCATAATAAACTAGGAATGTCAGGATCAAGATATTTTTTGTCCTCAATCCAGTCTGAGTCATTTCAGATTGCGGATCAACCAATACCAAGTCACAATCTACACATTCTTGCAAATCTAGCCACTGGAGAGACACAAGCCAGTGTACTCCTAGTGCTGGTCCCAAGGACAGGTAAATGGGGAGGGTTGTGTCAGGAAGGGCATCTTGTGTAAAATCTTTGCCAGATCAAACGTGGATCGTGACAAATGAGACTACCATACCAGATTGGTCGAGGCCCAGGTTAACAACGACCATCACCTGTGCTGTTAACTGACAGAGTGCCTGGAAATTGGGCTACTGTTGGTTGAAGATCAAGGAGGAAGGAGGAGGGGGGGGGGGGAAGTCATGTTTGGAGCCAGAGGGAGAAAAGAAAAGGCAGAAGTGTGGAGATGAAAGTAGAGACTTTAAATGTAGGGACTATGACTGGTAAAAGTAGAGAGTTGGTTGATATGATGGAGAGTAGAAAGGATGGAAAGTAGAAAGGTACTCACAAAAGTGAGTACACCCCTCACATTTTTGTAAATATTTTAATTTTTCTTTTCATGGGACAACATTGAAGATATGACACTTTGATACAATGTAAAGTAGTCAGTGTACAGCTTGTTTAACAGTGTAAATTTGCTGTCCCCTCAAAATAACTCAACACACAGCCATTAATGTCTAAACCGCTGGCAACAAAAGCGAGTACACCCCTAAGTGAAAATGTCCAAATCATGCCCAAAGTGTCAATATTTTGTGTGATCACCATTATTTTCCAGCACTACATTAACTCTCTTGGGTATGGAGTTCACTAGAGCTTCACAGGTTGCCACCGGAATCCTCTTCCACTCCTCCATGATGACATCACAGAGCTGGTGGATGTTAGAGACCTTGTGCTCCTCCACCTTCCGTTTGAGGATGCCCCACAGATACTCAATAGGGCTTAGGTCTGGAGACATGCTTGGCCAGTCCATTACCTTTACCCTCACTTTCTTTAGCAAGGCAGTGGTCATCTTGGAGGTGTATTTGGGGTCAGTATCATGTTGGAATACTGCCCTGCAGCCCAGTTTCCGAAGGGAGGAGATCATGCTGTGTTTCAGTATGTCACAGTACATGTTGGCATTCATGGTTCCCTCAATGAACTGTAGCTCCCCAGTGCCGGCAGCACTCATGCAGCTCCAAACTATGATATTCCCACCACCATGCTTGACTATAGGCAAGACACACTTGACTTTGTACTTCTCACCTGGTTGTCGCCATACACGCTTGACACCATGTGAACCAAATAAGTTTATCTTGGTCTCATCAGACCACAGGACATGGTTCCAGTAATCCATGTCCTTAGTGTGTTTGTCTTTAACAAACTGTTTGCGGGCTTTCTTGTGCATCATCTTTAAAAGGGGCTTCCTTCAGGGACGACAGCCATGAAGACCAATTTGATGCAGCGTGTGGTGTATGGTCTGAGCACTGACAGGCTGACCCCCCCACCCCTTCAACGTCTGCAGCAATGCTGGCAGCACTCATACGTCTATTTTCAAAAGACAATCTCTGGCTATGACACTGAGCACGTGCACTCAACTTCTTTGGTCGACAATGGCGAGGCCTGTTCTGAGTGGAACCTGTCCTGTTAAATCGCTGTATGGTCTTGGCCACCGTGCTGCAGCTCAGTTTCAGGGTTTTTGCAATCTTCTTATAGCCTAGGCTATCTTTATGTAGAGCAACAATTCTTTTTTTCAGATTCTCAGAGAGTTCTTTGCCATGAGGTGCCATGTTGAACTTCCAGTGATCAGTATGAGAGAGTGTGAGCGTGAAAACACCAAATTTAACACACCTGCTCCCCATTCACTCCTGAGACCTTGTAACACTAAAAAGTCACATGACACCAGGGAGGAAAAATTGCTAATTGGGCACAATTTGGACATTTTCATTTAGGGGTGTACTCACTTCTGTTGCCAGTGGTTTGGACATTAATGGCTGTGCGTTGAGTTATTTTGAGGGGACAGCAAATTTACGCTGTTATACAAGCTGTACACTGACTACTTGTGAGATACTGTAGATATACTGTGTGTTCAAGAAACCAGATGGAAGGGAAGCAAGACTAAGAGCAATGGAGGTGGATTCAAACTGTTGTACTATGGTGTGGACAGGAAGAGAAATGGAGTTGGGGTAATCTTGAAGGAAGAGTATGTGAGGAGTGTCCAGGAGGTGAAAAGGGAGTCAGACAGGATCATGAGTTTGAAGCTAAAAATCAAAAGTGTGATGTTGAATGTTGTCACTGTGTATGCCCCACAAGTTGGATGCCAGGTAGAAGAGAAAGAGGATTTCTGGAGTAAACTGGATGAAGTGTAGAGTGTTCTGCGAGGAAGAGAGTGGTGATTGGAGTGGACTTTAATGGGCATGTAGGTGAAGGGGCCAGAGGTGATGAGGAGGTCCTGGGTTGGTATGGTGTTCAGGGGAAAAGTATGGAAGGACAGGTGGCTGTGGATTTTGCTAAGAGAATGGAAATGGCTGTGGTGAACACATACTGTACTTTAAGAAGACAGATGAACATCGGATGACTTACAAGAGTGGAGGAAGGTGCACACAGGTGAACTACATCTTATGCAGAAGCAGAAATCTGAAAGAGATAGGAGACTGCAAGGTGGTGGCAGGGGAGAATGTAGCTAGGCAGCATTGGATGGTAGCTTTGGAACACAAGAAGAGGAAGCAAGTGAAGGAAGCACCAAAGATTAAGTGGGGGAAGTTACAGAAGTGGTATCGGTACCAGAGTGGTGTCCTAGAGATAGAGCATCTGCCCCACAACCGGGAGGTCGGGGTTCAAGTCCCAGCCGGGCCATGCAAAAGACCATATAAAAGTGGAGCTGCCTGCCATCCAGCTTGGTGCTCAGCAAAACTGTAATGGAGGAGGGAAAATGTGGGAGGCAGTGGTTCAGAAGGTAGAGCGGGTCGTCCAATAACCGGAGGGCTGAGGTTTTGAATCCCTCTCTCCCCAGCCATCCTGCCATTGTGTCCCTGGGCAAGACACTTTACCCACTTTGCCTCCAGTGTCCATGACACTGGTATAAATGCGTAGAAATGTTTGGTAGTGGTCGGAGAGTCCATTGGCATGGATTGGGAGCCATGTTTCCATCAGTCTGCAGCTGTGGCTACAGCAGGAGCTTACCACTACCAATGTCTGTGGAGTGAATGAATAATGGATTCACTGTAAAGTGCTTTGGGAATCTTGAAAGGCGCTATATAAATGCAGTCCATTATTATTATTATTATTATTATTATTATTATTATTATTATTATTATTATAAGGAAGAAGGTTGCACAGAGCTCAGGAAGGAGTTGATACAGGCTCTGGGTGGTAGGGAAGAATTAGCAGATGACTGGAAAAGTACAGCAAAAGTAGTGAGGGAAACGGGTAGAAAGGTATGTGGTGTATCCAGTGCACAGAGGAAAGAAGACAAGGAGACTTGGTGGTGGAATGAGGAGGTACGGGAAAGTATTCAAAGGAACAGGTTAGCAAAGACAAATTTTGATAGATAGATGAAGAAAGTAAACAGGAGTATTTGGAGACCAGGTGTGTGGCAAAGAGAAAAGTAGCAAAGGCAAATGAAAAGGCATATAGTGAGTTGTATGAGAGGCTGCACACTAAGGAAGGAGAAAAGGACTTGTATCGATTGGCTAGACAGAGTGAGCTGGAAAGGATGCACAGCAGGTTAGGCTAATTAAGGACAGAAAAGGTAATGTACTAACAAATGACAAGTGTGTTGAGAAGGTGGAAGAAGTACTTTGAAGAGCTGATGAATAAAGAAAATGAGAGAGGAGGATGGATGAAGGAAAGATAGTGAACAAGGAAATCCCGAGGATTAGCAAGGCAGAATTGAGGGCACCTTTGAAGAAGTTGAAGAATGGAAAGGCAGTTTGTCCAGATGACATACCTGTGGAGGTATGGAGATTTTTAGGAGAGATGGCAGTGGACTTTTTAACCAGATTGTCAAACATAATCTTGGAGAGTGAGAGGATGCCTGAGGAGTGGAGAAGAAGTGTTTTGCTACCAATTTTCAAGAACAAGGGTGATGCTCAGAGCTGTAGTAAGTACAGAAGCATAAAGTTGATCAGCCACACTATGAAGATATGGGAAAGAGTTGTTGAAGCCAGGTTAAGAGGAGAGGTGACAATCAGTGAGCAGCAGTACACTTTCATGCCAAGAAAGAGTACTACAGAGGCAATGTCTGCTCTAAGAGTGTTGATGGACAAGTATAGAGAAGGTCAGAAGGAGTTGCACTGTGTCTTTGTGGATCTAGAGAAAGCATATGATAGGGTGCCAACAGAGGAAGTGTGGTACTGTATGAGAAAGTCAGGAGTGGCAGAGAAATATGTGAGGGTGGTGTAGGACATGTATGAGGACAGTGAGATGGTGGTGAGGTGTGCTGCAGGAATGACAGACAGATTCAAGGTGGGGGTGGGATTACATTAGGGATCAGCTTTGAGCCCCTTCTTGTTTGCCATGGTGATGGACAGGCTGACAGACTAAGTCAGGTTGGAGGAGAACCTGGAGGGGCAGAAGTATGCACTGGAGAGCAGAGGAATGAAAGTCAGTAGAAGCAAGGCAAATACATGTGTGCGAATGAGAAGGAAGGTGTAACAGTGAAAATGCAAGGAGTAAAGGTCACGAAGGTAGATGAGTTTAAATACCTAGGGTCAAACATCCAAAACAATGGAAAATGCACAAGAGAGGTGAAGAAGAGAGTGCAGGCAGGGTGGAGTGGGTGGAGACCAGTGTCAGGGGCAATTTGTTACAGAAGGATAGCAGCTAGAGTGAAAGGGAAGATTTACAAGATGGTAGTGAGACCTGCTATGATGTATGGTTTGGAAACAGTGGCACTGATAAAAAGACAGGAGGGGGAGCTGGAGGTGGCAGAGTTGAAGATGCTAAGATTCTCACTGGAGTGACTAGGAGGAACAGGATTAGAAATGAGCACATCAGAGGGACACCTCAGGTTGAGTGATTTGGAGACAAAGTAAGAGAGGCAATGCTGAGATGGTTTGGACATGTGCCAAAATGATATGAGCTTTATTATCGACTGTGGATTAATGAACCATAAGAGAACACAAATGTCTAGTGGGGGTTGATAGACTATATAGAAATTAGACATAAAATTTGGCTGCTTTTCCATTAGCTAAGGCTAGGTGGCCCAATCTACCAGGCAATCATGAATTAAGGACGGGATGATCCAAGATACATTGCTACAAGATACATTCTTGATTGAAGAACTAGGTGATAACATGGATGTTTAGTGCAGTGACTATATTTTTAAAAATCAACATAAAAACTGTAGTCAATAAGCTACCTCCATAGTAGCCACAGTAGCAGTAGTCACACTGTTGATGTGGGTTTTGACACTCATGGGGTAACCCCCACCTTTATTAAAATGGGTGGAGATGAAACTGGGAGAGTCGTATCATTACAGTGAGCTCTGGTTCCCACATCTCAACTAAAGTCAAATTAAAAGTGCTCATTTAATGATAGATACAGAAACCAAGGTAGATGCTATCAAAGTGACAGGATTGTGTTTTTCATAGCCACCCCCCCCCCCCCGATACTCAAATTGATGTGCGAAAAATGTGAAAAACTGACATTTTCACCATATGTCCCCTTTAACCTCATTACTTTAAAAAGGCAAAATTAGGAATTTGACATTATGAGGTTTCCGACGGGAGCTGTTTATCTGGCTGCAACACTTTTGAAGTTGTCTATAATCACATGTGAGTGAAAATTGCAGTAGGATACAGCCTTAAAAAACCCTCTTAACATCTGTTGTTAACTCTTCTTCAGGTGTCCCCTGCACCTCCCAAGTCTAGGGTGAGTCTGTTTTCTATTGTTAAGAAAATTACAAATAAGCACAGAACAATAAATAAGAAGTTGAATAAAATCTCTTTTTGTAAGAAAAAAAAATCTGCATATTTTCACTGCATTTGACATACTGTATGCTGACAACAAATGTGGATGGATGTTTGCATTTAAAAAACACGCACACGCTGACAACAATAACGTTACTGCTGTTCCATCATTAAGCAGAGAGGTGAGAAACCCGCTCTACTGTGAGGCTGCACCTGTGCATTTTTGCCGTCGTCTGTTTTATAGGCGTGACCACTGCTCCATGGCTTCTCTTCATGGTCTACTCAGTCTTTGCTGAAAGGGCCATTTTTAGCCACTTTGGAACAAATGGAGCTGCAAAACATATATGAGTTTTAAAATGAGGGTAAAAAAGCTCAGTTCCAGTACAAACTGGTCTGTAATGTTGGGAAAGAGGAAGGATTTTTTTCTTTCTCCTTTGAATAGGTTTTGTTTGAATCTGTAAATTTAAACCTTTATACAAATGTGTGTTTTTACTGTTAAATAAGAGACTTTAAAGTAACTTTGGTGTTTTTATATAAATTGGTCACTTTTATAAATTTTAAACTTCTCCCATGAATTTTCATTTTTTTTCTCCAATATTTTAAGCTACTGGTTAACGGAAAAAAGAAGCCCTGCATTTAGCTCGTTGAAGCCACAGGTTGCAGACCCCTACCTTGTCTGTTAATTTACCAAAACCTCGTAGCCTATTTTCATACAAAGAAAAAAAACAAATCCAATCATCAGTGTTTTTGACATTAAGCAAACGTTAGCGTGCCTGTATGCTCTGTGTTTGTCTTTTTCGCTGCTGAATGTCACTAAATCTGTGCTCTTTTAAATGTGAGTGCCTGCCTTGCTCCTCTCTCCTCTCCCTGCCCTCCACTCCTCCTGTGACTCTGTGACTCCCCCCTCACCCTCTGGACGGACTCTCCCACCTGCCTCCTCTCCTTCCCATCCTGCCTTTACACTGAGTAAGAGACTCTTTTTTCCTATTTTCTCCCCTCTGCCTCCTTTCTTCTTGTCCTTGTCTTTTTCTTCTCTACACATCCAGTGGAGAGGACTAGCAGCCAAGATAGGCCTGGTAGGTGGTTAAAAACATGTGGCGGTGTCATCATGTCTAATAAAAGCTGAAGGAGCCAGTCTGGTCACCGTGACGCCTGTCACTTGCGCCTCCATTTGCTCTCCATCTTCCATAAGTCTTTAATCAGTCCATGCATCAGTGACCATTCCCACACTTTCATTGTGCTTGTGTCTTTGAAGGCTGACTTATTCATATCATGTACATACACCTCGTCGTGGTCGTTTCATTTCAAAAGATCATTTGTGCCTGTCTGAAGTAAGGCCTCACCAGTGCATGTGAAGCAACAGAATGGTAGCAGTGCAGAAAGAAAACAAGGAGACTTTACAAAGACTGTAAGGGAATTATTGGCAATGATTGTATGCTGACAATTTAGTCTTTTTTCTGTATTTAAGTTACATTTTATTTTTTTTAAATGCCAATATTGTGGCAAGTCAATTTAGGAATATCTGATTTGGTACACACTGGTAGTTAGTAGCAGATAGTGTGTTATTAATTATTTGATTTCAGCATCTGTCCTATAATTTCAGTGTGTTATAAAATGAATAAAATGAAATAAAAAGCACCAAGGTGCTGTGCCTTGGTGCCTGTGGCACAGTAGCATGGGCGGCTATAAAAAAGTGGCACTCTGACCTCTACTGGCCCGGCATAGTTATTACATTTCCTGTTTTTGCGGCTGCATTGACCGAAATGGTGAATTAAACTTGTGTTTATTTTGAAAACAAAGCCTTATCTCACAATTCTGACAAATTAAAAGTCGAGAAAATATGGCGATACAATGATATAAGCCCTTAGTTCCACTTAATTTTGACCGGGTGAGCTGAAACAGAGAGGCAGACAGACAGACAGATACACACATCCACACAGCCACAAACAGACGCACTAACTGGTTACTGTATGCCTCTGTTTCACCAAGGCATAATAAGGTGTTTATTTGTGCACCTATGTTTTTCATACTGGAATCTTCATATTGCCAGTTTTTCAGCAAGTCCCAACATCACTAGAGCTGATTTAAACTGATTCCACATTTGCTATCCATCCATCCATCTTCTCCCACTCATCTGGGGGTTTTGGGGGTAGCAGTCCAAGCAGAATAGCCCAGACTGCCATCCAGCTCACATAGCACCATGATCACCATAATCCCTCCTGGAGGCGACCCATGTGACACTTGTCTACACTGGGTCCTTGCTGTAACGGTTTTCACGGGGACATGCTGCAGCGCTCTTGGTCTGGCCCTTCACCCATGACCTGTTTGTCACAGGAGACCCAACCAAGGCCAAGGTGCCCCCGACAGCATGGTTCCTGGGATCATCAGGGCACACAAATTCCTCCACCATGATAAGGTGGCGATACACAGAGGGCCACATCTGTGTAAGATTTAACAAAAAAAAAAGATGTTTCCAAGACTTAGACTGCTTTATTAAAACATCGATGTGACTGATTCATGAGGAAGTCTTTTTTTTTTTTTAGCAAAAAGTCTTCATTTGTGACTTTTTTTTCTCAGCTTGCATAAACAGCTGCCCAAGTATAAGTAATTTCAAATGTATTTTTCAGATTTCAACTGTATTTATTTCTGCATGTACATGCACAACAGAAGTAAGAATAAAAATCATAAATCACTGCTAAATCTACAGTGGAGTTTTACTGCAGAACAGAAGTGAGCAGCTCTTTTATTAATATTAAAATAATATCCAGGACAAGCACACCATTTCTCCAGAGTGCCACAATAGAGAGGTTTCATATCCTCACTTCTCAAATGCCTCATATTGATCTGAAAATGATTCCCAGGCTCTATGTAGAGAGCACAGCCCTGCACAGATTCAGATCTTTTTAACATATTTGACTCCTTCTGTCTCGCTCTTCGGTCACAGGGTTCCCAGAAGTCACAGTCTGCTAAAGCCAAGAAGGCCAGTGGGGATGGCAAAGGCACCCTGACTAGGATCTTCAAGATGGTAAAAATAAACAAATAAATATCTGCAGATCATATATTTTATTGACAAAAGTACTTTGTCTGTAGTTAACATACACTGATTTTCTCTGCTGGAAATGAAATGATCACTAATCACTTTCTTGCTCATGTTTTCTCTTCTGCCTCAGTGATGATATCAGCAGCAGAGTGAGTAACTGATATGCGATTGAGGGCGACTTAAGTTTAACTCACAGCTCATTTGCTCAGCAGTCATGCTTGGAGGAGTGATCTCATAGCCACTGCAGCCCGCAGCAACCTACTGAGAGGCTTTTAGATAAAAGGCAGACCATCATGCTATGGGCTTAGCGCTGATATAATATCGCTGAAGATGGTAGATCCCTTTCTGTTAAGGTCCCTAGCAGGGCTATCACTAACATGCTTGACAACAAAAAAAAGGCTGCTTGTGCATGAGCAGTTTCATCTTATGATATGACCAGATAATGCCATGTTACACCGTCGTTCACTTTGCTAGAATGACGACACAAATCAGGTGGAATGAGGCTAATCAGGGTATCACAAAAATAGTGTCGCGGAATACCCGATAAAATAAATGCATGAAGATTTTCTTAACTTACTCTGTGAAGTGATTTTAAACATTATCAGGACTAATTCCATGGCAGTTGAAGCAAACAAGCAAAACAAAAAGATTATTGTATTATGAATATTTCTGTATGAATAGTAGGATCAACATCAAATAAATAAGTGTACAAATAAATAAACATCTCATTAAATCCACTAAAAATATTTACAATTAATATATTCTTCCATTTATTTAAAAAATTATTTCTCCTTTTTTCTAATTAACGGTGGATGATGTAAAAATTGCAGGTAATTACTGGCAACATCAGATGGCAGTAATGAACCTTCATCAACTAAGCTGAAGTGAATTTGATAGTTGTTGTTTTTTTTTTTTTACTGAAGACCCATGATAACTTTTTCAAGTTTGTCTACTCCAAGTGAAACGGTAATGAAATGGTATCATTACATGTTCTTCCCTACTCTAGAAATTAACATAATTAATTTAAAACACAGGATTTTTGACTCTAAGATGAAAACTGGCTCTATACTCACCCTGCTGGTGTAATGTGGTATTTATCACTTTATCAGCCTGGCAAAAATCCAAAATGAATTCATAGTTCTGGAATATCATAAATTATCATATTCTGCATGACAGCAAAATAAATGTTTCTTTACACTAATTACATTTTTAGGTATTTTTGGTTTATTTCAAAGTGGAAAATATTGCACATTCTACCTTTAAATGTGCATTTTTATAGTTAAACACATTACAGCTGTAACCCTCCACTTTATCACATGACACATTTCAGCTACACTAATAACATTGCAGCCAATGTTGAAAACAGCAACATACCATACCCCCGGCCTGAGACTGGCCTGTTAGAGCACATCACAGCTGTTAGTGCACATCACAGCTGCAACTCTTTTGACAGGGAATCATACTTGTAGACCACTGAAATTAATGCAGTTCCATTTATGATCACAGTGTCACTAAAGACCCGTTTTACCAATGATCCATTCAGTGTCTTTAACTGTCAGGTTTTATTTAAAGGTCCCATTCACTCACACATGGTGTGTTTGTGGGTTTTAACGTTCTAAAATACTTTCTTGGGTCATATGGCTGCAGTAAAAATATTAAAATCTCTCTTCACTTTGAAATAATTATAACATTTTGACAGAATGGACAGAAGACGGTTTTGCTTTTACATCACAAGCAAATGCTTCAGTCTTCAGTTACAACCTGCCACCGTGCTGTTGGCTGTGATGATTCAGTCCCCACCCAGACTTTCTCAGCTTCAGAGTTAACAGTGCTACTAGGGAGTTAGCTTACCAAGCGTGGTTTATACTGAAATTTCCTTGAGATTTCAGTCACCCTAAAAGATGTCCCTGTTTCCACCAGGTTTATTAATCTACAGTTGACAATATAGCTCACATCATTCTGGCTTGTTATATTTCTGCCATGATGCTCTATTAAACCGTTACCACTAACTTGACCAGGTGGTCAGAGTCGGTCAGTCTAACCACATTAGAGCTCACTTCAGCTTTATTTCTCATGATCATATTCACAAATGCGTGACCTTCCACAACTTAAAAGCTGTTTTGTTTTTCATCTGTCATCCACAGAAGTGACAAATTTAATGCTCAGCCAGTTATTTTGTCTTGTCAGGTTTTAATAAGCCAACACTTCTGACTGTACCTTCCACTAGTTAGCATAGCAGTTACTGAGGGTGGAGAGAAATCCAGATTTGCCCAGGGCTGCGTCCTCATCTGCAACGATAAACTCCTGTCAGTGAGCGACAGTAAAGTATCTGTGGAGGCTCACTTTGAAGTTTTGTGATGAAGCTAATTATTGTTGGCTCACTATTGCTTCCTGTTCACATGCATCATTGGACTCCAAAGGGGAGCAAGTTTTAATTAAAAGTTTGACATTTCGTTTCTGTCCATTTCCTGCTTTCAATTTCTGATTAAATTCCATTAAATCCTGCTGGTGTAAACCAAGTTTCTCTCTAAAAGGACAAAGAATTTCATATGAAATGGCCCGAGGAAAAGTTCAGTCCCTCATTTTATAAAGTTGTCATCTTTATCATGAGCTGTAAAGTTTTGGATGATGTGTAGCGTATCCTCCCCACATTTCAATCTTCCAGCTTTTTCATCTAGAATGTCTAAGCACAAGACAGCATTCAGAACGTGTAAGCGTTTTGCCCTTAATAAATAGAATCATAGCACATCATTACATAGCTGCAACCTTTTGAAAAGTTCAGCTTATGTCCTCTGTAATATAAAAATCTCACCTTACACAGTCTCCAAGAATATCCAGTGGATTTTTGATGTTTTGAACTTGTGTTCTTACCATTTCTTCTCATTTTTTTTCATGCCTTCTTTGACTTGTCCTAATTCTAGCACAGAACAGTTCTCTCTTTGTGACATTCTAAACTTTTGAATACACTTGCGTACATCATTGTACATACTAGAAATAATGTACGGGCAGATCGTTTTTTTCTTTATAAAGTTTGTGTTTCACATTTTAATCATTTTTGTAACCATACTGAACCGTTCAATAGTTCCCCAGTTAGCATTGCGGCTAGCAGCTATTGTGTGGCGCCGGACCGCGTAGGTACCACATGTGGTTCAGGCATCTGGCACCTACACCGGCAAATAAATGTTAATTTTTTATATACAAGAACTCGGAAAACTTGGTGTCTTGATATGGTCATTTGGTGCTTTAAAAATAAAGTTTAATTTGATTTGATCCCATTCTCATCTTTAGCGTAGTTTTTCCAGACTCTATTATTTTTTTTGGAGTCTAAATCAAGTCAAATTTGGCGTTGATAGCTGCTGTCATTCTTGGATTAGTCACTTTAATTCTAAAGCAAAAGAAGCGATAGGGCACCAAGAGAGTGCATACCTCCCCCAAGGCTGTCTGTCCACTGATTAAAATGTGATGAAAATGAGTCATTTGACGAAGCATTATGAGTTGACTGCGCCTGCGTACTTTGAGGTTGATTGGGCCATTGGTCTTCTGTCTGAGGAAGATGTAGCATAACGAAAGGCAAGATATTTTCAAACTAGAGGGCACTGAAAGAGCTGATACCTCTGCCAAGGCTCTGTCCGTTCCTCCCTACCACCCTCCCTCCGTCTGCCCGTCCATACCTCCGTCCCTATGCCTGCCTTGGCAGCGGTGTATGCTCTTGGATCACTTCCAAAATCTACTGGGTTCATCCGTAGCCCAAGGGCCACCTCAGGTGTAGTTTTTGCGTAATCCTGCTAACAAACAGACAAACAGACGGAGGCAAAGATCAGAACAGTCGGTACAGTAAACAGAGTGCCCTCAACTTCTCTGAAGCTAATACTAACTGTTAAAAGCAGTGGTGGTTACCACAGTGTTAAAATTACAACTTTGTAAGGATTCAGGATCGGTTAGCTTATCTTTCCAAAGTAAAAGTGGCAACCTTTTCTGTTCTTCAGTTGACACCAGAGGTCAATAGTTGAACCAATATTATTTATTCATTTGGTGTGTTTTTTTTCTGCACAGAAGGACTTGATAGCCATTTTCTCTGCGTGACTGACAATAACTGAGCTTCCTGCTAATAAAAACGCCACCGTAGTTCTCATCAGCCAGCTGCTCCAATGCAACGATTATGATCATTTTGGACCCTTATTTTTTTTAAAATAACGACTATAGTCATTTTTTTCAAGAAAGTGTAGCCCTTCATTCTGCACCCTTCTAAAGGTTTTATAGATGCATAATGGTTCTCTTGCACAATTAGGGTAATGTACTTCCTCATTCCAGTCCACCCGCATTTTCCGCCTCTGCTTCCATTATATTTGCCCATTCCCTGGTGCTTTCTTGTCATTAAAACAATTTTATCACTGTCACTTATCATTGTACATACTGGAAATAGTGTGTGGCCAGATCGCTTTTCCCTCTGCCAAGGGAGGAGGAAGTGTTTTCGCCGGCGTTGATTGGTTTGTCTGTCTGTCTGTTGGCAACATAACTCCAAAAGTTATAAACGGATTTTGATGAAATTTTCAGGAAAGGTGTGTAATGGCACAAGGAGCAGATAATTAGATTTTGGTGATTATCTGAGAGTGCATACCTCCACCGAGGGCTTTGTTTGTATTTGTGCAGCAGGATTACACAAAAACTGCTGGATGGATTTGGATGAAATTTTTACCAGAGGTGGTTCTTGAGCTACAGAGGAACTCATTACATTTTAGTGATGATCTGAAAATGCATACCTCCACCAAGGCTCTTATCTTCTCACAGTGTGTTAGCAACAATACTCCAAAACTAATGGACAGACTTTGACGCAATTTTCACCAGAAGTGGCTCTAGGCCTAAACCAAACCCATTACATTTTGGAGGTGATTCATAAGGGATGGAAGGAGTCTTGGTGGAGGTATGCGCTCTCTGAGTGCTTTTCTAATTTCTTCATAAAGTTCATATTTCACATTTTGATCATATTTGTAACCATACTGAGCTGTTTAATAGTTCCCCAGTTAGCTTAGTGGCCAGCAGCTATTGTGTCTAGGTCTGTGCCATTCCAAATACCACATGGGCTGTAATAGTTCATCTGAGTCCAGGCAATGCTGCTAGGAGTGAGCCAAAGTTTATTACAAGAATAAATAGCACACTAGCAACTGGAAGTTAACTAGGCTAATATCAATAACACTAATGCTAACATCAGTAACTGAGGGATTCTGGAAGAAATCAGGTAACAAGTGGGAGTTGGACATACACTGCTCACAAAAAGTTAGGGATATTTGGCTTTCAGGTGAAATTTATGGAAAATGTAAAAAGTTCATGCTACAGTGATATTATATCATGAAAGTAGGACATTTAAGTAGAAGCATGCAATGGGGGTTTCCTCATCTTAAACAATTTACTGAAACAAAAGCCAACAACAGTGGTGGGTATACCACAACAAAAAAATGTCAGTGTGTCAATAACTTGTCATGTGCTCTTGAGCATCAATTACAGCTTGACAACGACATCTCATGCTGTTCACAACAAATCAGCTTCTGTCTGCTCAGGCATGGCATTTCACTTTTCTTAAAGGGCTGCCCTCAGGTCACTGAGGTTGTGGGGTGCAGGGTAACGAGCCTTTACACGACGACTCAGCTGATCCCATAGGTTTTCTATGGGATTCAGGTCTGGAGAAAGTGCAGGCCACTCCATTTGAGGTACCCCAGCCTCCAGCAGCCATTCTCTAATGATGCAACCTTGATGAGCTGGAGGATTGTCATCCATGAAGATGAAATTAGGCCTGTGTTGTTCATGCAGGGGCACGATGACTGGATTAATGATGTTATTCAGGTAGTATTGGCTTGTCACTGTATCATTCACAAGGTGTAGGGCAGTTCTGTATTGACTAGACACACCTGCCCAGACTGTAACCCCACCACCACCAAAGGCTCGTCTGGTGACAACAGTGGCTGATGCATAGTGCTCTCCTTGATGTCTCCAGCATCGTTGGTGGCCAGTATTTCTGTTCAACGTGAATCGACTTATCAGAGAACAACACTGAGGCCCACTGCTCCCTTGTCCAGCATAAATGCTTCCTGGCCCATGCAAACAATGACGCCTGTTCCTGGCGTTGTGGTCAGGTACCCTTGCAGGTCGTCTAGCACGCAGACCATGCTGATGTAAATGGTTTGAATGGTCTGACGTGACACTTGGGTGCCTCTCAACTCCCTTGAATGTGCCTGGGGTTGAGTGGCATTCATCATCTGGTTCTGCAGGGCACTGTTTACAGTGAAGCGGTCATCAGCGTGGGATGTGACCAAAGGATGCCCACTTCTGTGCCTTTCTGTGACTCTTCCAGTCTCTCTGTGTCTCTGTTGCAACCTGTTGATGACACTCTGTGACACTCTAAGCTCAATGGTCACTTCCCTCTGAGAACATCCTGTTTGAAGCCTCGCAGCGGTGAGGTACTGTTGATCAGGTGTTAGGTATTGTCTTGGTCTCATGATGTCAAAATGTGAACAGCCTGATGAAGAGGACTGTTTAAATACCAATTCTAATTGAACCAGAACATTTACTGGTCGATTCATGGATCAAACACCTGTTGTGAATTTTGCTGTTAAGCACCTTGTCAGAGAACAGCAGGTTATGCAAAAAGTACTGAAACATTGAACAGTTGGACATGTACATTCAAAATGTTAGAGAAGGTCAAATTAAGTTTGCCCTGTAAAGGTTATAGTGCATTTTCGGTTCATCCTGAAATTTCACCTGATAGCCATATATCCCTGACTTTTTGTGAGTAGGGTAATTTGGCGCTTGCCATTCATTTCAACTGAGAATTTTTTTGATTTAAGGTCCCATATGCAGAAGTAGAGGGGGGTGACTTAGGCTCTCTATTGTGCAAGAGGTCCACTGGAAAAAAAAAATCAATATGGCCTTTAAATGGAGAAGCTGACTCTAATTTTATTCTTTGGTATGTTATTGAGAATAAGAACTGAAAAGGAGTTCTATTTTACATAACATACAATGTCAGCTTAGTCAGATTATTAATTAGTAATAATAATGTATTTATAATTTCCAAAAAAGGCAGCAGCTGTTGGCTCCAGTTACGTATTGGGTTGGTCCTCTGTTATATGTGCTGAGTAGCATGATTGTCATCAGCTGTATCTTCTGTGTGTCACAGGGAAGCAGGAGTTCTTCTCCAGCCAGACGCTGAAGTCCCTCTCCACACCTCCTTCCATCGGCATGAGGGCAGATGTCCATGAGCACGGGGGGGAAACGAGGAAGAAACCTCGTCAGCCCTTAGACTCGCGTTTCCCTCTGCTAACACTGTAATGCTCACTAAATCCCTCATCTCCCCACACTCCTTCGGCTGGTAGATAGCAACACAATCTGTCCCCGTCCTCCCTCTGCATGTTTTGTGCTCAGCTCTTTATCGCCAGTGTGAACTGTTTGATGACGTTTGACCCTGAAGCCGCTCACATGTGCAGCCTGAATGACTCCATCCCCACCCACCCCAAAACCCCTCTGCTCGCTCCCTTTCTGTTTATATGCGTGCGCTTGAGTTTCTGTGGCTGTATTTGGTAATTTTACTAACAGAAGGTGGCCAAACTGAAGAAGCCTGGAACAGCTGAGCGTCGAGGCCGGTGCAAGTCCCACGAGCTTGACCGTCATTGCCTTTTTATTCAGACTGGGTGAAAGGTCCAGGTTGATTCTGTTTTAGAGAAGAGAGTTTTTCTGTCTCGTCTCCCTGTCCGCATCACTCCCTGGCACTGCCTCTGTGACACCAACATCGTTTGATATCACATGTTAACAGGATGTGTGCATGTCACTAAATGACCCTCCCGTGTCAGCTTTAGCCAAGCGTCTCGTCTTGACTGTTTTTGTTGATCTGCGTTCGTCTTCATTGGAGTTCGTTGTCACAAGGCTAAACCTTCTAAACTGTCACTGAAAAGAGGCTTGTTTCTTTTTCAGTCCAGAGATAATGACTGTAACAATGTACCTCCCCTAAATGAATCGTGTAGTTTTCCACTTTAAAAAAAAAATCTGATGTTGATGCTGCGAAAAGATGCCAAATTGAGACGTTTCCTCAGTGCTTCAGGTCTGTTGTAGGTCTTTGTCTTTATTTCTATCTCCTGTTGTCTAAAATGAAACGACAAAAAAAGCCCTAAAGCTCCTCCTGACTACCAAACACAATGTGCTGTGTTCCCTTTTAGTGAGTCATTAAAGAAGAAACAAAAAAAGAGAAGAAAAACACAATTTCAAAAGGTGCTCTGTAACTAACTCTGTAATGACACATGATAAAATGTCTGTAGAGAATATTCAGGCCGTGGAGCAGCTCAGCACCGCCAGCTGAGCTGCTCCACCAGTCCTCCCAGAGCATGTCTGTGTATGTGTGTGTGTGCGTGATCCATAGCGTTCATCTCTCCTTTCTGTGTGTGCTCGAGCCTGGTGGGTGCCCTGTAGCGTCCTTTCATTTTCCTGAATGGCTCCTGGGAATGAATGTAAACATCCTCCTCATCAGTGCATGTGTAATAAAACATGACCAGCCACTTAACTGAAAAATAAAACATTAAAAAAAAAAAAACAGTCGTGTTCAAGTGTGTGCTTTTTGACCAGCAGTAAAGGATTGTGGTGGTGGTGGTGGGGGGGGGGTGATGTATTGGGCTGGGGTCACAGCAAACAAAGGTATGGCAAGGGTGAAGTCATAATTATGACGCACTGGATGGTCAGGACTCACATCCTCGTTTATAGAAGAGCAACAGGCTGTCAACAGAACACAATCAAGATGGCTTCTGTCTTCATTTGCATTAATGCATGCACACTTGCAGGTTTTTTCACAACCTTTAAATACTATGATTACTGCTGCGATTATTCATACACGAATCAGTGGGTCTGAGAACACAGCCGTGGAGAAGCTGCACCTACAGCTTCTAACTTTGAAAAGGGACAAAAGGACGCAGACGGGGTCGCTGCTAAACAGACTCGAGTAAGAGTGAGTTCCATTTAGAGTAATCAGTTCTTATCCTAGAGGTTTTGGTCCACTGCCTTAGCTTTAGTTCCTTCCCTTAAGTTCACCCTTCTTTTAAATCAGCTTTCTTCTGATTGGCTGCTCCTGGGGAACAGTCCCTCCCAGCACAAATCGGTTGAAAAAAACATTGAAACAACGGCTTTGCCAACCATCTAAAAAATGTACGATTTGGTTAAAAAGTAAGAGATGAAAAGCAGTCTTTTTAAAGTTGTTGAAAAGGTGTCTTCAAGTAGATGTCTCTGTATGGTCTAAAGTTCGTTGAAAAATGAAGATGAAAAGCCGCCTTTTTAAGGTTGTCTAAAAACCCCCCAAAACCAGTCACCAGCATCCCTTTTGAGTTATGTGTGGCACCTACACCAGCATCTCTGGGCAAGGCATCCTGGACAGATGACCAGTCCGTCACAGCATCTGGTACTCATAAGCAGTCTCTCTTCCAAGTGCCGACCAAGGTAGACCCTGCTTAGCTTTACAAGACCAGGGGTGTCTGGGGACACGCAGAGCCAGAGGTGCGGACATCAATAAAAAGACACAACACAGAGAAATTTGTAGCATGTACTTACATTCAAATAGTGCTTTTTAAGTGGTACAGCACAACAGCTCTAGCACTGGTTTCAGATTGGTCCAGATATTATGTAACAAGCATTTTGCCAAATGTCAAACTTTAAAAAAAAAAAGCTTTATAAAAATCTACATTTTTATAAAGCTTTTTTAACAAAGACGGCCAGTGGTTGTAAAAGTGCATTTGACTTAAGAGACAGACCCCCACCTATCACCAAATGCCAAAAACTATTTTAAGGATAAATTTGGGCCAAATCCTGTAGACTTAACAGCTCAATTACTGGACTATTTTTTTGCCCAATTTTCAACAACTTTTTCCTGATTAAATATGGTCTGTGGTGGATGGACTAACACAACCCAGTTTTCAGCGTCTATTTGTGAGCTAAACTAAGGCTTGGACCAACGGACCTGATTTAGCCCAAGATACAACGTCTAAATTATGGCTTGTGCTGGGGGTGGGTGGGGGGTGGGTTAGGTCAAGGTCACCCAAACTCAAGCTCGTCTGAGATTTTTCATAGATGCGCCCACGGTATTAATTTGAAAAGCCCATGTCATTTCTTTCTCTAGTTATGGTGTTCACAAGGTAGGTGTTGACGCCGCCGCCCATCTGCCTGGTGGGGTGACAACAACGCCCATTTAGCCTGAGGGGTAAAAACTTTTTCTTATAATTTTATGACTTTTTTCTTATAGATTTATTACTGTTTTTAATTACTTTTTTCCTCATAAATTTGTTCAACAATTCAGTTTTTCTCAAACTTGTGACATTTTTCTTGTACATTTTTTGCCTTAATTACTTTTTTCTACTGTAGCTAACTTTTTTCTTATTATTTTTAATTTTTTGTGCAACTTTTTGCTCATAAATGTGCCACTTTCTATCACAAATTTGCTACTACTTCATGTATTCGCAAATGTTTTTCTTGGTTTTCCCCTCTTAGGTGTGTTGGTCGGAGGAGAATCCAACATGTACCCTTGAATATAATCTAGATCATATGAAGACGCTGTAATCAATCAAATCCTTCCTTAGCCAAAATAGAAGAATAATGATTTTAAATCAGATGGGAGGAAAAACTTGAATAGCATTCATTTAAAATCTGTCAAATCAAAACAAAGTCAGAGCAGGACCAAATGTACTTGAGTAAAAGCAGCTTTTTCTTCCGAAATGTACTCAAGGGCCTCTTTACACAGACAGAGACTGTTGGGTGACCACTGAGAGATCAAAATTGGCTTGATCGCTCAACAATCTCCATATCACTGAGAGACCAGGGGAGATTGCTGAGGGATCATTGAGAGTTTCTTGGATGGCCAAAGAGGTAGGTTTTCTAGTGCTCTTCAACTCCCTTTACACAGGAGTGGAGATCATTGAGAGATCGTTGAAAGATGAAAAAAAAAAGACCAGATCTCTCAATCTTTCAACGATCTCCACAGTCTCTAAAAGTTCTGACCCAGTCCAAAATGACATCACTTTGTTCTTGCAGCCCGAGGAGAGAGAACAAATTTCTCTGTCCAGATGGAGTATGTAACGGCCTTTATTGAGATCTCCTTAACAGATCGCTTCCCTTTGGCTATTGTTGATCGTTTTGGACTGAGCAAAAACTTTAAGGACTGTCCAGATCAGGTCATTGAGAGATTTTGGCAATTGCTAAGAGACCATTCAAAGATCATTGAGAGACCTGGCAATTTTTACATCACTCAATGATCTCTCAAGAACCTCCACCCCCCCATAAAGGGGGCGCCAAGAGTAAAAGGTATGCTGCAATAAAACTGCAAACTGCAGGAAAACAATACTTAAGTAAAAGTAACTAGTTACGACCCACCTCTGGTCTGACAGTGAATGTGCTCATAAATTAAATCTGAAGGCTGGTCGGTGGAACAAATAGCATCTATTGGTCATGTGATTATGGAAACAACATTAAAACAGGTGCTATGTGAACTGGGGGGCAGTCTGGGCTAGAGTGGGCTGCTGCCTCTGCGATCTGGACCCCCAGATAAGTGGCAGAAAATCGACTGATGGATGGCTAAACATGTGAAATCAGCAGGGAACTGTATTTCTTTAGCACATATTAATAATTTGAGTCTTGGCAAAAAAAGCTAATAATGCAGTCTTGAAAACGGAGTATAAATTACAGTTCACTGTATCTGCAGTTGATGTTAATGTAGTCAACAAACATGAGGATGGAATAAGAACTTCAATTAGTAGAAAATTACTTTAATAATAGCTTATTATGGACAATAGAAAATGCAACTGAAACAAAAAAGAAGCTGCTTACCGTCTGTACATTGGCTTTGTTCCTAACAAATGTTTCATGATTAAATTAAATACATCCAAAGATCCATATTTTGTGGTTAATCAGAAAATATATGCTGTCTAACTGTATTATTTACAACAAAAATTACAGTGGAAACAATGCTGCTGTGGGTCTGAATGACATTATCACACGGCATCAACCGTCAGCACAGACCGACCTGACTGATCATGACGACTCAAATTTCAACTGAAAATGACATTTTATTTTGAAAAATGTACAATATAAATATAGAAATTATCATACAAAATAAACCAGCTAAAAAAAAGGCTTTCCTTCTAGTGTGCTGTTTCACAGCAGGTTTCTGAAACCATGACAGCAGAACGGTTGGCCTTAACTGCCCCAGAGAAGCGTCTAAACTCTGAGGAACTGTTTTCTGTGGAGAGCTGTTTCCTGTCTAACAGGGTCACCCTTAGAGGGACCGGCACTGTCTGAGCGGAGGAACATCTGGGATCCCTGCAGTTACACAGGCGAGCCTCTCCAGAGGTTTTCATACTGGTGACAGTCAGACAGCAGCAAAATAGGATAAACATCATTAGGCCAATCAGAGGAAACCAGGCTGCCCTGACATCACTGCTAATTTAGACCAACCACAAGAGGTTGCTATGAGGTTAAAAAACTGCACACCAATAAACCACAACATTAAAACTCACTATGCAGCCTTTAGATGCATGTCAGCATTAGCCAGAGTGGGTTCTGTGGAATCTACCAAGTCAGACTTGGGCTCTTTATGTGTTTTTAGACTGCATAGAACTTCTGTGGTCATTTAAACACTGTCTCATTTTTGCACTGCAGGAACTAAAGGGAAGCTGTTTGGCATCAGCAACCTTTGTAAAAAAAAAAAAAAAAAAAAAAGAACCATGTGAAATATCTACAGTGTGAACAAAGTACACAAAGCAGTGACATAAAATAAATGAAAAAAAGATGCAGGATCCTGTCACGAGTGCCACTGGCAGAGGTGGAACTCTGACCCGCACAAATCAGGCTTTTGATGCTCAAAGTGGTTTTAATCTTGTGGCTGTTTGGTGCGAACCTCTGCAAAGAGGCAAAGCTTTGTTGCTCAGTTGCAGTATTCAGCCTTCAGTGTCAGGAGGACTGTGGTCAGATTAGGACGTGCTGCCAGTCTCCGGCTGATTCAGGAACCACTTCCAGATCCAGTTCAGGTGTCACCTCAACCTGAGGGGCTGGCTCGTCTTGACTCAGGGCCACATCTTGTACTTGACCTGGATGATAAAAAGACATAAAAATGAAGCTGTTTCCATCTCTCAGAGGAAAACTGCTCGGTTATCTGAGCTATAAACCCTAAAATAGATGCATTAATATTCATACAGGGAAACTCTGATTCTGGATTAAACTTGCCAAAAGCTGAAATGGAAATGAGAATGTCTTCCAAACCCCCCCCCCCAAAAAAAAAAACTAATGTGCTCTTCCTCAAACCTTCATCACCCGTTAAGATATCACATTCTCCCTCCTTGCTCTTCAAGCAAAACCATACCTCTGGATTTGACTGATAAAGGACCTGCTTATTGTGAGTTGTAAATAAGATAAAAACCATGTGCCACAGTGCATTCACTTTAAAACAACTTGAGAAAAAACAGCAATAACAAAGTGACTTTGGCTCGGAGTGAGAAGATTTTTCTAAACGCTGCAGACCAAATGATGAATTCATATCTGCAGCTCCCAAAAAAGTCCTGTGTGAGCCAGCCAACTTGAACAATGAAGTAAATGTGGTCAAAGATCAAATATTAATTTGATTTTTTTTTCTTCCATCTCGCAGACATGCCCACAGCATGTGTCAGAGATAACAGAAGAGTTTAATTCAAAACAGAAATGAAGAACAGCTTCCCAAAAACGTCCACACAATTTCATTCTTTAGCGCACTCTAATTGAAGTTTGGGATTTGATATTGACAGAATGTGTTACAAGGACATAAGATGACATATGAGCCAACCGTCACAAGTGCTGTTGCCCTTCACCCTCACTGACGCGATGCTCACTCTAACTGAAAAATGGGGGAAGAAAATGACAAGAGTAGCTCTTGTCAGGCATTGCTGTATGCCTTTGAGATTTTATCTTTTGCTTATTTGAAAAAAGGTCTTCTAAAATGACCTGGAGATAACTGCCGATACCCATTAGAAATGGAGACAATTAAGCAGCAGTTCAGCAGCCCGTGGTGTTCAATCAGCGTCACAGGAGTCATTAGTCCTTTACCTATTTAAGTGGAGAAAAGTCCTCACTGTGCAATTTGGAGTGATTGTGTATGTGACACTGATCATGAAAATGAGGTGCCTCATAAGCAGTGTTGGGAGTAATGCATTACAGAGTAATGCATTACTGTAACGGCACTACTTTTGCAGTAACATGCTGTGTAACAAAATTACTGCTTAAAAATTCAGTAATGCATTACAGTTACTGACATTTGATCAGATGCACTACTCATTACTCATTTTATTAATGTGGATAGACATTTTTAGCGCAAATAAATGAATATACAAACTGACCCTACTGTAGCTGAGACGAGCCGTCAGTTGACCTGACCTGTTGCAGAGAGCCGAGTCTTCACTACTGAGTGCGGAGGAAGAGATGAAGCTTCTTGCATATGAGACACTAAGCAGTGTTGTGCAGCACTTGGAGCCATCTTCTAGTGGCAGGGTTAGGTTTGTTTAAGTCCACATGCTCAGATGGGCTGAAGACTGGACAGTTGTGGATGATATGTCGAGCTGTCTGTCACGCTGCACTAAATGTGCAAGCTGGAGATGGGCGTAGCCCGCAGTGAAACATATCAGCATTGAAGTAGCCTACTCCAGAGCATAGTCGAATTAGAGTAACCTACTCTCTCCCAGGCAGCTCTGCCCCACGTGGTAGCTTCATCTGAGGAGTCACATCAAATTGAGCTGGTCTGGGGGTGTGCTGCCAGGCTCTTCTCCATCTTTGCAAGACATCGAAATTGAGGTCCACTAGAGTGGCTGCTTGACAAGAAAAAGGCCGGCGAGATGTTAACCTCAGTCGTCCAAGATGCTGTGACTCCTGAACAGTGTTGTGCAATGAGTGTCCAGTGTCCTGGAGAGCCTTGGTAGCTAATCTGTATGTGTGATGGTCCCTTCGCAGGGCTGTGGGTGCAATACCTGACAGCACTGGCAGGAATTCTGTTGGGGTAGCACGAAGGCAGCCAGTGACTAGTCTCATGGCTTCATTAATGATTGTGTCCAACTTCCTGGCGTGTGAGCTGCAACACCATGCTGTGAAGGCGTATTCAGCAGCACTGTACGCCAAGGCAAGGGAACTGGTGCATAGAGTGGATGTAGAAGCACCCCATGATGAGCCTGCCAGTAAATGTAGGTTGTTCCCTGAAGAGACCTTGGCACACAGGGATTCTATGTGTTGCCTGTATGTCAGCTGCCGGTCGAGTTTGACACCAAGGTATGTTGGAGTTGGGTTGTAGGGCAGTGGTGTCCCATCAAGGTGGACATTAAGCTGACAGCACACCTCCTTGGTGTTGAGATGGAAGGCAGTTGATGTGGTTTTTGAAATGCTTATCTTTAGCCGATATCTGTGCCATGTTCGCAGTCAGCGTATCCTCTATTTTTGCCCAGCTTCAGTCAGGAAAAAAACAGGGCAAAGTCATCAGCGTAGCAATACTGTTGAGATGTTGTGGATGGTAAGTCGCTGATGTACAGGTTGAAAAGTGTTGGGGCCACTATGGAGCCCTGGGGGACTCCACACCTAAGGCGATGTGGTCTGCTGGATTCTCTGTTGCTTGTCTTAAGATAAGATAAGATAAGATAAGATAAGATAAAATAAACCTTTATTAGTCCCACAACGGGGAAATTCCAGGATTGCAACAGCACAGGGATAGCAACACTCAGAGCAACAATCAGAAGGCAAGAAAAAAAACAAGCAAGCAAGAGCAGCTAATATACATATGTACATATTACTATAAAATATATACAGTATATACACACACACAGACACACAGTGCAGAGCATAGAGTCTGTGGCAGAGTCTTATAGATAAAGCTGCGGTTGGAGATGATGTTACTGATGAATTGGGCAAGTTGAGGATCAGGGATGGTTCTTAGGAGCTTTAGGGTCAGGCCCTGGTGCCATACTCTGTCATAAGCTGCTGTTAGATCCACAAGCACAACACCTGCCTTATGTCCACTCTCGAAAGAAACCTCTACGTCATTCATCAGCCTCACAATCTGTTGGATGGTGCTGCGACCATGGCGGAATCCAGCTTGTGAGTTAGGCAGTTGAGGGTCAACGACTGGCTCTAGTTGGGCAAGGAGAAGGCGCTTGAGAAGCTTGAAGGCGACACAGAGGAGAGAGATGGGGTGATAGCTCTTTGGGTTGTCAATAGGTTTGTTCGGCTTTGGTAAAGCAATGATGGTTGCCCTCCTCCAGATTTTAGGTATGACTTTGTTGGTGAGGCAACATAAGTAAAAATGCTGGAGCTAGGCTTGGCAACTTCGTCCGCAATGTATCAGGAACTCTGGGGGAATGTTGTCCGGGCCCTGTGCTTTTCCGCTCTTCAGCTGGTGGATTGCAGAGGAGAGCTCTTCAGATGAAAAGGGAGCTGTCAGGAGACCATCGGCTCCAGGGGAATGTCACAACTTGGTGGTTTCCTGTTTGATTAAAACATGCTTGATCTTTGTCTGCATCTTTGAAGCATCCATTAGCAAGGAGTTGTTCGGCAATGGCATTGGCAGCAACAGGGCACTGAGTTTGTTTAGAGGGTCTGCCAGTTAGACGATTCAATGTCTTCTATGCCTTTCTGCTTGAGTGAGTGAAATCTATTCCTTACCTTACACTGTTTCTTCCCAATATGCTCTGCACTTCTTGTTAAGGCAGGATGTTAAGTCTGATGCCTTGGAGGTGTCCTCATCACCAGGATCAGCCTGCAGGAATTCTTTGTAGTGCATGTCACACTCCTCATCCCAAGAAGGAATGTAGTGCCGGCGTAAACAGCGTAGGATGATTTTTTTTCGCAGTCCTGATGAGGAGCTTACAGAAATGTGAATAGACAGCATCCAGGTTGTGGGGGGTAGGGATGGGCAGATTGGATACTTCCGTGTCCAGTGTTTCTGTATACTGTTTCCAATCAGGTTTGCGGAAGTTCCATCTCTTTACAGGCTTAGTGGGTACTGGTTCTATTGGGTTGGCCGGGATAATGATGGATGGCCTGTGATGGGATTTTGGGAAGTGATCCAGGATGGCACGTTGAGAAGAGGGGTCATTCAGGTTAACAAAGGCCAGATCAAAGTTTGAGGTAGTCTTCCATCTGCCCGAGTGGAAACTGTCGGGCTGTTTTGGGTCAGAGAGAAGTTGTATGCTGACCGCTGAGGCCCAGTCTTCAAGGACACGGCCAATTGGGGATTTGCATATGTAGCCCCAGGTAGTACTGTGGCAGTTAAAGTCACCCACGTAGATGCATGGTTGGTCATAGATGGGAATGGAATCAGCATTAAGCCTGGATATAGGAGATTTGTAGACACTGATAACATGAACGCCCTCAACTTCAACAACGGCCCACTCAATACCGGAGTCTGCGGGGGAGGTGGCAATCACTTTCCACTTAGCCGTGTTTTTGACAAACGAGGCTAACCCATGGGTTTCACTCTCAGTATGTGCAGCCAAAGTATAGCCGTGTATCTTCAAATGGGAGATGAAGCTACTTTGTTTTTGTGGAAATAGATAGATTATAGACAGATTATTTTTCCTTTGTCACAGTTAAGGACAACCGACTGATTGCCAGATACGTCATTACAGACTGAAGATGTGATATAAACAGTCACTTTCCATCAGACAGCTGAGACTGTGATCCACTGAAGTTAAAACACATTTACTTGCTACCTGGATAAAGATTATTCAAAAATGGATTTTGATCTCCAAAAGGAATTTGAGGGACTGGATCAAGTCTCTGCCACAGCAGACATTTGGACTGTGGATAATGGACATTTTCTTTGGATCACTGCACATTGGATTAAATCCATATCATAAAGGCAAGAAAAACATGGACAGCTTTATGCAGTGTTGCTAACTCTCACTCCAAAATGAGGAAATTACTGGCAATATCATGTTGATTTTCTTCAGATTTTTCCCACAATAAGAGCTGTCAAGGCAGGATAAAGCAGACTGAACATGTTCTAAAAGCTCTGTCTGAAACCGTCTGTTTTCAGCCTGACATTAATATTAATAAGCCCATAATGTAATCCATTAATTAAATCATCTTGCTATGAATACAAGATGATTTAAGAATGCATTTAAAAGTAACATGAAGATTACTTTTCCAAGTAACTAGTTATTTTAATCATGCAGTAATTGGTAAAGTAGGTCAATTACTTTTGAAAAGAAGTAACTAGTCACTGTAATTAATTACTATTTTTTAGTAACTTGCCCAACACTGATCATAAGGTAAGGAAAAAAAGAAGCCTAAAAAAAGTTAAAAGAAGAAAGCTGACCACCAATCAAAGAAAACTGATAACTTTTTCTGTAAAGGTACCATACGTTCCAGAAACATAACAGGAGAGCACTTTTCGATAAAGCAACCCTACAATCATTGCTAATAAATCATGCTGTTAAGGCACAATGCTTCCTGTGGACACGTGAAACAGTCAGGCGAGCTGCAGTGCTCTGCTAAAAAACAAAAAACACAACAACAAAAAAGAAAATATTTAAAAGCAACACTGGCACCCCCACTATACTGTAGATAGCTCAGCTGTGGCCCATGTTTTGTTGCATCCAGCATTGAATTTGAGCAGAGAACATTTCAGAACATTATCATTGTCCCTCTGCAACAAAATGTACTGTCGAATGTCAGAGAGCTCCGTTTTAACAGAGAGTTCCAAACTCCTCCAGACAGAAAAAAGTTGAACACAGCAACAGGGTGCTTCTGCTTCTATACTTTTTAATCCATTTCAGTCAAGTTCTACCTCCTTTCTGCCTCAGTGCATTTTGTGCACTGGTGTGAAGACTGTAATCGCACTCGGTTATGGACTAAAACAACTGGACTAAGACCCTCAAAAGAGGCAGTCTCGATCTGAATTATCTGGCGAACTGTGACATGAGCCTCCTGCTGATGATGCATGCTGAACAAAACAGGGCCGAAAACTTCAAACTGCACGGTTGAGGGCATAAAGCCTTGTTTATGCTCCACCTCTACCCTGCGTGTCTATGACGCACATACATACGCTTTGGACAAGGCTGGTGCGGACACAGCCTTCCTTTTTATCATCTGCTAGGGCAAACGTCAACTGCAGTTTCACTACAGCCCGATAGGTAGCACAAATGTGCTGCTGCACCCGTTTGTTCACCGGCTATACAAAACTGAAGAAAAGCAAGAGCCAAGCACAGTATCTTTTTTTTTTTTTTTTTGTAATTTTCTCTTTATTGACATTCTTTAGAAAGTAGGTTTAAGCCATCATTTCATTTGATAATTACATTTGAATGTCCCTTTTTTTTAGAGATGAAAGAAGAAATAAGAAAAAAAGAATAAAAAAGGAAAAAAAGGGGGAGGGTCAGCATAAACATCTGCATATAGGGAGTAACTGTTAATGTACACATTCTTGTATATATATTAACAAAGTCTGCTATATCAATTCTGCAAATTGAAAGTCCGACCTGAGTGGTGTTACATATTTAGCCCATTTTTCCCATTGTGACAAACAAATCTTTTTTGTAATTGACACAAGCTATTATTTTCTCCATCTTATAAATGTCCATTGTAATGTCCATCCACATATCAAGAGATGGGCTCTCCTGTGAAAGCCATTTTTTTGTAATTGCCTTTCTGCTTGCAGTCAGTAGAATACATAAGTATTTGTCCCTCTTTGACCACTCTGCGGGCACAAGCCCAAAGAACAGAGTTTTGCTTTCCAGAGGTAACTGACATCCAAAAATATCTTGTATAGCTTTATGAATTTCCTTCCAATAATTTTGAATAACATGACAGACCCAAAATATATGATAATGATTTGCATTTGCACTACCACATTTTCTCCAACAAGTTGGGGAGTTCCCTTTGTACTGAGCCTTCTGGGAAGGTGTGATAAAGTATCTAATTAGGCTTTTCCAGCCAAACTCTCTCCAGCTCTGTGAACTACTGCATTTCCATTGATTTGACCATATTAATGTCCATTCCTCTTCCGATATTTCTATTCCTCCTTCTTTTTCCCATTTTGTTTTAACATATAGGGTTGAGTGTCTTTTCAGGTTTATAAGACCTTTATATAAACCTGAAATTAAGCTTTTATCTTTGAGTTATATGCCCTTTTAAATAAATTTAGCAATGGTTTACATGATTCTGCTATACATTTTAACCTGCTATTGACAAAGTGTCTCATCTGCAAGAAGCGATAAAAGTCTTGTGATTCCAACTGATACTTCTCTTTAAGTATTTCAAAACTAAGTAGTGTGTCATCTTTCATTATCTTACATATGGCTGTTATTCCTCTATTTGCCCAAACTTTAAATCTTGTGTCTGACTTATTTGGAGTGAAATGTGAGTCATATGCGCACCACTTTAAAATTACTATGTTCTCTTCTAAATTATATTTTGATACTACTCTTTTCCAGATTTTAAGAGTCCACTTAATCAATGGATTTTCTATGTTCTTGATAATGTCTTGTAGGTTACCATCAGCTATTGTCGCTTGTATAGGAGTGGGGGTCATTTCCTCTTCAATACTCTTCCACTGGGCAGTATATGAAGGATTACACCAGCAAATTATGGGTCTAAGTTGTGCTGCCCAATAACAGCCTCTCAGGGAAGGAATGCCCCACCCCCCTTTTTGTTTTGACAATTGTAGAGTTTTAAATTGGATTCTAGGTTTCTTACCTTGCCATGTGTACCTGGATAGCATTTTGTCCCATTCATTAAATTGTTTTCCACTCATCTCTATTGGCAAGATTTGAAATAAATATAATAATTTGGGGAGTATATTCATTTTAATTGAATCCATTCTTGAATTTAGGTTTAAATATGGAATTAGATTTCATCTTGGGATTGGCTCTTTGATTTTTCTTTGGGTTGGTGAATAATTGCATTCTTGTAGTTCAGAGAGGTCTTTTGGTATTATGACTCCCAAGTACTTTAAGAATTCTGTTTGCCAAGCAAATTGAAAACTATTTTTGATTTCTTCTGGTGGATTATAATTATATTTAAGCAACTGTGTTTTACTTATGTTAATTTTGTATCCTGATAATTGACCGAAATAGTTGAATGATTCCATAAATTTAGGTAGGGAATCTGTTGGTTGCCCCAGGTAGATCAAAATATCATCTGCATAGCAGGCCAATTTATGCTCCTTCCCATTTATATTGATGCCTTGTATTCCTTTGTTCTGTCTAATATACTGGGCAAATGGTTCCAGATATAATGCAAATAATAATGGTGAGCATGCACAACCCTGTCTAGACCCTCTTTCTAGGTTAAAACTATTTGACAAACAGCCATTAACTTTAATTCTTGCAGTGGGTTTATTATATAATGCCTGTATTGTTTTGATCATTTTTTCATGTAAGCCAAATCTGTATAAAACTTGATTAAGAAAACTCCAGTCCACAGAATCAAAGGCCTTTTCTGCATCAATACTGATTACCATTGCTGCAATATTATTTCTTTGTATATGATTGATAACATGGAGAGTTCGGCGTGTATTATCTTGTGTTTGACGCTCTTGAATAAAGCCTGTCTGATCGTTGTGTATCAAATGTGATATGGACTTTTCTAATCTTCTAGCCATGATGGCAGTGAACAGCCTATAATCAATATTAAGAACTGATATTGGCCTACAGGATCCACATTCTAATTTATCCTTGTTTTCTTTTGGTATAGCAGAAATTATTGCTTCATTCCAACTAGGTGGTATTTGTGCCTTCTTTAAAACCCAGTTGAATGTGGATAGTATCACCGGCATCAGTTCTTCTTCAAACTCCTTAAACCACTCTGCAGTGTACCCATCTGATCCTGGTGATTTATTTAGTTTAAGTTTACTTATTGCTAATTGTAATTCCTTTTCTGTGATATCCTCGATCATTATTTTACTTTGTTCCTCGTTTAATACTGGTAAATCCAAACAGTCTAAAAAAGAGTTTATATCAATAGTACTACATGTTGTGGTTTTAGAATACAAAGTCTTATAAAATACTTCAAAGGCCCCCTGAATTTCATTTAATTTACTTTTTATCTTTTTAGTATTTGGATCTTTAATTTTATGAACTGTATTCAGTGCTATTTTCTTTTTAAGTTTCCAAGCCAAAACTTTCATTGATTTTGATCCACTTTCATAATATCTCTGTTTAAGGAACATTAATTTTTTCTTAACTTTGTTAGTAGTCAAATCATTAATTTCATTTCTGATTTTTTTGATTTCCTCCAATTTATCCTGATCCATTGTTATTTTGTGTTTTTTCTCTAATTCTTTTAATTTATTTTGGAGTTCCTCTAGTTTTTTATTTCTCATTTTCTTCTTATAGGAGGATATTGTTATAATTTTCCCTCTTATAATAGCCTTTAATGCATCCCATAGAATTGAAGGGGACACGATACCATTATCATTATTCTCTAGATAAAAAAGTGTCTCTTTTTTTACTTGCTCTTTAAAGTGCGAATCATTAAGCAGGCTTGAATTTAGCTTCCAATTTATAATTTTTGGTTGTAGTTGAAGATCTACAGATAGTTATATGGGAGCATGATCACTTAAGTCTATTGTCCCAATTTCACAGGTATTTATTTTTTCTTTGTCTTTTCCAAATGTTATAAAATAGTCTATTCTTGTGTATAGTGAGTGAGGTGAGGAATAATAAGTGTAATCTCTTCTGGTTGGATGCAGATCTCTCCAAATCAATCAATTAGACCCACCTCTTCAAATAGTGTATTAATTTTCTTAATTAAAGGCAGTTTGTCAGATGCTTTACCATTGGAGGTATCCAGATTTGGCTGTAGATGTATATTGAGGTCTTCTCCACAAATTAAAAGGCCTATTGTCTCAGTTGTTATTATGTCAATGATTCTCCTGAAGAAGTGAAAATCACTTCCAGGAGGTGCATATATATTTAGTAACGTGACTGAATTTGCCTCCATCTTTCCCCTTACTAAAATAAAACGGCCCTCCTTATCACTTATCTCAAATTCTTTTTCAAAATGTAATTTATCTGAAAGAAGGATAGCAACTCCTCTCCTTCGTCCCACTTTGTATGAAGAAAAAAAACATTAGTAAAGCCCATTCTTTTTTATTTGTCATGTTCCTTATTGTCCAAATGAGTTTCCTGTAAATATAGTATCTGTGCTTGTTCTTTCTTCATTTTGGTTAAGATTCTGCTACGTTTAATTGGGTTCAACAGGCCGTTAACATTGAAGGAGATAATTTTTATCTTGCTACTAATCATTTTTAATTGTTCTGATATCATTAACATAGCAGAACCTATATATACTGTATATACACTACCGTTCAAAAGTTTGAGGTCACTTAGAAATTTCCTTATTTTTGAAAGAAAAGCACTTTTTTTCAATGAAGATAACTTTAAACTAATCAGAAATACACTCTATACATTGCTAATGTGGTAAATGACTATTCTAGCTGCAAATGTCTGGTTTTTGGTGCAATATCTACATAGGTGTATAGAGGCTCATTTCCAGCAACTATCACTCCAGTGTTCTAATGGTACAGTGTGTTTGCTCATTGCGTCAGAAGGCTAATGGATGATTAGAAAACCCTTGTGCAATCATGTTAGGTCTGCAATGCTGTAATTGCTGCAAATGGAGGATTCTTTGACGAAAGCAAAGTTTGAAGGAAAAAATTATTATTTCAAATACAAATCATTATTTCTAACCTTATCAATGTCTTGACTATATTTTCTATTCATTTTACAACTCATGGTGGTAAATTAGTGTGACTTTTCATGGAAAACACAAAATAATTATCTGGGTGACCCCAAACTTTTGAACGGTAGTGTATAAAAATCAGAACTCTCCTTAAGTGTACAAAAACATGTACAGTAAAGCTGCCCAAACCTGCAGCAAAAAAACTCCAAACAAAAACTCATCCAACAAAAAAATAAAATAAAATAAAAATATAAACAACTAAACCATTGACATCCATCCGTGGGGTCTTAGATATGACCCTAATTTGGTGCCTATACTTAGGAAACCTTGAAGGGGAGCCTCTCTCATATATTTGTGAAAGAGGGCCTTCTTCTGCCAATTGGCTAATACCCATCTTCATACAGCACAGGAAAAACATCCAACCATGAAAATTCTGTATTGCCAAACTGTATGTATGTTTTTGTGCGGGATTTTAATCTATTCTTACATAGATTATTCATAGTTTATTCTGTCCTGGCAGTTTATTATAAATAGTAAGCTCACCATCCGTATTTCCATTCAGTCTCAGTTCTCAATCTCTCTGCATCGCTCCCAGAGTCATTGCCAAGCACAATATCAAATACAAAAGTGAGTGCACACAGGCGAGAAGAGAAGGCTCCTGGTTTACTACCTTTGGCAAGAAGAAACAAAAAAAAAGAAAGAGAAGGTATTATAGTGTACTTCTGCATGTCTTCATTTTGGTTTTCCTCTTCGTCTTCTTCATCTACTTTGACTCTGTATGCTGTGTCGGTAGCACCCCCTCTTGAATGGGAGGTTGAATCAGCAGCCGTAGTCAACGCGCCCAGGCAACGCAGTCAAAAAATTTGGGCTGCACGTGCTCAGCTGCGAAGTGGAGTGGAGACGAAGACATAATTTTCATCACACAAGTCTCGTGCTTGAGCAGAAGTGCAGAACGGAGGTGGAGCATAAACCCAGCTTTAGATTATGTGTTTAACTTTAATTTCTCTTATTTGTGTACCAGACACATGCTGCTTGATACATCGTGAACAGATTGTTACAGATGTGCCCATCTGCCTTGGCACGTGTGCCCGCGCGCACACACACACACACACACACAAAGAAATGCAATCTTAACCAAACTGCTCAGGGATAAGATGATTCAGACGTCTGCTGCCTAATACCACATCAAGGCAAAAAATCTTCATCTGGAATACACAAAGTACAAGATGCACTCAATAAAACAGAGGGTTCTGGTGTTACAATGAAATCTGTGACCATCAGAATCTGTGACCTTACCTGACTGTACCAAGATAATAATTGACCCTGTTTACATGGTCACCATTACTGGAGTAAACCAATAAAGGTAATAAACAGCTTATGTTGTTTACATGTACCGAGTAAACAGTTTATCGGGCAAATAAACTAGGTGTGTTAATCTGTTTTCTCATAAACTGATAATGGCCTTTAACTGATAAAGGTAATCAGATTACTCTGTTTACATGGCAGTTTGAATAATCAGGTAACTTCAGAAAGCTGATTATAATGGGTTACTCATGACCATGTAAACAGGGTCACTGATTCAACGGTTTTCAGAAGCTCTGTTCTCCTCTCCATGCCTTGATTATTTATGGGTCCCTGGACACTAATGTTGAATGGACCATAAGCATTAACTGCCATAAGCATGGCAGTTGATACTCTGGCTTTTAAAATAATAACATATTGATAACAACATATGGCTCCACAGTATGGTAACATTTGTAAATCATAATGCACTGCCAAAAGTGAGATCTAAGGAAAATCTTCTTTCAGCTGCTCCCTTTATGGGTCGCCACAGCAGATCATCTGCCTCCATCTCACCCTATCCCTTGCATCGTCCTCTGTAACACCAACCCTCTCCATGTCTTCCTTCACTACATCCATGAATCTTCTCTGTGGTCTTCCTCTTTTCCTCCTTCCTGGCAGCTCCATCTTCAACCTCCTTTGTCTAATATATCCACTATCCCTCCTCTGCACATGTCCAAACCATCTCAGCCATCTTACTTTGTGTCAAATCCGCTCAACCGGAGTTGTCCCTCTGTTATGCTCTGTCCCTCCTAGTCACTCCCAATGAGAATCTTAGCATTTTCAACTCTGCCACCTCCAGTTCTTGCCTCTTGTCAGCGCCACTATCTCCAAACCATACATCATAGCAGGTCTCACTACTGTATTGTAAAGCTTCTCTGTCACTTTATCTGCTATCCTTCTGTCACAAATCACCCCAACACTCGTCTCCACCCTGCCTCCACCTTCTTCTTCACTTCTCTTGTGCACTGTCTATCGCTTTGGATGATTGGCCCCACATAATTAAACTTGCATGCCTTTTGTGGTTGGAAATATTGTGGATATGGTATTTTTGTTCATGCTAACTCCATGTGATATATTCATTCTTCTCACTTTAAAGCATATTTCTGATTCATCTGCTTGAAAAACATCAAATTCTTATGTTGAGACTGTGTGTAAGAATAAGTTTTTGATTAGCTCTTTTCACTGATATGATCAACACTGTGGCTCCTGCTTCCCCAATTACAGCATTTCTTTTGTCTCTGTAAATGCTGACATAGTTGCACTGGTCTCAAATCTGTTTGTATTATGGGATATCAGTGTTCTTGGGTCTAGAGGAACAGGGTTTTTTACGTCTCAGGTAGGATACCACTACTGTGATGGTTAACCCAAAGTGCTGTGAAGGGCAGTGGAAGGATGTGAGGAGGGGGTGTCAATGTTACTGAAAATGAAAAGGTGAAAGCAAGGTTTATAAACATCTAATGCATTGACTGATTTTGTTGTGCTGCACAGTTTTTGGTCATGCAAGTAATTCAAAACACAGATATCAGCCCCATGGTGGCATGTGATTTGAAGACTCAGGAGGTATCCTCAGGACACCAGGAATTTGAGTTTAAAAAAGTCTTATAGATGGCATTATGGAGCCTGGTGCTCATTCTTATTTTGATATTTGTAGTTTTGCTCTTTTCTTGTACAAAGATGTTAATGGGAAGCTCTTAAAAGCTGCCTCGGTGGGTCAGATGGCCCCAGTAAGTATGAGCAGGTGGCTGACTTTTCAATCACACATTTGAGTACCAAGTCCAATCGAGGAGTCATGACTACGGTCTGCACATGCTGTGTTCATAAGCAAAAAAAGAAAAAAAAATTACAGTTTAGTTTTATGGGTGTGCAGGACACCACGACCACAACAAGGTTTCTATGGCCTTTTGTCACTGGTTTTGCATGGATTCTCATGATGGTAGTATTTGAGATGTGACTTTTTACTCAGCAGGTAGAAGCTGGGTGAAAACTTTTCTGAAGCTGTTTTTTTATATGTGGGTTTGTTTTAGATCCGTCAGTAATGGTTTCCTGGTTGGGTCATCTTCAGTAGGCGTCCATGGCACTTCTCTGGTGGGATGTTTCAATGTAATGATGGTGTGTAAATGTGAGTGGGTCTTTACTGAGGCCATCGGGAAAAGGAAATAAATTACCATTCATGATGCACATCAGCTGATTTCAAAGAGCGGCGCTCTTAGTGAAGGGCACAGATGGATCGATCAACAACTTTTCTTCTCTACACCATTAGCAAGCATGCAAGGTGTAGAAAAGTGTATTGGAATTGCTAATTCTAAATAGATAATCAAAAGAATCATCTAGTGGGAGCTGCAGACACACATAACGTAAGAATTATTTAGATAAGTGTTGCTATTCAGTAGGGAGCGTCAGCATTGCCTCTAAGCAATCTGAAAGACTCAGAGGCAGCAGAAAAAGGAGATGCAAGCTGACAGAAAGACAAGAGAGAAATGATTACTCTTTCCTGTTGCCTACCGGCAAAACAGCTGCCTGAATATCCAGGTATTTAAGTGCATTAGTGCAATGACAATTAGGTGCTTACCGTAGCCGTGAGATCTCTTCATGTGGTGTTTCATGTTGCTCTTCTGCGTGAACCTGATGCTGCACACCTCGCATTTGAAGGGCTTCTTTCCAGTGTGTTTGACCATGTGGACCTGCAGAGCTCCCTTCTGGTTGAAGGCCTTCTCGCACTGACTGCACTTGAAGGGCCGCTCACCTGCAGTAACACGGAATCAGACCCACAAATGAATTTAGTATGCTGTGACTTTGCATGGAACAATTTATACCTTATTATACTGGTTTCTGAAAATCAGGGGTGTAACAGTACATGTATTCATACTGAACCATTTTCTTATGCAGGTCTCAATATGGTACAGAGGTGTACCAAAAAAATGCAGTCTCTGACATTAAGTAAAAGGTGTTTTTTCCCCCCTCAATGACGCAAACATATTTTCACTGCCAGTCTCGAGAAGGTCACTCTTCACAGGTGAACACAAAAATGTACAAATACATGCCAATCAGACTAAAGCAGTGTGTGGACTTTTTTGGATATTTCTGGATTGGATAATTTTAAGTTTATTATTTCTGCTTGGATTAAAATTGAGAATGCTCTGACATTTTTATACAAAGCAATGCCTCAAGGAAATATGACGCACACTTTTTTCTTTTGTTTGAATTGGTATTCAATGTCCTTCACTTTTTCATATTGCATCAGCATTTTTTAATCCACACAATGGAAGACAAACCAATAAATCCTGGAGGATTAGGCAGAAAATGAAAACAGTAAATTTTGCAAAGAGGATATTTTTTTTTTCTTTTGGGCTGTCACATTCTTGGGGGATTATATACATATATATTTTTTTTCTGTTTTTTTTAAATTCCCCCTTTTCCTTCTCTGGGCTTTTGGCATTCCAGCACCATGGACAGCGGCCCTGCTTCACCGTTTCTCCCGGATTTTTGATACATTTGCTGTGTGTTCATCTGTGCCCATGCATGTATGAAAAGTGAGTTTTGTCTAACATCTGCTTCTGCCAGCGTTTCAGTCGACATTTGCCAATGGAGTCCAACTTAGGCTAGCTCTGCACAACTTAGCCCAGCGCTCAGGAACTTTTACAAACTGAGCACAACTTTCACCAACATTTATTTGCACACGCTGGTAAATTTTCAGCATGTTGAAAATTTTCAACGAACACGACTTTCGCCAGTGTTCGCCAAAGGAACACCAGCTATCATGAACTTTTACCAACTTTAGCCACCAGAGCCAGACATGCAAATTATCATGATATATAAGGTGAGGATACGCTGTGGCAACCCCAAAAGGGGGCAGCTGAAAGAAAAAAAATCATCTATCATGGCTAACCCTTCCACTCCAGCAAAGTAGTGAAGCAGGGTTCAGAGCCTGAATTATCCTTTTGTATCATATATGAGTAAACAGTCAGCAATGTTAAGCAGTCTTTGTTAATTAAAACAACCAAAGTGAAAGCATATCTGATAAAATCATGTTCAAAATGAACAAACAAAGAATAAAAAAGTGTTTTCATAAATCTACTCCAATTGGTCCATGGTCCTTCATATACTATATGTTGATGGATTTTCTAGCAATGACTCTCAGCGGTGTTATTTCTGTAGTAACTACCACCATGGAAAAATGCTCCAAAATCCTCTTAACGGTACCTGTGTGCGTTCTGTTGTGTCTCTCCAGCTGGCTGCGCTTGGCGAAGGCTTTTACACAGGAGGTGCAGTTAAAGAGTCTGGGCTTTTGGGAGCTGGGTGTCGGGCCAGGCTGGTGCAGCCGCTCATGTTCCTGCAGACAGACAGACAACATTAATTTAAGAGCAGCAGCCTAAAGTTCCTCAGCTGGAAAATTGGGGTTTTATACCATGACACCTTAGCAGAAACGGTATCAGTCAAACATGTCACAGTAAAGCAAACTGAGGCTGTTATGGAGGAGATAGGAGAGAGAAGGACGGTGGCTAAACTGTCATCTCTGCTGGAGTCCGAGTTCCACCCTATGCAGGACATACTGGATGCACTGAGGAGCTCATTTAGCAGCAGACTACATCATCCCAGGTGCACAACCGAGAGGTTTCGTAGGTCCTTCCTACCAACGGCTGTCAGACTGTACAACCTAAGCAGGGCTGCTCGCAGAGATAGCAAAAAGACGTAACAAACTAATAGTTTTTTGAATGCAAAAGATGCAATAGACTTACACAATGGTCCCCTCCGGCATACAACTAGGAACATACCGGTCGCTATGGAGGGTGAGAATATGTATGGGCACATAATCATACCATGTAGGATAACTAAGTAGACGGTTATGCTGTTTCATTCCATCTAGCAACAATGCTCTGCACTGTGTGTGTTTATATATTTGCATATTTATTCCATCTAGCTACAATGCTCAGCACTGGGTGTGTTTATATATTTATATATCTACATATTATTCCATCTAGCTACATTGCTCCGCACTGTGTGTGTTTATATACTTGCATATTTATTCCACCTAGCTGCAATGCTCCGTACTGTGGGTGTTTATATATTTACATATTTATTCCATCTAGCTACAATGCTCTGCACTGTGTGTTCATATATTCATATATTTATTCCATCCAGCTACAATGCTCTGCACTGTGTGTCTGTGTGTGTGTGTATATATATATATTTTATAGTAATACGTACATATGTTTATTAGCTGCTCTTGCTTGCTTGTTTTTTTTCTTGCCTTCTGATTGTTGCTCTGAGTGTTGCTATCCCTGTGCTGTTGCAATCCTGGAATTTCCCCGTTGTGGGACTAATAAAGGCTTATCTTATCTTATCTTATCTTATGAGACAAATGATGGCCTTACCCACAGTAATGTGATGCTACAAATAAACTATCAAGTACAGCAAGTCATATGTCGACATCAACACAGAACACATACTCATGACGAGCCTCAATTATACAACTTTGCGAAGGATCCATACTAAAAGTGTATGTACTCTAAAACCTTGAAAATAGCATACACACAAAAACATTTGGATTTATAAACTTAGATACATACATACACCCCAGAGGTTGCATTAATGAAAACTGTCCTTCATTAACAGATTTTTTTCCAGCAATTATGGAAAATTCTGAAAGCTGTCTGTCATTTGACAGATTAAACTGAGGGTGAGCTAATTAAAGTCAATTAAAATGACAGATAATAATAGAGTAGGACAGAATTTTTACAAGCCTATCTGTCAAAATGACAAAAAAGTCTAGCGCAACCTCTGATACACCCTCATGGAAAGCTTCTTGAATAAAACACATTCCAGCTGAAAATTTATACATGTTGACCCGCCTCATGTCCCACCCTCTACACACCCACATTCAACCATAAATGGTCAAGGCAACACAGCTTATGCAAAATATTTTCAATGTTCTGGAATAACATTTTTTTTTTTACTTGCCAAATTTCTATCCAAAAGTCAACGGAAGCAAAAGCAGCAGCATAAGTTCATCATGTTCTCTTTTTCATGTTCTTCTTGCAGTCCAACGATCAGCTCAGGGACATGGGGACAACAAAGACTGCTCACTCTCTGTGTGTCACCCACCTCATCGTTGTGTCATTAAAATAATGAGACAACTATGCTCCAGCAGAAGCAACATTTGGAGAGGCAAAAGTCAACAACACGTGGCATTTATGTAGAAACAAGCTGAGGAAAGAGCATGCGAATAACACTCTTTCGCAGAAGCATTTATGCGCTTGAGTGTTTCAATAACGTGAATGTGAAAAAGGTCATTAGAAGAGAGAAACACACAAGCTCTTCTGCATCATAGTTGCAAAATTGCTTCTGGCTTAAGTGTTCTGTTTTGATTGACAGCTCAAGAGTCTATTTAAAAAGACACTTGATGAATTGCCCACATACAGGCAGTTCTGTACGCACTGCATTATTGATGCTTCAAATTATGAGAGCAGGCATTGGTAATGATATGCCTTTCCTCACTAAGTCTATAAATCCATAATCCCCACCCTAAGGTGGAGGCAATGTTGAGTGAAAATGAGATTTGTGTGATGGGGGTTGGTGTGCTGACTTCATAAAACCTTGACAGGCTTATTCAAACTTTTGTTCATTTGTACACAATGTAAGTTCTTTCACTGAATAAGAAGCCAACTTGTCCTTAGGAAGCATTTTCAGTAAATAAATGGCATAGATAGCATTAATTTAAAAACAATTCACTGCCAATCATCTCTGTTTATATAGTAAATGTTCTTACCTTCAGGTGTGTAGCTCTTTTGAAGGCCTTCTTACAGACGCTGCAGATGTAACAACGGTCTTTACCGTGAGCTTCCTTGCAGTGGCGACGCAGTGCATTTGCATTCTGGCACACTTGGTTGCAGTAGAAACACCGGTGTGGGTTTTCAGGTTCAGTCTGGGAGTCTTTACCACTCTTATGGTTACCACCAGAAAGCTGCTACATACAACCACAGAACACCAAAGAGAATATCAGTTAGAGTATGTAGGATAAATGTATCAAGGTCAAAAAGATCTCAGGGCAGAGTTCTGTCGTTCAGACAGAATCAAAGCAAACACAATTACGTTATATCCACTGTTAGCTGCTCCATTTGAGGACTGGGGATGTTGGCTGACCAGTATGACCTGCTGGCCTGTTGCGCCTTGCTGCCCTGCCAGAACAGAGTCATTCAGTACTGATGGGAATGTCTGACCCTGAAGACCAAAGAGATTCTCGTGTAAGACCATTGACTGTATATACTGTGTTAAGCTTAATCCAAACACTTGTGATATAATTTCAATTGTGATGCAAAACATTTGCTTTAAACAGGCTACATATTTGTCATTTCCACTTTGGTTGTGTGTCTACATTGATTTTATTACCTGTGTATTAAGGTTTAGAGTCACTCCATCCAGCATACCCTGTGCATCTGCCAGGGTCAGTGTGACACTGCCATCGCTGGCCACACCTCCTGGTGACATCACTAGACTCTGGGATGCAGCAGTGTGTGACAAAGTGGTGCTTGACTGCAAATTGGCACCTACCAAGAGAGAAGGGCTAACTGGTTAATAACCAGCCCCAGTTACATGGTCTCAATAAATAGATTACTGGGAATAAATCGATAATGGCAATAATCAATTTTGTCATGTTTACATGCACTGAATAAACTAATTATTGGAAGGTAAACCACTTGAATTAATGCCCCAGTTACATGGCCTTTACTGGATTATTCTGCTTACATGGCCACTTGAATAAATCGATAACTCCAGAAATCCAGTCATAATCAGTGCATTCGTGTGCATGTAAACATGGTCAATGACAACCAGAATGCAATGTTTTAGCAGCCAAATGTATACACTTCTTGTACATTTTTTTACAACTTAGAAATACCCCCCCCCTCAAAAAAAGGGTGTTCTACTGTAAGTGGAAACCCATCCCATTCCACTGACATGAAACAATGCAGCATTTGACAGTTCGATTCATTTCAAGGGTTGTCCACACCAAGAACTATAACAATATTAATCAATAATACCTATAGCAGCCACACTATTGAATGATAATGATTCCGTAAACAGTGGAACCAAATGTTGTGTTGCGTGCTGCAGGCACCAGCTTGACACTACACCACACCTATATGAAGCTGGTCCCCCATCTTTTTCCCCTTACAATCCTATCTCAGCGCCGGAGGATGGTGGCCAATAACAGCAGCTCTTGTTAACGTTTTTCCTAACTTTGGTCCTTTTTAGTGTATTGTGTCTCTAGCGTGTTCTTTGCTTATCAAGGCTGGGTAATAAGACTTGAATAACGATTGAACCAAGTTTTACTATTTTTTTTTCTACTGGCTTTCCTGCTATTTTCTTCCTCGTGGCTATGGAGTACAATACGAGTGGAGTCAAAAGGACTGTTTGCACATGCGACCAGCTGATTGCGCTGAATAGGCTATCCGGAGCGAAGCCCCTGATCCTGAACGAGCTGAGGAGGAGACGCCAGGGCGAAGAGCTGGAGGAAAGGTTAGAATGAGGAGGAGAAAGTTTAAACCAACAGTACCAGTGTTAGTAACGGGGAACGTGAGGTCCCTGGGAAATAAGATGGACAAGCTCACAGCGCTGGTCAGGACGCAGAGCGAATACTGGGAGAGCAGCATCATGTGTTTTACAGATACGTGGCTTCACTCACACATCCCAGACAATAACATTGTGCTACCCAACTTCAAGACTATCCGGGCAAACAGGGACATTATAAGGAGAGGTAAAAAGAAAGGAGGAGGGATTGTACTTTTTGTGAATGAGAAGTGGTGTAATCCTGGACACATTTATGTTAAGGAACGTCTCTGCAGCCCGGACATTGAACTGCTTGCCGTGAGTAAGCGACCTTATTACATACTGAGAGAGCTCATGTGCATCATTGTAATTGCTGTTTACATTCATCCATCAGCTGATGCAGTGGCGGCATGTTACGTCATCAACTCCACTGCTGCCACTCTATTGGCCCAGCACCCTGATGCATTTATGGCCATCACAGGAGATTTTAATCATGTCTCACTGGACAAAACATTACCAAACTTCCACCAGTTTGTTGACTGTCCCACCAGAGAAAATAAAACGTTGGATCTCCTATATGCCAATGTCAAAGACGCATAAAGTGCCACAGCTCTATCCCCCCTTGGCAGATCTGATCACAGCCTGATTATGTTAACCCCCAAGTACATTCCTCTTATGCAAAGGCAGCCTGCTCACACATGGACTGTGAGGAGGTGAACACAGAAAGCTGCTGATGCACTACTGCTTCAAGACAACAGACCAGGATGCACTCTGTGAACCACATGAGGTGGACATAGACAACATGACTGACTCCATCACAGAATACATCAGATTCTGTGAAAACACAACCATGCCAGGGGTTGGCCAGGGGATCCAAGATGGCGCCCACAGTGGCTGCCATGGTGCTTCGCTGCCCTTTAATTTGTTTGTTTCTGTTCATCAGTTGTGTGTCTGCCTGCTCTTATACCCGAGAAGAGCTTCTAAATATCAGGTCTTTCACTCCCACGGACCTTCTCCCGGTTTTTTTGGCTCCTGCCGCCGATCTGGTCTACCTTCTAGCCCAAAAAGTGAGACGGCGGAAGAGAGGAAAACGTGCGGGAGCTCTCGAACGGCTTCGGAAGAGGGGCACGCGCACAGTCTTGCCTGGAATATTTCTGACCAATACCAACTCTCTCTCTAACAAGGTAGACGAACTGAGACTGCTGATGCGATTTAAGGACCTCGCTAATTCGTCCGCCCTCTGTTTTACTGAGACTTTGCTTAATGATTCTACTCCGGACAGCGCGATCAGCCTTGAGGGATTTCAGCTGTTTCGTGCTGATCGCGTCACAGAGCTCTCCGGTAAGTCTAAAGGAGGAGGAGTATGCTTTTACATTAACAGCAGCTGGTGCTCTGATGTAACCGTGATTTCCCGGCACTGTTCTCCCGACCTAGAATTTCTCTCCATTAACTGCAAGCCATTTTATTCCCCGCGGGAGTTTGCTTCATTCATATTGATCGCTGTGTACGCCCCTCCCGACGCGGATGCGCGCATGGCTCAGCGCGCACTCGCAGATCACATCCAACATGCGGAGCGGACTTTCCCGGACTCCCTGGTTATTGTGGTAGGCGACTTTAACCAGAGCAATCTGAGTCACGAGCTCCCCTGATACAGTTTATTAAATGTCCAACCAGAGGTGAGAACACACTAGATCACTGTTACACCACAGTGAAAGACGCGTATCGCGCTGTTCCCCGCGCTGTGCTCGGTCTATCTGATCACGTGATGGTCCACCTCATTCCCACATACAGACAGAGACTGAAGCTCACTAAACCTGTTGTGACCACCAGGAAGAAACTGACCAGTGAAGCTGGAGAGAAACTGAACACATGCATGGAAATAACTGACTGGGACATGTTTAAAGGAGCCACACATGATCTTAATGAGTACACAGACACTGTGAACTCATACATCAACTTTTGTGAGGAGAACATTCTTCCATCGCGCACCAGGGTGAGGTACTCTAATGATAAGCCCTGGTTCACTGCTAAGCTCAGACAGATCAGGAAGGAGAAGGAAGCAGCGTTGAAAAGTGGAGACAGGGGCTGCTACAGGGAGGTTAAATATCGGTTTAACAGAGAGCTGAGGAGAGCTAAATCTGTGTATTCTGAGAGACTCCAGCAACAGTTCACTGCTAATGACTCGGCTTCTGTGTGGAGAGGACTGAGGCAAATCACCAACTATCGGCCTCAGGCTTCTAAAGGTCAGGATGACAAAGCCCTTTGCCAAAAACTGTCCCAACATTACGCCCGTTTTGACACCTCGTCAGCTGTGTCCAACTCCCCCCCCTCCACCCAGCTCCACTGCCTCCTCGGCCGCTAATTCATCAAAAGCGGTCCCCCCCTCCTCCTCCTCCCCCCCTGCCCTTGTCATCAGTGTGCAGGACGTGCACAGACAGTTCTCCAGACTGAACCCACGCAAGGCCCCCGGTCCGGACGGCGTATCTCCCTCCACCCTGAGACACTGTGCGAAAGAGCTGGCTCCTGTCTTCACAGACATTTTTAACACCTCCCTTAAGCAATGCCACATGCCGACCTGCCTCAAATCCTCCACCATCATCCCTGTCCCCAAGAAGCCACGGATTACTGGACTTAACGACTACAGACCTGTAGCGCTCACCTCTGTAGTCATGAAGTCCTTTGAGCGCCTGGTCCTGTCCCACCTCAAGTCCATCACCACTCCCCTCCTGGACCCGCTGCAGTTTGCCTACCGTGCCAACAGGTCTGTGGACGACGCAGTCAACCTGGCCCTCCACTCCATCCTGCAGCACCTGGACTCCCTGGGAACCTACGCCAGGATCCTGTTTGTGGACTTCAGCTCTGCATTCAACACCATCCGCCCCGCTCTGCTCCAGGACAAGCTGTCCCTGCTCGGCATGCCTGACTCCCTCTGCAGGTGGATCACCGACTTCCTGACGGACTGGAGGCAGCATGTGCGGCTGGGGAAGTCTGTCTCAGACTCTGTTAGCATCAGCATCGGATCACCCCAGGGCTGTGTACTTTCCCCCCTACTCTTCTCCCTTTATACCAACTCCTACACCTCCACCCACCAGTCTGTTAAGCTGATCAAGTTTGCGGACGACACCACCCTCATCGGGCTCATCTCCAACGGCGATGAGTCCGTCTATAGGAGAGAGGTGGCCCAGCTGGTGTCCTGGTGCAGCCACAACAACCTGCAGCTGAACGCTCTGAAGACAGCGGAGATGATTGTGGACTTCAGGAAAGTCACAACCCCACTGCCCCCCCTCACCATCACAGGCTCTCCCATCACCATTGCAGATTTCTTCCGCTTCTTGGGCACCACCATCACCAGGGACCTCAAGTGGGAGCCAACCATCAGCTCCCTCATCAAAAAGGTCCAGCAGAGGATGTTCTTTCTGCGGCAGCTGAGGAAGCTCAAGCTACCCACCAAGATGTTAGTGCAGTTCTACACGGCCATCATCGAGTCCATCCTCACCTCCTCCATAACCATGTGGTAAGCAGGAGCTACTGCCAGGGACAGACTAAGGCTGCAGCGCGTCGTGCGCACTGCTGAGAAGGTGATCGGCTGCAAGCTCCCATCTCTCCAGGATCTGAACATCTCCAGGACCCGGAGGCGTGCAGGCCGGATCATGGCCGATCCTTCACACCCTGGTCACGTACTGTTTGCCACCCTCCCCTCAGGTAGAAGACTTCGGTCCATTCAGACTAAAACCTCCCGGCACATGAACAGCTTTTTCCCCTCTGCCATCAGACTGCTGAACATTAAGTGACTTATTGACTCTCGTGCACTATATACAGCAGCTCAACCAGACTCATGTCATTCATCACTGTTTTTCTGTTGCATTATCGACTGCACATCATCTGCTACTTGCTAATTTATTTAAAACTGCTGTGACTAGTATTACTCATTATTATTATTATTATTATTATTACTTATTATTCTACACTTATTGCATGGTTTTAGTCTTTAAGGTTTTTTTTTTTTTTTAGTTTATCTCTTTATCTTATCATGTTTTAATGTTGCAGCATTGCACCGAGACAAATTCCTAGTTTGTGTACTACATGAACAATGGCAATAAATCTGATTCTGATTCTGATTCTGATTCCATGCCAGCCCAGACCGTGAGCTGTTTCCCCAGCAACAAACCACGGATCACCAGTGACCTGAAAGCACTTCTTAACAAGAAGAAGAGGGCTTTTAGGTCTGGAGACAAGGAAGAACTGAGGAGAGTGCAGCGTGAACTGAGAGAGATGCTGACAGGTGTAAAGACAATTACAGGAGGAAATTAGAGGATAAACTCCAGCAGGGATGAGGGATGTGTGGACTGGAATGAAACACATCACTGGGTGCAAGGGGAGGGAAAGAAAGACATTGAGGAGCCATGAGAGAGCTAATGAGCTGAATCTGTTTTTTAATAGGCTCAACTCACCGTCTGTCACCCCCACAACACAGCCAGACCGCTGTACACCCCTCCCCCCTCACTCCCCTGTGCAGCACCTCTCTCCCCACTCAGCCCCCCCTCCTATCCAGTGAAGACATCAGCACCAACCCCCACATCACTGTGACTACAGGCCAGGTGAGGAAACAGCTGGAGAGACTTCACCAGTGGAAGACTGTGGGCACTGATGGCATCTCCACGTGGATCCTGAGGACCCATGCCAAAAAGCTAGCTCCAGTACTGAAGCACCTGTACAACCTAAGCCTGAGTCTGGAGAAAGTACTGGTGCTGCGGAAGACGTCCTGCCTGGTTCCTGTCCCCAAGAAGTCATCTCCATTGGACCTGAATGACTATCGACCAGTTGCCCTCACATCTCATGTGATGAAGGTCCTGGAGAGAGTGGTCTTACACCACCTGAGGCTGCAGGTGAAGATGTGACTGGATCCTCTGCAGTTTGCATATCAGCCCCATTTAGGAGTTGAAGATGCTGTCATCTACCTGCTGCAATGAGTCCATCTCTACCTGGATGGAGGAGGAGACACTGTGAGAATCACATTCTTTGATTTCCCCAGTGCCTTTAACACCATCCAGCCACTGCTGCTGGGTGAGAAGCTGCAGGTGATGGGGGTCGACAGCTCTGTGATCTCCTGGATTACTGACTACCTAACAGGCAGGCCACAGTTCGTCCGGCTGGGCAGTATTTTGTCTGATGTGGTGGTTAGTGATACGGGAGCTCCACAGGGGACTGTGCTCTCTCCTTTTCTCTTCACCTCTGACTTTCAGTACAACTCTGAGTTATGCCACCTGCAGAAATTCTCTGATGGCTCGGCTGTTGTTGGGTGTATAAGAGGGGAAGAGGAGGGGGAGTACAGGGCACTGGGAGACAGATCTGTGGAGTGGACTGAGCAGAATCACCTGAGGCTGAACCCCAGCAAGACCAGAGAGATGGAGATTGACTTCAGGAAGAAGAGGACACCTTCTCAGCCACTCCAGATTAGGGAAGGATGTGAAGGTAGTGGAGGACTACAAATACCTGGGTGTCGTGATTAGCAATGGACTGGACTGGAAATCTAACACCGATGCTGTGTACGAGTGGGGGATGAACAGACTTTACTTTCTGAGGAAGCTGAGATCCTTCAATGTGTGCAACAAGATGCTGGAGCTTTTTTACCAGGCCGTTGCTGCCAGTGCCATCTTCTTTGCTGCTGTCTGTTGGGGTAGCAGTATCAAAGGCAGCGACACCAACAGACTTGAAAAGATTATCAAGAAGGCTGGCTCTGAGATGGGTCTCAGGCTGGAGACCTTTGAAAATGTGGTGGAGAGGAGAACACTAAAACTGCGACCCATCATAGACAATCCTGATCACCCCCTCCACCACACACTGGAGAGACAGTGGAGTATGTTCTCTAGCAGACTGCTACAGCTTCACTGCCAAATGGCCAGGTACAGGAAATCTTTCCTGCCACATTCCATTTGACTGTACAATAACTCACTCTAATGTTGAATTCTGGTCGTAACTATGCTGCCATACTGCACCTTGCAGTCTAATTGGTACCTCATATTGCACCCTGCACCTTATAACCCTCCTTTGTACAGTCAGTACTATCCATAGATTCATAAGGATCATCTATTTAACCTAGCAGTAGCCTATGTAGTATATAAAGTTATCTAAGCATTTTTTTACTTCCCTGGGTAACTCCTTTTTCTTCTATGCTGTGTGTATTTCTGTTGGTTTTGGGTCATCTACTGTGTCATGCTGCTGTTACACTGTAATTTCCTAGTTGGGGATTAATGGAGTACATCCATCTATTATTTATTCATTCTATCTATCTATCTATCTATCTACTGTAAAACGAGGGACAAATAGTCATATCTGTGCACGTTTATGCAGTTAAAACTTTTTGTTTGCACTTTCACAGTTTTTAAGATCTTAAAGAAAATCTTTTGAAAGTCATTCAGTCTGGATCAAGTATGTGTGTGGGGGGGGGGGACATCAACACTGGTAATAAAAAACTTTCATATTTCAAAAACTGTAAAAGTGCAAATGCGCATAAAATAAGAAAACAGGAAAAGCAGAAGGATGTGTGGGTTCACACAATTTTTCAGTGGATCTTTCTATTTGCTCTAAAGCTTCTTTGGACCCAGACCCAGGTAGGATGCAGTGGGTGCATCACAAGAATGGAATGAGTCAGATTTGCCATTGATGCACACCATGCTGAAATTATAAAAAAATATTTAATAATAGCAATGAAAATTTCAACTTCGGCGTGTTCACTTTGTAACAACTGCTGGATATGTCCAATATCATCTTCATCTAGTGCACCTGACACCCTATCTGAAAGCAGCTCAGAGGAACTTGGGACAAACTTTTCTGGTGCTCTGTTACTGATTCCAGCCCTGCTTGCAGAGCAAATGAACTGAGGACTGGATGTATTTTGAAAGGCTGTCAGTGTTTATTGTTCATCAAATCACTCTAAAAATGATGCCAATTATATTGTTTGTTACGTTACAACAATTTTTAAAACTATATATGAATAGTTACTGTTTTCGTTCTTAGTGTGTATGGCCCTCTAGTCATGAAGCTGATTTTGTTTTTGACACGGGTCTTTTGGCTGCTGAAAAATCGCGCAGAACTGAATTGCAATTGTTTACAGATTCATTTGCTGAATCATAGCCTCCTCATTGAACTGAAATGTTTCCTAAGGTTACAAGCTTTAAGTTCAGCAGAGCACTGAAACAGTGGTGTCAGTAGTGAGTGCAACCAGTTGGTGATAGAAGCCATTCTGGTGTTCTGCTCTTCAACCAAAACAAACAGCAACAAATTTATCCAGTCTGGTTGGGGGAAGCTTCAACATTAGAGGAGATGGACACTAGCCGTAATAGTGTTTTATTAAAAAGGCAATATGCAGAATCTGTCACTGAAAGCAGTGTAGCCTGGACTGTATTTGCTTGTGAGTGGCAGGAATGCTTCAGTCTAATCAACAAAGCAGAGATCTCTCTGAGGAGCAGTGAGAATATTTTCCGCTTGAGCTGAGGGGAGGGTAATGATCAGAGAGAGATGAGACTAAAAAATTTGATTAAGCTTCTAGGTGATGGACAAACCAGTCAACAGAACAATCAGGGAGTCATCTCTGATAAAGCTAGCCATATCTATTCATTTTACAACGCACAAGCCTTTTCACCTTCCTATCATGAACTTTCATTATGTCCTCTTTTCACACAGATTTCAAACTCAAATATACATGTTTCGATAGAAGTGTACCATATATTTGAGAATAAATGAAGAAACTAAATGCTATGTAATCTTAAAAATATGTTAGATATGACTTGTCACACAGATACCAAAATGTGAGCTAAGGTATGCCATTTTGAGAATTTTATGCCCTTGAAAGATCATTAACCATCATTTATGAAAGTAGCAGAGCTTAAACGTAAATTACAAACATGCTGGGCTCACTTTTATCCACGGTGTACAACAGTACATTTCTGATTTCAAAAGGTTCTTAGGTTACCACTTCAAATGCTAATATGCCTGTCTAAATAAACCTAACACACATACCGTATATTGTCACTAATAGTTCTGCATCATTGTCAGCTAGACTGAAAGTGGATTTAGTAGATATTCTGGCTTTCCACATACACTTTGATGTCTCCGTTGTGGGGTAGGCACTGCATGCTATTTTATGAAAAGGGCATTGATTTACAGAGACCGTTTGAGCCTCTCCATCAGCGCTTTACCCTTACCCTGGGACCTAACGCATGCGGTGAGAAAAACTTCATTTGAACCATTAAAAGAATTTGACCTATAGTTTTCAAAGAAGGCTTCTGAGAAAACTCTTACAGAGGTGAGCTGACTGAAAGACTAGGTTTGGTTTCCTGGACAAGGTGGGTTTAAGCATGAGCTTTAGAAAATGCATTAAAATTCAAGCTAATTGTGAACTAGTTTTAAAAGTCAGGACACTGCACAGGAAAGATGGAAGTTAAAAAAGATGCTTTCTTTAAGTTTCAATAAAGTGTATTTTGTAAATCAGCCTGCAATCATGACTGGAAAAAATATCTTAAGTGTATTTTTAGATGTATAAAATGATTAAAAAAAGTTACAGAAAACAACAGCACACATAGGCTAACCTGCCATCGCAGCGTTGGCAGGGCTCTGAGATAGAAGGTCGTTGGTGATGGTGAGGGTTGCACTGGTGGGATGGCTGGTCAGTGGGGATGCCAGTCTAATGCAGCCATTCAGCTCAGCACCGTTTGGATTATTGGGCTGGGACAGCAGATCTTGACCTGCAAAATGATAATTAAAAATGATCCATTTAACTGTTTAAAGTATGAAACTGTAATAGAGAGGAAAGAATAGAAGAGAAATTTCTTAACCCCCCCCCCCCAAACAATTATTGAAATATTTTTGCAGCTTTTCCCCATTATAACACAAGTTATTATATTGGGCATCCTGGCAGGGAATTCGTCCCTTCATTGAAAATTAAGAATGCAACATTCTTTTTATTTATCACTGTTGACTTAGAGTGTCAGATCACATTTTTCCCTCTCAGTACAGAGGCAAAAATCACACAGGCATTCGGGAGAGCAGTCATCTTGTTTGTACTTACAAATATGTAAGCTGGCTCCTATTCACATTAACACAGTCTCTACCCAAGGTTGATTGAGATTACCCCCACTCTTTCCCAGTCACACACTTTTACAGTGAAGTTGGAGCCATATGATTATCAGTTCAGCCACAGTACATTCTCCCATTGACCTGCTGCACTTGGTACATTGCTAGATAAAGATTTAACAATCTTGTTCAAGCTACAGGTGCACATAACATTTTTTTTCCCGTGGCCAGAAATAACCATTTAGCACACTGTAAAGCTGGTGAGCACTCAAAACTTAATTTTTACTGTCATGGAAGGAATCATAATGGAATAAACACAACTTCAACTTTTTTAGGTCTCCTGCTAAATTTCCCGGAGATATTGATGTTTTTATTTTGAAGTATCTGCAAAAATGCACTGAGGAACCAAGGCAGAGTGCAGTAACTCTGCCTTGTCTTTGTTTTAGGACCAATAAAGCTGCTAGTTACTGCCTCTTTCTAAGTGATATGAGGACATGAACTTGTTAAAAAAAATCACTCAGAGAAGAAAGGAAATATCAAAATGGTCTTATCATGGTCTTACCATTGCAACAAGTTGGTGGAACTTGCCTTAAACCATGAGGCACACAAAAGTGGTAAATTTTTAACCTTTGGAGAAAAAGGATGTTTTGTCTGTATTGTTTGTCTAGTGTTAGCTAGGTAGCAGTAGCTATTTTAATGGTTCCCAATATGATGCATATTAGCTTGTAGCATACCCTAGACCTTAGAGAATTACCTTAAGCATGTTTTTATGCTTTTGCACATATCCCAGTATTGCAGCCACAGTATGATTATTTGTAGGGATTTTAGAGAAAAAAAAATATATGTCATGCATATATTTATATACTTTATTATTGCACTTCTTAAACTTGTGCAGAAAACAAATGAATAAATGTGTATGTGGAAGAGATCCTGCTTTACACAGACTGTTCAGTTTAAAAATAATAGTAAATTCATCAAAATTACTGTAGCGGATCATCACTCTTGCTGTAATACTGGTGCTGTTGAGGAAGTCCTGGATGTTTAAACCAAAACTGTTATACAATTACATGTGTAGGCCTATCTCTAGTCAACTTACAGTTAAAATTTCTTAAAATTCCAGTGTTCCATCCATATAACGTTTCACATTGGCTGGAATTTGGCTGGAATGCTAAGGGATTAAAAGTTAAATGATGGTTGCCATATAACAACCTAGAAAACTGACAAATTTAGTCTGAATGTCAGCATACAATATGCTTGAAATTCACTTCACTTTAATCTAATAAATCATACACTTGTAGTTAAATATAATTTCATCCTTACGCTTGGTGAAAGTAAAACAAAAATCAGCTTTTCTCAGTTTGGCATTTTTGCAGATATGCACTTTGGCTTTGTAGGGCAGCATTTCTTGGGTGACAGGGAGCCTCTGGGTCCTGTCTCTGAAGAAGAAACATTTCCAGAAGGTGGAGAACAGCTTTTACACAGTGGTGGAGATCAATGAGGTCTTTCAATGATTTCTCACCGATCGGCGAGCTGACCATTTTGTCATCACTCAGGGTTCTCTCAAAAGATCTCCACCCCTGTATAAAGGGGGTATTACTGTTTGAGTTGAAGCTGAGTGATAGAGATCATTTTTATAAGCAGAAAAGAAAAACAGGTCTTCCGGTGCTGTGTTTTCTTCCTTGCCAAGGTTTGGTTTCCGAGCCGATGGAGCTGCAGTCCCCAACTCTTTCAGATTGCTCCTTCTGCACAAGATATTGCATCCACCTTCCTCCACTCTTACATGTCATTCTATATTCCTCTCTCTTCTTGAAATGTGTTCAGCCATTTCCCTCCTTTTCGCAAAATCCACAACCTTTTTTTCCTTCCACATTTCTCTCCCTAACACCATACCTACCCACCACCTCCTCATCACCTCTGTTCCCTCCACCTACATGCCCATTAAAGCCCGCTTCAATCGCCAACTCTCTCCTTCTTGGGAACACTCTACTACTTCATCGATCTTACTCCAGAATTACTCTCTCTTTAACCTGACATCCAACTTATAAAGCATACATGCCAACAACATTCATCATCACAACTTCAATCTCTAGCTTCAAGCTCATGATCCTGACTCCCTCTTCACCTCCTAGACACTTTTCACATACTCTTCCTTCAAGATAACCCCTACCCCATTTCTCTTTCTATTGACAACATGGTAGAAGCTCCTGGCCTTGCTTCCCTTCCATATGGTTACTTGTACACACAGTATAATATGTCTATATTCCTTTTCTCCATCATATGGAGAAAAGGAAGTCCACGAAGTCCACGAAGTCCATCATATGGACTTCGTGGACTGGTGCCATCGAAACTGCCTCCAGATCAACGCGAGGAAAACTAAGGAGCTGGTGGTGGACTGCCGCAGGCATGGACAACCCCTCACAGCACCAGTAAATATACAGGGAACAGACATCGAGATGGTGACATCCTATAAGTACCTGGGTGTTCATCTGAACAATAAACTAGACTGGTCACACAATACTGACGCACTCTACAAGAAGGGACAGCGCAGGCTGTTCCTGCTGAGGAGACTCAGGTCTTTTGGTGTACAAGGGGCGCTGCTGAAGACATTCTATGACACGGTGGTGGCATCAGCCATCACTTTTGGAGTGGTCTGCTGGGGCAGTGGCATTACTGCAGCCGATAGGAAGAGACTGAACAAACTGATCAAGAAAGCTAGCTCTGTCCTGGGGCAGCGCCTTGATCCGGTGGAGGAGATAGGAGAGAGAAGGACGGTGGCTAAACTGTCATCTCTGCTGGAGTCCGAGTTCCACCCTATGCAGGACATACTGAATGCACTGAGGAGCTCATTTAGCAGCAGACTACATCATCCCAGGTGCACAACCGAGAGGTTTCGTAGGTCCTTCCTACCAACGGCTGTCAGACTGTACAACCTAAGCAGGGCTGCTCGCAGAGATAGCAAAAAGACGTAACAAACTAATAGTTTTTTGAATGCAAAAGATGCAATAGACTTACACAATGGTCTCCTCCGGCATACAACTAGGAAAATACCGGTCGCTATGGAGAGTGAGAATATGTATGGGCACATAATCATACCATGTAGGATAACTAAGTAGACGGTTGTGCTGTTTCATCCCATCCAGCAACAATGCTCTGCACTGTGTGTGTTTATATATTTACATATTTATTCCATCTAGCTACAATGCTCCGCACTGGGTGTGTTTATATTTATATATCTATATATTTATGCCATCTAGCTACAATGCTCCGCACTGGGTGTGTTTATATTTATATATCTATATATTTATGCCATCTAGCTACAATGCTCCGCACTGTGTGTTTATATATCTACATATTATTCCATCTAGCTACATTGCGCCGCACTGTGTTTATATATTTACATATTTATTCCATCTAGCTACAATGCTCTGCACTGTGTGTCTGTGTGTGTGTATATATATATTTTATAGTAATATGTACATATGTATATTAGCTGCTCTTGCTTGCTTGTTGTTTTTTTTTTCTTGCCTTCTGATTGTTGCTCTGAGTGTTGCTATCCCTGTGCTGTTGCAATCCTGGAATTTCCCCGTTGTGGGACTAATAAAGGCTTATCTTATCTTATCTTATATCAGCCAGTTCTCTCCCTTTAACAGTCACAGTCCCTACATTTAAAGTCCCTATTCTCACCTCAACATGTCTACCTTTCTTTTTCACTCTCTGCCTCCAAACACACCTTCCCCTTTTCCTCCTCCTCAATCTTTGACCAACAGCCGCCCAATTTCCACCAGCACCCTGCCAGTTAACAGCACTGGGTGGTGGTCGTTGTTAACCCAGGCCTCAACTGATCTGGTATGGAAGGCTCATTCATCATGATCTGCGTTTTGGATTTGGCAAAAATTTTATGCTGAAATGCTGACACAACCCTCCCCATTTACCCGGGCTTGGGACTGGCAGTAGGAGTACACTGGGTTGTGCACCCCCAGTGGCTGCATAAAAATAAAGAAATAAATATGGACTTTAGCAGTGTCAACTATAAATCAGTGAAACAATACATAGTTGCTGTCACAACTTTCCTCCACACTACAGCCAAACAAACCATTTATCCACAGCTGAAAGGACCGACTGGGGTTGCTCTAATGAGGTCATGTATCACTCCAACTCTAAATCTGGCTGTTTGAAGGGGCTTCAAAGAGGAGAAAAAGAGCAGCGAGTTATGACTGACTGCTTTTCTTCTCAGCCTGCTATTGTACTTGCTTCAGTGAGCGGATCAATCAATGTTGAGCTGATGTTTGAGGGAGTTTTGTTTCATGTTTGTTTTAAATTGATAGCCTTTCTGTACTTGTGCAGAGTTTGATGTATTTGCAGCTGTGCTCTTTGTTGTTATTGACGGACATGTAGTCTGTTTAGCTGCCAATACCCGATATAGTGAGCGTGATCTCATGAGGATTTCCTGTTGCGGTGCTGGAGCCAGACGCCGAAGCCTGGGCCTGGACCTGGGCGATAGCTTGTGTCAGGCTGGAACTGTTGATGGTCAAAGTGATCTCTTGACCACTGCTGCTTCCCGCCACAAGCCCAGGGCTACCAATCACACTGCTTAGATCCTGAGAACCTGCACATGGAAAGCCACAGCCCTGTTAAACTTGTAGTAGAACATGTCCAGTTAGTAATGTTTAGAATTAAGGTTGCCACACATACCTGCAGCGTCTGGCTCAGACAGCCCTGCCATAGTGACCTGTGCTGGTGTGATGGTGGACGGCTGCAGGGCCAGGCTGGTCAGTGGGTGGATGACAACGTTGGCAGAGACCGAGCTGTCAGGTGCAGACATGAGCTGACTGCTGGGATGTGAAACCAGACCAGCGTCAACCCCCATGGGTTGAGAGAGGAGACCTCCCTGCTGCAGAGTCTGCTGGATGAGGGAGGGATCAATCTGAAAAAGATGGGGTAAAGATGAGGAAATGAAACAGCGGCAACCTTGGGAAAGATATGCAAAAACATGTAAACGAAGATTAGGATTAGATAAGATTGATGCAATTACTTCTGTTCAACGCTGTCTATAAAACAAACTTTGATTCTGATGGTTCTCAGATCTAAAGTTTAAAATAATCCAAAATATGTGATTGTACAAAAGTTTTTGCTCACTAAGAAAGTACAACTATATTCACTCCATTTCTGAGAAGAATCCCTGGTCAGCAGTGCTTATTCCCATACAGTTTCATTACAATGATACAACTCAAAAGTAAATGGTAAATGGCGTTCACTTATACAGCACTTTTTACTCATCTTAGGATGACCAAAGCACTTTACACATCCTGCTATCCACCCATTCACACACACATTCACACACTGATGGTGGCGGAGCTGCCATGCACAAGCGCTGGCCTGATCAACCAGAAGCAACTGGGGGTTCAGTGTCTTGCTCAAGGACACTCTGACATGCAGACAGCACAGGAATTGAACCACTGATCCTCCGATCAGTAGTTGGCCATACTACACCTGCGCGATAGCCGCCCCAGTACTCAAATATAACATCCTAATGAGACAAGGAGATGAACTTGCAACAACAAGAAAAATACAAATGATAAAGAAGAATCTTTGTGTAACCTGCAGTGTGATGTTGTTGATGTTACTGGTATCAATGCCGGAGATCTGCACGTTGGGGCACACCAGGTTGGCGGGAGTCAGCTGCAAGTGGAAGCCATCCAGAGTGGTCAGTCCTTCTGGGAGAGACACGGTCAGGTCTCCTGCAGCTGGACACACAGACACAATTAAGATATTTAGCAGTAGCACTAAAGAGGTCAACACGAAATGTAAAAATTTTTCTGTGAAACAGAGGTGGCAAATAGAATATTTCCTACTAAACTCAACCAATTTTTTGTGCTGAAAAATACGATAAACGATCTGAAAGGGAAATTCTGATATCCTCCAGCATCTACTCTGTGCTTCTATATATATATGCAGCAAAAAATCGAAATAATACCCCTAAATGTTGACTGCCAGGTGAAGAAGAAGGAAGGTGACTTATCAGACACCTCAGGAACAAACACTCCTGCAGTTTATTCTGTATATAAAAGACACCATGTCGTATATGCACTGGACAGGTAAGCTAACTTTTGATATGAATGTCTGAATTTGAACAGACATTTATCATTATTTATGCACATTGCAAAAAGTAACCATGCACATTGTATACAGTTTAGGTTCTGTGTTCTTTTCCCCCCTTAAAGGTAGACTATGCATTATTTTCTACTTTCAAATATTCCAGAACTACCTATAACTATAATAATTAGAGTGGACAAAACCCATTTGCTTTACTGCCATGCAAAACGTGACAATTTATGATATTGCATTTATGATAAATGCTCCTTTACACCAGCAGGGTGAATATAAGCCAGTTTTCAGTTCTGAGTCAAAATCCTGTTTTGTAACTTAATTACATTAACTTCTAGAGTTGGGCAGGACATGTAATGATACCAGTTAATTACTGGTTCACTTGGAGTAGACAACTTGAAGAAGTCATCATGAGCCTTCAGTTAAAAAAAAAACAAAAAAAAAACTTCATCAAATTTGCTTTGGCCTAGAGAGGATTGGGAAAGGGAGGGGGGTTGTTCATTATTGCCATTTGGTGTTGCATGTCATCACCTGCAATTTCCACACAGTCCACGTTTAAAGACACTTGGGAGGATTTTTCAGTGTACCATCCATGTAGCATTGATACTGGCTTATACGAATTTGCTTTCTGCATTACCTAGCAAGGATTATCAAAGACGAAATACATACCTTTGAGGATGGCAGCATCAGATTAAGGTATGCATAATGTTTTCTTATCTTTCCTTCACTGACACAATGGATAGCGTAGCTCCTGCTTCCTCCATTTTAGAGATCAAGAGGTTTCTGCTCAACTCAATACAGATATCCTTTACTGTTTTGTAACATCACTGTCCTGTTCTCACGAGAAAATCAGTATGTATCATAAGGCATCCGCGTGTGCTGGTAGTAGGAGAAAATTATAAGGTGAAAGCAAAGTTCATACCTATACAATGTGAATGCTAATTTTCACACTATATGCTAAAATCAGTTGGAAAATGTTATAGGCTTCAAAATATAGGCTTAAATGCATAATAGTCCCTTTAACCCCTTACATAGTGCTACTTTAAGCCCATATAAACCAAAGTGAAGCAAAATTAATTATGGCCTGCACCTCTGTCTTTTGAGAGGTACAATTATGGTTAAATATAAAGACATCAGAGTCTAGGTGTATTGGCATTACAGTCAAATCTTCAATTACATGCTCCAGAAGCAATGTGGTGGAGGAAAATGACTAATGATTTAGTATAGTGCTGTACTCTGTAGTCAGAAATAAATGATGCCAGTCTTTAGTTTTGCTTAAATTTGCTCGAGAGTAAAAAGCTTATTTATCTAAAAGTTTTAACTCAACTCTGTGAAATGCAGTGTTATGGAATAAGGGCAAACAATGAGGAACACTTGCTGTTTAATCATAATCACAACCATAAACCACAATCTAACATTTCCCACATTAAATTACTACCATTTCTAAAAATTAGAAATTCTGAAGTGTGAAAGTTGGTAATTAAATCATAAAAACTTTGTCAGCACAAGGAAGCCTAACTGCTCTAAAAAATGCATCCAAGCTCAAAAAAGAAACATTATAACTAATCAATTTAATAGATTGGTCCAAAAAGCCATCAAATAGTGTCCAGTGATGCTTGGAAATAAAATTCCCAGAAGGTGGCTTGTGTCGATGGAGCCCCTTTGTCTTCTGGGTATTGGCTTCGTCAAGCCCTAGAATGTCCTCAACAACCCAGTTAATGCTGCCAATTGACTGACCAACCAGACGCACTAGTTACACCATCCCAGAGGCACTTCACTAACAGCCATAAACTTCAGCGCATTAATCACCACTACGACATTATGAGCACCAAATGGCAATAAAAATGTGTTGTTCAGAAGCCATGACAGCACAATGACTTTTCTGGGAAATAAACTAAATGCCTCATTGCTGTGATGGTCTTGGGCTATTTTTACTTTGACATACTTGTTACCCCCATTACACATGAATCATGAGTTATTAAAATCAAAAGATAAAATGTTTTCTTTTGCAGGTCTGACTTTTTTTTCCACCCTGTGTATATTCTCTACAAGTCAAAAATTCCTACCAGACATGGATGCAGGCAGGATGGCCTGTCCTACTAGACCTGGCTGCAGAAGATTCTGGTCAAACTGTCCCGTCAGGACCTGATTGGCTGGGAGGTAAATGCTGGGGTCAGATGGGGGTGTTTGTAGCAGACCCACAGGGTGAAGACCCTCCGAAGCATCTGACTGCTGCCCCTGACTTGAGGCCACAGGCTGCCCTGCACCTGGATCTTGACCTTGTCTGACCTGACTGCCCGATGACGAAGACCTCTTGGATTTGCGGCTGTCGACGTTTGGACGAAAGTGACACTGAATGTGGGTTTTGCGGTGGCCAGAAGTTCTGAAGCGGAGATCACAAAAAGGACATTTAAATGGCTTGGAGCCAGTGTGGAGGCGCATGTGCACCTTCAGGCTGCCCTTTGTGGAGAAGGAGGTGTTGCACATGTGACAGCTGAAGAGTTTCTGACCTGTGAAGATAAGGGGTGCATTGTGTACAGTCAAGTGCTCTACCACAGTTGCAGCTTACAAAGGTTAAGGATTTCTCTCTTTTCTCTGTGTGTTACTGAACTGTTAAGAAAGAGGTTTGTAAGACTTGTAATCAGTTCAAGGAGATTTAAGCCTTACCCTTTCAACTAATACTTTTGAGCTGGAAACCTTAGATAGATAATATACACCTTTTCCCATCACCCAGGGCTTCTACCCTGTATTATAGAATGGAGTCCAGATCAAAAGCAGCACACTGCAAAATGAAAAATCTAAGAAAAATTAAAAAAAAAAAAAAAAAGGCTACTGTTGCTGGCTTTTTATTGATAGCTGGGCTATCTGACTTTGATATGTCTTTTTTCCATGTAGCTTTTGCATAAGACTATTTAACTTGCATTAAGGTAATTTTTACTCATTTTAAGAAGTTTTGATAAGCCAATTTTTTTGTTCTATTGGCAGATAATTTTGCTTAAGAAAAAATTTCTACCCACAAAGCAAGAAAATTTGTTTTATCAAAACCGCTTAAAACAAGTAAAAATTATTTTGATGCAAGTGAAATGGTCTTATAAAGAAACAGCATGGGAAAAAGAAATTTCTCGTCACACAAAAAACAAGCACTGGTACATAGCATTCATTTAAGATTTCATCTTACTTAAATTTTTCTTTTTGCAGTGTAAAGGAAAAGCTTGAATCTCCTTGAAATGACTACAAAGTCTTATACATTATACATTTAACATATTGACATTCTCTGTTTATATACAGTACACCCCCTCCTTGGAATGCAAGAAAGTAAACAACTCAGTTCAAAAAAGGAACACAAACAACATGGCAAGAACTCTACTATAAGGTTTTGACTGCATGAGTAGTGTACAAATTAATTTGAGTGAGGTAAATCTATTTTTTTTTCCAGTGACTACACTTCCAAAATTGTTTTTTTATTAGTTTCCATTCAATTGTGTTTTCAGATGTATTTTTATGTTTAAAATGTTTTACCTCCATTGGGATAATTGTACATTGCTTATTAAAGTACTGTCCCCCTTTGGATATCTTCCCTTTTTATTACCTCAGCCACAGAGATTATGGGCCATAGTTTGAAAGTCTATTCACTCGTCAGTTATCAGAGGCACATCACGTGTTTGTGGCCCAGTCCGCTTTGTTATCAAGGTGTCGGTAGAACGGTCTGTGCGCCTGGTGAGAAGTGTGAAAAGGCTGGTCTAATTATCCACAGTTGTGTTCTGCATAATCCAAAGCGCTCCTGCCCATCCCTTTAATGCACAGAGGCACATCATCTAAAATGAACTCTGATCATGATGATTGTCTAAGACCGGTTTTGCACTGGCCAATGAGCGTGCGTGTGAGTGAAAATGCACACAATAGTAACATTGTTTGGTAATAAGGAAGACATCAATCACAGCTGATGCCCAGTTAGTTATATTAGAGAGAACAAATGGGGAAGAGATAATGATGAGCTGATCAATCGAGCTGAATGGTTTAACATAGTGCGCACGGACACAAGACGCAGACACGAATGGGTTTGAAACTTAAGGAAAAGAGGACAATGTCTGTGCCACAGGCTGATCGCCTCCATGCCGAGGTGAGGTGAGCGCTGGGCCTGAGATGAACCCATGAGATTCTGGGGCAGATCCGGATACACACGCATATTCTGGATCACTTTTCACTTTTTTTAACATTGTGAGAAAGCTTTTTTCCCCTGTAGATTTTTGCCATTACCATGAAAAAGAATGAGCTCATCAACTAGAGATGGGCCAATTTGATGTTTAGTATTGGTATCGGGTTCGATCCAGGCAAAATGTATCGGGGACCAATAAATTTAAAAAGATCCAAGACCATAAAATAAGCCAATAAACACCTTTTAAAAGTGACCAACAATCTGTAAAAATCTCTCACTCCTTCTGCAGTGGGTGGATCCTGTGATACAGACTCCAATCTCCAGTGTGAGGAGACTTATGTCAAAGATGTAATGCCAGAGACAAGATGACTGTTAACAACCATTTTAACATTAAAATAAATAGATGAAAACTAAATAAAATACATCACTGTAAACAAAAACATTATTATCGATAAAATAAATGAAATGATATGGAAGACCTGTAAACAAATAGATAACTGATTCTATCTGCTCTGTATATTTAACTCTTTCTAAAATATTAGACCGACCAAGTGAACACTCTTGCCATAAATGAAGATCTTTGTTGGTTTGCCCCTGTAGTGCTAAATTTGTCTTCTAGCAGATAAAAACGCTCTGAAATAATTTCAAATAAAGAGATTAAAGAGAATTTTCCATCTGTCTGATACAAAGCTATTAACTTAACTTAAGTTATTATTAAAGGTTCGTGGATGTAGTGAAGGAGGGCATGGAGAGGGCTGGTGTTACAGAGGAAGATGCAAGGGATAGGGTGAGATGGAGGCAGATGATCCGCTGTGGCGACCTCTAAAGGGAGCAGCCAAAAGAAGAAGAAAAAGAAGAAGAATTAACTTATTTTAAAAAAGTGTTTTTATGTCGGTGTTCAGGTATAATATTATCTTACACACAGAAAATAATTTGACCATAATTACATGTTAAACTAAGACGTGTCCTGTAATTAACATCACATGTGTCTTCAAACTTGTAATCAGTCAGTCTGCCTATTTAAAGGGTGAAAAGTAGCCACTGTGCTGTTTAGTATCATGGTGTGTACCGCACTGAATATGGACCACAGAAAGCTAAGGATGGAGTTGTCTCAGGAGATTAGAAAGAAAATTACAGACAAGCATGTTAAAGGTAAAGGCTACAGGACCATCTCCAAGCAGCTTGATGTTCCTGTGACCACATTTGCCAATATTATTAAAATGTACAAAGTTCATGGAATTGTAGCCAACCTTCCAGGACATGGACGCAAAAGGAAATGCAATGTCAAGTTGATCAGAAGAATGGTGCGTATTGTAGAAAAGGAGCCTAGGAAACCATCCAAAATCATTCACACTGAACTCCAAGGCCAAGCACGTCGTCTTCCTATCGCACTATGAGTCGCATTTTGAACAGTATTGGGCTCAAAGGAAGAAGACCAGGAGGGCTCCACTACTGACCAAAAAACATTTAAAAAAACAGCCAAAATGCATGTTGACAAGCCCCAAAGTTTCTGGGAGGTTGTCTTTTGGACAGATGAGATAAAACTGAAGCTTTTGGACAAGTCACATCAGCTCCATGTTTACAGAAGGAAAAATGAAGCATACAAAGAAAAGAACACTGCACCGACTGTGAAACAATGGAGGAGGCTCAGTTATGTTCTGGGGCTACTTTGCTGCTTCTGGTGCCTTGAATTTGGGCAGGGCACAATGAAATCTCAAGACTATCAAGGCATTCTGGAGCAAAATATACTGCCCAGTGTCAGAAAGCTTGATCTCAGTTTGAATTTTATATGCTTGATAAATGGAAAAATAAATCTATTAAAAAACAAACAAACAAACAAAAACCTTAAAAGATCAGTTGCAAGAGTGTAGTTTTATAACTTTAACATTGCCCAACATTAAACAACTGCAGAAATACCATGGAAAAGAGTATGCTGAATTTATTCAGGCCACAAGCTGCATATCTGTTTCTGGTTTTTTTATCGTATTGGCCAATATCCAAATATAAAAATATCAGATTGGATTGGGCATTAAAAAAGTTGTATTGTTACATCCCTATCATCAACTTGAAAATACCCAGACAATTTATGAGCTCTTTCATGTCACACATATTCATCACATTTTAATCAACTGAGTACCCTCAAGTTGATAAAAAAAATTTGGAATCATAACTATTTTGAAAACAATTTACAAAAAAGGAAGAAAAAAGAAAAGTAACAAGTAGATTTTTATAAACTAATATCAAATAAAAACATATGGAAAAAAAAGCAGGGATGCCCAAATCACAATTTTTTTGTCTCCAATCCAATCCGAGTCATTCAAGACTGAAACTCAGCCAGTACCAAGTCACAATCCGATATTCACATTTTCCTACATTTTCCTATTTTCTTGCAAACTACATACTGTTAAAGTTATTTGAAAAAAAAAAAAATCAATCCCATGTATTTGCTCGACACCTCAAAACTCATGACATGTTGGCAACACCTTCCCTGCTGCAACACTGTATAACAGCTGTGAACCCCCACAAAGCTGCTGGTTCCGACGGCATCCCAGGAGTGGTGGTCAAAGCATGTGCTGACCAGCTGGCAGGGATCCTCACCAAGCTGTTCAACCTCTCCCTGACGCATGCCTCCATCCCCTCCTGCCTCAAGGCCTCCACCATAATCCCCATCCCCAAAAAGTCCACAATTGACAGCCTGAATGACTACAGACCCATAGCACTTAAGTCTGGTCACGAAGTGTTTGGAACGACTGGTGTCCCAGCATATCAGGGACTGTTTCCCCCCTCCTTCGACCCCCACTAGTTCGCCTACAGGGAGAAGCAGTCTAAGGAAGACGCCATCGCCATCACACTCCACAAAGTGCCGAGCCACCTGGAGAACCCAATAGCTACGTGAGGATGGTCTTTGTGGACTAGAGCTCAGCTTTTAACAGCATCGTCCCAGACATCCTGATCAATAAACTGCTCCTCCTCCAGACCCCCCCCCCCCCCGCTCCTGGATAAAAAACTTTCTCACCAACCACCCACAACTGCACCAGCACAGCAACTCACCCTTGGCCATGGGATCCCTGGTTCGATCCCAGCCCCTGACCAACAGTGATCTGTGTGGAGTTTGCATGTTCTCCCCGAATCTGTGTGGGTTTACTCCGGGATTTCTCCGGTTTCCTCCCACAGGCCAAAAACATGCAGGTTAGGTTAAATGGAGACTCTAAAGTGGCCCTAGGTGTGAATGTGTGTGTGAATGGTAAAGGGATAGCGCCGTACCGTGGCTGCTTCATCCATCCAGGTGGATGCCCTCAATTTCCCCTCTGGGGATCAATAAAGTATACAAAATCAAAAATCAAATCAAAAAATCAAACAGTCAGACTTGGCCCCCACCACTCCTCCACACTGTCTCTCAGCACTGCTCCCCCGCCCCAGGGCTGTGTGCTATGTACACATTTGACTGTATTCCAACCCACCGAACCACTGTTATTGTGAAGTACGTGGACGATACCACCTTGGTTGGGCTCATCACCGATGACGACGAGAAGGCATACAGGGCAGAGACAGAGAATCTGCTGCTGTGGTGCCAAGCAAACCCATCAACCTACTCAGAATTTTTATCCAAATTTGCTGATTTATTGCTGAAATCTGATAGAATAATTATAGTAGGGGACTTTAATATACATGTGGATGTAGATAGTGACTGCCTTAATGTGGCATTTAATTCAATATTAGACTCGATTGGGTTTTCTCAGAAAGTAGGAAATTCTACTCATTACCTCCACCATACATTGGACCTTGTTCTGACATATGGCATAGAAATAGAAAATCTTGTAGTGTCTCCTCATAACCCTGTACTGTCAGACCATTGTCTGTTAACCTTTTATTTTACTATTTCTGACTATTTGGCTCCTAAAGAAAAATATTATTACAGTAGATGCCTCTCAGATGATGCTGTTACCAAATTTATGCAGATTGTTTCCTCTATGCCATGTGTCAACACATCGGAAATAAGCTATAGACAGCTTGCTCCTTCTGTAATTGATAACATGGTGGATAGTGTTTCAGCTTCTCTGCATCAGACTCTAGACTTGGTGGCCCCCTTAAAAAAGAAAAAGTCTAATCAGAGATTTCTAACTCCTTGGTTCAACACAGAAACTCGTACCTTAAAACAGAAGACTCGTCAATTAGAAAGAAAATGGCGCTCCACTAATTTAGATGAAATCTATTTAGCTTGGAGAAATCATCTTTTAATTTATAAAAAATCTCTTAGAAAAGCTAGAACGAGTCATTACTCTGCGTTAATAGAAGAGAACAAGAATAATCCCAGGTTTCTTTTCAGTACTGTAGCCAGGTTGACAAAGAGTCAGGACTCTGTCAATCCTAGCATCCCCTTAGAGCTTACTAGTCAGGACTTTATGAACTTTTTCAATAATAAAATTTCCTCCATCAGAGATAAAATCAATCAGATTCTTCCCACAGTTAACTTAAATACTGTAACTACTACAACTCCTTCTATTGATGTCTGTCTTGATGAGTTTACTCCAATCGACCTTTGTGAGTTAGACAAAATAGTTTCCTCATCCAAACCTTCAACTTGTCTTTTAGACCCTATTCCTACCAGGTTATTTAAAGAAGTCTTCCCACTTATTGGTAGCCTTATTCTTCATATAATCAATTCTTCATTAACTTTTGGCCATGTACCGCAGGCTTTTAAAACGGCTGTAATTAAACCCTTACTCAAAAAGCCAACGCTAGATCCAGGAGCTTTAGCTAACTATAGACCAATCTCTAATCTCCCTTTCATTTCAAAAATCTTAGAAAGAGTTGTTGCTACGCAATTATTTGACCACCTGCAGGGAAATGGTTTACTTGAAGAGTTTCAATCTGGGTTTAGAATCCATCATAGTACTGAAACAGCCTTAGCGAAGGTCACTAACGACCTCCTCATTGCATCTGATAATGGACTAGTTTCTGTACTTGTCCTTTTAGACCTTAGTGCAGCTTTTGATACTATCGATCATAATATTCTACTTGATAGATTAGAACACTATGTTGGACTTAATGGAACTTCGTTGCAGTGGTTTAGATCTTATTTATCTGATAGGTTCCAGTTTGTTCATGTAAATAATGAGTTTTCTTTCAACTCAAAGCTTAGTCATGGAGTTCCACAGGGATCTGTGCTAGGCCCTACTCTTTTTAGTTTATATATGCTTCCGTTAGGCAACATTATTAGAAAGCACTGTATACATTTTCATTGTTATGCTGATGACACACAATTATACCTGTCAATGAAGCCAGATGATAGTTATCAATTAGCCAAGTTAGAAGCCTGTCTTAAGGAAATCAAAGCTTGGATGACTTGTAATTTCCTGCTATTAAATTCAGATAAGACTGAAGTCATTCTTGTTGGTCCAAAAAACCTTAGAAATTCCTTTCCAAATCAAACTTTCAGTTTGGATGCGGTTACTCTTTCTCTTAATAGCTCTGTGAGGAACCTTGGAGTTATTTTTGATCAGGATTTGTCCTTCAATTCACATATTAAATTTGTTTCTAAGACTGCCTTCTATCATTTGCGTAATATTGCCAAGATTAGGAGCATCTTGTCTCAGAGTGATGGTGAGAAACTGATCCACGCTTTTGTTAGCTCGAGATTAGATTATTGTAAGTCTTTATTATCAGGCTGTCCTAAAACATCTTTAAAAAGTCTTCAGCTGATCCAAAATGCTGCAGCAAGAGTTTTAACAGGTACTAGAAAGAGAGATCATATCTCTCCGGTTCTGGCCTCCCTTCATTGGCTTCCCATAGAGTTTAGAATTAAGTTTAAAATCCTTCTTCTTACTTACAAAGCTCTAAACAATCAGGCTCCTTTTTATTTAAAAGATCTGATACTACCGTATTATCCTAACAGAACACTATGCTCCCAAAATGCAGGATTACTTGTAATACCTAGAATCTCCAAAAGTACAATGGGAGGCAGAGCCTTCAGTTATCAAGCTCCTCTCCTGTGGAATCAGCTGCCAATCTGGATTCGGGAGTCAGACTCGATCTCTGTTTTTAAGAATAGGGCTAAAACCTACCTTTTTGATATAGCCTACAATTAGGGAGGGATCATGTGTTTCTGAACTCTCCCTTAGTTATGCTGCTAATAGGTTTAGTCAGCCGGGGGACCTCCAGTAATGCACTGGGCCTCACTCCTTTTCTCACTCTCAATGATTTTTTTTTTTTTTTTGCTGGTCATTAACATTTGTTTGTTCTCTCCCATAGATTGAGTCCCCCATCGTGCTGTTTGCTCTCTACATGTCTGTTCTTTTCTTCTTCTCTATCCCCTCACCCCCCAGCCAGTCGCAGCAGATGACTGCCCCTCCCTGAGCCTGGTTCTGCTGGAGGTTTATTCCTGTTAAAAGGGAGTTTTTCCTCTCCACCGTCGCCAAGTGCTTGATCACAGGGGATCGCCTGATTGCTGGGGTCTTTCTGCAACTGTGGGGGTTCCCCCCTACAGTTGATAGTGCTATGAGATGACTGTTGTTGTGAAACGGTGCTATATAAATAAAGTTGAATTGAATTGAATTGAAACAACTTGAAACTGTATGTCCAAAAAACCAAAGAACTCATACTGGACTTCAGAAAGAACAGACAGGACCCCCCCCCCCCCCCCCCCCCCATAATGGTGACTGTGTGGAAACCGTCCCCACCTTCAGGTTCCTGGGCACCCACATCTCCTCTGACCTCTCCTGGTCTGCCAACACCAAGGCCCTGGTGAAGAAAGCCCAGCAGCGGCTGCACTTCCTCCGTATCCTGAGGAAGAACAACCTGGACCAGAAGCTGCAGCTGGCCTTCTACTGCTGCTCAGTGGACAGCGTGTTCATCTACTGTCCGGGTGTGTGGTACGCCGGCTCCACAGCCGAGAACAAGAAGGCTGTGCAGAGGGTCATCAACACCGCCCAAAAAAAATCATCAGCGGCCCTCTGCCCTTCCTGGGGGACATCTCCAGATTCTCCTGTCTCAGAAAGACCAAGGCCATCACAGGAGACCCCTCACATCCCGCCCACCACCTGTCTGACCTGCTTCCCTCTGGATGATGGCTCAGATTAATCAGGTCCCACACCTCCAGACTGACAAACAGTTTGTTCCCCTGGGCCATCCGGACTGCAAACAGTCAGAGGCCCCACCCCCCTCCCTCTGAACGCTCACAGGATTAAGAGGAAGAAGATGGATGGATGGATGGAATAATCACACCTGTCTTTGCACTCCACACTTTTATGTATTTTGACCTGATCTGTGAAACCACTACCATACCTATGTATATTTCCATAATCCTGGGCCATTTTTATTTCAGTCGTGGGTTTAATCACATGTTCTGTAACTGTGTTTTTATCTAATCCTTCTCTCTTACTTTATTGTGAAGTAGCCTGGTGGAGCACCCACAATTTCGTTGTACTGTACAACTGTACAATGACAATAAAGTCTATTCTATTCTATTCTGTTAGGGCGAGGCTGATGTAAAAGTGAAAGCTTCAAGGTGCAGCTGCCTTGGTGTGACTTCTACTGGCCCAGCCTAGTTATTACAATATCTTTTTTCGCGGCTCCATTGAGGGTATAATGGTGAGTTAAATTTGTGTTTATTTTGAAAACAAAGGCTTATCTCGAAATTCTGGCAAATTAAAAGTTGAGAATATATGGCAATATAATGGTACAAGCCTTTAGTTCCACTTGATTTTGACCGGGCGAACTGAAAAGCTGGTAACAGACAGACACACACACACAACCACATACAGACACACAGTGATAGCTGTATGCCTCCGTTGCACCGAGGTATAAAAATTACATCTGATTGAAAACAACAGAGACTTGAATTGAGATGAACCGAGTGACCCCGATATGGAGTGAATTACAAAAGCCTTGACTGGATCAAGACATCCCTTAAAAAAAAAAGCGATTGCATTAGATAAGATAAGATAAGATAAGATAAGATAAGCCTTTATTAGTCCCACAACGGGGAAATTCCAGGATTGCAACAGCACAGGGATAGCAACACTCAGAGCAACAATCAGAAGGCAAGAAAAAAAAAAAAACAAAAAAAAACAAAAAACAAAAAAACAAGCAAGCAAGAGCAGCTAATATACATATGTACGTATTACTATAAAATATATATATATACACACACACACAGACACACAGTGCAGAGCATTGTAGCTGGATGGAATAAATATATGAATATATGAACACACAGTGCAGAGCATTGTAGCTAGATGGAATAAATATGTAAATATATAAACACCCACAGTACGGAGCATTCCCATTAATATTCAGTTTTGCATAGAAGCACCTTTAAGCCGCAATCACAGCACTGGGTCTGTGTGGATAAGCCTCATTCAGGCTTGGACATCTGAACGCTGCAATTTTACTCAAGTCTTCTGTGCAATACTGCTCATCGGGCGTGAACAGCCTTTTTCAAATCCAGCAGAAAATTCTTCTTTGGACTGAGGTTTGGGCGTTGACTCAGCCACTCTGGAACATTCATCTTGTTGTCTTTAAACCATCTACTGTATGTGTGTTTTGAGCCATTTTTTTGCAGGGAAATAAATCTTTTCCCAAGACATACAGTCATGTGAAAAAATTCGGCCACCCTATGAAAGTCTGTGTGTGGTTTTTGTTTTTTTTTTTTACATATTTTGACATATGGATATTTAAAATCAATTTTAACAATACTGGGAGATTCAAGTAATATAACTAAATAATTAAAACTGAAGAAAAGACTTTTTAAAATTTTCTGTAAAATGTAATTCTAAAAACATGCAATTTCTAGTGAGGAATAAATTAGGACACCCCCACATTTATTCCCACTTAAACTGGCTAAAATCACACACAGGTGTATCACATCAGGTGTACATTATTAGAACATCGTTAGCATTTTGAAGGAGGCTTGTCCTATTTAAACCTCAGACATTTAGTTTGGTGTGCTCCTGAGTGTTGAAGTGAGAGTGAACACCATGGTGAGCTCAAAAGAGCTGTCTGAAGCCTTCAGAAAGAAGATTGTAGCAGCTTATGAGTCTGGCAAGGGATTTAAAAAGATCTCAAAAGAATTTGAAATCAGCCATTCCACTGTCTGGAAAATAGTCTACAAGTGGAGAATATTCAAAACAACTGCCACCAGGCCCAGGTCTGATCGTCCAAGTAAGTTCACCCCAAAAGCAGACCGCAAAATGCTAAAAGATGTCTCCAAAAATCCTAAAACGTCATCACGGGACTTACAGCAGGCTCTGACTACCGTTGATGTGAAAGTGCATTCCTCTACAGTCAGAAAGAGACTGCACAAGTTTAACTTGCATGGGAGGCGTGCAAGGAGGAAACCTTTGCTCTTTAAAAGAAACATAAAGCCAGACTGAAGTTTGCCAGAGAGAATGTAGACAAAGACCAGGAGTTCTGGAATAATGTTCCTTGGACAGATAAGTCTAAAATTGAATTATTTGGACACCAGAACAGAGGACGTGTTTGGCGTATACCAAATACAGCATTCCAGGAAAAGAACCTCATACCAACGGTGAAGCATGGAGGTGGAAGTGTCATGGTTTGGGGATGCTTTGATGCAGCAGGACCTGGCCAGCTCACCATCATAGAATCCACCATGAATTCTCCCGTATATCAGAGGGTGCTTGAGGACCACGTGAGACCATCTGTAAAAAAATTAAAGCTGAAGCGGAACTGGAGCCTGCAACATGACAATGACCCAAAACATACCAGTAAATCCACCAAGGACTGGCTAAAAACTAAGAAACGGAGAGTCCTGGAATGGCCGAGTCAAAGCCCAGATGTTAATCAAATTGAGATGGTGTGGGGTGACTTGAAACGGGCTGTACATGCAAGAAACCCCTCAAACATCTCACAGCTGAAAGAATTCTGTGTTGAGGAGTGGGGTAAACTTTCCTCAGACCGATGTCAGAGACTGGAAGATGGCTACAAGAAGCATCTCACTGAAGTTATTTCAGCCAAAGGGGGTAACACTAGCTATTAGGCAGTAGGGTGTCCTAACTTTTCCTTAGTTAGAATATGCATTTTTGTTGACATCTTTTGTTTACTGAGTAAAACAAGGTTAATTTTTGTTATTTACCTGCAATTAAATCCCCTTCTTTTCCAGAGGTAAATAAAAACAAGATTAGACATCAATATGTGAACATTTCTTAATAGAGAACCAAATATTTAATAGGGTGTCCTCATTTTTTTCACATAACTGTAGTTCTGCATCAGATTGTTCTCTTTCTTAAAGGGCCACTCAGTTTGCAAAAACAGCTTGCTCTAGGAGGCTTTATATACGTGCCATATTCATTCCATTTCTTAAAAAAATTGATTTTCTGAGTTCCAAAATAAGGTCAGTAACTTGCCTCCTGACCTTTTATGAGTTTTCTCTAGCTGCAAAGAAAACTTTTCTCGTCATGGTGTAACTGTTGCTGGAATATTGATTAACCAGTGACTGGACCTTCCAGATGCAGGTGTCTTTCTACTACAATCACTTGAGATACCGTACATTCACTGCACTGAAGTGATTTTCCTTTCACTAATTGTGATAAAAAAATTAAATCACCCTTTATTGTCATTCAACCATACAACCAATCATGCACAGTAGAACGAAATTGTGTTTTTCCTATCTACAGTGTTAATCACACACACCCCAAGTGTAGAATCAGAGGGCCGCTGCCATGCAAGGCGCCACCACAGCTTTCCCTCCTCCATTATTGCTGACCACCAAGCTGGACGGCAGGAAGTTCCGCTTTTATATGGTCTTCGGCATGACCCGGCCGGGATTTGAACCCCTGCCTCCCGGGTGTGGGGCGGATGCTCTACCAACTGAGCCACCACTCCGGTGGTAATACTTGCACCAACTAGTTGGACTTGTGCTGAAATTAGTCAGCCATTTTAAAGGTTCAAGAGGCTGAATATTAATGCAGCCATTTATTTTATAATATTTTTTTTTAATTTAATTGACATTACTTTATAGGGCACAGAGCTACCAGACGACTGACCCCTCCCACTGTAGCTTTCACTACTCAAAGTAGCTGTCTGGCCTAGGGCCAGTGAAAAGGAGCTAGGCGCCGCCCCATACACCACTTGGTGTTCCACATGCTGTGGAAGGGATTAACTTTTAAACTTTATAGAAAGATGTTTTCACTTTTTTGTGTGTGTCAGAAATGTCAAAATTGTATTGATTGTAAATCCATACATGAAAGCAATCCAAGGGGTGAGTACTTTTTATAAGAAAGTTGATCAGTAAAAAAACTGAAGTAATATATTTGAGAGACTGTCTGCTTACCTGTATGTGTTTTTATGTGGCAGTCCAGGGTGGATTTCACTGTAAAACTCTTCCCACATTCGTCACACTTGTATGGTCTTTCTCCTGTGTGTATCCGGATGTGTCTTCACATTTAAATAGATTGGCAGTTGCATTTGTAAAGAAAGACAGGGGAGAGATGCAAGAGGGTTAAGGACATACAAAGTGTAACATATTTATTTTTGAGGGGAAACTGAATAACAGTGAAGAGACAGAACAATCTAAGGCCCAGCTAGTGTTTACAGGTTATCAGCCAAGAACACTCTTTCATGTCATGCTTTAATTCCCAGTGCTGGTCATATGGGTGTTTATTTTTTACTCAGAAGTTGTTGCAGCAGTGGCACTGAGCCAAAGTTTAGTTTCAAAAGAAGTGCTTGTGACTAAAGCTACAGTTACAAATACCCTTATCAACGGCCGCAAACACCATACAAATGATTTTTGGACTGTTCTGCACGGCCTTCTTAAGGTGGCTGTAGAAGAATCCAGCGTTCGCAGACCATTCATAAGTTCGTGGCCAGGGCGATGGTCTTGTCCAAGATTTCTACAAACACCCCACAAAAACCCCTAATCGTAGGCTAGCCTTACGAATGCCATAGGAAAAACGTAAGAACTACACAAGATGTTGGCCTTAAGTATGCTCTAAGGGGCCCTCAAGAACAACTTAAGGTGCTCTTGAGGGCCCCTTAGAGCGATTGTAGGAAATGCTCTACGAATCCTCGTTTCTACGGAGATTCGTACAGCATGCGTAAGGCGGTAGTGAGGCGCTCATAAGGTAGAAGTATATTATCCATGCAACATTTGTCCCAACAAAATGTGCCGAAAGCCATAAGTTCTTCCTACCAACGACTTGAGACGGCCATGAGTTGCACAAAATTTTCGTAAGATGGTAGTACGTATGCCACAGGAAGATCCCAAGGCACCCTTAAGATGAACGTAAGAACTTTAGGGCCATTGTACAACAGAAAAGAACCTCATTTCTCAAGAATGCCTCAAGTTACTCTTGCGAACTGAACGGCAGCCATAAGAAAATATGCCCCCCTCCATGAATTCATAGGAACTGGGAGATTCTTACAAACCCATCGTTCGTAAGAATCTTTGTGACCGTAGCTTTAATTGGATGGTTTCTCTTACTCCTTTACGTTATTTTTTTTTTTAACTGTTAATGTAAAATTATACAACCTACTATCCCTCAGTCAGTTTTAAATTTATTTTTATCATGTGATACTTGCTTACACAATACTGCATTACAGATGGAAGACTCTGTGGAAAAACTTTAAATTTATATATTCATATACTGTAGATAAGTCCATGGCAAGTTTCATTTATGCAGTTTAAGTGTTGACCATATAATACCCCTTTAACTAACTAGTAATTCTATCCTTCAACATTTTCAAACTTTTTCCAAGCATCAGTAACCAGAAAGCACCCTTCCTCAAGTCCAATACCAGCTGAAATAAAGACCAGCAAATTTACCTCACAAGATCGCTTGGCTTCTTGAAACTCTTGGGACAGTATTCACAGCAGTTCGCAAACTTGGGTTCAGTCTCCAGTTCCACAGCTTTGTCTTTGATCTCGCTGATCCGGTCCCTCTCAGCTGCCGACTGGGCGAGGATTCGCTCCGACACTGAGGCCTCTTCTCCAGGATCCTTTGCAAGCTCAGCCGTTTGCTCCTCAGTGAAAGTGATGATTTCCAGACCCCTCCTCTTTGGTGTTTTATGTTCGCCCTCTTCTTCATCATCCTCCTTTTCACCATCTTGAGTATTAATACCTATAACTGTTGCAGGAGTGCTACTGTCACATGCCTTTGATTATGCTTTATGCAAGACAATTCAAACGGATGAGAAAATGATGTAAAATAAAATATTCTTAGCCACATTAAAAATATGTGCAGTAATCCTGTTACTTCTTGTTTCATTTATGGTGCACAATAATACTGAAGACATTAAAACTATGACATACTGGAATTACATGATTAAACTGGCTTTTACATGATGACAGGAATTTTACATGATGGTTTTGATGACTTCAGTAGTGTTCTGTGACATAGAAAGTAATTATCCTTACTAAGCTGCGTCACAGAGTGCTCCTTCTTCATATGTCTTTTGCACAGCAAGCTGGTCCGGAAGCTCTCATCACACATGTTGCATTTAAAAGACTTGGCGTGGATGATCATGTGCCGGTTCAGGCTGCCATTGGTGGTAAATGAAGCATCGCAAATAGTACACTTGAAGGGCTTCATTCCTGTTTTAGAAGATAAAAGAGGAAGAATTTTTGTAACATGTTTGCAAGTTGACATAGAAAAGATGAATAGAAAAGTTATTTTTTTAATCACCTGTGTGAGTATTAAGATGGGACTTTAGAACTCCAGCAGACACAAAGGCCCGACCACAGAGGACACATCTAAATGGCTTCTCCCCAGTGTGGGATCGCACATGTTGCTTCAGATGGCTTGACTTCTTGAAGCCTTTAGTGCACCAGCTGCACCTAGAGATAAATCGCAGGTTAAGAATGACTGTCATCTATGATTCATTTTTGTCTCGAGGTGATTTGTATAGCAGACCACAACCCATGGCAATTCTGTAACCAAATATCTCACTGGAGTGATAATGAACAGCAGATAAAGGTGTTCCTGTGATCTTAGCTTTCAGTTACCTGGTCGATTTATATTCATACCCTATGTCCACGAACTTTGGGTAGAAAATAAGAGAATTAGATTGGGAATATAAGTGACTGAAATGAGTTTTCACCACAGTGGCTCATGATCTCAGTAGAAAATCTCCTAAAGGTTGCCAGGAAAGTTTTAAAATAAAAGACGAAAGATATTTCTCTGCATAACAAATTCAAAAAATCTTTTGAAAGGCTAATGCTATAAACAAAACTTTCAATTTCCCACAGCTGTCGGTATAGCCCCCATCTCCAAGTGTCACTGAAAGAACAAAAAATCTGCTTCATGTTGCATGAGAATGTGACCAACATTCTCTGTTCATCAACTCCCTTAATAAATAAATAAATGCATAATCTGTAAGCTTGTCCTGAAAGTTCACAATTGTAACGGAAAAGGCAAAAGAAAACAAAAGCTATTCAATGTCTTATCAATCTATAAATTCAAGGGATCTCTGTCTGTTTGTGTGTGTGTGTTCCTCAGATATCTCTCAAACCGTTCATCACACTGACCTAAGATTTTAAATGTGCTTTGCTGAAACTACGAGGGTGTGAATACCCGAATATGGAGTCACTCAGTCAAAATATGTAATTTTTATCAATGCGCAGTGGTTAGCACTGCAGCAGCACAGCAACTCACCCTTGGCCGGGGATCCTGGGTTCGATCCCAATCCCCGACCAACAGTGATCTGTGTGGAGTTTGCATGTTCTCCCTGTGTCTGCGTGGGTTTACTCCGGGATTTCTCCGGTTTCCTCCCACATGCCAAAAACATGCAAGTTAGGTTAATTGGCATCAAAACTGGGGATTCTAAATTGTCCTTAGGTATGACTGTGAGAGTGAATGGTTGTCTGTCTCTCTCTGTTGGCCCTGCGATGGACTGGCGATCTGTCCAGGGTGTACCCTGCCTCTCGCCCAGAGATGCTGGGATAGGCTCCAGCGCCCCGCGACCCGAAAAGGATTAAGCAGAAGAAGATGAATGAATGAATGAATGAATAAAGTTGAGCCACTGCTGTGTGACCGCTCTATGGCTTCACCCCCTTGGCTTCAAGAAGTGTGGGCGGGGTTTAGGATTGACTCTGTGCTCATTGGAGAACACGCGGCATCACGACCATGCTGATTGGATAACACAGCATCACAACCTGTCAGTCACCACAATGCTTCACAAACAAAGATTTTAGAAGTGCTTTGCTGCTGAGGTGTGCATCCACGAGCAAAGTTGCTGTGATTGCGTAAGTCTAATGGATATATTCGGCATAGAGAACACGAGGTGCGCGGGGAAATGGGGGGGGGGGGGCTCGGCATAGAGAACACGAGGTGCGGGAGTGGGGGCTGCCGGGGACCCGTGGCGCCACAAATGACATCACTGGCACATGGGTAAAGCAGCAGCCGAGACTCCCGTCCCGTCCCACCAGGTGCTCCACGAACATTTGAGGGAAGCATGCTCAGCCTGCCCGGTCAGTGGTGCTGCTTCATTGTTTAGCAGAATGACCAGATCAACTGCATATTACATGCAGACACATGCTTTGACTAAACAACAAGAAGATGCAAAAATGTCCAAATAACAAAATAAATCATTTTTATTTAAATATTTACAGACAAATGGGCAACACTGATGCAAAAATTGCAGCCAAATGGCTCATTCTGCTGTGTGTGTGTGTGTGTGTGTGTGTGTGTGTGTGTGTGTGTGTGTGTGTGTGTGTGTGTGTGTGTGTGTAAGAATGGTGAAGGGATTGGCGCCGTACGTGGATGCCCTGAATTTCCCTCTGGGGATCAATAAAGTATACAAGATACAAATACAAAATAATAATAATAATAATAACAACAATAATGTTCGGTGTTTTGTACTTATAATATTGCTAAAATATAAAAGGAATTCTCTACAATGGGTCTCAAATATTTGTATATGTGTCCTGTTAGTACTGCATGAGATTGACGATAGCCTATAAACTACACATATAAACTAAATTATAATGGTGACTGACCAACTCCCATTCCCCAAAGTGAAAGATACAACATTTATGAATCTGACAAAAAAATAAACAAGTGGTTCTTAAACAGTGGCTAATATTGGATATCCCATTCATTTTCAATTATTCTGTAATTAATAGTCACACAATCAATCTCAGTTCAGTCCTTTTCATATTTGTCAAAGTCTAACATGTGTGATTGCCTACGTATACGCTACACCTCTGTATTCCACTTTCAAACAACCTGTGTTTGGGTCTGCAAAGCCTGTTTGGGCTATCTGTTTCAGACAGGAATACTAGCATTCTACGGGGCATGCACTAGTCCTATAAAAAATAAATCGACTAAATAATAAACATAATTTTTACAACTCTGTTCAACAATGAGAAATTCTACTTCTGCTGTGCCCTTGTGCACCCCTGGATCTATAACAAGCAATGTAGACCCAAGTATTTTAAAACATGACACTTAAAGGTGATAGAGGCTACACTGTGACCTCCTGGCCAGTAGGTGTCACACTCACTCTTGCCCCACTATCATATTGTACTAGTTGGTAGAGACACACATCAATACACAGCGCAGACTATTCTATAATCTCAGTTCTTTGGTGATGAGGAGCTAGACACACCATGTCAAACAAGGATTGTTCTGTGGTATGAACTTAATATGACAATGAAACCTGACATCAACCTAGTTACGCGATTGGCTGTGACGACTGTGACATCCTTACTGGCCACCATAGTTCTCGTCATCCATCCGCTCAGATGTAAATATCATGATTGTTTTGGACCCGTAAAATTTTTTTCATCAATATATTATTTTTTAAGAATATAAAGGCTTTAATTCTGCACCTTTCTAAACATTTTGTTGATGTTTTTTTTATTGTTTTCATGAAAATACATTCCAGAACACCTTTAAATAGAGACTGATAATGCACCACTGACTTAATACGTGGATGTTGCTAGTCAAAAGCGTAATGTCATTTTGCTGTTGTAATCTAGGAACACACCGATTTTGCATCCAGCCAGAATTCTTAAGAGACATCAAAAAGCCATTTCTTATTTGGATGATGGGGGTTCAAAGCCTGAAAATGGGCAATGCACCACCAGAAATTACCAAAACTGCTTGCAGAAATGCAGCTCACATTTGTGCTTCAGATTGTGGAAAAAAGAGCAACTTATGTTTAGTCTGTGACTAAATCACCTATACAGTGGGGCAAAAAAGTATTTAGTCAGCCACCAATTGTGCAAGTTCTCCCACTTAAAAGATGAGAGAGGTGTCCAATTTTCATCATAGGTATACCTCAACTAACTGACAAAAAAGCATAAGGGTGTCCATATGTGCACCTGGCACCAGGACACCCTAGGTCGCAGGTCGATGATCGATTTTGTTATCGTATCATCAGACCTGCGACCGTATGTCTTGGACACCCGAGTAAAGAGAGGTGCAGAGCTGTCAACTGATCACCACCTGGTGGTGAGTTGGATCCAATGGCAGGGGAGGAAGCCATTCAGACCTGGTAGACCCAAACGTATAGTGAGGGTGTGCTGGGAGCGTCTGGATGAGGCCCCTGTCCGGGAGGTCTTCAACTCCCACCTCCGGAAGAACTTCAACCACATTCCGAGGGAGTCTGGAGACATGGAGTCTGAATGGGCCATGTTCTCCACCTCTGTTGTTGAAGCGGCGGCCCAGAACTGCGGCCGCAAGGTGGTCAGTGCATCTCGTGGTGGCAACCCCCGAACCAAGTGGTGGACACCAGTGGTGAGGGGGGCCATTAAGCTAAAGAAGGAGTCCTATCAAGCTTGGTTGGCTTGTGGGACTCCCGAAGCAGCTGAGGTGTACCGGCAGGCCAAGCGGAGTGCAGCTCGGGTGGTTGCTGAAGCAAAAACACGGGTATGGGAGGAGTTCGGTGAGGCCATGGAACAAGACTTTCGGTCGGCTTCAAAGAGATTCTGGCAAACTGTTCAGCGGCTCAGGAGGGGAAAGCAGCTCCCCGTCCACACTGTGTATGGTGCGGATGGGACACTGTTGACTTCAACTGGGGATATCGTCGGGCGGTGGAAGGAATACTTCGAGGATCTCCTCAATCCCACTGATATGCCTTCCACAGAGGAAGCAGGGTTTGGGGACGAGGGGGATGACTCGCCTATCACAGGGGCTGAGGTCGCCAAGGTGGTTAAAAATCTCCTTGGTGGCCGGGCCCCGGGGGTGGACGAGATTCGCCCTGAGTACCTCAAGGCCCTGGATGTTGTTGGGTTGTCATGGTTGACACGCCTCTGCAACATTGCGTGGAGGTCGGGGGCAGTGCCTTTGGCATGGCAAACCGGGGTGGTGGTTCCTCTCTTCAAAAAAGGGGACCGGAGGGTGTGCTCCAACTTTAGAGGGATCACACTCCTCAGCCTCCCTGGGAAGGTCTATGCCAAGGTACTGGAGAGGAGAGTCCGGCCGTTGGTCGAACCTTGGATTCAGGAGGAGCAATGTGGTTTTCGTCCTGGCCGTGGCACATCGGACCAGCTCTTTACCCTCTCGAGAATTCTTGAGGGTTCGTGGGAGTTTGCCCAACCAGTTTACATGTGTTTTGTGGACTTGGAGAAGGCATTTGACCGCGTCCCTCGTGGATTTTTGTGGGGGGTGCTTCGGGAGTATGGGGTATCGGGCTTGTTGTTACGAGCTATTCGGTCTCTGTACGACCGTTGTGAGAGTTTGGTTCGTATTGCCAACACTCGGTCGGAGTCATTCCCAGTGAGAGTTGGACTCCGCCAGGGCTGCCCTTTGTCACCGATCCTGTTCATAATTTTTATGGACAGGATTTCTAGGCGCAGCCAGGGAATGGAGGGTGTCATGCTTGGTGACCACAGGATCTCATCTCTGTTGTTTGCAGATGATGTTGTCCTTTTGGCTTCATCCAGCAATGACCTACAGCTCTTGCTGGGACAGTTTTCCGCTGAGTGTGAAGCGGCTGGGATGAGAATCAGCACCTCCAAGTCCGAGTCCATGGTCCTCAGCCGGAAAAAGGTGGATTGTCCTCTCCGGGTTGGGGACAGGCTCCTGCCCCAAGTGGAGGAGTTTAAGTATCTTGGGGTCTTGTTCACGAGTGAGGGGAAAATGGAGCGAGAGATCGACAGACGGATTGGAGCAGCATCTGCAGTGATGCGGACGTTGTACCGGTCTGTTGTGGTGAAGAGGGAGCTTAGTTCTAAGGCAAAGCTGTCGATTTACCAGTCAATCTACGTTCCTACTCTCACCTATGGTCACGAGCTTTGGGTAATGACCGAAAGAACGAGATCGCGGATACAAGCGGCTGAAATGAGCTTTCTCCGTAGGATTGCTGGACTCACCCTCAGAGATAGGGTGAGGAGCTCAGTCATCCGGGAGAGGCTCAGAGTAGAACCGCTGCTCCTCCACATTGAAAGGAGTCAGTTGAGGTGGTATGGGCATCTGATTAGGATGCCTCCTGGACGCCTCCCACTTGAGGTGTTTCAGGTACGTCCCACTGGGAGGAGACCCCGGGGCAGACCCAGGACTCGGTGGAGAGACTATGTCTCCCAGCTGGTCTGGGAACGCCTTGGTATCCCCTCTGAAGAGCTGGAGCAGGTGGCTGGGGAGAGGGAAGTCTGGGCTTCTCTGTTTGAACTGCTGCCTCCGCGACCCGGACCTCCAGAAAAGCGGTAGAAGATGGATGGATGGATGGATGGTATACCTCAACTATGAGAGACAAAATGAGAAAAAAAAATCCAGAAAATCACACTGAAGGATTTTTAATGAATTAATTGGTAAATTCCTCAGTAAAATAAGTATTTGGTCACCTACCAACAAGCAAGATTTCTGGCTCTCACAGACCTGTAACTTCTTCTTTAAGAGGCTCCTCTGTCCTCCACTCGTTACCTGTATTAATGGCACCTGTTTGAACTCGTTATCACTATAAAAGACACCTGTCCACAACCTCAAACAGTCAGACTCCAAACTCCACTATGGCCAAGACCAAAGAGCTGTCAAAGGACACCAGAAACAAAATTGTAGACCTGCACCAGGCTGGGAAGACTGAATCTGCAATAGGTAAGCAGCTTGGTGTGAAGAAATCAGCTGTGGGAGCAATTATTAGAAAATGGAAGACATACAAGACCACTGATAATCTCCCTCCATCTGGGGCTCCACGCAAGATCTCACCCCGTGAAGTCAAAATGATCACGAGAACGGTGAGCAAAAATCCCACAACCACATGGAGGGACCTAGTGAATGACCTGTAGAGAGCTGAGACCAAAGTAACAAAGGCTACATCAGTAGCACACTACGCCGCCAGGGACTCAAATCCTGTAGTGCCAGGCGTGTCCCCCTTCTTAAGCCAGTACATGTCCAGGCCCGTCTGAAGTTTGCTAGAGAGCATTTGGATAATCCAGAAAAGGATTGGGAGAATGTCATATGGTCAGATGAAACCAAAATAGAACTTTTTGGTAAAAACTCAACTTGTCGTGTTTGGAGGAGAAAGAACACCATACCTACTGTGAAGCATGGGGGTGAAAACATCATACTTTGGAGCTGTTTTTCTGCAAAGGGACCAGGACGACTGATCCGTGTAAAGGAAAGAATGAATGAGGCCATGTATCGTGAGATTTTGAGTGAAAACCTCCTTCCATCAGCAAGGGCATTGAAGATGAAACGTGGCTGGGTCTTTCAGCATGACAATGATCCCAAACACACCGCCCGGGCAATGAAGGAGTGGCTTCATAAGAAGCATTTCAAGGTCCTGGAGTGGCCTAGCCAGTCTCCAGATCTCAACCCCATAGAAAATCTTTGGAGGGAGCTGAAAGTCCGTGTTGCCCAGCGACAGCCCCAAAACATCACTGCTCTAGCGAAGATCTGCATGGAGGAATGGGCCAAAATACCAGCAACAGTGTGTGAAAACCTTGTGAAAACTTACAGAAAACGTTTGACGTCTGTCATTGCCAACAAAGGGTATATAACAAAGTATTGAGATGAACTTTTGTTATTGACCAAATGCTTATTTTACTGAGGAATTTACCAATTAATTCATTAAAAATCCTTCAATGTGATTTTCTGGATTTTTTTTTCTCATTTTGTCTCTCATAGTTGAGGTATAGCTATGATGAAAACTGGAGACCTCTCTCATCTTTTAAGTGGGAGAACTTGCACAATTGGTGGCTGACTAAATACCTTTTTCCCCACTGTATATTGGAGCAGGGAAAGGTAGTTAAAACAGCAAAAACCTGAGGACTGAGCTACAGGTGAGTGGACAACATCATAATGAGCAATGATTTACTTCTCAGCACAACCACTGGAATCACTCAGTTCATACAGTGTAACAAGAGCTGTTTTGGTAAAGTCATAATGGTGTGGCCTGAGGCTCCATTTGAGGATTGAATGCAGGAGAAGAAGTAGACAAACCAAAGCTCAGTCACGTACCCCATCTAGTCTGACAGAGTTCTGAAATTATTTTACAAAGACAAAAGGTGAGAACTGTCTTTAAGAAAAGACAGAAAAGAAAAACCCAGGAGAGTGTAAAAGCTGTAATTACCATGTCTTGAGCTTGTACAAAGGGTTGCAATTTAAACGGTGAAAAGGTGAGAGTAGATTCTGAATCAATTTTTATGGCTACACGCAGGCACTAACAACCCCCTCCCCCCACACACAAAAAGAAACTTAGAAAACCTGTAAGCTCTCTTGGGGTTTTCTTCACCATCATCCGGGTAATCTTGCGTCTCTGTAGGCAGCTGCAGGTCATTTTGACTGCTCTGCTGAAGGAGCCCATTGGTCTAGATTTTTTTTTCCAACAAAAAAATATATAACAAATAACAGACATTTAAAAGACTATAGAGTACAGCTTGAATAAATGATATGTACTATTAGTCTTCTCACTAAACAAAAAAAAGTGTTTTCAAAACAAGTTAAAATTTCAGTCAATGAATTACACCTACATACAGTCATGTGAAAAAATCTGGACACCCCTTTAAACATTCAGTTATTTATTAAGAAATGTTCACGTATCTATGTCTAACCTTGTTTTTGTTTTTATTTGGATTTTTAAAAATTTATTTTAGCCATTGTAAGTGGGAATGAATGTGGGGGTATCCTAAAAAAGACGGGGGGTGTCCTAATTTATTCCTCACTATTTGTTTAGAATTACATTTTAGAGAAAATTTGAAAAAAGTCTTTAATTTATTTTTAATTGTTTAGTTGTATTATGTGTATCTCCCAGTATTTTTAACATTGATATTAAATATCCATATGTCCAAATATGTAAAAAAAAAAAACAAAAAAACATAGGCTTAAACAGGGCGTCCTAATTTTTTCACATAACTGTACATCTACGTACATGACTGTACATTGTACTTTTTTTTAATAATTAAAAATCCTGCCCTAGAATCACTATGCAAATGAAGCACTTTGCTTGAAGAAACCAAAAAGAAAAATCGAAACTGTGAAAGTTTTATATTACATGTATTGTTATTTAAACAATTGTGCAAGCAAAATAAAATGTATATGCATCTATGAAGCTTCAGACTGAAAGCACTGAATCCAACCAGCTTTTCCAAATTTGGTGAAGATCTGGTGGTTAACTCTTCCACAGTAAAAAGATTTAAAAACACTTTCTACAGTGTGTCTAATTGTTTTCCTTTGGGTAACTGTAAACACATGAAGACATAACACTGGTGACTATGTAGAAGGGACGTTAGCTGTAGAAGTTCTTAATTTCAATGAACTAAATACTAAGTGCAAAATGACACAAACATACTTGGTAATGCATATTACTATGAAGCTATGAAAAAAATAAAGCGACCACAACAAAATGTTTCCTAAATTAGCATCTATACATGTATGGCAGCCATTCAATTTGAGTATGTGATGAATTCCAACACAAGGACATGTCAATCTGGTGAAGGAGGTACTGATTAGGCGATCAACTAAGCATGGTAAGACCCATGAAAGCTATGAGTAAAAATCACACAAATACAGATTTGAGTTCTTCCTCAGTTAAAACTTAAGTATTGTAGTATGTAAGAATGAGCATGAACTTGTTTTCTTTGCATTATTTGATCTAAAAGCACATCTACAAGCAACATGTTTTTTGTTGTTTTGGCCAGTTGTCATTTTCTGTAAATGAATGCTGCAAATGACAATATCCTGACTTGGAATTTGGGTGAGTTGTTTTCAGTATGTTAGAAAATAAAACAAAATTGTTCATTTTACTCAAACACATACGTATAAATAGTAAAATCAGATAAAGTGATAATTCTGCAGCAGTCTCTTAATTTTTTCTGGAGCCGTATTTCATTCAAGATAATTTAGCTGACTTAATAATACAGAATGGTCCTTTACAAAAATAAAAAATAAAAGTAAAAGCTACAGCTAAAGACCCAGCAAAGGTAGACAGGGCATGAGGGGTTGAGAACTCACCACCTCAGAAGTAGGCACATTAAGCAGATTTTGGGGGTTGTAGCTGGAGGACAGGGCCTGAGACTCCAGTGTGCTAGAATCCTGCAGCTGCTGGACAGTGGAAAACTGGGACTGGTTGTAGCTTGATTCGGGGAGGGTGAAGCCTGGAGGGAGACGATGGAGAATAAGATGATTTGTCTATTTCAATTGCTGTTCACATCTGAGTTACAAAAATATTTGCTTAACATGAAATTAAACAGCAAGTGTTTTAATTACAATTAGATGTGCATGTTACTTCTAGAAAAAAAAGAATCCACACTATCCAAATGTAAATCTACATATATTGTCTGTTTTCAAGGCATTTAAAGAAGAAGAAGACAACAACAGGAAGAAACTCTGCATAACAGCTAACAGGGAAGATAATTTTATTGTTTTGTTTGTTTTTTTTTACAAAAAACTGTAGACTGTGCGGACAAGGCGTGAATTGGGATACAGTTCACCAAACAACGACAATGGGTCAAAAACATTATATCCTCCGCAACTTTGTTGCAGTGGGGTATAATTACCACGTACTGTGGGTGTTCAGTGGGAACCGCTTCCAATGGCTAATTGTTAGCCACTTGCTACTTGGCTAGAACAGACTGATTCCCCCACCTTGTATCATCATTTAACCACTTAAAAGCCATGAGCTTCCTGCCTGAACATCTGTAAAAATAAAGACTAAAAAAAGTGGAGTAGTATGTAACATTTAAAAAATTAGTAGCATGAACACATTATCCCACAGACATTTATAAAAGCCAACCTAAAACACAGCATGGCACGGAAACTTGTGAACACCACAGGAAGATACAAACAACTATGAGAGATTTCTGCCCGAGGTTCAGTGTTTAGGATGAGTCATAACTGGTAGTGCCTAACAACAGTTCATAATAAGGCTCAGAACATGTATCTCTATGTAAAGATCAATGACTCCAACATTTACAAAACTGTAAAGAAAAAATTCTGATATCACATGTGCCTCCATGGTTCACACTGAATGACACCCACACCATATGCCTGAAGTCCCGATTCAGTTCCACCTTACAGACACTAAGAATCCCATTGGGCTTTCACAACTTCTTTTTGGCCTTTAAAAATGCAACAAATCAAATCCATGTGGCTTCAGACTTAAAATGACAGCACTTCAGCTCTGTTTTGGTCAGATATAACAAATATTTTATAATATACTTTGAGAGGAAAGAAGAAAATGAATCTGCTTCTTATGTGCTTTGGGTCCACATATTTTGATCAGAAGGATTAGAGGCTGGCACAGTCAGTTGGCATGGGGTGGACCTTGGTAAGCTGGTGTGTCAGAGAAAAGCAGCAATGGCATATCAAAAAGAAAAAGGAGTGCAATAGGGGTGCTGTAGAAGGCGAAAAGAAGCAAGACATCGAGATACTAGACAGACTAGACTTAGACTGCAGCTGGTGCATGTAATAGATCCTACTTAATCCACTTTTACAACATCCACCAACAGCTGTTTCCTCTGACAGTGTAGTGGAAGTAAAAAACATTTATTCAATCATTAATATTAATGTCTGATTGATTTCTTCGCGAGCTAATCTAAAATGAGAGATTCCATTCATTTATTTTATTAACGCTTGAGGCCAACATTTGCACTATGCTCTGACAATTACCTTTTAATAGCACAAAACACTGCATGGAAATTACTACTCTTACAAATGAGCTACTACAGTACTTCAGAAAACCAACACGGTGAAGATGATTTTCCTTCATTATTTGCAAAAAAGGGCATAACAGGTAAAATTTAAATCATTAAATTAATGATGAAGGAAAAATAACTGTGCCTAAGTTTGTGCTTATACCTTGCGTTAGAGTTTGCTGGTCAAATGCAGGCTGAGGAAGTGCTGGCGTCTCAAACTGGCCGATGTTCTGAGGCAAAGCATGTTGGGTCGTCACGTATGAGTCTGGCAACACAAAGGAATTAAAAGAAAACAGCAAATTAATAACTTGGGGATAACATGAAAGAGTGATTGCTAACATTTGTGGATGCTTCATATGAATATCTGCCACTATACCAGTCCATAAATGAAAATAAATGAGATTAACGACTCTTTGAGCATTGCAAATTATAGAGCCTTGACCTTATGAGCATTGATTTCTAGCATGTACTGTCTCTTTATGTAGGGTATGTTACTACACTGTCAAGGTCAAGACTACAAAATATGACAAAAAAAGCAGCATGTGTTAGTAATTAATACTGAAGAGTTTTCAGAGGTCAACCGGTCTGATCTCCTCTGTGGAGTTGACTTTAAATATACTTTCAAAGGCCAGCTCCTTTTCTTTAAAGAGGAATTATACTCAGTTTCATTACAAAGCTCAAAGTGTTAGAACTACTCTGGAGGCTGCGTGCTTGACCATATCATGTTAAGGCAAGAGTGTTTAACTGCTGAACAAACAGACTGGGAGAGTGGGATATGATTAAGGAGGTTTCCGAGGCACTTAGATACTTATTCTAGAAAGCTGGACATTTCTAGAGCAGTACAAATCACATAAACCCAGCAAGTCAACTGCTTCTGTTATAGAAAGAGTAATTCTGAGCAAAAACAATAATAATAATAATAATAATAATAATAATAATGGATTGTATTTATACAGAGGATATAAAAAGTCTACACACTCCTGTTCAAATGCCAGGTTGTGATGTAAAAAATAAGATCAAGATAAATCATTTCAAAACTTTTTCCACGGACTTCCGGTTATGGCTGCCACGTAAGACGGACGTGTTTCACTCTGCTCTGCTCCTGGAGAAAAAAATCGGCAAATAACTCTCTCATTTGGGACAGAACGTATCCCAGCGTTTGGGCGAGGATATGTCGGCGAAGCCTAAGGCTGGAAAACCAGGTAAAGGAAAAAGCGAGCCGCCGAAACAGTCCAAATTAACGGACTTTCAGGTCTGTGACGCAGCAAACAAAACTCCATATATGGCGGAGGAGGCTGGCAACGGTGCGATATCTGCGGGGAATGGCGCAGATGCGCTGATGGCAGCCATGAGTTCAATGAGAGCGGACTTTTCCTCTAGATTTGATGGGATTATGACAGCGTTGGAAGGAATAAGAAAGGAATTGGGTGACTGTGTAGAACGAACGGCGCAGATGGAGCTCCGTCTCGCTAGTGCTGAAGATGACGTCACCCGTCTTCAATTAAAGGTGCGCACTTTGGAAAAAAAAAATAAATGTCTAGAAGATAATATTTTGGATTTGGAATCTCGGTCGAGACAGAATAACTTGAGGCTGGTGGGTCTTCCAGAGGAATCAGAAGGTCGGGACGTATATTCCTTTCTGGAAAAGTGGATTCCGGAGGTGCTGGGCAGCGAGGAGTTGCAATCAGCAGTGGTTCTGGAAAAAGCACATCGTATTGGCCCACGGAGAGATAAGGGACCGCCGAGGACCTTAATTATGAAGTTTCTTAGCAACAGAGACAGGATGAAGATCTTCAACGCTGCACGAGCTAAAGGAGAGATTAAACACCAGGATCAGCAGGTGCGGTTCTACCCAGATTTGGCCACAGGAATCCAACAATTGAGGAAGCAGTTTGATCCCATACGCAAGGAGCTGCGCAACCTTGGGATTTGTCATGGTGTAATCTATCCTGCGAGACTGTTGACCACGTATGAGGGCAGAACCCACATCTTCAAGACCCCAGAGGAGGCGCAGGAGTTCATCAAGAAGATCAAAGAAGAAGAAGAGACTGGTGGGAGCTAAGCATGAACAAAATATAAGGTAGAATAATTAAGCATTTGCACAGGCATCTGACTGACTTGAAGTAAACAGCAAGTTTACATAATATAGATTGTATTATATATTAAAAAAAAACAAAAACAAAACAAACAAAAAAAACTATGATGTACAAAGTTGTTAAAAATTTTGGAGTTAAGTTGGAAAACTACAGAGGAGAGTTAATGTTACGTCATTAAAAGCAGTAGAGTTAGGGTGATTGGGAGGATGAAGAAGGAGTGGCTTAGGCTGTTCCCCGTGGATGTGGAACGGTCGATGGCTATATCGGGAGACGGAATTTTTCTTTTGATTTTGGGGGGTTCGCCACAAGTGTGGGAAGGGGGAATTTGTTTGTGTGTAGTTTGTAGGATGAATGTTCAACCACTCATGTTTTTGCTTCTCTGTATGAGCATGTTTACACTGCAAGGTAATCCCAAACTCTCTATTGATCATAAACCAAAGTGTTAATCTTAATTTAACTTCATGGAATTGCAGAGGTCTACAAAATTTAAAAAAACTTAAACAAGTTATGAATAAAATAAAAGACATGGGTTCAAAAATTGTGTTTTTACAAGAAACTCATCTAATAGAGGAGGATATAAAAAGAATTAGGAGTAGATGGCAAGGAAGTGTATTCACCTCATCATTTTCATCCCGGGCCAGGGGAGTTATGACTCTCATACATAAATCAGTCCCTTTTCAAGTGAAAAATGTAATTGGAGACAAACTTGGAAGATATGTAATCATTCAAGGTTCTTTGCTATTAGAAAATATAAATCTTGTGAACTTATATGGTCCCAATATAGATGATCAAAAGTTCTTTGCTAATTTATTTCTTATTTTATCATCACTTACAGGGCAACATATAATAGCAGGGGATTTTAATTGTACATTGAATCCAGGTATAGATAGATCAACAGGACTGGATTGTACGCACAATGGATGTAGGATGACTATTAATCATTTTATGAAAGAATTGAGATTGTTAGATATATGGAGAGAAATGAAACCACAAGTTAAAGCCTATTCTTGTTATTCCAGTACCTACAAGACATTCTCACGTATTGATTATTTTTTGATTTCCACAGAATTAAGATCCAAGATTCAAAACTGCTTTTATGATAACATCGTGATCTCTGATCATGCACCCTGTTGTCTAATATATGTAGATAAAAAATTGACAAAGGAATCAGGTAGATGGCAATTTCAGCATAAATGGCTTCAGGATGAGGAATTTGTCAAGTATATAGAAAAACAGACGAGTACTTTGACATCAATACTACACAAACATCAGCATGTGTAAAGTGGGAAGCTTTCAAAGCTTTTATTAGGGGACATATTATTAGTTATACAGGATCAAAATCTAAGAAGACTCGAGAGGAGAGAGCTAAATTGGAACATAAAATGAAAAGTCTTCAGGAAAAAGTGTATGCAGGAAGTGATCCAAGGTTGGAGAATGAATTACTGATTTTGAGAGCTGAATACGACAAAAAATCAGCGAACAGAGCTGCCTCGAGTCTTCTAGGATTGAAACAATCTTTTTATGAACAAGGTGAAAAATCAGGAAAATTATTGGCATGGCAGATTAAACAATTAGAAATTAAAACACCAATTACTAGTATTATAAGTAAAGGACAGGTAGTTATAGATCCTTTAGAAATTAACAGAGCCTTTAGAGATTACTATGAAAAATTATATGATACTAAAAATGAATTTGATTTAACAAAACTAAATGGGTTTTTGAACGAACTATCTATACCGTGTATTCCAAATGAAAACAGGGAGATATTGGAGTCTAAAATTAGTCAAGAAGAAGTTGGGCTAGCCATTGATAATATGAAATCAGGAAAAAGTGCAGGACCAGATGGTCTTCCAGTTGACCTTTATAAGAAATTTAAGAATAAATTAATAAAACCTTTTTTGGAAATGGTTTTAGAAGCATTTCAAAATAATAATTTACCATCATACATAAATAATGCCTTAATTATACTGCTGCCAAAACCAGGTAAGCCCTCTAATAAATGTGAAAATATGAGACCAATAAGCCTATTAAACGCCGACCTTAAGATAATCTGTAAAATTTTAGCAAGACGAATACAAGAAATTTTACCAAATATTATTAATCGAGATCAGAATGGCTTTATAAAGGGAAGACAAGGCTTCCATAATGTAAGAAGACTATTTAATATTATTTATTTTAATAAAGAAGCACTGGATACAGCTCTCCTATCACTGGACGCCGAAAAGGCCTTTGATAGAGTTGAATGGCCCTTTCTTTTTGAAGTCCTACAAAGGTTTGGACTTGGAAATAATTTCATAAAATGGGTTCAAATAATATACAATAATGCTACAGCAGAAATCCTAACAAATAACAATATTTCAAAACCAATAAAAATCAATAGAGGATGTCGACAAGGCTGTCCACTTTCACCTTTACTGTTTACTATGGCAATTGAACCTTTAGCGATAGCGATACGTTTACATTCACAAATATATGGAATTAAAGTTGGACCAACAGAACATAAAATCTCCCTGTACGCCGATGACATAATTTTGTTTATGTCGAATCTAAAAAAATCAATTCCAACCTTGTTGAATTTAATAAAGAATTTTGGGGAAATATCAGGATATAAAATAAATAAAACTAAATCTTCAATATTAATGCTAAATGAGACCCAGAGAAATTACCCAGCCCCTGAGGTAAATCAATTCAATGTTGTAAATCAGTTTAAATATTTAGGAATCCAAATTGTGCCTAAGCTAGAATCAGTCGCCAGTGTCAACTATGAAGCCTTAATGACAGATATCAATGAGTTAACTCAGAGATGGATGTCACTACCAATGTCGATGATCAGGAGAATCAATATACTTAAAAGTAATATTTTACCTAAAATACTTTATTTCAATACATTCCCTTATCACCACCTTTAGATTTATTCTCAAGAATAAAAAAAAAGTTAGTGGAATTTATATGGAACAACAGGAGGGCTAGATTACGTCTGTCTTTATTATATTTACCATTTGATCGTGGAGGTCTGAAATGTCCAAATTTTATGTTGTATTATTGGTCGGCACAACTGAGGTCTATGACATATTATTTTTCATCAAATGATCTCCCTCACTGGACTGAAATGGAATCATACAATTTACCTTTACCTCTTCCCATATTCATATACTCAGATTCGGCAAAAAAATTACAAAAACAAGTTAAAAATCCATTTGTAAAGCATATGATCAAAATATGGTGTGAAGCTAAAAACTATTTAAAAGAACCACAGTTACTGTCACAATTTAGTCCAATATGGGGTAATCAATATTTTAAACCAGGGAGAGCGGACGCTGTATTTAAAGTATGGAATTTAAAAGGGATACAAAAGATTCAGGATTTATATTTGCCATGTGCAGATAACATAATGTCTTTTGAAGAGCTGAGGATCAAATTTAATCTCAATAGAACACATTTTTTTAAATATCTTCAACTTAGAAACTTTATTCGATCAAATCAAAATAAAGCTCTCACTCGACCTATTTATTCATCCTTGGAAAAAATGATGATGAAAGATAGTAAAAGAAAGGGTATTATTTCAGAGTTTTATAACTCATTGACACTATCTTCAAGTGAAAATTCACTGAAAAGATTAAACTACTGGAAAGAAGATCTGCAAACTGAAATTTCAGAGGAACAATGGGAATTGGCTTGTACAGAAGCTCAAACCAAATCAATAAATGTACGCCTTAAATTGATACATTTCAAATGGTTAATGCGGATGTATGTTACACCGGAGGAGTTAAATAAATATAACAAAAATATACCAGATACATGCACAAAATGCATGGAAAGTAAAGGAACTCTATTTCATTGTGTATGGGAATGTAGATTAATAAGAATGTTTTGGGAAGAGGTGAGGGTAACAATTGAAAAAATAATCTCAAAACAAATCATATTGAATCCTAAATTGTTTTTGTTGGGTCTGTACCCAGAAAAGCATAATTTTAATAAAAGTGAAAGAACATTCATAGACCTCAGTTTGCTTAATGCCAAAAAATGTATTGCACTATTATGGAAAAAGACTCATAGACCAGATGTGACTCAGTGGTTAAGACAGATGTTAACAAACCTTCCATTAGAAAGAATAACATATATACTGAAATCAAAGGAAATTGTGTTTGAGAATATATGGAGACCTTTTATTGATTATGTAAAAAATTTAAACATAACTTTTGAAGAAGAAGGTGAATGATGTGTGTGGACCTTGTAAATTCCAAACTGGTGAACATAATATGTATACTTATGTATTGGATTGTCTAGACTAAACAGAGGAGCATTGTTGAAGATTTGATTTTGTTGGTGGTTGTTGGTGTTTTTAGTGCATCCTTTTTTTTTTTTTTTTTGTAGTACTTTAGTGTTAGTGTTTGATTGTTTGTATCATCCATCCATCCATCCATCCATCTTCTACCGCTTTTCCGGAGGTCCGGGTCGCGGAGGCAGCAGTTCAAGCAGAGAAGCCCAGACTTCCCTCTCCCCAGCCACCTGCTCCAGCTCTTCAGAGGGGATACCAAGGCGTTCCCAGACTAGCTGGGAGACATAGTCTCTCCACCGAGTCCTGGGTCTGCCCCGGGGTCTCCTCCCAGTGGGACGTGCCTGAAACACCTCAAGTGGGAGGCGTCCAGGAGGCATCCTAATCAGATGCCCATACCACCTCAACTGACTCCTTTCAATGTGGAGGAGCAGCGGTTCTACTCTGAGCCTCTCCCGGATGACTGAGCTCCTCACCCTATCTCTGAGGGTGAGTCCAGCAATCCTACGGAGAAAGCTCATTTCAGCCGCTTGTATCCGCGATCTCGTTCTTTCGGTCATTACCCAAAGCTCGTGACCATAGGTGAGAGTAGGAACGTAGATTGACTGGTAAATCGACAGCTTTGCCTTAGAACTAAGCTCCCTCTTCACCACAACAGACCGGTACAACGTCCGCATCACTGCAGATGCTGCTCCAATCCGTCTGTCGATCTCTCGCTCCATTTTCCCCTCACTCGTGAACAAGACCCCAAGATACTTAAACTCCTCCACTTGGGGCAGGAGCCTGTCCCCAACCCGGAGAGGACAATCCACCTTTTTCCGGCTGAGGACCATGGACTCGGACTTGGAGGTGCTGATTCTCATCCCAGCCGCTTCACACTCAGCGGCAAACCGTCCCAGCAAGAGCTGTAGGTCATTGCTGGATGAAGCCAACAGGACAACATCATCTGCAAACAACAGAGATGAGATCCTGTGGTCACCAAGCATGACACCCTCCATTCCCTGGCTGCGCCTAGAAATCCTGTCCATAAAAATTATGAACAGGACCGGTGACAAAGGGCAGCCCTGGCGGAGTCCAACTCTCACTGGGAATGACTCCGACCGAGTGTTGGCAATGCGAACTAAACTCTCACAACGGTCGTACAGAGACCGAATAGCTCGTAACAACAAGCCCGATACCCCATACTCCCGAAGCACCCCCCACAAAAATCCACGAGGGACGCGGTCAAATGCCTTCTCCAAGTCCACAAATTTTTTTGTTTAGTGAGAATTCTTGAGGGTTCGTGGGAGTTTTGTTTGTATCATGTTTGTTAAAAAAAAAAAAAAAGGTTCGATAAAGATATTGTGGAAAAAAAAACTTTTTCCACCACTAATGTGAACTAGAACCTGTACAACCCAATTGAAAAACAAACTGAAATCTTTTAAGGGGAAAAATAAAAAAATAACACACCCTGTTATAACTGGGGATGTGGCTGTGTTCAGAATTAACCAGTCACATTCAAACATGTTAATGGGAGTCAGCATGCACCTGCCACCATTTAAAGTCCCTCTGATTAACCCCAAATAAAGTTCAGCTGTTCTAATAGGCTTTTCCTGACATTTTTGTAGTCACATCTTACAGCACAAGCCATGGTCTGCAGAGAGCTCCCAAAGCATCAGAGGGACTTCATTGTTCAACAGTATCAGTCAGGAGAAAGATAAAAAAGAACTTCCAAGGCATTAAATATACCATGGAACACAATGAAGACAGTCATCATCAAGTGGAGAAAATATGCCACAACAGTGACATTACCAAGAACTGGACGTCCCTCCAAAACTGATGAAAAGACGAGAAGAAAACTGGTCAGGGAGGCTGCCAAGAGGCTGACAGCAACATTGAAGGAACTACAGGAATTTCTGGCAAGTACTGGTTGTTTAGTACATGTGACAACAATCTCCCATCTAGGGTGGCAAGACGGAAGTCTTATCCCTATGAAGAAAAACATCCAAGCCTGGCTACATTTTGCAAAAACACATTTGAAATCTCACAAACAAACGCATGTGGGAAAATGTGTTATGGTCCAATGAAACCAAGGTTGATCTTTTTGGCCATAATTCCTAAAGGTATATTTGGTGCAAACACAACACTGCTCATCACCAAAAGAACACCATACTTAGAGTGAAGCACGGTAGTGGCAGCATCATGCTTTGGAGCCGTTTTTCTTCAGCTGAATCTGGGGCCTTAATCAAAGTGGAGAGAATCATGAACAGTTCCAAATACCAGTCAGTGTTGGCACAAAACCTTCAGGCTTCTGCTAGAAAGCTGAAGATGAAGAGGAACTTCATCTTTCAGCACGACAGTGACCCAAAGCACACATTCAAATCAACAAAAAAATGGCTTCACCAGAAGAAGATTAAGGTTTTAGAATGGCCCAGCTAGAAGACCTGAATCTGATCGAACATCTGTGGGGTGATCTGAAGAGGGCTGTGCACAGGAGATGCCCTTGCAATTTGACAGATTTGGAGCGTTTTTGCAAAGAACGGAGCAAATACTGCCACATCATTCACTCAAGCTACGTTCCGAATCACAGTGTACTTCAACAGTACTCCTTACTCCATTAGTTAACTGCTCTTCACAAAATTTCTCCATTTGAAACACCATGCAGCCACCCCCCCCCCCCATCCAATGCGTTACCACGATAACCATGGACATGTACCGATACTATGGTGGATAATTTATATTTCTTAAATAAAATATTAATACAAATATATTTTCATTACTATCAGTTAACATAAACAATAACCAACATCAGTTAAGCTTGTTAATAACGTTGGTAACAATAGTTTGTTTTACTCATATTTGAGGTGCAATGGCTAGTGGGTAATCTTCTTGCAAACTTCCGGTGACATTCACTTCCTCCCTGCTCAGTTCTCAGTTCCATTTGAAGTGAACACTGTTCGCTCCCTTCGGTTTGGAATCTCACTTAATAAGATAAGATAAGATAAGCCTTTATTAGTCCCACAATGGGGAAATTCCAGGATTGCAACAGCACAGGGATAGCAACACTCAGAGCAACAATCAGAAGACAAGAAAAAACAAGAGCAGCGAATATACATATGTACATATAAATATATAAACACACAGTGCGGAGCATTGTAGCTAGATGGAATAAATATATAAACACACACAGTGTGTGTTAACTCCCTTACATGCAGGTTAGGGAGGTAAGGGGCGCTTGCGCACGCAGCGACCGGCAGCTGGTGGCTTGTCACCAGACTGCAAAACAAATCTACCTACGGGTACAAAATAAGTAATAAAAAAAAAAAAAAAAAAAAAAAGGTGTGGAGCATTGTAGCTAGATGGAATAAATATATAAATATATAAACACACACAGTGTGGAGCATTGTAGCTAGATGGAATAAATATATAAATATATAAACACACACAGTGTGGAGCATTGTAGCTAGATGGAATGAACAGCATAACCGTCTACCTAGTTATCCTACATGGTATGATTATGTACCCATACATATTCTCACCCTCCGTAACGACCGGTATTTTCCTAGTTGTATACCGGAGGGGACCATTGTATAAGTCTATTGCGTCTTTTGCATTCAATACTATTAGGTTGTCATGTTTTTTTGCTATCTCTGCGAGCAGCCCTGCTTAGGTTATACAGTCTGACAGCCGTAGGTAGGAAGGACCTGCGAAACCTCTCGGTTGCGCACCTAGGATGATGTAGTCTGCTGCTAAATGAGCTCCTCAGTGCGTTCAGTATGTCCTGCATAGGGTGGGACTCGGACTCCAGCAGAGATGACAGTTTAGCCACCATCCTTCTCTCTCCCATCTCCTCCACTGGGTCAAGCCATTGCCCCAGGACAGAGCTAGCTCTCTTGATCAGTTTGTTCAGTCTCTTCCTATCTGCTGCTGTAATGCCACTGCCCCAGCAGACCACTCCAAAAGTGATGGCTGATGTCACCACCGTGTCGCAGCACCCCTTGTACACCAAAAGACCTGAGTCTCCTCAGTAGGAACAGCCTGCGCTGTCCCTTCTTGTAGAGTGCGTCAGTATTGTGTGACCAGTCTAGTTTATTGTTCAGATGAACACCCAGGTACTTGTAGGATGTCACCATCTCAATGTCTGTTCCCTGTATGTTTACTGGTGCTGTGAGGGGTTGTCTTTGCCTGTGGCAGTCCACCACCAGCTCCTTAGTTTTCCTCGCGTTGATCTGGAGGCAGTTCCGATGGCACCAGTCCACAAAGTCCTGGATAAGTCCTCTGTACTCAGCTTCATCTCCGTTGGAGATGAGACCAACGATCGCAGAGTCATCAGAGAACTTCTGTAGATGGCAGTGTGTTGTGTTGTGTGAGAAGTCTGCAGTATAAAGGGTGAACAGGAAGGGAGCCAAAACCGTTCCCTGGGGGGCCCCTGTGCTACCGATGATCGTGTCGGACACACAGTCCCGGGTTCTCACAAACTGTGGCCGGTTAGTGAGGTAGTCCAGGATCCATGATGACAGGTGCTGGTCCACCCCTGTGCACAGCAGCTTGTCCTTCAGGATCCTCGGTTGGATGGTGTTGAAAGCACTGGAGAAGTCAAAGAACATGATCCTCACCACATTCCCGGGCTTCTCCAGGTGGGACAGAGAACAGTGAAGGAGAAAGATCACCGCATCCTCCACCCCAATGCCACGCTGGTAGGCGAACTGGAGTGGAACCATCGCTGGTCCCGCCAGGGGGCGGAGGTGAGCAAGGAGCAGTCTCTCCAGGGTCTTCATCATGTGGGACGTCAGGGCCACTGGTCTGTAGCTGTTCAGATCTTTGGGGTGGGAAGTCTTTGGTACAGGTACCACACAAGATGTTTTCCACAACTGTGGTACCCTCCCCAGCTTCAGGCTCAGGTTGAAGATGTGCTCCACAATCCCACACAGCTGGTCTGCACAGGACTTGAGGAGCTTTGCGCTGATGCCGTCCGGTCCCAAGGTCTTCCTCGCCTTGATCTTCCTCAGCTCCGTCCTCACCTGGGTCTTAGTGAGGGTCATGTTGGGGGGCTGTGTGTTGGGAGTGGGGGGGTGATGGTGGAGTGAGGTGTGGGCAGCAGGACTTGATGTCTTCAGAGGCAGCAGTGGTTGTTGAGCAGTCGGGGGGTGGGGGGGTGGTTGGTCAAACCTATTAAAAAACAGGTTCAGATTGTTCGCCCACTTCCTGCCCCCCGTGGCCTGGGGGGAGGTATTCTGGAGCCCAGAGATGGTTTTAAGGTTTCTCCAGACCCCGCCGATGTTGCTCTGTTGCAGCTTGTCCTCCATCTTCTTCCTGAAGCTGTCCTTGCCTTCTCTGATCTTCCTCCTCAGCTCCCTCTGTACGCACTTCAGCATTTCCCTGTTCCCCGACCTGAAGATCCTCTTCTTCTCTCTCAGAAGTGTTTTTATTTCAGGGTTGATCCAGGGTTTGTTGTTCGAGCAACACCATATGGTCTTGGTGGGTACGGTGTTGTCCACACAGAAGCTGATGTAGTCCGTAATGGTGTGAGTGAGGCCATCGATGTCCTCACCATGTGGATCGCAGAGCTGCTCCCAGGCAGTGGTTTCAAAACAGTCCTTTAGAGTGTCCATTGCCTCCTCAGACCATAACTTCACTGTGCGCATGACCGGAGGTTGTCTGTGCACTAGGGGTTTGTACACCGGCCGGAGATGAACCAAGTTCTGATCCGATCTCCCGAGTGGGGGGAGTGGAGATGAGGTGTACACCTCCTTAGTGTTTGCGTACAATAAGTCCAGTGTTTTATTGTCTCTAGTGTGGCATGTGACATACTGGGTGAACGTGGGTAGAATGGGAGACAGTGAAACATGGTTGAAGTCGCCTGAGATGAGGAGAAGAGCATCTGGGTGTTCTGTCTGCAGCCTGCCAGTTACTGAGTGGATGACATCACGCGCTGTCCCAGCGTTTGCCGTCGGATTTGCATAAATAACAATGCAGATCACGTGTGAGTATTCCCTCGGGAGATATGTAGGCCGCATGCTAACAGCTAGCAACTCAATGTCTTTGTTGCAGTGCTGTTGTTTAACCGTGATATGTCCCGGTCTGCACCAGTTGTTATTGACATACATTATCACTCCACCGCCCCTTGCCTTCCCACTGTCTGGTGTTCGGTCTGCCCGTATTGCGTGGAAACCCTCCAGTTCAATGTTAGCATCTGCTGCTAGTTCAGTTAGCCACGTCTCGGTGAATAGCATAAGGCAGTGCTCCCGGTATATGCTCTCGTAGCGGGAGATAGGCGCTAGCTCATCTGTTAAAAAGCCAGCCAATCACAGCCTCATTCCCCTGCTGAGCGCTCTGGGGGGAGCGGTGTGGGTGACCCACCACACTCTACTGGACAGGCAGAGCACTCAGTTTGAGCAATTAACAGAACAATGAGATGTATGGACTGATATCAATATGTAGATGTGCCTTGCAGCCTCTTTTGTCCTACAGCCCCGGAGCAGAGAGGAATTCCGGCACCAGTAATCCAGCTATTGATATGTGTGACTCTCATGTAAATGTCCATGCATTCCTGCTTGACTGTTATGCTAATATGCCATGCATGCACTGTCTGTATCTCAGTATAAAAGAGCTGACTGTATATGCCTCATTCTCTCACTCGCATTCTGACACTCTAGAGACGCAGGGCTCACACCAGCAGGCTGCCACAGAGCTGAGTGAGCCTCGTGATGGAGGAAGAATAAAGCACCCTTTTAACCTTCAGTTCGCCGTGTCCGCCTGCACTTATTTCATCCTCCACACTAGCGGAATATGGCGGAATACCCTGTGCAGTCCACTTCAGAATACACTATTGGGCGAATGGAACCCAGCTTCAGATCATGGTAGTAGTAAGCTACCTTGGTAGCCACAGATGCCCTGGGGCAGACTGACAAATGTGGCTGCCAATCCACACCAACGGCCTCTCCGACCACCACTGAACATCTATACATATTCATACACCACTGTCATGGACATTGGAGCAAAGGTGGGCAAACAGTCTTGCCCAAGGATACAATGGCAGGGTGGGGAGAGTGGGATTCGAACCACCAACGTTCCAGTTATTGGACGACATGCTCTACCTCCTCTACCTTCCTCCATTATTAATGGTGAGTTTTTCCCCCATAAATATACAACTTTGTCCTCATGACCCACTGGTAAATTTCCAAACCTTTTTTTCAAGCAATTTTTATGTCTCTAAAATTTCTGACATTCTTTTTAGTAACATTAATACATTTTTTGTGTGAATATGCTACTCTTTTTTTCAAGAGCCTCATTTTTTCTTGTAACTTTTGTTATACATTTGCAACTTTTTTCTCAAATACATTCTTTTCTAACATTCCACCTTCTTTCGCATCACTTTTAACTCAAACTGGAAAATTTTATGCCATAAATTTACAGCACATTACAGCAAGATAGATTTGAAATATTGATTCACTGGTATCAAACTGGTTTCCACTGAATGGTTCAATATCGATTAAGAAATTCCTAAGATCTTTATTTTTTTTTAATATGATACCTTGTCAGTGTGTGTGAACCTTGCAAGAGGTTTACAGAAGGTCTTCTCGAGTGGCTGAACTCAAGAACACTCTCACGTTCATATATACGTACACATACAGTTGCAATCAAAATTATTCACCCCTCACTGCAAATTAGGTCTACTGACAAAATGTGCAAACTAGCAGCTGTTTGCAATAAACAAATCAAATGAGAACAATTTAAATAGTTCAACAACTAACATTACAAGTGGTTTCTCCAAATTCAACACAAAATGCCACTTTTAATGACTAATGCAGTCTCAAAATTATTCAACCCCTTCATGACAAGCATCTTTAGAGCTTAGTAGAGTACTCTTTTGCTGTTATGACCTGCTGACCTTCTGAGGAATCTTAGCCCATTCCTCATGGGTAAAGACCTCCAGTTCACTAATATTCTTGGGTTTGCATGCTCCCACCAGAGATTTTCAGTGGGGTTCAAGTCAAGCAACTGTGATGTCCACTCTAGTATCTTCCAGGACTTCTTCTAAAACCAAACCTTGGTGGACTCTGAGGTATGCTTGAGATCACTATCCTGTTGGAAGGTCCAATGACGTCCAAGCTTCAGCTTCCTCACACACAGCATGACATTTTCTCTCAGGATTTCCTGATACTTGACTGAATCTATCTCACTCTCCACACACTGCACGTTTCCAGTTCCACAGGAAATGAAGCAGCTCCAGGGCATCACTGAGCCACCACCATGCTTCACTGTAGGCAGGGTGTTCTTTTCAGTGTATGCTTCATTTTCTTCCTCCAGACATACAGCTGAGTCACAGAACAGAATCCCCAAACCTCTCTGGCTTATTTATATAGTCTTGAGCAGACTGGAGCAGACTTCTTGTGCCTTTGGGTCAGTAGTGATGCACGTCTTGGGGTTTGGGCATGGAGCCCTTCGATGTTTGGTATGCGCCTTACTGTGCAAAATGAAACCTCACTGCCTGCTGCCACCAAGTCTTGCTGCAGGACTTTTGCAGTCAGTCGAGGACTTTTAACCACCTGCTTTCTCAGGACTCTAGTAGCAGCCGCTGATAGCTTCCTCTTTCTGCCATGTCCAGGTAGTGTAGCCACTGTTCCTTTAACTTTAAACTTGCGAACTATGCTTCCAGCTGTATTTCTATGAACATTCAGTGCTTTTGCTATCTTTTTGAATCCTTGTCCTCGTTTGTGAAAGGCAATGATCATTCCTCTGAACTTTTTGGACAATTCTCTTGACTTAGCCAAATTTCTAACATACAATCAAACGTCACCATCAACAGTCCAGGCATTTGAGGTGTTCTATCTCAAGCATATCTGATGCATCTAATGAAGCCCTTGATTGGTTGCATCAGGTGTGCTTGAGACCACACCTGATTTGCAAACGTGTGCTCTTCTATTCGGGGGTACAATAATTTTGAGACTGCATTAGTCAGTGAAAATAGGATTTGGTGTTGAATCTGGATAAAGTTCTTGTAATATTAGTTTTATTTAACTATTTGAACTGTTCTTATGTAAGTTGTTTATTGTAAACACCTGAAAAACAAAAAAAATTGCCAATAAACCTAAAATGTAAATGGAGGGGTTGAATGATTTTGATTCCAACTGTATTTATTTCACCAAGTCAGAGGGTTCGTGGTACAAATGGCAGCATTAGGTCTCTGAGAAATTCTTTCATATGCAAAGAAACTCGTTATTATAATGGAAATGTCCCTGACTAAATTGATTTTGAATTGAATTGAATGTTGTGAATTGGAACTGAAACAATTCTGAAAATCATCAATGGCACCCAGTCCCCCTGTCAGGAGGACACTATAAAAAGAATTCATATTTCATGGGCTGTTGAGTATTACATTCTAGTGACAGCACACATCCCTGTATTTAAGGTAGAAACAATCAACTTTTACCTTCACCTTGCACTAAGGGTTGGTCAGTCAAGGGTGCATCCAGTGTGACTTGCTGGCTTCCATTAACAACTTCAGTCTGACCCAGTCCTAATATGCTTTCCTGCTCTGCTGTGTTATCTGGGGCTTGTGGGAGAGTCCCTCCTTCAATTTCCACCTGCATATCATGGGCAAGATTGCTTGTTCCCAGTGGGTCTTCAGTGGGCTGTGGCTGTAGCTGCTGAGCCAGTTCATACCTGGTTTGATTGAGAACATGAAAGCAATGTGAATTATCTACAAAGTCTAGCATATCAGCAAAAAAATAATACCAGGGCAAAGTGTATCAACTTCAAACCTGTGGGTCTTCATGTGCTTCCTACAGTTGGGTGATGACTTGAAGGTCTTCTGGCAGTAGGGGCACATGTACGGCCGCAGGTCACTGTGAGTAGTCATGTGGCGTCGCAGGCTACCACTGGTGGTGAACGTTGTGTTGCACATCACACACTTGTATGCCTTCAGGCCCGAGTGCGTTCGGATGTGAGCTTTGAGAACTCCTGAGGAGGCAAAACCGCGACTGCACTGGATACACTTGTAGGGCTTTTCCCCTGTATGAGACCTGGGACAGTAAAAGAACATCAGTCAGATGTCCTAGTAGGACTACAGTTTTCATGTTAGGTTTTTAATAGAATGTCAAATACACACACTTCTTTCTAATCTCCAGAGACAACTCTCTCCTTTGCTTCCTCTGGTCCATGTTTAGTGTGGTACACACCATGTCACCAAACAGCACAGTGGCTACTTGTCACCCTTTAAATAGGCCGACTGACTGATTACAAGTTTGTAGACACCTGTGATGTTAATTAGAGGACACATCTTGGTTGAACATGTCCCTATGGTCACATTATTTTCAATCTTTTCTAGGGGTACCATCATTTTTGTCCAGGCCTGTTTCATGAGTTTGTTTTTTAAAATAATTCTGTTGAACCATAATTCAAAAGCATTGTCTGATTTCCACTGGTTAATTTTCATAGAATTTTTATTTATTACCACTTTTGTCAGATTCAAGTTATTTCTATGACCATTGTGGGACCAACAATTTTGTCCACGTCTGTACTTTCCAGTAGGCCAACATTTCTATTAAAAATCCATTTTTTGAAATTAATTTTATGTAATATCCTAATTTTTTGAGAAACTGAATTTGGGTTTTCTTGAGCTGTAAGCCATAACCATCAAACTTAAAAGAAATAAACACTTGAAATATATCACTCTGTGTGTAATTAATCTATATAATATAGGAGTTTCATTTTCTGAACTGAATTACTGAATTTAACTAACTTTTCGATGACATTCTAATTTATTGAGATGCACCTGTATGTTCTTTTTGCTCAGCAGTGGTTTTCGTCATGGAAATCTGCTATGCAGGCAATTTTTGTTCAGTCTCTTTCTTATGGTGGAGTCATGAACACTGACCTTAACTGAGGCAAGTGATGCCTGCAGTTCTTTGGATGTTGTTGTGGGGTCTTTTGTGACCTCTTGGGTGAGTCGTCGCTGCCCTTTTGGAGTAATTTTGGTTGGTCGACCACTCCTGGGAAGGTTCACTACTGTTCCATGTTTTCGCCATTTGTGGATAATGGCTCTCACTGTGGTTTGCTGGAGTCCCAAAGTTTTAGAAATGGCTTTATTACCTTTTCCAGACTGATAGAGCTCAATTACTTTGCTTCTCATTTGTTTCAGAATTTCTTTGGATCACAGCATGATGGCTAACTTTGGAGGATCTTTTGGTCTACTTGACTTTGTCAGGCAGGTCCTATTTAAGTGATTTCTTGATTGAGAACAGGTGTGGCAGTAATCAGGCCTGGGTGTGGCTAAAGAAACTGAACTCAGCTTTCCAAAGACGTGATACACCACAATTAATTTATATTTTAATGGGGGGGAATCACTTTTTCATACAGGGCCATGTAGGTTTGGATTTTTTTTACCCTTAATAATAAACACCTTCATTTAAAAACTGCATTTTGTGTTTACTTGTGTTATCTTTGTCTAATATTTAAATTTGTTTGATGATCTGAAACATTTAAGTGTGACAAACATACAAAAAAAAAGAGAAATCATGAAGGGCACAAACACTTTTTCACACCACTGTATATTATGAGGCTTAGAAGATTCCCATGTGAAGATGAAGTTAAAGCTTTTTGACAAGTGCTGAATATTACCCAGTGGCCATTCCTTAATCAGCTTTTCCTTCACTGTCTCCTTTTGGCTCGTCTTGTATCAGTTAAATCTCAGTCTCTTGGACTTGACATTTCACCCTTTAAATTCATAAAAATCCTGTCAGGTCTTCAGTTCTCTCTGCTTTCATACCCTGCTTCTCCCATTTAAAATCCAAATAAGCTAAGTTACACCTACCAAGTTGAGCACTGGTCTCAGCAGTTGTCATAAATGATGAACAAAGTTACTTTTATAAGAACCATTTAGAAAACATTTGCTAATGTGAACTGAACTGAATTGATCAAATGAGTTCATGTTTGACACCAATGCAAAGAGGCAACTAAATGGAAAACATTTTCTAGGGGAAATGTTTCAATATAAATGTCTCCTTAAAGTTACTGTGTGGACCAATTATACAAGAAAGGAGCTTATTTGTGTTAGACCAGCGCAAAATTAAAATTTTTGTTTGTTTGATGCTTCTTAAAGAATTTATAAACATTTTATTCAGTGTTGTAGAGAATTTAGATGCCTAAATTTGCAGTTTAAAAAATGGGGAATGTGACAAAGCTTAATGCCAAACAAGGCTTCACAAACAACTGCCTAATGTTCTTGAGGCTGTATCAGTTAAAACACTTTTAGATCAATGAATCTGGAGTATCACAGAGAAACTTCACCTGACATGCTGTTTGAGATGACTTGATTTCTTATAAGCTTTACTGCAGAACTGACACTTGTATGGACGGTCACTGCCCACATCCAGGTACTGTTGATAAGCCAGGCGAGGGTTCTGGGATGCCATAAGACCTGCGAAAAGAAGCCGTATAAAAATGGCTTTCAGCTTGTAACTTAAAATCAGAAGAAGAAAATGTTTAAGCAGCGTTGTCAGTTGATCCAAATATTTAACCAAAATTAATTGCATGATCCCCACAGTCCACTCAATATTATTAAAAAAATGAACATTTGTTATTAGATCTAAATATGTCCTAAATTAATATTTTTTTCAAGTTTTTAATAATGGACTACTTGCACAAAGACTTTCGTATTTTACATATTTTGCCATTTCTGGTGTAACCAAGGCATTGTTCTATACCATCAGGTCAAAGAGGTAACCAGGTTCTCTGAAACACGAGTGAGGTATCTCACTATGGGACACGGTCTCCCATGATGTCCCCAGAAGCCCTGCAGTTACACTACACCAGTCTCTCACTGGCAGGCACAGTGGCATCTGCCCCTTAGAGGATAGGCCACCTCCTCCTATAAGTATCTGACTGTGACAAAAACCTCTAGTCTTCTAAGCACACCGCTTCCTTGCTCCGGGCGAGGGGGGCGGGGGCTGTCTGGTGACATACCTCACTCGTGTTTCAGAGAACCTGGTTAACCCTTTAATTTTGGCATTTTCTTTCAACCTCCGTCTCAGTATCTCACTACGTGATGTACCAGCTCCTGTACTTCCAGATCAGCTCACTGTCAGAACATGTACTCTTAAGACATGTTAGATGCTTATCTCATACTCGGAACACTGTGTAGCAGCGATGGTGCAGTAACATCTAACCTGTAGAATCTTGTGAAGGTGTGGGGTATTGCCCAGCTGGCACCCACACATACCTTTTCCACAGAGACACTCAGAAAAAGTGCCCAAGATGTGTCCATACCGTGGTTGGAGTGAGCACGCCGACCTGGCGGGGGGTGTAGGCCTCTGGACTCATATGCCTTGACAATAGCCCCCACAATCCAGTGCGCTAGATGCTCCTTCATGATGGGTTGGCACAGACAGAATGTGGCCCATGACACAAACGGTTGTTCAGATTTCCTAAATCCAGCTGTTCTGTCCACATATGCACAGTGCATGGACATGGCAGAGTGCATTAAGCCTTTCATGCTCCTCACAGGAAAAGGGAGGATGATAAAAGGAAGACAACTCAAGCAGGTGGTAAGGAACTGCAGGGTTAAAAATCACTGGCACAAGAGTGACGTTAGATTTGAGTAAACCCTTAGAATCTGCTGCCAAGAACTGCTACATGATGGGTTAACTGATAATGCATGAATGTCACTCATGCTCAGCTGAGGCCAGCATGAGCATTAACAGTTTTGAAGGAGAGTAGTTGAGATCAATCTCTTGAGGTGCTCAAAAGACGGGCATGATAAACTGTCCAGCACGACAATCAAGTTCCACAGAGTCGTGAAACTCCTTGTGACCGAGCACAGATGCCGCACTCCTCATGAACTGGCAAACATGCGGGTGATGCCCCACAGTTTTGTTCCCAAAGCCAACATGGCATTTTGAAATAGCAGGTAAATACACCTTGACAGTGGAGAAGCCCAGGCCTTTATACAGCAGCTCCTGCAGGAAGGTCAGAATAATGGGAACTGGGCTCTGAAAAAGCACCACACCCAACTGTCCACATCAACCCCAATTTTGATTACTTATTAATTGATTACTATCATCTGAAGCCAGATGATAGTAATCAATTATCCAAGTTAGAAGCCTGTCTTAAGGAAATCAAAGTTTGGATGACTTGTAATTTCCTGCTATTAAATTCAGATAAGACTGAAGTCATTCTTGTTGGTCCAAAAAACCTTAGAAATTCCTTTCCAAATCAAACTTTCAGTTTGGATGCGGTTACTCTTTCTCTTAATAGCTCTGTGAGGAACCTTGGAGTTATTTTTGATCAGGATTTGTCCTTCAATTCACATATTAAATTTGTTTCTAAGACTGCCTTCTATCATTTGCGTAATATTGCCAAGATTAGGAGCATCTTGTTTCAGAGTGATGCTGAGAAGCTGATCCACGCTTTTGTTAGCTCGAGATTAGATTATTGTAATTCTTTATTATCAGGTTGTCCTAAAACATCTTTAAAAAGTCTTCAGCTGATCCAAAATGCTGCAGCAAGAGTTTTAACAGGTACTAGAAAGAGAGATCATATCTCTCCGGTTCTGGCCTCCCTTCATTGGCTTCCCATAGAGTTTAGAATTAAGTTTAAAATCCTTCTTCTTACTTACAAAGCTCTAAACAATCAGGCTCCTTTTTATTTAAAAGATCTGATACTACCGTATTATCCTAACAGAGCACTACGCTCTCAAAATGCAGGATTACTTGTAATACCTAGAATCTCCAAAAGTACAATGGGAGGCAGAGCCTTCAGTTATCAAGCTCCTCTCCTGTGGAATCAGCTGCCAATCTGGATTCGGGAGTCAGACTCGATCTCTGTTTTTAAGAATAGGGCTAAAACCTACCTTTTTGATATAGCCTACAATTAGGGAGGGATCATGTGTTTCTGAACCCTCCCTTAGTTATGCTGCTAATAGGTTTAGTCAGCCGGGGGACCTCCAGTAATGCACTGGGCCTCACTCCTTTCCTCACTCTCTATGAAATATTTTTTTTTGCTGGTCATTAACATTTGTTTGTTCTCTCCCATAGATTGAGTCCCCATCGTGCTGTTTGCTCTCTACATGTCTGTTCTTTTCTTCTTCTCTATCCCCTCACCCCCCAGCCAGTCACAGCAGATGACTGCCCCTCCCTGGGCCTGGCTCTGCTGGAGGTTTCTTCCTGTTAAAAGGGAGTTTTTCCTCTCCACCGTCGCCAAGTGCTTGCTCACAGGGGATCGCCTGATTGCTGGGGTCTTTCTGCAACTGTGGGGGTTCCCCCCTACAGTTGATAGTGCTATGACTGTTGTTGTGAAATGGCGCTATATAAATAAAGTTGAATTGAATTGAATTGAATTGAATCAATCCTCAAACACACACCATTTCTAGACATATACAAAGTGTGTAGAGGATATTGTGAATAATGGCAACAGTAGACGGAACCCTAGTGCTTGGGTTCAGTCTCTCACAACCCAGGCCCACAGGGCCATTCACTCCAAATGAGAATAAAAAATTCCACCTTGCACCTGCAATATGAGATTCCTGGTCAGAGGCAGAATCCATGGTTGGTCATAAAGCAGCTGAAATATTTCTGCTAGCCAGGCTTTTCCATGGCCAGTGGGGAGCTATTAGGATCAGAGTTAAACCCCTTTCCCACACTCTGGCGAGAACTGATCAGCTCTAATGGAATAAAGGCATACAGGAGGATGTGTAGCTATTTCTCACCGACACCGTTCCCATGGTGATATCGGCTGACAGAAAGACTGGGTGTGTCCATGGATTCAGGGTGTGGGTGCACGCAGAAGTGTTTAAAACCCTGTAGTGGCTGTGATGCATCTGTTCCAGCCCGAATGACATGACCCACCTGTTGTATTAGAGTTTGGACGCTTATTTGTGTGGTATGGGTGGCTGCTCCACCTTGCGGTTCCGCCACCATCTGCTGCTATAAGAGAGCAGTGGGAAGGAGGGGCGGTCTCTTTGCCACCTCTCTGCCTGACGACTGCGCCTGTGTGCTGTGAGTGCCTCTTAATAAACGTGTGTTTAGTTTGACACCTGGCCTCGTCCTTGGCTCCTTATTACCGACATAACATTTGGCAACGAGGATAAAAGCAGGTATGGATGCATGTGTTACACCTGTTCGGCCGTTTTTGGAGCTTCCCGGTGAGCCACCTGTTCCTTGGTCAAGGTGGTTCACCGCATTCCAGACATACATGGTGGTGCTAAACCTTGGGAGGATGGAGAAATTGAGGGCACGTGCGTTGTTGGTTCATAATCTCGGAATGGAAGGACAGAAAATTTTGAGCATGAGGGTGACTGTGACAGCTTTGAAGAAGTGGTTGAGCTAATGGCATGCCATTTTCGTGCCTCAGAAAACGTTATTGTCCGCAGAATCCAGTTTTGACAGCGCCGTCAACGGGTTGGCGAGTCTGTGCAGCGGTTCATGGCAGACCTGAGACTGCTGGCCAGCAAATGCCAGTTCGGACCATCGGAGGAGATGATTCGCGACCAGTTGGTGGAACATACCAGCTGCCCCGCTATTAGGTTGAAACTGCTTATGTTCTCGGGTGGAACATAAGCAAGAGTGGAAGTGTGCCACACTGACAACTAGGATCACAGCTGATGGCGCATGCTGTGGACCTGGACAGCGATGATAGTGTGGAGGGTGATGTGGATGACGCCAACGCTGTGAAAATGAGGTCTGCCCCGGAAACGCCTGTATGTAGGGGTTATGGGTCCTGGAAGCACCGTTTTAAGGCCAGAGAATGTCCAGCGAGAGGGAAGTGCTGCGGCAAGTGTGGACACTTGCATCATTTCGCCAGGGCATGCCGCAAGACCAGAGGAGAGAATATGTTGGACTTAGTGTACACAAACACAGATGCATATAAAGCGTTACCCCGCCCCCATCTCGGCCGTTCTGATCACATGTCCGTGATGCTGGTTCCTGCCTACAAACCTTTATTGAAGCACAGCAGGCCAGCAGTGAAACAAATCAGGATTTTGCCAGAGAGTGCAACCTCTGCACTGCAAGACTGTTTTCATCACACAGACTGGAGGATCTTCAAAATAGCAGCCTCCCAGGAAGACAGGACAGATGTGGAGGAGTATGCTGATTCGGTCACCACCTACATCGCGAAGTGCACAGAGGATGTCACTACAGTGAAGACCATCACTGTGCGGGGTAATCATAAGCCCTGGATGACTGCAGAGGTGCGCTCGCTGCTTAAAGCCAGAGATGCAGCGTTCAGAACGAAGGACAGGATTGCCCTCCGCTCAGCCAGGTCTGCGCTTTCAAAGGGAATTAAGGTGGCAAAGCGCGCCTATGCGGAGAAAATCCAGGGACACCTCTGTGACACTAGGAACACCAAGCAGATGTGGCAGGGAGTTCGGACACTGACGGGCTTTAAGTCTAGGCAGGGGGTCGATGATGACGACGCTTCGCTTCCAGACAGGCTTAACGACTTCTTTGCACGTTTTGAAGCATCAAACTCGACAATCAGAGGGAGGGCCGGCCCACTCCCACCATCGGTCGGACCAGCTTTTACCATTAACACAGCGGACACACGGAGGACCCTATCCAGAATCAACCCACGCAAAGCTGCAGGTCCAGACAACATTCCGGGACGTGTGCTCCGAGACTGCGCGAGCGAGTTGGCGGATGTCCTGACTGACATTTATAACATCTCCCTGAGTCAGGCCATCGTTCCCAGATGCTTCAAGACCTCTATCATTGTACCGGTGGCAAAGAAACCAGTGGTGTCATGTTTGAATGACTATCGTCCTGTTGCACTTACACCAATTGTGATGAAGTGTTTTGAACGGCTTGTCAAACCACACATCACAGCCTGCCTCCCTGCATCACACGACCCGCTCCAGTTTGCATATCGTTCAAACCGCTCCATGGAGGATGCTATAGTCACCACCCTACACTCTGTCATCACCCACCTGGACCAGAAAGACACCTATGCCAGACTCCTGTACATTGATTTCAGTTCAGCATTCAACACCATTATTCCCCAGAGACTGATAGAGAAATTACTCCTTCTCGGTCTGAACACCGCCACATGTCTCTGGATCCTGGATTTCCTGACTGAGAGACCTCAGTCTGTCCGGGTTGGAAACAACATCTCCAACTCTGTCACGCTGAGTACCGGAACCCCTCAAGGCTGTGTACTCAGTCCACTGTTGTTTACACTTCTAACACATGACTGTGTATCCAAACACGAGGGGAACCAGATTATTAAGTTTGCAGATGACACCACGGTGGTGGGACTTATTCAGAGGGATGAGGAATCAATGTACAGGGAAGAAGTGAGAGACCTGGAGGGCTGGTGCAGGGAGAACAATCTGGTGCTCAACGTGGACAAAACAAAGGAGATGATTATCGACTTCCGGCGGTCACAGCCTGAGCACGTCCCCCTCAGCATCGGCGGCCGTTTAGTGGAGAGAGTAGAGAACATCAAGTTCCTCGGAGTGCAGATCTCGCAGGACCTGACCTGGAGCAAGAATTCCTTGGAGATCAGGAAGCGAGCTCAGCAGAGACTACACTTCTTGAGGAAACTCAAACAGGCCTCTCTCCCCATCTGCATCCTCAGGACCTTCTACAGAGGTGTGGTGGAGAGTGTTCTGACGTACTGCATTGCTACATGGTACTCCAGCTGCAGTATGTCAGACAAAAAAGCCCTGCAGAGGATAGTCAAGGGGGCGGAGAGGGTAATTGGAGTCTCCCTCCCCTCTGTCCAAGAACTTTTTCAGAACCGTTGTAGGAGCAGGGAACTGAACATTGTCAAGGACCGTTCTCACCCTCTGCATAAACACTTTGAACTTCTTCCATCTGGTAAACGATTCCGGAGCATCAGAGGCAGAACCACCAGACTGATCAACAGCTTCCTCCCACAAGCTGTCAGGATGCTGAACAGCTGACCCGGAATCTCACATACACACTACTGCACCTATGGACATTTTGTATATTATAGTTAGTTATTCTTTTTCCCCAAGTATGTCTCAGGGATGTGTGAATGGATGGGGGGGTGGGAGCTATGTGGGAGTGTGTCTTAATCATGCTGCTTCTTATATGGATGCCGAGAGAAACGCAATTTCATCTTGCCTGCACTACAGTTGTATGTACAGCAATATGACAATAAAGTTTGATTTGATTTGATTTGAAGTTCGAATGAGGAAGTCAGAGATGCAAGGAGGACTTTCCCGCCCCCACGGTTGTCCATGCTGTGTCCCCGAGCACCAATGGACACATGTACTGTATGGTGGAGTTGGACGGGGTAATGGTGCCATTGTTGACTGACATGGGAGCGGTGGGCTCCGTGTTGAATTGGGCAACTGTGAGGTGTTTTTTCCCGCATCACAGGATTGGAGGTGACCCAGGGCCGCTTTGCAATTATGGTGGAGGGAAACACGGTGGAAATGCTGAGACTGGCAGCACGGTTCAAGTCGGCCGAGGTGTGTGACTTGAGGTTCACCGTGACAGCCCGTGGTGAGAACATAATGGGATGCGATCTGTTTTATGGTCTGGGCTTCACCATTAAAAGCAGTGCTGGGGAGGAGTGGTCGGGTTGCGGTTTGTGGGACCGACCGGTCCCGAGAATGGAAGATAGGGCTGTGTGGGATGAGAACATGTCTGGCACTCTGGAGAGTGAGCAAGACCAACATCACCCAGGGCCATCACAGGAGGGTCCCTGTGCCAGAGCTCAAGTCGCCCTGGACGAGGGTACGGGGTGGCACAGCGGGACACCTGTGATGGCGGGTGACGTCGAGAGGCTGGCTCCACCTGTTCCTGGATCTCGGCAGGAATGGACCAGTGAACAGGGGGCCACAACAACGATGGCAGCGGTGGAGGTAAAAGCGGTCGGGGCAGGACCATCTGGCATGGTAGAATGATGTGCCAAGCATAGACACTGCAAGCTGAGTAGGGCCCATCTGGGTGTCGCGGATGTAGTCTGGGCCCGGGAGGAGGCACGGTCGTGGCGGATTTGGACCAAGCGATGGATGGAGGAGCACCAGGGGTGGCTGCATGTGAGATGAGATGAGATGAGATTCAACTTTATTGTCATTACACATGTATGAATACAAGGTAACGAAACGTGACTTGGCATTTGGGCACACTCTGCAGAGCGCATCCAAGGCCGGGGCAGCCGCTAGGCGCCAGTTCTCCCATCTGGCCATGTGGAGGCCAGATGGGAGAACGCCTATCTCCAACTGTCGGATGGCTCATGGAGGCACCCGCATGAGCTGTGGCGTGCCCAGGAGAAGACTAGTGGACTTGGACCTGGACATGGAACTCCTCTGGTGGTGTCGAAGAGAAGGCGCATTGGGGTCGAGACAGCCAGCGGCGACCTGGGAGGCAATTTTCCTCCTGGGGTGGACTGACGGGAGGACAGTCCAAAAAGGGGGCGGGGGGGGCATGGGCCTGATCTTATTGTTGCTGTCTGGTTTAGATGTTGTGCATGTGTAATATTTTGATGGTCATGGGGTACGGCTTATTTGGTTTTTATGGAATGTTTTGCTCTATGTATTTGATATTTGTATATGTTCACGGGGATTAATTTAATGCTATGTTTAGGTTAGGACATGGCAGTATTTTGTTTTAAGTGGACTTGTTTGAAGTACAAGTGGCAGAATAACCCGCTTCGCCATGTGGGGTGAGGTGGCAGTCTACCCATCAACCCCTAGTTTTAGTTGTTTTGGAATGACTGCGTTAGGCCATTTGTATTGTGTTATCCTATTACTTTTAGTGCATGATTCGGGTTCCAACTTGGGGTGGGTCCAAATTGTGTGTGTTTTTTTGGCTTTTGTGAAGGGGGGGGCAGAATGTTGTGTTAAGAGTTTTGGATGTTTATTTATTTGCTCAACCTTCCAGTTCCACCACCACCCGAGGCTGTAAGAGGGCAGTGGGCAGGAGGGGTGGTCTCTTTGCCACCTCTCTGCCTGACGGCTGTGCCTGTGTGCTGTGAGTTCCTCTTAATAAACGTGTGTTTAGTTTGACACCTGGCCTCGTCCTTGGCTCCTTATTACAGATATAACACCACCGCTAAAAAGGTCTCATATAAAGATGACCCAACTTTGTCACTACCAGTGCTGATGCCATAAGACCCAGCAACCTGAACCACAGTCTGGAAGGCTTCCAACCTTTCTGCTGTTAGGCATGCCTTCAGGGCAACTGAGTCAGACAGGCCTATAAATGTGATGTTTTGAGTCGAGGCCAAAACACTTGTTTCCTCATTTATAATGAAACCCAGGCCCATCAGGTGTGCAATACACAGTCTGATGTGGGACCGAATCTGCTCTAGCGATTGTGCTGCCAGGAGTCAATCATCTATGTAAGTTGAGAAGTGTAATCCTCTTTCCCCCAAAGCTGCAATCGCAGCCTCTGTGCACTTTACAAACACCAGTGGGCTTTTTTAAATCTATGCAGGCAATCCAATCCCAATGACGCACAAAGCATATTAGGGTTGAATGTGTGAGCATTCCAAACTTAAACTGTTTTAAGTATCTGTTTAGAGCTCAAACTGTAGATCCAATACTGGCCACAAGCCTCTGCCCTGTTTGGGCACCAGAAAATATCTTGAATGGAAACCACACTAAGTCTGCTCTGACAGTACTATTCCAACTGCTCCAATTTTCAGAAGAGAGGAAATTTGTTCCTGTAAAATATGAGCTTTTTCCACCGTCGCCTGTGATTGTAAAACTGCATTGAAATGAGGGGGACTGTGGCCAACAGGAGTCTGTAACCTCTGGTTACAGTTTTAATTACCCAGTATAAAGCCCCACACATTCTCCACAGATGCACTCGATCTGCCAGGGGACCTATATGTGCTTTTTCTGTAGTACATGGGTGAACAGGCTTTATGGGCTGTGCTAATGCACTGATTGAGGCCACAATAATTGGCAGGAGGGCTCCTGATTCATTTGTGGAGCACTGGTAATCCCTGCTGGTTTCATAGGCTGTAGCCTAGCAACATCAACAGCTCTTAGTGAGCGATTTCTCGCCCCCCTCGAGAGTGGGGATAGGTACAGGTACTATACTGGTACTGGTACCGGTACCTGAGTGGTTAGTACCAAAATACTGAAAAGCTCCTGGACAAGCGGGGCTATCAGTATTATATAATGTTAATTCATTCTAACATAGCTGGCATTTTCAAATGATTAAGGCTAGATTGGATCAATGCGATGGACGTGCTGCTCTGTGTAACAAAAGCGTTCACATAAAATAAAAGTCTTATTCAAAATCAACACCTTAATTATCCTTAAAATGAGAAACAATCTTTGAATTCCTGCTCAGTAAGTTTCAAATTAGTACACCATAAATGCTCTATTGACTAGAATTCATCAGACTGAATTCTGTATTAGTGCAAAGTTTTTTTCATAGACTGTACACAACTCAACACTTCCTAAATTATTTAAAAATAAAAGCCATCTATAGCGATTCAATCACCAAGAAAGTCCAGACATTCCTAAATAACTGTCTGAAGAGAATTCTCTAAATACGCTGGCCCAACACCATCAGAAATGAGGAACTGTAGCAGTGAACAAGCCAGCAGCCTGCAGGGGTGGAGATCCAAAAACACAACTGAGACGGATAGGCCATACTCTCCACAAACCAGCCACCAGCTTAACAAAGCAAGCCCTAAATGGAACGACCAAGGAAGAGGGGCCGGCTGAGGAACACCTGGTGTCACAATGCAGAGGCTGGAGTCAGGAAGACAGGCCACACCTGGGGCCAGCTGGAGAGGCTTGCTCAGGACAGGGATACCTGGAGCAGAGGCTCAATCATCTTGATGGACATGGTTAGAAAAATATGGTCATGACCCATTATATAATCCATCAGAAGAGGGCTGTCATGGTGGAGGAATGTTTCATGCAGTGATGGTGAGTAAGTCAACAGAGCAATATGAGGTATTATTGCAAATAATTTTTTTTTAGGGCCCGGCGATTCCATAATTTAGATATTCATAGCTTAATTTTTTTTGCAGAAAACAGAAGAAACCCCAGAAACCAAAGACTGCCGATGCTGTTGGGAAAGTTGCCGGTGTTGATACGATCCAGAAACGAGCTCCGCTCCCTTGGACAAAACATTCTCCCAACATTTTTTAGCTGATAATTTATGTAATATTAAATACAAGTACATAACTATAAAACAAGACGGTGAAAAAAATAAAAGTATACATCATGGTTATAATATGACAACTGATAAGATAAGCCTTTATTAGTCCCACAATAGTGGGATGGTGATGCAAACTGAATTATTATTCATTTTAATATATTTTTTCCGACAAAAGATTTTTTTCTACCAAAAACAATACTTGTAAATAATGAAAAAGAAACAGTTCATAAGGCGCAGAAGTCACTGGGAGATTTTCATCACACAGAGATTCCATTCCCTGAAAGGAGAAGAAATAGTTTAGGATAAAAGTTTTCCATCCTGATGGATCCAGAGTCTCTGCTCAATTGGAAAAAGTATTCTGCCAACAGTTTTTAGTCAATAATTTATTTTATATTAAAAACAAGCACAGAAATATAAAACAAGATGGAAGAAAAAAGTGAACATCATGGTTATAAAATGATAATATCTGGCACAAACTGAACTGTTGTTCCTGTTATGTTTTGTAATAAAAAAAATACTTGAAAATAACGAAAAAAATGTTCAGAAAACATGCAGGACTCAGAGAGTTTGGGGATTAATCTCAGTCAAGCAGGGAAAATCAATTCCCAGACAGGACAATAAATTTCCTTTGGGATAAAAGCTTTGTTAGATCTGGCATTAATCCATCCTGATGGGTGCTGGGTCCCAACAGCAGCAGAAGATGGGAGTACCCAGGAGCAGCTGCAGGTTCTGCAGATTTGGCTACAGTGGATGGCCACTGGGGTTAGATCCCCTGATCCAAGCCGAGGACAGGTACCAGCCAGGAGTCAGCAGGGTCAAGTGAGCGCCACAAAGCAAAGAGGAGAGGTACTGATCTATAGTAGGAGCCGGACAAACAGGCCCTGAACTTCACAAGCCTCCCTCCTCACATATTCCGGTATGTGTGCACTTCCTCCAGAGGCTGGTACTCAGAAGGTGAGACAGTATTTAAAATATCATGGCAAAGATATCAGGCTAAGATATCAGGGGCAAAGAATCTTGTTATTCATGGTCCAACTGAATCTAAGTCAACAGACAGATGAAGCACCAAAATTACAAGGAATTACAGATGGTTAAATGCACACTCTGGTGGGTATGAATCCCCTATAAAAACAAATCTAGATTGTCTAAAATGGTATCTTATGCCCCTTTACCTAAAAACAAAACCTTTTACTGTCTTACAGTTTTGTGTCAAAATCTTCACTTTCCCTCCTCCTTCAAACACCAAGATCTGTGATTACTAGGCCCACTCACATCTCACAAGGCTAATAGTGGCTAGCACTACATTATCAGAATACCATCCATCCATCCATCTTCTACCGCTTTTCCGGAGGTCCGGGTCGCGGAGGCAGCAGTTCAAGCAGAGAAGCCCAGACTTCCCTCTCCCCAGCCGCCTGCTCCAGCTCTTCAGAGGGGATACCAAGGCGTTCCCAGACTAGCTGGGAGACATAGTCTCTCCACCGAGTCCTGGGTCTGCCCCGGGGTCTCCTCCCAGTGGGACGTGCCTGAAACACCTCAAGTGGGAGGCGTCCAGGAGGCATCCTAATCAGATGCCCATACCACCTCAACTGACTCCTTTCAATGTGGAGGAGCAGCGGTTCTACTCTGAGCCTCTCCCGGATGACTGAGCTCCTCACCCTATCTCTGAGGGTGAGTCCAGCAATCCTACGGAGAAAGCTCATTTCAGCCGCTTGTATCCGCGATCTCGTTCTTTCGGTCATTACCCAAAGCTCGTGACCATAGGTGAGAGTAGGAACGTAGATTGACTGGTAAATCGACAGCTTTGCCTTAGAACTAAGCTCCCTCTTCACCACAACAGACCGGTACAACGTCCGCATCACTGCAGATGCTGCTCCAATCCGTCTGTCGATCTCTCGCTCCATTTTCCTCTCACTCGTGAACAAGACCCCAAGATACTTAAACTCCTCCACTTGGGGCAGGAGCCTGTCCCCAACCCGGAGAGGACAGTCCACCTTTTTCCGGCTGAGGACCATGGACTCGGACTTGGAGGTGCTGATTCTCATCCCAGCCGCTTCACACTCAGCGGCAAACCGTCCCAGCAAGAGCTGTATGTCATTGCTGGATGAAGCCAACAGGACAACATCATCTGCAAACAACAGAGATGAGATCCTGTGGTCACCAAGCATGACACCCTCCATTCCCTGGCTGCGCCTAGAAATCCTGTCCATAAAAATTATGAACAGGACCGGTGACAAAGGGCAGCCCTGGCGGAGTCCAACTCTCACTGGGAATGACTCCGACCGAGTGTTGGCAATACGAACTAAACTCTCACAACGGTCGTACAGAGACCGAATAGCTCGTAACAACAAGCCCGATACCCCATACTCCCGAAGCACCCCCCACAAAAATCCACGAGGGACGCGGTCAAATGCCTTCTCCAAGTCCACAAAACACATGTAAACTGGTTGGGCAAACTCCCACGAACCCTCAAGAATTCTCGAGAGGGTAAAGAGCTGGTCCGATGTGCCACGGCCAGGACGAAAACCACATTGCTCCTCCTGAATCCGAGGTTCGACCAACGGCCGGACTCTCCTCTCCAGTACCTTGGCATAGACCTTCCCAGGGAGGCTGAGGAGTCAGAATACATTTTGTGATAAAAAAAAAAAAGACTTACCAGTTGAAGGACATGCCCAGTTGTATGCAGGAAGGCCAAGGATAATGACTGAAACTAAAATGGTCCTTAAAAGCAGTTTAATGATAAAACCCATCTTAATTTGGGTCAAGTTTCCAATGCAGCTAGTTATTAAATGCTAACTATCCTGGAGGTAACTTCAGTAAGGTCAGAGAGTCCTGATTGGCTCAACACTTACCCATGCTAGCTTCATGCACAGTTACGTCACCAAAAACGTTCTCTTAACTTGATTTTTTGCAGGGGGCAGGGCATAAGTGAAACTTTACAGCAGGCCTATTCAGTTAGCGGCCTGTGGACCACATGCAGCCCAGAACCGACCTCTGAATGGCCCAGGCCACGCCAAGGAAATATAAATTTAAGAAAAAAATATGAAGTAATGACAGTCCGCAAGTGTGCAAACAAACAATGCGCGTGACCATCATCCGTGCAGAGTTCAGAAGCGCCCCGCCCACGTGAGCGTTCCAGTCAGCAGGAAGAGTGGTTTTCTAGTGTTGCTGTCAGAGAGAAACATGAGCTTATTAAAGTACTTTAAACATGGAAAAAAGCAGAAGAGATCCGTAAGCAGTGGAGGCATTTATGGTGGTTTTAATCCACTGGAAACGGAAGCAATAATGTAGAGTCGCTTAGCAAACGTGTGGTGAGACTTCATACTGTATGCAGGGAAAGACAATAGTGACTTCACCAGCTATTACAATATCCATCGGATGGAGGGATGGATGGTTGGATATTATGTGCCTGGCAAATTAAGATGTCTGAAATTCATGAAATCAATGACTTTAATCTGTCAACAGCCTTCAAACAAACTAAACGTGCCAACATTTGGATTTCAGAAAAAGGGAGGTTTTTCCTGCTGTCTGGGTGGTGAGGAGAATTCTAAAAAAAAACTATAAATATACAGAAATATTTTAACAGAAATAACTGCATCTTTGGTCATTTAAGTTAATTTATTTCATTAAATATAATTTTCTTAATTTTTTTTTCTTTGAAATCAGAGTTAAATTATTGTTCTGTTCTGGCTCTGCAAACTTATGGTCAAAAGTGTAAAGTGTATAAGGAAAAAAAGTCAAAATTTTACCACAACCTGTTTCAAATTTATTTAAAAAAACCCAGTAATTTTATTGAAAAAAATAAACAAAAATTAGCCATAAAAAATCCAAAAATTTATAATAAAGTCTCAAATGTACAAAAAATGTCAGTTTTGTCAGAAATCGCTCTTTTTAAGGGCTGTTGGAGGACACCAAACGCTCACTGTGGTTTGCATATTCATTTACATAAAGATAGACAAATAACGACACTACACATACAAATGGTGGATAATGTGGGTGCTGGAGGAAAGCGGGGCTCAACATCGACAGGTAGCCTGAAGCCTGGGGACGCCGGGAAAAAGGGGGAAAAGACTGACCTGGACAAAGCTCTCCCGTTCTCCTCGACAGCAACCCAAAACACTCAGCGTCTGGAACACTTGAGAATATCCGGCAGTATAGAAGGACAGGACAACAGGAACAGGTTGTCCTGGCCTTAAATACGATATTCTAGATAGGTAGCAGGTGTAGAACATGAGTGGCGAAAGAAATACAATCAATGACAGCTGCACAGCCCGCAAACCAGTTTGACAGCTGGGAGTTGCGCAGCGACGTCAAAATAAAGCACTAACCAGAAACCATAATGACACAAGAGCAATGCAACCCCAAAATGTAAATAATAACACTACAAATACAGAATGACAATAATTAAACAGGAACCAAACACAGCAAACAGGAAAAACAATGAAACAGACAGAAAAAGACAAACTAAAACTGGAGACTGGGCACTGCGCCCACCTGTGCCCCGGATGATGACTGTGCCCCCCCCTTCCCCAAGGGGTGGATTCCAGACACCCCAGGGCAATAACAAAAAGAAAAGGAAACCCCCCCCAAAATGCAGACCCCCCCCCCAACAAGAAAAAACAACCCACCCCTGGGGGGAGGAGGGGGAACCCAGGCATGAAGGGACCGAGACACAACAAAAAGACAAAAGAAATCAAAAACACTCATGATCCACAACCTGAACCAATGTGGTGGCCAGGTTTCACAGCCCCCTGGCTGACCGCAGTGGCAACTCGGACGGCCCCACAATGCAGACCATCTGGCGGTCTCCCTGAGTCCCGGAGTCAGCTGTGTAGATGGTACAGCCTGTCGGGTGGCCTCCCAGAGTTCATGGGCCATCACGCGGCTGAGGCCCATGAACTCCTCCTCCAGTGATGCGGCCGTTGTACCGGTCCGTTGTCGTGAAGAGGGAGCTGAGCTCTAAAGCAAAGTTGTTGATTTACCGGTCAATCTATGTTCCTACCCTCATCTATGGTCATGAGCTTAGGATAATGACCAAAAAAATGAGACCACGGATACAAGCAGCTGGAATGAGTTTTCTTCGTAGGATTGCTGGACTCAACCTTAAGAGATGTGAGGAGAGGAGAGTCATCCGATGAGGAGAGTCATCCGGGGGAGGCTCAGAGTAGAACCACTGCTCCTCCACATCAAAAGGAGCCAGGTGAGGTGGTTTGGGCATCTGATCAGAATGCCTCCTGGATGCCTCCCACTTGAGGTGTTTCGGGCACTTCCAACGAGGAGGAGATCCTGGGGCAGACCCAGGACACGGTGGAGAGACTACGTCTCCCAGCTGGCCTGGGAACGTCTTGGTATCCTCTCTGAAGAGCTGGAGCAGGTGGCCATGGAGAAGCAAGTTTGGGCTTCTCTGCTTGAGCTGCTGCCTCTGCAACCCGGACTGCCGGAAAAGCTGTAGAAAATGGATGGCTGGATGGATGGATGGGTGGATGGATGACACGATCGCAACATCGCAAAATCCTGAAGGGGCTGTATTAGGTTTAAGTCAGTAACACTACAGCAGTGTTGACTAGTCTCATTCTTATTTATCATGCCGAAAAAAGGAAAATACTCCCAATATCATATTAACTTCCTTCAGATTTTCATACAATAAAGCTACATTAATGCACCCGCATCACATTGACACCACTGTCGACACACATCGCCAATGCAGTGATCGGCAGTTTGAATATATTGTTCCATTGCTGACCCATAGAGTGATTTGTGTTCATTGTGTGCTTTTGTTTATTAAATAATAACAGACAAGAGCAGATCGTTATGGAGTTGGAGCTTATAAATATTTAAAAAGTAACTTTTCATGCAGTCGCTGCAACAAAGGAAAAAAAGAGAAGATGTTACAGTACATCCGACCACCAGCACTGGTGTCATTTGACTATCAGTGTAATTAATGGGGTTGGGACAAGTCCTATAAATGCTCTATCTCTGCTTAACTTCCTCTGTATTCTTTTGAATTAGATCGTTGTTTATCAGGCTTGCTTTGAAAGCGGCATTGCGGTGAAGGAGCAGAGCAGAGATGAGAACCAGGAAATGTGAAGGAGAAGGACACAAAGCAGATCAATCACAGCCCCTGTGGCCTGGATTGCCGATGTGCACCTCTCCATGGGGGGTACTGTGTCACTACTGTTTCGATGCCGTTACAGCTGCATCAGGTTGACATGAATGCATAAATCCAGCTGAAGAGCTCTCAAGGCCAGCTCTAGGTGGTTCCAAACTTCTTCCATTTATGGATGATGGAGGCCACTGTGCTCATTGGGACCTTCAAAGCAGCAGAAAGTTTGTTGTGCCCGTCCCCGGATTTGTGCCTCGAGACAATCCTGTCTCAGAGGTCTACAGACAGTTCCTTTGACTTTATGCTTGATTTGTGCTCTGACATGCACTGTCAACTGTGAGACCTTATATAGACAGGTGTGTGCCTTTCCAAATCATATCCAATCAACTGAATTTACCACAGGTGGACTCCAATTAAGCTGTAGAAACATCTCAAGGATGATCAGTGGAAACAGGATGCACCTGAGCTCAATTTTGAGCTTCATGGCAAAGACTGTGAATACTTATGTACATGGGATTTCTTAGTTTTTTTATTTTTAATAAATATGCAAAAATCTAAAAAAAAAAAAAAAAAAAAAACTTTCACATTGTCATTATGGGGTGTTGTGTGTAGAATTTTGAGGAAAAAAATGAATTTAATCTATTTTGGAATAAGGCTGTAACATAACAAAATGTGGAAAAAGCGAAGCTGTGAATACTTTCCAGATGCACTGTAGGGAGGTTGTGTGTGGCATTTGCTTAATCCCAGCTAGCGCCTATAAAATGCACACAGAGACCAATAAACTTACACTGTGACTGGCGGGTTGGTCAGCGCCATAAAACCGAGTGGGCCCCTGGGTTAGGAGGGCTGGGCACTCACTGCCTTGCAAGGGGTCTTGGTTGGCCAAAGGCTAGGCCCACCACTGAAACTGTGGTTGGCGTCAGGAAGGACATCCGGACAGAAAATTCTTGTCACAGTCATGATATGCCTGAATCCACTCATTGCACAGTAATACGGCATAAAGAATGGTAACCTTGACCTTTCGACCCCAAACCAATAGTTAGAGGTCAGGATCCCAAGGTGAACCTGTGTACCAGGTTTGGTGACCCTAACTTTACTCGTTGTACAGTAATAAGGCATAGGGAAATGTTAACCTTGGCCTTTGACCTACTGACCCCAAACCCATAGTCTGAGGTCAGGATCCGAAGTTGAACCTGTGTATCAAGTTTGGTGATCCTAACTTTACTCATTGTACAGTAATAAGACATAAGTTGGGCTGCACAGTGGCGCAGTGGTTAGCACTGCGGCAGCACAGTTTACCCTTGGCCGGGGGATTGTGGGGATCGTGGGATCGTGGGTTCGATCCCAGCCCCCGACCAACAGTGATCTGTGTGGAGTTTGCATGTTCTCCCCGTGTTGCGTGGGTTTACTCCGGGATTTCTCCGGTTTCCTCCCACATGCCAAAAAAAAACATGCATGTTAGGTTAATTGGCTGTTCTAAATTGTCCCAAGATATTTGTTTCCTATAGGCCCTTGGAATGGAGGGTTAGTGTTGATGAAGGCGCTTTGAGTGGTCTTTGTGACTAGAAAAGCGCTATATAAGTGCAGGTTAGTTAGTAGTTAGTTAGTTAGAGCATCCACCCCACAACCGGGAGGTTGGCGGTTCAAGTCCCAGTCGGGTCATACCAAAGACCATATAAAAATGGAATTTCCCACCTTCTAGCTTGGTGTTCAGTGTAATGGAATAGGGGAAGGAGAAGTTGTCTGTGGTGGTGTCTTGCATGGCAGTGACCCCTCTGATTCTACATGTGATTAACATTGCAGATAGGAGAGACGTAATTTTGTTCTACTGATTGACTGTATGGACTGAATGACAAAAGAGATGGCTTCTTCTTCTTCTTAACCCGGACCTTTGACTTACTGACCACAAACCCATAGTCAGAGGTCAGGATCCCAAGGTGAACCTGTATACCAGGTTTTGGTGGCCCTAGCTTTAGTTGTTTTATAGTAACAGTAAATGTAGTATTTACCATAGTGCAATGGCAATGTTAACTTTGACCCCTTGACCCCAAACCCATAGTTAGGTGAGGGTGTAGGTCATCCAAGAATATTAGATACAACTACTGTATTGATTTGAAAAGTCTACATCATTTCTGTCAGTTGTTGCTGTGTTTAGAAGATTTAGGGAAAAATGTGACTTCTGACCTTTGACCTCAAGGTCATCTGATGAGACTGAAATTGCAATATGCGCATCATCAGAGTACATCCAACCATGGCACCAAGTTTCAAAACAGTCGGAACAAAACTGTAGGAGGAATTGATTTCACAAGACAGTTACTGTCTATGAAGTGAGGCAAAACAGGATGTCATAGGTCAGGGGCTACAATTTCCACAAAAATCATCCGATCAGAACCAAATTGCAATATGAGTATCCTCAGTGTATATCAAACCATGGTGCCAAGTTTCAAAACAATTGGACCAAAACTGTAGGAAGACTTTATTTCACAAAACTGGAACAGATGGACGGATGGACTGACTGACCCCTAACATAATCCCCGTTTGGTCTTTGCCCAAAGGGCTCTTTGACCCCTTTGGGCTTCAACCAGCAGGGGATAATAATCACCATATTGAGATTTTTAAAATGTGTGTGATTAACTAGTTCCCAGCACTTTCTACAGTGGGGCAAAAAAGTATTTAGTCAGCCACCAATTGTGCAAGTTCTCCCACTTAAAAGATGAGAGAGGTCTCCAATTTTCATCATAGGTATACCTCAACTATGAGAGACAAAATGAGAAAAAAAAAATCCAGAAAATCACATTGAAGGATTTTTAATGAATTAATTGGTAAATTCCTCGGTAAAATAAGTATTTGGTCACCTACAAACAAGCAAGATTTCTGGCTCTCACAGACCTGTAACTTCTTCTTTAAGAGGCTCCTCTGTCCTCCACTCGTTACCTGTATTAATGGCACCTGTTTGAACTCGTTATCAGTATAAAAGACATCTGTCCACAACCTCAAACAGTCAGACTCCAAACTCCACTATGGCCAAGACCAAAGAGCTGTCAAAGGATACCAGAAACAAAATTGTAGACCTGCACCAGGCTGGGAAGACTGAATCTGCAATAGGTAAGCAGCTTAGTGTGAAGAAATCAACTGTGGGAGCAATTATTAGAAAATGGAAGACATACAAGACCACTGATAATCTCCCTCCATCTGGGGCTCCACGTAAGATCTCACCCCGTGGGGTCAAAATTATCATGAGAATGGTGAGCAAAAATCCCAGAACCACATGGGGGGACCTAGTGAATGACCTGCAGAGAGCTGGGACCAAAGTAACAACGGCTACATCAGAAACACACTACGCCGCCAAGGACTCAATTCCTGCAGTGCCAGACGTGTCCCCCTTCTTAAGCCAGTACATGTCCAGGCCCGTCTGAAGTTTGCTAGAGAGCATTTGGATGATCCAGAAGAGGATTGGGAGAATGTCATATGGTCAGATGAAACCAAAATAGAACTTTTTGGTAAAAACTCAACTTGTCGTGTTTGGAGGAGAAAGAACACCATACCTACTGTGAAGCATGGGAGTGGAAACATTATACTTTGGGGCTGTTTTTCTGCAAAGGGACCAGGACGACTGATCCGTGTAAAGGAAAGAATGAATGGGGCCATGTATCGTGAGATTTTGAGTGTAAACCTCCTTCCACCAGCAAGGGCATTGAAGATGAAACGTGGCTGGGTCTTTCAGCATGTCAATGATCCCAAACACACCGCCCGGGCAACGAAGGAGTGGCTTCGTAAGAAGCATTTCAAGGTCCTGGAGTGGCCTAGCCAGTCTCCAGATCTCAACCCCATAGAAAATCTTTGGAGGGAGTTGAAAGTCCATGTTGCCCAGTGACAGCCCCAAAACATCACTGCTCTAGAGGAGATCTGCATGGAGGAATGGGCCAAAATACCAGCAACAGTGTGTGAAAACCTTGTGAAAACTTACAGAAAACATTTGACCTCTGTCATTGCCAACAAAGGGTATATAACAAAGTATTGAGATGAACTTTTGTTATTGACCAAATACTTATTTTACCAAGGAATTTACCAATTAATTCATTAAAAATCCTTCAATGTGATTTTCTGGATTTTTTTTTTCTTATTTTGTCTCTCATAGCTGAGGTATAGACATTGAGATGGTGACATCCTACAAGTACCTGGGTGTTCATCTGAACAATAAACTAGACTGGTCACACAATACTGACGCACTCTACAAGAAGGGACAGCGCAGGCTGTTCCTACTGAGGAGACTCAGGTCTTTTGGTGTACAAGGGGCGCTGCTGAAGACATTCTATGACACGGTGGTGGCATCAGCCATCACTTTTGGAGTGGTCTGCTGGGGCAGTGGCATTACTGCAGCCGATAGGAAGAGACTGAACAAACTGATCAAGAAAGCTAGCTCTCACTTCCGGTTATGGCTGCCACGTAGGACGGACGTGTCTCGCTCTGCTCTGCTCCTGGAGAAAAAAAATCGGCAAATAACTCTCTCATTTGGGACAGAACGTATCTCAGCATTTGGGCGAGGATATGTCGGCGAAGCCTAAGGCTGGAAAACCAGGAAAAGGAAAAAGCGAGCCGCCGAAACAGTCCAAATTAACGGACTTTCAGGTCTGTGACGCAGCAAACAAAACTCCATATATGGCGGAGGAGGCTGGCAACGGTGCGATGTCTGCGCGGGGAGGCGCAGATGCGCTGATGGCTGCCATGAGTTCAATGAGAGCGGACTTTTCCTCTAGATTTGATGGGATTATGACAGCGTTGGAAGGAATAAGAAAGGAATTGGGTGACGTAGAACGAACGGCGCAGATGGAGCTCCGTCTCGCTAGTGCTGAAGATGACGTCACCCGTCTTCAATTAAAGGTGCGCACTTTGGAAAAAAAAAATAAATCTCTGGAAGATAATATTTTGGATTTGGAATCTCGGTCAAGACAGAATAATTTGAGGCTGGTGGGTCTTCCAGAGGAATCAGAAGGTCGGGACGTATGTTCCTTTCTGGAAAAGTGGATTCCGGAGGTGCTGGGCAGCGAGGAGTTGCAATCAGCAGTGGTTCTGGAAAAAGCACATCGTATTGGCCCACGGAGAGATAAGGGACCGCCGAGGACCTTAATTATGAAGTTTCTTAGCAACAGAGACAGGATGAAGATCTTCAACGCTGCACGTGCTAAAGGAGAGATTAAACACCAGGACCAGCAGGTGCGGTTCTACCCAGATTTGGCCACAGGAATCCAGCAATTGAGGAAGCAGTTTGATCCCGTACGTAAGGAGCTGCGCAACCTTGGGATTCGTCATGGTGTAATCTATCCTGCGAGACTGCTGACCACGTATGAGGGCAGAACCCACATCTTCAAGACCCCAGAGGAGGCGCAGGAGTTCATCAAGAAGATCAAAGAAGAAGAAGAGACTGGTGGGAACTAAGCATGAACAAAATATAAGGTAGAATAATTAAGCATTTGCACAGGCATCTGACTGACTTGAAGTAAATAGTAAGTTTACAAAATATAGATTGTATTATATATTAAAAAAACAAAACAAAAACAAAACAAACAAAAAAAAAACTATGATGTACAAAGTTATTAAAAATTTTGGAGTTAAGTTGGAAAACTACAGAGGAGAGTTAATGTTACGTCATTAAAAGCAGTAGAGTTAGGGTGATTGGGAGGATGAAGAAGGAGTGGCTTAGGCTGTTCCCCGTGGGTGTGGAACGGTCGATGGCTATATCGGGAGACAGAATTTTTCTTTTGATTTTGGGGGGTTTGCCACAAGTGTGGGAAGGGGAAATTTGTTTGTGTGTAGTTTGTAGGATGAATGTTCAACCACTCATGTTTTTGCTTCTCTGTATGAGCATGTTTACACTGCAAGGTAATCCCAAACTCTCTATTGATCATGGACCAAAGTGTTAATCTTAATTTAACTTCATGGAATTGCAGAGGTCTACAAAATTTAAAAAAACTTAAACAAGTTATGAATAAAATAAAGGACATGGGTTCAAGAATTGTGTTTTTACAAGAAACTCATCTGATAGAGGAGGATGTTAAAAGAATTAGGAGTAGATGGCAGGGAAGTGTATTCACCTCTTCATTTTCATCCCGAGCCAGGGGAGTTATGACTCTCATACATAAATGAGTTCCTTTTCAAGTGAAAAATGTAATTGGAGACAAATTTGGAAGATATGTAATCATTCAAGGTTCTTTGCTATTAGAAAATATAAATCTTGTGAACTTATATGGTCCCAATATAGATGATCAGAAGTTCTTTGCTAATTTATTTCTCATCTTATCATCACTTACAGGGCAACATATAATAGCAGGGGATTTTAATTGTACATTGAATCCAGGTGTGGATAGATCAACAGGACTGGATTGTACGCACATTGGATGTAGGATGACTATTAATCATTTTATGAAAGAATTGAGATTGTTAGACATATGGAGAGAAATGAAACCACAAGTTAAAGCCTATTCTTGTTATTCCAGTACCTACAAGACATTCTCACGTATTGATTATTTTTTGATTTCCACAGAATTAAGGTCCAAGATTCAAAACTGCTTTTATGATAACATTGTGATCTCTGATCATGCACCCTGTTGTCTAATATATGTAGATAAAAAATTGACAAAGGAATCAGGCAGATGGCAATTTCAGCATAAATGGCTTCAGGATGAGGAATTTGTCAAGTATATAGAAAAACAGATAGACGAGTTCTTTGACATCAATACTACACAAACATCAGCATGTGTAAAGTGGGAGGCTTTCAAAGCTTTTATTAGGGGACATATTATTAGTTATTCAGGATCAAAATCTAAGAAGACTCGAGAGGAGAGAGCTAAATTGGAACATAAAATAAAAAGTCTTCAGGAAAAAGTGTATGCAGGAAGAGATCCAAGGTTGGAGAATGAATTACTGATTTTGAGAGCTGAATACGACAAAAAATCAGCGAATAGAGCTGCCTCGAGTCTTCTAAGATTGAAACAATCTTTTTATGAACAAGGTGAAAAATCAGGAAAATTATTAGCATGGCAGATTAAACAATTGGAAATTAAAACACCAGTATAATAACCAGTATTATAAGTAAGGGACAGGTAGTTATAGATCCTTTAGAAATTAATAGAGCCTTTAGAGATTACTATGAAAAATTATATGATACCAAAAATGAACCTGATTTAACAAAACTAAATGGGTTTTTGAACAAACTATCTATACCGTGTATTCCAAATGAAAACAGGGAGATATTGGAGTCTAAAATTAGTCAAGAAGAAGTTGGGCTAGCCATTGATAATATGAAATCAGGAAAAAGTGCAGGACCAGATGGTCTTCCAGTTGACCTTTATAAAAAATTTAAGAATAAATTAATAAAACCTTTTTTGGAAATGGTTTTAGAAGCATTTCAAAATAATAATTTACCATCATACATAAATAATGCCTTAATTATACTGCTGCCAAAACCAGGTAAGCCCTCTAATAAATGTGAAAATATGAGACCAATAAGCCTATTAAACGCCGACCTTAAGATAATCTGTAAAATTTTAGCAAGACGAATACAAGAAATTTTACCAAATATTATTAATCGAGATCAGAATGGCTTTATAAAGGGTAGACAAGGCTTCCATAATGTAAGAAGACTATTTAATATTATTTATTTTAATAAAGAAGCACCGGATACAGCTCTCCTATCATTGGACGCCGAAAAGGCCTTTGATAGAGTTGAATGGCCCTTTCTTTTTGAAGTCCTACAAAGGTTTGGACTTGGAAATAATTTCATAAAATGGGTTCAAATAATATACAATAATGCTACAGCAGAAATCCTAACAAATAACAATATTTCAAAACCAATAAAAATCAATAGAGGATGTCGACAAGGCTGTCCACTTTCACCTTTACTGTTTACTATGGCAATTGAACCTTTAGCGATAGCGATACGTTTACATTCACAAATATATGGAATTAAAGTTGGACCAACAGAACATAAAATCTCCCTGTACGCCGATGATATAATTTTGTTTATGTCGAATCTAAAAAAATCAATTCCAACCTTGTTGAATTTAATAAAGAATTTTGGGGAAATATCAGGATATAAAATAAATAAAACTAAATCTTCAATATTAATGCTAAATGAGACCCAGAGAAATTACCCAGCCCCTGAGGTAAATCAATTCAATGTTGTAAATCAGTTTAAATATTTAGGAATCCAAATTATGCCTAAGCTAGAATCAGTCGCCAGTGTCAACTATGAAGCCTTAATGTCAGATATCAGTGAGTTAACTCAGAGATGGATGTCACTACCAATGTCGATGATCGGGAGAATCAATATACTTAAAAGTAATATTTTACCTAAAATACTTTATTTATTTCAATACATTCCCTTATCACCACCTTTAGATCTATTCTCAAGAATAAAAAAAAAGTTAGTGGAATTTATATGGAACAACAGGAGGGCTAGATTACGTTTGTCTTTATTATATTTACCATTTGATCGTGGAGGTCTGAAATGTCCAAATTTTATGTTGTATTATTGGTCGGCACAACTGAGGTCTATGACATATTATTTTTCATCAAATGATCTCCCTCACTGGACTGAAATGGAATCATACAATTTACCTTTACCTCTTCCCATATTCATATACTCAGATTCGGCAAAAAAATTACAAAAACAAGTTAAAAATCCATTTGTAAAGCATATGATCAAAATATGGTGTGAAGCTAAAAACTATTTAAAAGAACCACAGTTATTGTCACAATTTAGTCCAATATGGGGTAATCAATATTTTAAACCAGGGAGAGCGGACGCTGTATTTAAAGTATGGAATTTAAAAGGGATACAAAAGATTCAGGATTTATATTTGCCATGTGCAGACAACATAATGTCTTTTGAAGAGCTGAGGATCAAATTTAATCTCAATAGAACACATTTTTTTAAATATCTTCAACTTAGAAACTTTATTCGATCAAATCAAAATAAAGCTCTCACTCGACCTATTTATTCATCCTTGGAAAAAATGATGATGAAAGATAGTAAAAGAAAGGGTATTATTTCAGAGTTTTATAACTCATTGACACTATCTTCAAGTGAAAATTCACTGAAAAGATTAAACTACTGGAAAGAAGATCTGCAAATTGAAATTTCAGAGGAACAATGGGAATTGGCTTGTACAGAAGCTCAAACCAAATCAATAAATGCACGCCTTAAATTGATACATTTCAAATGGTTAATGCGGATGTATGTTACACCGGAGGAGTTAAATAGATACAACAAAAATATACCAGATACATGCACAAAATGCATGGAAAGTAAAGGAACCCTATTTCATTGTTTATGGGAATGTAGATTAATAAGAATGTTTTGGGAAGAGGTGAGGGTAACAATTGAAAAAATAATCTCAAAACAAATCATATTGAATCCTAAACTGTTTTTGTTGGGTCTGTACCCAGAAAAGCATAATTTTAATAAAAGTGAAAGAACATTCATAGACCTCAGTTTGCTTAATGCCAAAAAATGTATTGCACTATTATGGAAAAAGACTCATAGACCAGATGTGACTCAGTGGTTAAGACAGATGTTAACAAACCTTCCATTAGAAAGAATAACATATATACTGAAATCAAAGGAAATTGTGTTTGAGAATATATGGAGACCTTTTATTGATTATGTAAAAAATTTAAACATAACTCTTGAAGAAGAAGGTGAATGATGTGTGTGGACCTTGTAAATTCCAAACTGGTGAACATAATATGTATACTTATGTATTGGATTGTCTAGACTAAACAGAGGAGCATTGTTGAAGACTTGATTTTGTTGGTGGTTGTTGGTGTTTTTAGTGCATTTTTTTTTTTTTGTAGTACTTTAGTGTTAGTGTTTGATTGTTTGTATCATGTTTGTTAAAAAAAAAAAAAGGTTCAATAAAGATATTGTGGAAAAAAAAAGAAAGCTAGCTCTGTCCTGGGGCAGCGCCTTGATCCGGTGGAGGAGATAGGAGAGAGAAGGACGGTGGCTAAACTGTCATCTCTGCTGGAGTCCGAGTTCCACCCTATGCAGGACATACTGAATGCACTGAGGAGCTCATTTAGCAGCAGACTACATCATCCCAGGTGCACAACCGAGAGGTTTCGCAGGTCCTTCCTACCAACGGCTGTCAGACTGTACAACCTAAGCAGGGCTGCTCGCAGAGATAGCAAAAAGACGTAACAACCTAATAGTTTTTTGAATGCAAAAGATGCAATAGACTTACACAATGGTCCCCTCCGGCATACAACTAGGAAAATACTGGTCGCTATGGAGGGTGAGAATATGTATGGGCACATAATCATACCATGTAGGATAACTAAGTAGACGGTTGTGCTGTTTCATCCCATCTAGCAACAATGCTCTGCACTGTGTGTGTTTATATATTTACATATTTATTCCATCTAGCTACAATGCTCCGCAGTGGGTGTGTTTATATTTATATATCTATATATTTATTCCATCTAGCTACAATGCTCCGCACTGTGTGTTTATATATCTACATATTATTCCATCTAGCTACATTGCTCCGCAATGTGTGTTTATATATTTACATATTTATTCCACCTAGCTGCAATGCTCCGTACTGTGGGTGTTTATATATCTACATATTTATTCCATCTAGCTACAATGCTCCGCACTGTGTGTTTATATACTCATATATTTATTCCATCCAGCTACAATGCTCTGCACTGTGTGTCTGTGTATATATATATATATATACAGTATATACTGTGTATATATATATATATATATATATATATATATATATATATATATATATATATATATATATATATATATATATATATTTATAGTAATATGTACATATGTATATTAGCTGCTCTTGCTTGCTTGCTTTTTTTCTTGCCTTCTGATTGTTGCTCTGAGTGTTGCTGTCCCTGTGCTGTTGCAATCCTGGAATTTCCCCGTTGTGGGACTAATAAAGGCTTATCTTATCCCTATGATGAAAATTGGAGACCTCTCTCATCTCTTAAGTGGGAGAACTTGCACAATTGGTGGCTGACTAAATACTTTTTTACCCCACTGTATATACATATGTATATATGAAATATTAAAGCAAATATTAAATATTAAAAATTGGTACCTTGTGTAGAATCTGATGTCAGCATCAGATCCAGCTAAGTGCTGTAACCCAAACTCCCATTGGACACGTAGATCTTCTGTTTTGTTTCTCAGCTCCTCTTCTTCACTGAAGAGGTCCTCTGCTGCTAAAGCTTAGAGGACCAGTGCAGAAGGCTCACTGAGCAGTAGTCGTGACCAATTATACAACAGTTGCTGTTCCGACCGAGCAATCTAATTGAACAATAGGGGTTCCAGGAGTCATTATATTCCCTGATAACTGGAGTCAGACGTTTCACCAAATATGTATCACTCCACTTCAGCCGTGTTTTAATAATCTTTAAATTGACGTTAATATCAGTGGCTTCTTATATGTGAGAAATTGAATTGTAATGCTGTATTGGATACCTTAATTTCCAGAGTGAGGTGCTGTTTGAAAAGACACAGTCCTATTCTAATCCAGAGCTCCCTTACCCAGAAGTCCTGCCCTTATAAATGTCCAACAAGATATTTTTCACCTGTTTAAACAAAATAGACAAGTTGGATTTATTGTCCTAAATAGCCAACCATAAAAACTTTGTGATGGACTCTTTGTTTCAACTGAAAATGCCAAGAAAAGCAACAGTTATATATTCAGTGATACCATAATCCCTCTTGTGTAATATTGCTTAATCATGGTATCCATTTGCTGCTCATCTATAGATGGGTGGCCTCTCTGTTCTCTCCCACACACTAAAAGTAGTATTTTTTCAATGGTAAAAAATAATTCCACTCAAAAAGCATGGGTACAGCATCTTTAACAAGCCTCCTTTTAACAGGGATAGTATTGGGTTCTTTGAACTGATAAGTAGAAAAATACCTGCTACAGACCTTAGTGCAACTGGTGACGGTGAAATCATCTTGGCGTATGCTAGTCAGTCACTGTTTTCTCAGACCTCGGTCAGTTGGAAAGTTGTGAAAATTTAAAATACTGTTACATTTTTCCTGATGCTGAGCACAGTGGAACACAGCAATATTCATAATTTTTGTTTTGCCCTGTCTTTGAAAATGGTCGGCATTGAATATTTTTTTGCATACGCTCATGATAAAATGGCCTAAACCTGACTGCAAACTATAGGCAGAAGGCAGATCAGATTGACACAAGCTATAATTTCAGGAAATACAGGATATACATGACGAGGTTCAGTGCAAGTAGTACATTACTAGCTCTACAAGGTTTCATCAGTCTGGGGTGCCAGCCAGACCAGGTCCAATTATTTAAGGTTTAAACACAAATGGAAAAAAATCCATACAAGTTAATATACACACACAGAATACTTCAGGAAAGATTCAAAAGACATTCATTCAGTTTAATTAAAAGCAACAAGGAAGAATGAGCCCATAAGAAACACTGGACCTCAGTAAAAACCATTAGTACTGACATGTTTGTTTGTAAAAGTGACATGTGATCAACTTATGTGAACTTGTGGAATTCACCTATCTGTTAGTATCCTGAAATTTAGTACAGGTACTAACAAAATTTAGGAGTGGTCCAGACCAGTTGTAAGAGTTTTGTGTAAAAAGCTTGATGTTATTCTAGCCTTAGTTTTCAATAAATGGCCCTATATTTTATTTGTCTGACTCAAGTAAAAGAGTGTAAACCCTATGGGCCCCATTTCTGCAATCAAAGGCACTCAGCTTCTCATTTTGCACCCGTGGATTTGTCAGTTTATGTCAGGGCCGTCACACTTTGCATCAGGCCATCTTACTACCTGTGCACTGTGTGCCTATTGTGCGTTGCAAGGAAGGCATTCATTTAAAGTGACATTCCACCAAAAATCAAGTTTTTTCTGTTGTTAACATGTCTATAACATGTTCTTTGTGACTTATAAGACATGTCAAGAGTGAAATCACTCAACTGTCTTAAGTCTGTGCTTTTCTGCTGTGAATTTCTAGTTAAGCCCATCCAAAAAATGTGAGTTTGGGCAGAGTGTTTCTAGCTACATAAACATTCCTCCTTAGGCTAATTGGTTATAACATTAACCAATCAGGTTAGTTTTCCCCGGTGGATGAAAGGGTTGCTTCCCTGCGCCTTCGGGCTGGGAAACAGGTCCTGACCATCATTTGTGCCTATGCACCAAATGATGTTTCAGAGTACCCACTCTTTTTGGAGTCTGTGACTGGGGTGCTGGAGGGTGCTCCTCTTGGAGACTCCATTGTCCTACTGGGAGACTTCAATGCGTACGTGGGCAACGACAGTGAAACCTGGAGGGGGGTGATTGGGAGGAACGGCCTTCCTGATCTGAACCCGAGTGGTGTTCAGTTATTGGACTTCTGTGCTAACCACAGTTTGTCCATAACGAACACCATGTTCAAGCATAAGGGTGTCCATATGTGCACCTGGCACCAGGACACCCTAGGTCACAGGTTGATGATCGATTTTTTTTTTGTTTTTTTTTTGTTACTTATTTGTATCCGTAGGTAGATTTGTTTTGCAGTCTGGTGACAAGCCACCAGCTGCCGGTCGCTGCGTGCGCAAGCGCCCCGTATCCCTAACCTGCATGTTTTTGGCGTGTGGGAGGAAACCGGAGAAATCCCGGAGTAAACCCACGCAACACGGGGAGAACATGCAAACTCCACACAGATCACTGTTGGTCGGGGGCTGGGATCGAACCCACGATCCCTGCACTCCCCCAGCCGAGGGTAAAACTGTGCTGCCACAGTGCTAACCACTGCGCCACCGTGCAGTGGTTTTGTTATCGTGTCATCAGACCTGCGACCGTATGTCTTGGACACTCGGGTAAAGAGAGGTGCAGAGCTGTCAACTGATCACCACCTGGTGGTGAGTTGGATCCAATGACAGGGGAGGAAGCCACTCAGACCTGGTAGACACAAACGTATAGTGAGGGTGTGCTGGGAACGTCTGGCTGAGGCCCCTGTCCAGGAGGTCTTCAACTCCCATCTCTGGAAGAACTTCAACCACATTCCGAGGGAGTCTGGAGACATGGAGTCTGAATGGGCCATGTTCTCCACCTCTGTTGTTGAAGCGACGGCCCAGAGCTGCGGCCGCAAGGTGGTCGGTGCATCTCGTGGTGGCAACCCCTGAACCAAGTGGTGGACACCAGTGGTGAGGGGGGCCATTAAGCTGAAGAAGGAGTCCTATCAAGCTTGGTTGGCTTGTGGGACTCCTGAAGCAGCTGAGGTGTACTGGCAGGCCAAGTGGAGTGCAGCTCGGGTGGTTGCTGAAGCAAAAACCCGGGTATGGGAGGAGTTCGGTGAGGCCATGGAACAAGACTTTCGGTCGGCCTCGAAGAGATTCTGGCAAACTGTCCGGCGGCTCAGGAGGGGAAAGCAGCTCCCTGTCTACACTGTGCGGATGGGGCACTGTTGACTTCGACTGGGGATATCGTCGGGCGGTGGAAGGAATACTTCGAGGATCTCCTCAATCCCACTGATACGCCTTCCACAGAGGAAGCAGGGTTTGTGGACGAGGGGGACGACTCGCCTATCACAGGGGCTGAGGTCGCCAAGGTGGTTAAAAATCTCCTTGGTGGCTGGGCCCCGGGGGTGGACGAGATTCGCCCTGAGTACCTCAAGGCCCTGGATGTTGTTGGGCTGTCATGGTTGACACGCCTCTGCAACATTGCGTGGAGGTCGGGGGCAGTGCCTTTGGTATGGCAAACCGGGGTGGTGGTTCTTCTTTTCAAAAAAGGGGACCGGAGGGTTTGCTTCAACTTTAGAGGGATCACACTCCTCAGCCTCCCTGGGAAGGTCTATGCCAAGGTACTGGAGAGGAGAATCCGGCCGTTGGTCGAACCTCGGATTCAGGAGGAGCAAAGTGGTTTTCGTCCTGGCCGTGGCACATCAGACCACCTCTTTACCCTGTCGAGAATTCTCGAGGGTTTATGGGAGTTTGCCCAACCAGTTTACATGTGTTTTGTGGACTTGGAGAAGGCATTTGACCGCGTCCCTCGTGGTTTTTTGTGGGGGGTGCTTTGGGAGTATGGGGTATCGGGCTTGTTGTTACGAGCTATTCGGTTTCTGTACGACCGTTGTGAGAGTTTGGTTCGTATTGCCAGCACTCGGTCGGACTCATTCCCAGTGAGAAGTTGGACTCCGCCAGGGCTGCTCTTTGTCACGATCCTGTTCATAATTTTTATGGACAGGATTTCTAGGCGCAGCATGGAGGATGCCATGCTTGGTGACCACAGGATCTCATCTCTGTTGTTTGCAGATGATGTTGTCCTGTTGGCGTCATCCAGCAATGACCTACAGCTCTTGCTGGGATGGTTTGCCGCTGAGTGTGAAGCGGCTGGGATGAGAATCAGCACCTCCAAGTCCGAGTCCATGGTCCTCAGCCGGAAAAAGGTGGATTGTCCTCTCTGGGTTGGGGACAGGCTCCTGCCCCAAGTGGAGGAGTTTAAGTATCTTGGGGTCTTATTCATGAGTGAGGGGAGAATGGAGCAAGAGATTGACAGACGGATTGGAGCAGCATCTGCAGTGATGCGGACATTGTACCGGTCTGTTGTGGTGAAGAGGGAGCTGAGTTCTAAGGCAAAGCTGTCGATTTATCAGTCAATTTACGTTCCTACTCTCACCTATGGCCACAAGCTTTGGGTAATGACCGAAAGAACAAGATCGCGGATACAAACGGCTGAAATGAGCTTTCTCCGTAGGATTGCTGGACTCACCCTCAGAGATAGGGTGAGGAACTCAGTCATCCGGGAGAGGCTCAGAGTAGGACCGATGCTCCTCCACATTGAAAGGAGTCAGTTGAGGTGGTATGGGCATCTGATTAGGATGCCTCCTGGACGCCTCCCACTTGAGGTGTTTCGGGCACGTCCCACTGGGAGGAGACCCCGGGGCAGATCCAGGACTCGGTGGAGAGACTATGTCTCCCAGCTGGTCTGGGAATGCCTTGGTATCCTCTCTGAAGAGCTAGAGCAGGTGGCTGGGGAGAGGGAAGTCTGGGCTTCTCTGCTTAATTGCTGCCTCCGCGACCCGGACCTCCGGAAAAGCGGTAGAAGATGGATGGATGGATGGATGGATGGATGGTTAAGCACTAGGCATGGCTACTGACCTGAGTTCACTCCCTCAAGGGAAGAGAGAGGAGCCGAGAAGCAGCAGGAGCTTTTCCTATTTGGAAAAGATGGCAGATTATAGGTGCTCAGCTTTTGGATATATGAGCAAGAAATCCTCTTCTTTTGAATTACATGTCTTACCTGCAGACATGAAAATACAACAGCAATAATTAATTTTATTTGGAAAAACCTCAGTGTCCCTGCTGAAATACTGGAGAAAGGGCACAGGTTTGCAGCCTGCATTTTACTCTGCATGCCAGGGTCGACGGCCGCGGAGGTCTCCTCCACCTGGGGCGTGTGGCAAGACAGTCAGGCTGTGCATGCCGCGGTTGTGGTTCCAAAGCAGCGGGCAGGCGTAACAGACCACCGGCACCCAGCAAGCTGATCGGCGGTCCCAGCCAGCTCATTTCGCCGGCAGACAGGGAGCCGCGCCCGCCAGCTCGCCTCCTTCCCTCCCAAGTGGGAGAGACCCTCAGCCAGTGGGGAACCAGAGACTGAAGGGGAGTCCTGTAGCCTCCGCGCAGGGCTGGGCAGTGACTCTCTGTTCCACCAAGAATGATCCTTCCGCAGGTTCACCTACGACTTTTACTTCCTCAAGTTGGATCGTCTTCTCAGAGCCCAATGTTCTCTTCTTCCCGCTACTGGTGGGTGGGAGTATGGGTGGAACTAATTAGAATATTCATAGATAAGATAAGATAAGATAAGATAAGCCTTTATTAGTCCCACAACGGGGAAATTCCAGGATTGCAACAGCACAGGGATAGCAACACTCAGAGCAACAATCAGAAGGCAAGAAAAAAAAAAAACAAGCAAGCAAGAGCAGCTAATAAACATATGTACGTATTACTATAAAATATATATATATACACACACACACAGACACACAGTGCAGAGCATTGTAGCTGGATGGAATAAATATATGAATATATGAACACACAGTGCAGAGCATTGTAGCTAGATGGAATAAATATGTAAATATATAAACACCCACAGTACGGAGCATTGCAGCTAGGTGGAATAAATATGCAAGTATATAAACACACACAGTGCGGAGCAATGTAGCTAGATGGAATAATATGTAGATATATAAATATATAAACACCCACAGTACGGAGCATTGTAGCTAGATGGAATAAATATGCAAATATATAAACACACACAGTGCAGAGCATTGTTGCTAGATGGAATGAAACAGCATAACCGTCTACTTAGTTATCCTACATGGTATGATTATGTGCCCATACATATTCTCACCCTCCATAGCGACCGGTATGTTCCTAGTTGTATGCCGGAGAGGACCATTGTGTAAGTCTATTGCATCTTTTGCATTCAAAAAACTATTAGTTTGTTACGTCTTTTTGCTATCTCTGCGAGCAGCCCTGCTTAGGTTGTACAGTCTGACAGCCGTTGGTAGGAAGGACCTACGAAACCTCTCGGTTGTGCACCTGGGATGATGTAGTCTGCTGCTAAATGAGCTCCTCAGTGCATTCAGTATGTCCTGCATAGGGTGGAACTCGGACTCCAGCAGAGATGACAGTTTAGCCACCGTCCTTCTCTCTCCTATCTCCTCCATCGGATCAAGGCGCTGCCCCAGGACAGAGCTAGCTTTCTTAATCAGTTTGTTCAGTCTCTTCCTATCGGCTGCAGTAATGCCACTGCCCCAGCAGACCACTCCAAAAGTGATGGCTGATGCCACCACCGTGTCATAGAATGACTTCAGCAGCGCCCCTTGTACACCAAAAGACCTGAGTCTCCTCAGCAGGAACAGCCTGCGCTGTCCCTTCTTGTAGAGTGCATCAGTATTGTGTGACCAGTCTAGTTTATTGTTCAGATGAATACCCAGGTACTTATAGGATGTCACCATCTCGATGTCTGTTCCCTGTATATTTACTGGTACTGTGAGGGGCTGCCCATGCCTGCGGCAGTCCACCACCAGCTCCTTAGTTTTCCTCGCGTTGATCTGGAGGCAGTTCCGATGGCACCAGTCCACGAAGTCCTGGATAAGCCCTCTGTACTCAGCTTCATCTCCATTGGAGATGAGGCCAACGATCGCAGAGTCATCAGAGAACTTCTGTAGATGGCAGTGTGTTGTGTTGTGTGAGAAGTCCGCAGTATAAAGAGTGAACAGGAAGGGAGCCAGCACCGTTCCCTGGGGGGCCCCCGTGCTACTGATGATCGTGTCGGACACACAGTCCCGGGTTCTCACAAACTGAGGCCGGTTCGTGAGGTAGTCCAGGATCCATGATGACAGGTGCTGGTCCACCCCTGCGCGCAGCAGCTTGTCCTTCAGGATCATCGGTTGGATGGTGTTGAAAGCACTGGAGAAGTCAAAGAACATGATCCTCACCATATTCCCGGGCTTCTCCAGGTGGGACAGAGAACGGTGAAGGAGGAAGATCACCGCATCCTCCACCCCAATGCCATGCTGGTAGGCGAACTGGAGTGGATCCATCGCTGGTTCCACCAGGGGGCGGAGGTGAGCAAGGAGCAGTCTCTCCAGGGTCTTCATCAAGTGGGACGTCAAGGCCACCGGTCTGTAGCTGTTCAGGTCTTTGGGGTGGGAAGTTTTTGGTACAGGTACCACACAAGATGTTTTCCACAGCTGTGGTACCCTCCCCAGTTTCAGGCTCATGTTGAAGATATACGTCACAATCCCACACAGCTGGTCTGCACAGGACTTGAGGAGCTTTGCGCTGATGCCGTCCGGTCCCGGCGCCTTCCTCGCCTTGATCTTCCTCAGCTCCGTCCTCACCTGGGTCCTGGTCAGGGTCAGGATGGGGGGCTGTGTGTTGGGAGTGGGGGGGTGTTGGTAGAGTGGGGAGTGGGCAGCAGGACTTGATTTCTTTAGAGGCAGCAGTGGTTGTTGTGCAGTCAGGGGGGAGGGCGGTTGGTCAAATCTATTGAAAAACAGAGTCAGGTTGTTCGCCCACTCCCTGCCCCCTGTGGCCTGGGGGGAGGTATTCTGGAGCCCCGAGATGGTTTTGAGGTTTCTCCAGACCCCGCTGATGTCGCTCTGTTGCAGCTTGTCCTCCATCTTCTTCCTGAAGCTGTCCTTGCCTTCTCTGATCTTTCTCCTCAGCTCCCTCTGTACGGACTTCAGCATCTCCCTGTTCCCCGACCTGAAGATCCTCTTCTTCTCTCTCAGAAGTGTTTTTATCTCAGGGTTGATCCAGGGTTTGTTGTTTGAGTGACGCCGTATGGTCTTGGTGGGAACGGATTTGTCCACACAGAAGCTGAGGTAGCCCGTGAAGGTGTGAATGAGGCCATCGATGTCCTCACCATGTGGATCGCAGAGCTGCTTCCAGGCGGTGGCTTCAAAACAGCCCTTTAGGGTGTCCATTGTCTCCTCAGACCATAACTCCACAGTGTGCATGGCCGGAGGTTGTCTGTGCACTAGGGGTTTGTACACCGGCCGGAGATGAACCAAGTTGTGATCCGATCTCCCGAGTGGGGGTAGTTGTGATGAGGTGTACGCCTCCTTAGTGTTTGCGTAGAATAAATCCAGTGTTTTATTGTCTCTAGTGTGGCATGTGACATACTGGGTGAACGTGGGTAGAATGGGAGACAGTGAAACATGGTTGAAATCGCCTGAGATGAGGAGAAGAGCATCTGGGTGTTCTGTCTGCAGCCTGCTGGTTACTGAATGGATGACGTCACGTGCTGTCCCAGCGTTCGCCGTCGGATTTGCATAAACAACAATGCAGATCACGTGTGAGTGTTCTCTCGGGAGATATGTAGGCCTCATGCTAACAGCTAGCAACTCAATGTCTTTGCTGCAGTGTCGTTGTTTAACAGTGAGATCCACACATACTTAAGTAGGTAAAAGATGTAAAAGCTCTTTCCAAGCAATTCTAAGGCAATGAAAGTTTTTTGTGTATAAAAAGCCACAATATACTATTTTTGGCAATACACATTTGTTTTTGAGGTGGTTTCAGAGCCGCTGGAGTGCATCTTTAAAAGAGGTGTGGCACTGTATGACTGTTCCTACACTGGGGCTAGAATTATTATATTATTATTGTGATGGACTGATTTTGTAAATCTGTGATAATCTCTTGCCTGATTATTCATTCATTCATGGGACTGGCTGATGGCTACCAGGAAGTAGCAGGTCACAACCATGAACATGTGCGTGTTTAATGTGCATAAAAAAAATTGTGGTGTTAATTTGTTAAGTTTGGCAAGCTCATTTAGAGTCATAAACACAAATGCAAAAATAGTCACTTTTCAGAACATTTCAGAACATTTGCTCTTACCGAAGTCTGTGATGAGGATGGGCTCCTGCAGGGGGATATCGGGCAAAGGTAGGCTGCTTTTGGATACTTTGGCTTTATTGGTTTTCCGTGGAAATTTGTGTTTCTTCTGCTGCGAACCTTTAAAGTGAGAGGCTAAGTGTGTTTTCCTGTGGCCCGATGTACGGAAGATCTTGTCACAGTGAGGGCAGGCGAATGGGCGGACACCTGGGAAAAGTGATGAAATAAATGCATTTTTGGAGTATAGACGTTTTAAGAATTCAACTTATTTTTGTTATCTTGAAAACATAAAACTCTTAGAATTTTATTTAATTTCAATGGAAAGGGTATAAAGCCTTTTTGTAACCTAGAGACAATAGAAATACAATTGAAATATAGCCACAGGCAGCGATCATTAGGTTCCAAGCAGGTGTAGACTTCAAGGGCTTGGTATTGCTTAACAAAAGCATCTAAAACATACTATCTGCTACACATTAGTTTTTAAATCAGAACTATGTGACTTTCCTTCTTCTTTGTAGGAACACTGAAAAGGCCACAAACCACGGCAACCACGACCCCAGTCCCAACAGCTCACCACAGGGCACTTTATTGTTGGTGACTAAAGCTGTGCCCTGTGATACACTGCTGGGACCGAAGCCACAGCCGCCACAGCTGCTGCCCCCCCCCCAGTGATCCCACCAAAAAAAGAGCTGTTGCAGGCAATGTGGGCCCACTCAGACAGTGTACCATTAAAATAATTTTGCAAACATTATTTTGAGGTGAAAATTATACATACAAAGTGTAGCTTTAAAATGTACAGGAGAGTCAAGCTGTACTTCAGTTGTTGTTTAGAAGAACAAGACCTCCCTAGCAAGACTCAAACCTAGGACCTCCTACATACCATGCGCTCACCTTAACCATGACACAACACAATTACTTTAGCTTGCATTTCTTCTTCTTGTTTTGGCTGCCCCCACTAGGGGTCTCCACGGCGGCTCATCTGCCTCCATCTCACCCTATCCCTTGCATCATCCTCTGAAACACCAACCCTCTCCATGTCCTCCTTCACTACATCCATGAATCTTTTCTGTGGTCTTCCTCTTTTCCTCCTGCCTGGCAGCTCCATCCTCAACATCCTTTGTCCAGTATATCCACTATCCCTCCTCTGTACATGTCCAAACCATCTCAGCCTTGCCTCTCTTACTTTGTCTCCAAACCGATCAACCTGAGCTGTAGCTCTGGTATACTCATTTCTAATCACGGCTGCACGGTGGCGCAGTGGTTTAGCACTGTGGCAGCACAGTTTTACCCTCGGCCGGGGGATCACGGGGATCATGAGATCGTGGGTTCGATCCCAGCCCCCGACCAACAGTGAGCTGTGTGGAGTTTGCATGTTCTCCCCGTGTTGCGCGGGTTTACTCCGGGATTTCTCCGGTTTCCTCCCGCACACCAAAAACATGTAGGTTTAGGGCGCTCGCGCACGCAGCGACCAGCAGCCAGTGGCTTGTCACCAGACTGCAAACCAAGTCTACCTACGGGTACAAATAAGTAACAAAAAAAAAAAACAAAACAAAAAAAAAAAAAAATCCTGTTCCTCCTAGTCACTCCCAATGAGAATCTTAGCATCTTCAACTCTGCCACCTCTAGCGCCACCTCCTGTCTTTTAGTCAGTGCCAACATCTCAAAACCATACATCATAGCAGGTCTCACTACCGTCTTGTAAAGCTTCCCTTTCACTCAAGCTGCTATCCTTCTGTCACAAATCACCCCTGACACTTGTCTCCACTCACTCCATCCTGCCTGTACTCTCCTCTTCACCTCTCTTGTGCATAATCCATTGCTTTGGATGGCTGACCCCAGGTATTTAAACTAATCTCCCTTCACTACCACTACTCCTTGCATCTTCATCATTACATCTGCCTCCCTTTCAGTCACACACATGTACAGTGGGGCAAAAAAGTATTTAGTCAGCCACCAATTGTGTAAGTTCTCCCACTTAAAAGATGAGCGAGGTCTCCAATTTTCATCATAGGTATACCTCAACTATGAGAGACAAAATGAGAAAAAAAAATCCAGAAAATCACATTGAAGGATTTTTAATGAATTAATTGGTAAATTCCTCAGTAAAATAAGTATTTGGTCACCTACAAACAAGCAAGATTTCTGGCTCTCACACACATGTAACTTCTTCTTTAAGAGGCTCCTCTGTCCTCCACTCGTTACCTGTATTAATGGCACCTGTTTGAACTCATTATCAGCATAAAAGACACCTGTCCACAACCTCAAACAGTCAGACTCCAAACTCCACTATGGCCAAGACCAAAGAGCTGTCAAAGGACACCAGAAACAAAATTGTAGACCTGCACCAGGCTGGGAAGACTGAATCTGCAATAGGTAAGCCGCTTGGTGTGAAGAAATCAACTGTGGTGTGGGGAGCGAGAAATGAAGAAGCTGAGTGATTTTATAATTCAGATTTAATGTCGGCTTCGTCTCCCCAACATGTCTCACCCAAGGCAGAAAGCAGAAAGAGGCTGATCGCAGTCAGACCCCCATACATATACACCACACAACAATAGCCAACATCACACATCCTTGTCATATCCTTCTCATCATCCCATGTCTCCTCCGGTTCTTTCGTCTGACCCTAGGGGGTCAGGAAGTCTTTTCAGGTCTTCACCGCCGCGCCTCCATCTCCTCGTTGTTCTCCACAGGCGGTCCAGACCTATTGTCCTCTTCTGAGACGTGAGGTCATTCCACACATGCAATCACAAAACATCTCCCTGTGTCTATACATATGCAGATATGGATATATGCACTACAGCCCCCCCCCCCCCCAAACGTCTAAGAAAAGGACAATATATGAAGGTTCACAGAATATGGTGACATCACTGGCATAACTATACAAGTTGATCACGTTAAAAACACAGTGATAACAGTAACAGTACAGTCTATGCCCCATGTCCGCCTTAAAACTGCTATGATAACCCCGACAGCATATCTTAAAACACATTGTCACATTCACATCAGTCTGTGTGTCGTCTGGGTTTTAACCGTCTTCCAAATCTGCTGTACGCCTGCCTCGGCGTCCCAGCGGTGCTGTCTTGTAAGGAATCTGCAGCTTGAGGAAAAGAGTGGTTATTTGATCCCTGCGGGGGGGCTGGGACGTGTCCCTTGGGGGGTCTACCACGTCGAGGTGCTCTCGCCACCCGTACAGGCTCGTCACTCAACATGAAGGCAGGCTTGAGTCTGTCAATGCTGACTGTCTCTTTTCTGTCCCCCAAATCCAGCACAAAATGCTTATCTCCAGGTTCCAGCACTCTATATGGGCCATCATATGGTGGGCGGAGGGTTGGCTTTAAAGCCTCGTGCCTAACAAAAACGAACTCTGCATTTTTTAAAGCCTGGGGAACAAAAACCTGCGGAAAGGTGTGATGAACCGGGCCCGGGAGCATGTCCGCTCCCGTGCTGCTTAGTGGCCTCAGAGCTGGGAGGTGCCCCGGCTCTGGCTGTTCTGGTAAGAATTCGCCGGGGAGCCTGAGAGGTTGTGCAAAAACTAATTCTGCTGGGGAGGCGTCTAGATCCTCCTTGGGCGCAGAACGCAACCCCAATAAAACCCACGGTAGTTTGTTAACCCAATCTGCATCCGTTAGTGACGCTCTGAGGGCAGCCTTCAAAGACCTATGAAAACGCTCGCATAAACCATTAGCCTGGGGGTGATACGCTGTAGTGCGATGGATTGTTGCCCCTAAACTGCTGGCCATTGCGGACCAGAGCTCTGAGACAAACTGAGGCCCCCTATCGGACGTGATGTCCGACGGGACTCCGAAACGCGCTACCCAGGTCGTTAAAAAAACGCGAGCCACCTCTGCGGCCGTAGTTGACGTCAGCGGGACCGCTTCTGGCCAACGTGTAGTTCGGTCCACCATTGTTCAAAGATGTGTGAACCCCTGCGAGGACAGTAGGGGGCCCACGAGGTCGACATGTACACGGTCAAACCTCCTGGCCGGGATTCGGAACGGTTCTAAAGGAGCTTTCGTGTGCTTGTGAATTTTGGCACGTTGGCAAGACATGCATGTTCTCGCCCACTCCTTTACGTGCTTGCGCAGGCCCGGCCAAACAAACTTTTCTGCCACCATTTTTACCAAAGCGCGCACTCCCGGGTGCGCCAGGGAGTGAACCGAGTCAAAAACGCGGCGGCGCCACGTGGCCGGGACTACCAGGCGAGGTCGCCCGGTTGACACGTCGCAGATTAAGGAGGGCACACCGTCACGCAAACCCCTGCTCTCCAGCCTTAACCCTGTTGGTCCAGACTGGAGTGCGCGCACGTCCGCGTCACTACCCTGTTCTGCTGCCATGGCTGCGTAATCTATCCCTACGTGAACTGGGGCCGCGTGCGCTTCCATGTTGGACTTGTGCTCTGCGGCTGTGGTAGTATGATCTGCCTCCACGTGCCCTGACGATGTCACGGCGGGGGAGAGGCAATCTGCCACCACGTTGAGTTTGCCAGTGTAACGGATGCCAACTAGTACTGTTCGGCGTAGAACGTTAGTAAACCTCCCTCCCAAAGCCTCATACAGTATCGGTAGCGCTGAGCTATCGGTCGGACCTTTAGCTCAGCGCGATCGTGCTGTGTCTCCCATGCTCGAACTGTGTGTTAGTTGACTGAGAGGTCGCGGGTTCGTGTCCCGTGTGGGGCGAACTGCGCAGGATGATCTCTGTCACACTGGTGCCGTGAACCCGGCATGGGAGTGAGGTTTAAGGGGGAGAGTGTAACGGATGCCAACTAGTACTGTTCGGCGTAGAACGTTAGTAAACCTCCCTCCCAAAGCCTCATACAGTATCGGTAGCGCTGAGCTATCGGTCGGACCTTTAGCTCAGCGCGATCGTGCTGTGTCTCCCATGCTCGAACTGTGTTAGTTGACTGAGAGGTCGCGGGTTCGTGTCCCGTGTGGGGCGAACTGCGCAGGATGATCTCTGTCACACCAGCTACGTGCCGAATGTCTGTGGTAAATTCCGAAATTGCAGCCAGCTGCCTTTGTTGCCGGCCCGACCAAGGTTCTGAGATTTTAGACATCGCAAAAGTGAGCGGTTTATGGTCGACAAAAGCCGTGAAACGCCGACCTTCCAGCCAGAACTGGAAATGGCGGATGGACAAATGAAGCGCTAACAGCTCTCTGTCAAACGTGCTGTATTTGTGCTCGGTTTTGTTTAAGGATTTGCTAAAAAATGCTAGCGGTTGCCAAGCCCCGTCAACATGCTGTTCCACGACCGCCCCTATGGCCAAATTTGATGCGTCTGTGGTAAGCGCTATGCGGGCCGAGGGGTCGGGGTGGGCCAACAGTGCGGCATCAGCCAGGGCTCTTTTTACTTCCGCAAACGCGCGTTCCCGCTCCGGGGACCACGCAACCGCGTTGGAGGGCTTTTGCTTTCTAAGCGCGGCATATAATGGCTGCATGAGCTGAGCTGCGCGGGGGAGGAAACAGTTGTAAAAATTTACCATTCCTAAAAATTCCTGCAGCGATCTGACCGTTTGTGGTCGGGGAAAATTTGCCACTGCGCGCACCTTATCAGGCAATGGGACTGCCCCTTCTGGGGAAACACGGTGTCCCAAAAAAATCAATCTGCGCCACGCCGAATCGGCACTTGGCTGGATTAATTATTAACCCATGTTCTTCCAACCTCTGAAAAACTGTAGTGAGGTGATTTTCGTGTTCCTCCTCAGACGTGCTGGCGACTAAAATATCGTCGAGGTAGACAAACATGAAAGGAAGATCGCGTAACACAGCGTCCATCATACGCTGAAATGTTTGTGCCACGCCTTTAAGGCCAAAAAGACCAAAAGGGGTTATTACGGCCGTTTTAGGGACGTCCTCAGGTCGGACTGGGGGCATAGACTGTACTGTTACTGTTATCACTGTGTTTTTAACGTGATCAACTTATATAGTTATGCCAGATGGTTATGCCAGATTATGCAGATGTCACCATATTCTGTGAACCTTCATATATTGTCCTTTTCTTAGACGTTTGGGGGGGGGGCTGTAGTGCATATATCCATATCTGCATATGTATAGACGCTTAATCAATGCACTACAGCCCCCCCCAGTGAAAAATCCTGGATGTGAGGGATTGGGTAGCGGTCATGCGCTGTAGCATTGTTTAATCTGCGATAATCGCCGCAAGGTCTGACCAAGTGGCTGGACCCCGCGGCAACGGGGCAACGGCGGCGAACGGCTCGAACATCAGCACTTATGGTGAAAGGACCTTGTCTCTGTCCTTACACGGCCGCACTTATGAGTGGACTTTTATTATAGCGGCGGTGAGTTTCAACATGTTAGGTGCTGATTTCTTATGTTCACATGGGTTGTTAGTTGATCTTGCAAACAGACGCTTAATCAATGCACTGTCATTCGCTTCTATCCCCTGTTCAGCTCGAGTGTCCCCACCACCCGTGCAGGCCCACGTCGCCACAGCAGGAGGTAAGTTTGACAAACTCCTCACCCAATTTCCAGCACTCACAGTTCCCAAATTTTCGGCAACAGTAGCGAGACACGGGGTGGAGCACTTCATCCCCACAACGGGTCCCCCTGTCTTCGCTAAAGCTCGGCGCTTAGACGCGACCAAGCTCGCCATAGCCGGAGACAGCGGAGCAAATCCCGCCCACCATGGCAGCGACGCGGCCGCGACGCAACAGACGAGACGACCTCTGTTACTACCACCAGCGATTCGCTGAGAGGGCATACAAGTGTGTGCCACTGTGCAGTTTCAAGAGCTCGAGGAAACTCCAAAGCCGGGAACCGTTAGCAGCTATGGCTCTCGGCGAGGCCAACAAGCTGCTCTACATCACCGATGAAGGCTCCGGGCGACATTTCCTCATAGACACCGGAGCTCAGGTGAGCTTCATCACCCCGACCTACGTGACGAGTTCGCCAACCTGGAAAAACTGGGCATTATTTGGCGCTCGAAAAGCCCATGGGCTTCGCCACTGCATATGGTCCCGAAAGCTGACGGCTCCTGGAGACCTTGCGGCGATTATCGCAGATTAAACAATGCTACAGAGCATGACCGCTACCCAATCCCTCACATCCAGGATTTTTCACTACATCTGGCGGGTGCGCGTATTTTTTCTAAAATAGACCTGGTCCGCGGCTACCACCAAGTCCCAGTCCGACCTGAGGACGTCCCTCCTCTGAAAAACTGTAGTGAGGTGATTTTCGTGTTCCTCCTCAGACGTGCTGGCGACTAAAATATCGTCGAGGTAGACAAACACGAAAGGAAGATCGCGTAACACAGCGTCCATCATACGCTGAAACGTTTGTGCCGCGCCTTTAAGGCCAAACGGCATGCGCAGAAACTCAAAAAGACCAAAAGGGGTTATTACGGCCGTTTTAGGGATGTCCTCAGGTCGGACTGGGACTTGGTGGTAGCCGCGGACCAGGTCTATTTTAGAAAAAAATACGCACACCCGCCAGATGTAGTGAAAAATCCTGGATGTGAGGGATTGGGTAGCGGTCATGCGCTGTAGCATTGTTTAATCTGCGATAATCGCCGCAAGGTCTCCAGGAGCCGTCGGCTTTCGGGACCATATGCAGTGGCGAAGCCCATGGGCTTTTCGAGCGCTGAATAATGCCCAGTTTTTCCAGGCTGGTGAACTCGTCGCGCGCTATGGCGAGCTTGGTCGCGTCTAAGCGCCGAGCTTTAGCGAAGACAGGGAGGCCCGTTGTGGGGATGAAGTGCTCCACCCCGTGTCTCGCTACTGTTGCCGAAAATTTGGGAACTGTGAGTGCTGGAAATTGGGTGAGGAGTTTGTCAAACTTACCTCCTGCTGTGGCGACGTTGGCCTGCATGGGTGGTGGGGACACTCGAGCTGAACAGGGGATAGAAGAGAATGACAGTGCATTGATTAAGCGTCTGTTTGCAAGATCAACTAACAACCCATGTGAATATAAGAAATCAGCACCTAACATGTTGAAACTCACCGCCGCTATAATAAAAGTCCACTCATAAGTGCGGCCGTGTAAGGACAGAGACAAGGTCCTTTCACCATAAGTGCTGATGTTCGAGCCGTTCGCCGCCGTTGCCCCGTTGCCGCGGGGTCCAGCCATTCGGTCAGCGTAGGTCGGGGTGATGAAGCTCACCTGAGCTCCGGTGTCTATGAGGAAATGTCGCCCGGAGCCTTCATCAGTGATGTAGAGCAGCTTGTTGGCCTCGCCGAGTGCCGTAACTGCTAACGGTTCCCGGCTTTGACCAGATGTGAGAATGGATGAAAGGCGTTCTCCTGTTGCAGACTCGTCGGAGGCGGCCCGAGCAAGCGCCGTCGCCATCAAACTCCCAGAATTCTGGCAGAACGACCCGAACTCGTGGTTCAAGCAGGCTGAGGCACAGTTCGCGCTCGCAGGGGTGACGGCAGACGAAACCAAGTTCTATCACGTCGGGGTCACCAATGTGGGGAGCGAGAAATGAAGAAGCTGAGTGATTTTATAATTCAGATTTAATGTTGGTTTCGCCTCCCCAACATGTCTCACCCAAGGCAGAAAGCAGAAAGAGGCTGATCGCAGTCAGACCCCCATACTTATACACCACACAACAATAGCCAACATCACACATCCTTGTCATATCCTTCCCATGTCTCCTTCCAATGTCCTCCGGTTCTTTCGTCTGACCCTAGGGGGTCAGGAAGTCTTTTCAGGTCTTCACTGCCGCGCCTCCATCTCCTTGTTGTTCTCCGCAGGCGGTCCAGACCTATTGTCCTCTTCTGAGACGTGAGGTCATTCCACACATGCAATCACAAAACATCTCCCTGTGTCTATACATATGCAGATATGGATATATGCACTACATGTCGGAGCAATTATTAGAAAATGGAAGACATACAAGACCACTGATAATCTCCCTCGATCTGGGGCTCCACGCAAGATCTCACCCTGTAGGGTCAAAATGATCACGAGAACGGTGAGCACAAATCCCAGAACCACACAGGGGGACCTAGTGAGTGACCTGCAGAGAGCTGGGACCAAAGTAACAAAGGCTACCATCAGTAACACACTACGCCGCCAGGGACTCAAATCCTGCAGTGCCAGACGTGTCCCCCTGCTTAAGTCAGTACACGTCCAGGCCCATCTGAAGTTTGCTAGAGAGCATTTGGATGATCCAGAAGAGGATTGGGAGAATGTCATATGGTCAGATGAAACCAAAATAGAACTTTTTGGTAAAAACTCAAATTGTCGTGTTTGGAGGAGAAAGAACACCATACCTACTGTGAAGCATGGGGGTGGAAACATCATGCTTTGGGGCTGTTTTTCTGCAAAGGGACCAGGACGACTGATCCGTGTAAAGGAAAGAATGAATGGGGCCATGTATCGTGAGATTTTGAGTGAAAACCTCCTTCCATCAGCAAGGGCATTGAAGATGAAACGTGGCTGGGTCTTTCAGCATGACAGTGATCCCAAACACACCGCCCGGGCAATGAAGGGAGTGGCTTTGTAAGAAGCATTTCAAGGTCCTGGAGTGGCCTAGCCAGTCTCCAGATCTCAACCCCATAGAAAATCTTTGGAAGGAGTTGAAAGTCCGTGTTGCCTAGCGATAGCCTCAAAACATCACTGCTCTAGAGGAGATCTGCATGGAGGAATGGGCCAAAATACCAGCAACAGTGTGTGAAAACCTTGTGAAGACTTACAGAAAACGTTTGACCTCTGTCATTGCCAACAAAGGGTATATAACAAAGTACTGAGATGAACTTTTGTTATTGACCAAATACTTATTTTACCGAGGAATTTACCAATTAATTAATTAAAAATCCTTCATTGTGATTTTCTGGATTTTTTTTTTCTCATTTTGTCTCTCATAGTTGAGGTATACCTATGATGAAAATTGGAGACCTCTCTCAACTTTTAAGTGGGAGAACTTGCACAATTGGTGGCTGACTAAATACTTTTTTGTCCCACTGTATTCTGTCTTGCCTCTACTGACTTTCATCCCTCTTCTCTCCAGAGCATACCTCCACCTCTCAAAGTTCTATTCCACCTGCTCCCTACTCTCATTACAGATCACAATGTTGTCTGCAAACATCATGGTCCAAGGAGCCTGTCCATCACCATGGCAAACAAGAAGGGGCACAGGGCTGATTCTTGATGTAACCCAACCCCCACCTTGAATCCATCTGTCACTCCTACAGCACACCTCACCACCATCTTGCTGACCTCCTACATGTCCCTCACACACTTCTCTGCCACTACTGACTTTCTTATATGGTACCACAGCTCCTCTCTTGGCACCCTATCATATGCTTTCTCTAGATCTACAAAGACACAGTGCAACTCCTTCTTCATCAACACTCTTGAAGCAAACATTGCATCTGTAGTACTCTTTCTTGGCATGAAACCGTACTGCTGCTCACTGATTGTCACCTCTCCTCTTAACCTGGCTTCACCAGCTCTTTCCCATATCTTCATAGTGTGGCTGATCAACTTTATACCTCTGTAGTTACTACAGTTCTGAGCATCACCTTTGTTCTTGAAAACTAGTATCAAAACACTTCTTCACTCCTCAGGCATCCTCTCACTCTCCAAGATTGTGCTAAACAATCTGGTCAAAATGTCCACTGCCATCTCTCCTAAACATCTCCATACCTCCACAGATATGTCATCTGGACCAATCACCTTTCCATTCTTAAGCCTCTGCTGTCCTCACCTCTGCCTTGTTAATCCTTGGGACTTCCTTGTTCACCATCTTTCCTTTATCCATTCTCCTCTCTCTCTCATCTTCTCATTCATCAGCTCCTCAAAGTACTCCTTCCACCTTTTCAACACACGCTTATCACTTGTTAGTACATTACCATTTCTGTCCTTGATCAACCTAACCTTTTCAGCTCAATCTATCTGTCTAGCCAATTGATACAAGTCCATTTCTCCTTCATTAGTGTCCAGCTTCTCACACAACTCACGATACACCTTTTCCTTTGCCACCTCTCTCTTTGGTATGTGCGTAGCTTCCAAATACCCCTGTCTACTTTCTTCATCTCCCAAAGTATCCCACTTTTTCTTTGCTAACCTCTTCCTTTGAATACTTTCTTGTACCTCCTCATTCCACCACCAAGTCTCCTTGTCACCCTTCCTCCCTTAATACTGTAACGTTGGGGCTGTGTTAAGGGGGCAGGGATTCTCCCGGCATGCTTTGGCAGTGGAGGATTCAAAGGGTGTTATCATTCGTGTGTTCTAAAGTGTTATTGCTGTGTCATTATAATGCAGTTATAATGACACAGCAGTGTTATAAGAAGAGTCAGAGAAGTGACTGATCATGCGTTTGTGTCACCCTCAGTGAGACGGAGGTCTGTGTGAATGACCTCCCCTCCTGTCTGTGTTGAGGAAGTGTGTTTAAATAAAGCCTGTTTCGTCACAGTCATCTCTCCTTTCTTGTGTAAACACTCACAACGTCACACTGGTGTCAGAAGTGGGACTATGGAGCAGATGGAAGCCAGGATCAGAGCAGAGATTCAGCAGCTGGAGCGGTTCATCACTTAGCTGGGAATGGACGACAGAGCTAGTACACCGACCCCCAGAGTTGCTCGCCGGGATGAACGGGGCAGCGGACCCAACGGGACCAGCGTACCCCGCCTTCTGCCTTTCTTAAGTCAGAACAGGCTAAACAGAGCAGATCAGCCTCGCTCCCCGCCCTTTTCAGGGCAGGACGGGTGGGCAATTCCACTGCGACCAGGGGCGGCAAGCAACCAAGAGGCGACCATCCCACCCATCCGGGAGCGGGCCAAAGTTCCCCGCTTTAACGGTGAAACCCTGCTAGACGACTACCTGGTCCAGGTCGAGCTGGCTGCTGCGTCGAACGGCTGGCCACCTGAAGAGACCGCCGTGCAGGTCGTGCTGGCCCTGGAGGGAAGGGCTCTCTGCACACTGTCCGATCTCCGGCCCAAGGAACGCCGCAGTTGGCCAACGCTGCAAGGAGTGCTCCGGAGGCGGTTTGGGAGAGCGGCTAACGCTGAGCAAGCCGAGGAACAGCTGGCCAACCGCCGGCGAGGCAGCCGAGAGAGCCTGGGAGCCTACGCAGCAAACATACGGCTGATGACACAGCATAGCTACCCGGATTTCGAGCCAGAGGTAGTGGAGAAGCTCGCCCTCCGGAACTTCATCCAGGGTCTCCGTGCGGCCCAGCTCCAGAGCCACATCTGGATTCACGCCGCGAGCAGCCGGGAGATGGCTGTGGCAGAAGCGGAGCGGGTGGAACCGCTAATGGATTGTACAGCTGATGCATCGACACCGAGACAGAGAGCCTTCCAGGCCACAGCTGAGAGCGAGGAGGAGGAGGAGGAGGAGGAGGAGCTGCGCCGGACCACAGCAGCGTGCCCACAGAGAAGACGGCCATGGCGGCGCGAAGAAGGGTGCTTCCGCTGTGGGGAGCCAGGACACATCGCGCGGTACTGCCCGGCACCCACCCCACGACAATCCGGCCCCACAACAAACCGGCTCCTCGCCAACGTTAAACTAGAGCAAACTGGCATGGACGGGGACCTGCTGCCTCCCACAGACATTTTCCCCGATGAACTGTCACCGCGTGTGGGCCGAATTGGACACTCGCCAGGAATGTACCTACAGTGCAGCCTGGACAACACGCCGATCTGGGCCCTGATCGACACCGGTTCTACCATCTCCCTGGTCCAACCCGGTGTGCTGCCAGGCATGGATGAGACAGAACCGCAGGGGTGGGAACCCACCGGGCGCTGCGTCACCACAGCTACCGGTGAGCGCGCCACACTGGGAGGGCGGAGAGTTCTTGTGGTGGGGGTGGCCGGCCAGAACACAAACCACCCGTTCTGGCTGGCTGACATCCAAGACCCCTGCATTATTGGACTCGATCTGCTCGCAGCATGGGGCGCAAAAATTGACACCGCCAGATCGTCCCTCCTGGTGGGAACTTTAACCATCACGCTCTGCGGCGGGGCCCAGAGGAGGAACCCGGAGGTCTGCGTGATCGAGGGACCGCCAGGGCGGGCCGAACCGGGCGGGTCACCGCAAGTACTGAACACAATGGCGCCACCAGCACGAGCAGAGGGAGCACAACCACCGATAAAGACAGCAAGGGGGGGGCACAGCAGAGCGGGTCAATGTGTCAGCAGAAACGCAGCAGGCGGTCGAGGAATTGTTCCAGCAGAGCTGCAGTGGACTGGAATCGGGACAGAGACACCAGCTGCGGGAGCTGTTGGACTGCTACATGGACGTCTTCGCTGCAAAGGATGAGGAATGCACCCGAACCAGCTTGGTGGAGCATGGTGAGACCAGGCCGATCTGGATCCGCCCCCGCCGTCTGCCTTTTTCAAGGAAGGCAGACATTATTGAACCCTCCAGCAGCCCCTGGGCGGTGCCGGTGGTGCTGGTTAGGAAGAAGGACAGTTCGTGGCGGTTCTGTGTGGATTACCGATGCCTGAATGACGTCACCCACAAGGATTCCTACTCCCTGCCCCGCATCGATGACGTGCTGGATCACATCGCGGCTCCAGCTGGTTCAGCTCGCTGGACATCCGCAGCGGCTATTGGCAGGTAGAACTGTCACCTGAGACCCGCCAGAAAACAGCCTTCTCCATTGGGCAGGGACTGTATCAGTTCAAGGTGATGCCATTTGGACTTTGCAACGCCCCGGCCACCTTTGAACGTCTGATGGAGCGAGTATTGGCCCACGTGCTCTGGAGCTGCTGCATTGTTTATCTGGATGACCTGCTGGTTCACGCAGCTGATTTTGACAGCGCCCTGTCCAACCTCCGGGGAAGTATTGGACGCCATCCGACAGGCCGGGATGCGGCTACACCCGCGGAAATGCCACCTATTCCGGCAGGACACCACCTTCCTGGGCCACGTCGTGAGCGCAGCGGGAGTCGCCACCGATCCAGAGAAAGTGGCAGCGGTGAAAAACTGGCCAGCGCCGCGGGATGTGGGAGAGTTACGGAGTTTTCTCGGACTGGCCTCCTATTATAGGAGATTTGTGAAAGACTTCACCACCATCGCCAGCCCGCTGCATCAGCTGACACAGAAGGGCCATGCGTTTCAGTGGAGTGACAGCTGTGTTGCTGCTTTTTCCCAGCTTTGCTCAGCGCTCATTGGAGCCCCCATCCTGCAGTATCCTGACCCAAACCGCCCTTTCATCGTGGACACGAACGCCAGCAACCAGGGCATCAGGGTGGTGTTATCCCAGGAGGGAGAACACGGAGAGCAGGCAGTTGCTTTTTTCAGCTACACTCTCAGCAGAGCTGAAAGGAATTATTGTGTTACTCTGAGAGCTGAGAACTGAGAGCTGCTGGCTGTCATCCAGGGGCTTCGCCATTTTCGTCCGTATGTGTACGGGGGGAGGTTCCAGCTCAGGACAGATCATGCTTCCCTGACCTGGCTGCTGAACTTCAAAGAGCCGGATGGACAGTTGGCGAGATGGCTGGAGGCACTGCAGGATTATAATTTTCAGACTGTGCATCAGGCAGGCCGCCTCCATGCCAATGCTGACGCGCTGTCTCGGCGTCCCTGTGCTGCGGAGGACTGTCGTCACTGCCAGCGGGCAAAGGATTGAGACCAAGCTGTCCCACAGGCTGCTGCTCTCCGGACCGCTGTGAGCAGGAATAACACAGCGGCACACAGCTCCTCCTCGGATAATCAGGCAGCTTTCCCCAGTGATGACGTCACAGAGGCCCTTGGCGCAAAGCAGCTGAGGCCCTCGGTGCGCAGCAGCTACAGAGCGAGCAGGACAGAGATCCAGTCATTTCCCGGGTTCGGCAGTGGCTGGACGTGGGCCAGCGGCCCGCCTGGGAGGCTGTGCCTGTGCTGGACCCAGAGACCAAGGCCCTACACTCCCAGTGGGCCAATCTCCGCTGTCACGAGGGCGTTGTGTATCGGCAGTGGCAGACTCCAGCTGGGCAGCGTCACGTCTAGCAGCTGCTGGTTTCCCGGCAGCTCCGGCCCAATGTACTCCAGCTGGTCTACGGGGCGGTAGGAGCGGGCCACTTCGGGGTGACAAAGACTCTGCAGCGTCTTCGGGCCCGGTTCTACTGGCCCGGATGTCACCAGGATGTAGAGCTCCACGTCCATCGCTGTGACACCTGCATGGCTCAGAAGGGACCGACTCAGCAATCCCACGCCCCCTTGCAGCAGTACCGGGTTGGAGCACCGAGGGTACCGAGGTGGGAGCATTCTGGGCCCTTTCCCGACTACAGACCAGGGGAACCGCTACCTGCTGGTCACAATGGATTATTTCACCAAATGGCCAGAGGCGTACGCGGTCCCTGATCAGAGCGCCGCCACCACAGCATCAAAACTGGTGGACGAGATGTTCTGTCGGTTTGGTGCACCGGTGGAGCTGCACAGCGATCAGGGTCGGAACTTTGAGGCAGAGGTCTTCGGGGAGGTCTGCAAGCGGCTGGGCATCCGGAAGACCCGGACCACCCCGCTGCACCCACAGAGCAACAACCTGGTCGAATGGTTCAACCGGAGCCTTACCACCCAGCTCGCTGTCCTAGTGGACCAGCGACAGTGAGACTGGGACCTGCATTTGTCCTTTGTTCTGTGGGCGTACCGGACGGCAGCACAGGAATCCACCCGGTGCACCCACGCAGCGCTGATGTTTGGACGTGAGCTGCGCACACCAGTGGATTTGGTATTTGACCCCCCCGCCCCCCCCGGAGCCAAATGTGGAGGGCAAACCGAGGTTGGATTATTTGTTCTGCTTGAAGGAACGTCTCCACACGGTGCACGGACTGGCTCGGGAGGCCCTGGCAGCAGCGGGGAGCCGGCAGAAGCGGGCATATGACTCCCGCTGCCAGGGGAGGGACTTTGCACCAGGAGATCGAGTCTGGGTTTTCTGCCCGGAGCGAAAAAGGGTACTGTCACCAAAACTGGCGAGCCATTGGTCGGGACCGTGCGAGGTCCTACAGCGACTGTCGGATGTGGTGTACACGGTGAGGCTGCAGAAAAGGGACCGGGTCGTGGTACTCCACCGTGACCGTCTCACCCCGTACCAGCCATCTACCCCGCGGGTGGTCGAGCCGGAGCCTTCACCCCGACCAGATACTCCGACCGAGGCATGGATGAACACTAGTGGGCCTGTGCGTGCTGGTCGTCGACAATGGAGGCCGCCCCGACACCTGGACGGATTTGTGTTGGACTTTTGAGCTGGACTTTTATTACTCCAGGGACAGAAACCAGTCCGGGGGGGACATTGTAACGTCGGGGCTGTGTTAAGGGGGCGGGGATTCTCCCGGCATGCTTTGGCAGCGGAGGATTCAAAGGGTGTTATCATTCGTGTGTTCTAAAGTGTTATTGCTGTGTCATTATAATACAGTTATAATGACACAGCAGTGTTATAAGAAGAGTCAGAGCAGTGACTGATCATGCGTTTGTGTCACCCTCAGTGAGATGGAGGTCTGTGTGAATGACCTCCCTTCCTGTCTGTGTTGAGGAAGTGTGTTTAAATAAAGCCTGTTTTGTCACAGTCATCTCTCCTTTCTTGTGTGAACCCTCACAACGTCACAATACTTTTCCTGTACTTTCCCAAACATCTGGTAATTTTTCCCTACTACCCAGAGCCTGTATCAACTCCTTCCTGAACTCTGTGCAACTTTCTTCCTTCTGTAGCTTCCCCCACTTAATCTTTGGCTGTGCCTTCACTCTCTTTCTCTTCTTGCTTTCCAAAGTCACCCTACAGACTACCATCCGATGCTTCCTAGCTACATTCTCGCCTGCCATCACCTTGCAGTCTCCTATCTCTTTCAGATTTCTCCTTCTGCATAAGATGAAGTCCACCTGTGTGCACCCTCCTCCACTTCTGTAAGCCATCCGATGTTCCTCTCTCTCCTTGAAATACTGTGTGTTCATTACAGCCATTTCCATACACTTAGCAAAAGCCACAACCATCTGTCCATTTTTCTCCATAAGCCCATACCTACCCAGAACCTCCTCATCACCTCTGTTCCCTTCACCTACATATCCAATTCAATTCAGCTTTATTTATATAGCGCCATATCACAACAGAAGTCATTTCATAGCAGTATCAAAAGTAGGGAAAACCCCACGATTGCAGAAAGACCCAGCAACCAGACGATCCCCTGTGAGCAAGCACTTAGCAACGGTGGAGAGGAAAAACTCCCATTTAACAGGAAGAAACCTCTAGCAGAACCAGGCTCAGGGAGGGGCAGTCATCTGCTGCGACTGGCTGGGGGTGAGGGGATAGAGAAGAAGAAAAGAACAGACATAAAGTGAGCGTATCCACTAAAGTCCACTCCAACCACCACTATCTCCCTCCGGGGAAAACTCTCTACCACTTCATCCAACTTACTACAGAATTCTTCTTTCTCTTCTACCTGACATCCAACTTGTGGGGCATACACACTGACAACATTCAACATCACACCTTCGACTTCTAGCTTCAAACTCATGATCCTATCTGACTCCCTCTTTACCTCCTGAACACTCTTCACATACTCTTCCTTCAAGACTACTCCTACTCCATTTCTTTTCCTATCTACACCATGGTAGAACAGTTTTAAATCCACCTTCAACGCTCCTAGCCTTGCTTCCCTTCCATCTGGTTTCTTGAACACACAGTACATCTACCTTTCTTCTCTCCACTGAATCAGCAAATTCTCTGCCTTTACCAGTCATAGTTAGGGGTGGGCATTATGGCCTAAAAATGATATCACAATATTTCTGTGAATTTTCACAATAAAGATATTTTTCACGATATTGCAGAATACATATTTTTTTCTTTTAAATTTATGCAAAAACAACAGTTTCTCAGGCCAGCATTATTTACCTTCAACATCACATTATAATGCAAGAAATCTGTGTGTGTATGTGTATGTGTCTGTCTGTCTGTGTGTTCCACGCGTATCTCCCAAACCGTTTGTCAGACTGGCCTCAGATTTTATATGTGTTTTGCTGAGGTTACGAGGGTGTGCATCCCTGAATTTCAGCCTTCCCGGATATGCGGAAATTTAGGAGGAGAAATCTTTAATGAACGTCCATAGGGGAGTTATGGGCATTCACAGCTATGACATCATAGACGCACAGATGTTGCCATTGTTACTGTTGCCAGGCAGACACATCATCAAAGCTCAAAGGCAGGCATCACTGAACGAGTGGTGACATCAAACATCAAAGGCAGGTTTCACCATGGTTACTGTTGCCATGGTAACCATGCCAAAGAACAAAGGCAGGCATCATCATGGTTACTGTTGCCATGGTAACAGTAACTTTCTACAGGCATGCAGAAATGCTTATACTTGGTTTCTACGGGCATGCACTAGTATAAGGAATTATAAGAACTCCTTATAAGAAGTTAAGAACACAGACATTCGGATCGGACCCTAATTTTTAACATTTTATCCCACAGGCCTCCAGAGTTGTTCAACTCAGCGGGAACTGAACAACTCCTTATATGGTCATGTGACCGGGCACTGCACTAGTATTCAGGAAAAACAAAAACTCTTATTTCTCCAGTTTATAAACAGCAGCTCAGATTTAGTTTATAATATTTTTTTAATTTCTGTATCAAATATTACAAGAAAATAACATAAACGTTACATCTTAACTGCACACAGATGTTGGGTTTCAGGCTGTGTGTCCACCAAACGTGTTTTTTGTCACCCAAATGCCCTCAGCATTTTTTTTCAGCGTTTGTGCATGGTGCTCTGGAAAAAAAAAAAGTCTGTGCCCTGTATTCCAGCAACAGCTTGTCACTCTCAGCTCAGCACTTCTGCTTTTCCTATGGTCAGACTTTCTACTGATTTTTTAATAGCAGTCTCTAAATAACAATGGACAGGAAACATTTTATAGCAGCTCTGGATGTAAAATATGATGACATGGAAAGCAGGATTCTGACTACAGACTAGTACCGGGGTCCTATGTCCCACCCACGCAGCAGTTCTGATTGGCTGCTTGGTCTGACATTGACAAGCTCAGCTGCAGTCTCTGAAAAGGTGAACTTTTTTCAGCTCTGAGCACCACGACAAAAAACGGTCACCGCTGAGAGCGCTTCAGCGCTGTAAATGCTGGACTACAAAGAGAATGAATGGAAAATAGTTGCCCAGAGCGGAAAAAATGCATTTGGTGGACATGCAGCCTTATGCTGAGTCATTTTACCTGCATTACTCTCGTTGCACAGACCTGTCCTGGGGCTTTTTGGCTCTCGTTGCACTGAACAGGTTTTTTTTTGTTTTCCCTCTTTGGATGGTTGAATAAAATCAAGACAAAGCAGCCAAAACAGAACTAAAACACAACTACAACCACTTTGAGTGGCACACTGTCCGACGCTAATACCGTTGCAGCAGTGTTGTTGCTGTGTGAAAAAAATGCAAGCAGCACCTTTTCTTTCTTAACATGACAGCAGTCTGAAACAGAAAGTGAAACTTAAATATTGTCACTAAACTGGATGTAGATGGCCTAACTTCGGAGCTGCTGCTTCCCACGGCATGTTTGTTTTGCTCTTTCTATGCTAATGTATAACTTCCGTTGGCAGCGTGACAGTTTGACTTGTCATGCAGCAGACCTCAAATATTGCAATATTCATTTTTACATCAGTATCTAAATTTATACCGGTATTTTCGTGAACAGTGCGATATTGTTCTAGTCAATAGTCTAGTCAATAGTCTCTGCTCTCACCTCCACACTTCTACCTTTCCTTTTCTCTCTCTCCCTCCTAACACACCTTCCCCCTCTCCACCTCCTTGAGCTTTGACCAACAGTAGCCCAATTTCCACCTGCACCCTGTCAGTTAGCACTGGTGGCAGTCTTTCTTAACCCAGGCCTTGACCGATCCGGTATGAAAGTCTCATTTGTCATGACTCTAGCTTGCATTTAACTTTCTCAAATGATAAATGTTTAATTGAAAGGATTCCTAGCAGCAGTAGCACAGTATTTAAAACTTAATGTGCATTACACATTATTTTCAAATGCACAGAATACGCATGTTACACTTCAGAAGAACAACATGTTTCCAGGAGGATTTGAACCCCAGTCTCCTGCATGGTAGAGAAGCATCTTAACCTCTAAACCAGACAACTAACTGCTTTGAGTTACACAATGACTTTCTCACATACAAAGTGTTCCATTGACAAGACACACAGGCTAAAAATCATTTCATAAACATCCATCCATCCATCTTCTTCCGCTTAATCCTTTTCGGGTCGCGGGGGAGCTGGAGCCTATCCCAGCATCTTTGGGCAAGAGGCAGGGTACACCCTGGACAGATCGCCAGTCCATCGCAGGGCCAACACAGAGAGACAGCCAACCATTCACTCTCACAGTCATACCGAAGGACAATTTAGAATCTCAAGTTTGATGCCAATTAACCTAACTTGCATGTTTTTGGCATGTGGGAGGAAACCAGAGAAATCCCGGAGTAAACCCACGCATGACTCTTGGAAAAATAACAGAATTGCATGAAATTTGGCATTTTGCTGAAGAATACTGTTGTGATTGTGAAGTTTCATCACATTTGAATCACTATATGCCAAAGAGAAACTGTACAATTTAATTGGCCTAGAAAATCAAAATGGACTGACATTTTTGGATAATTTTAACAACTCTTCTTTAGGCACATTTAGGAGTTGAAGACGCTGTCATCTACAGTACCTACTGCAACGAGCCCATTTGCACCTGGATGGCAGAGGTGACACTGTGAGAATCATGTTCTTTGATTTCTCCAGTGCGTTTAACACCATCTAGCCACTGCTAATGGGTGAGAAGCTGCGGGGGATGGGGGTCAACAGCTCTGTGATCTCTTGGATTACTGACTACCTGACAGGCAGGCCACACTTTGTCCAGCTTGGCAGTGTCTTGTCTGATGTGGTGGTTAGTGATACAGGAGCTCCATGGGGGACTGTACTTTCTCCTTTTCTCTTCACCTTATACTCCACTGACTTTCAGTACAACACCGAGTCATGCCACCTGCAGAAATTCTCTGATGACTCAGCTGTTGTTGGGTGTATAAGAGGGGGAGAGGAGTGAGAGTACAGGGCACTGGTAGACAGATTTGTAAAGTGGACCGAGCAGAATCACTTGAGGCTGAACGTCAGCAAGACCAGAGAGATGGTGATTGACTTCAGGAAGAAGAGGACACCGTTATGTCCACAAACCTGATACAAAGGAGACGGACGAGGAGGTTGCACTGGAACTCAGCTTTAATATAACGGTTGCAATACAGGAACGCAGCAGTCGTCCTGGGCAAGAGAACCCCAAATGGCGGACGTCCCTTATTATAGGGCAGTGTGATGACGCAACCAGAAGGCAGCGTCATTGCACCCCACTTCACAGTAAAACCCCTATCTCACACACACCCCCTTTACCAGGGATGGCAACAGGAAATTCTGATTTCATCTGAAATCTAATTTGGTCGATTGACTTATGGGGGGGCCGGGGGGGCGCAGCCCCCCTGAAGCTGGGAGGTTTTCAGTAAAACAGAAGTAATTTAGACTGAAAAAAATGATTAAAAAAAAAAATGAAATACAAGACTTAGATAAATCATTAAATTTAATGAAAAGTTAACTTACTTTTTCTTCAATGTTGTCTCACTGTCTTTAGTCCAACATATTTAACAGTTCTATAAGAGTTTATTACACTATTTACACTGGTCAATAAAAAGCGCCATTTTCTTTGCTGCTGTCTGTTGGGGTAGCATTATCAGAGCCAGCAACGCCAACAGACTTGACAAAATTATCAAAAAGGCTGGCTCTGTAATTGATCTTAGGCTGGAGACCTTTGAGACTGTGGTGAAGAGGAGGACACTGAACAAACTGCAATCCATCATGGACAATTCTGATCACCCCCTCCACCACACACTGGACAGACAGCGAAGCACTTTCTCCAGCAGACTGCTACAGCTTCACTGCCGAACAGTTGGGTACAGGAAGTCTTTCCTGCCACATGCCATTTCACTGCACAATAATTCACTCTGATGTTGAATTCTGGTCATAACTATGCAGTCATACTGCACTTGCAGTCTAATTGGTACCTCACATTGCATCCTGCACCTGATAGTCCTGCATTGTACATCAGGTATGATTCATTTATCTATTCATCTACAGGGTTTCCTCTGGTAACATTTCTCAATGGCGGCCCACTGCGCCAGAAATTTTACCGCCACCCCAAGGCCATATGAATTTATTAAGAACTAGAAAAGCACTCAGAGAGCGCAGACCTCCGCCAAGCGCCACAGTTCCCCTGTGGGCATGTTGTCCTGTATTTTTTTTTTCCAAGTGTTGTGACGATTTTTTGGCAGAGTTACATGCACCAAAAAAAAATATTGAAAAAATATTGAAAATGGCCCTATCTTGCAATGTTAAATAAAAAAAAAAAAAAGTAGAAAACTATAAGAAAATTGTTATAAATTTTTGAGAAAAACCTCAAACCTTCAAGACTGAAGTTATTACTCAAGTTTTTAAGTGGGTGCTCTTTGTACCCTTAACTCAATTAGAAATTTTTGGTTGTCTACTTTTAATTATTAATTTCAAAGCACTGCTTTTATGTGAGTAGAATTTCTGGTTACTATACCCACCTGATCATATAATTTAAGTATGCATAGTACATTGCTGTTATGAATGTTTCTTTCCCTTCCCTACTCTCTTAATGGAAAAAAAGAAACATTACAATAAAAATACAAAAAATACACATATTTTTGTCATATATGTAAACCATGACAAAAAAAAATCCTGCAGGACAAAACGTGACACTTGATATTTTCTAACCTGTTTGTATACTACCATAGATAGAGACAGAACCCGAATTGGACAGAGCTCAGAGAGGGCAAGATGAGACAGAAGAGAGGAGCGCTTGAGCGCTTTGAGTGGTCTTTGTGACTAGAAAAGCGCTATATAAGTGCAGGTTAGTTAGTTAGTTAGTTAGGAGTCAAGGAGAGGGAAGTGTTCAGGCAGAGGAAGGAGAGAAAGATAACACCACTAAAAAGTCTAAACACAGGATGTCTGGGTGGGACCCCAACTGGCCCAATATTCAAGCCTCAGTTGTAAAATATTTCAAATGGTAAGTTCCATATGCAACGTTACTGTGCAAAATTTTAAAAAGAAATAAATAGTATAAAATTAACATATTCCGGTATGTTTAACCCCCCTTCCCCTGGGGACAAATACTGTATGCTGCCACCACGCCAAGGTCTTTAAGCCAGAGGAAACACTGCATCTACAAGGTATATAAGTTATTTAGGCAGTTTTACTTTCCATGGGTATTCCCTTTGTCTATTATGCTGTGTGTGTTTCTGTCGTTTTGGTCATCTACTGTCATGCTGCTGTTACACTGTAATTTCCCAGTATGGTATCAATAAAGTAGATTCATCCATCCATCTATCTACCTATCTATCTATTATCAATGTCTGTTGATGATCTCTGCTTAATTTCAAGCAATTTGGATGAATGGCCTAGGTGAAATTCATTATGAGTCCACTTGCTCATTCTTTTGAAAACAGAAAACTTCATTTTTAGAACATAAGCCCAGTGAAGAAAAGTCATATTAGAATTCAGAGATTAAAATAATTAAAGAATTTTTAGTCTAAGCCTAACCGCTCTCAAGATATTTGCCAAAAAAAAAAAAAAAGTGAAACTGTTTTATTATAGCACCACCTATGCATGCAGTGCCTTGATTTTTGGTCTCTGAGTAATGGGAAGAATTTCTACTCAGACTAAGAAGAAGAAGAAGAAGCAGAAGCAGAAGAAGAATAAGAATCATCCCACAGGACAGCTGCTTGGAACCCAATTGAAACCAAATAGCATAATATAAAAATATTTGTTAAGATGAGCGCTGCGCTGATTGTGAAATTTGGGGCCAGTACGGATGTTGAAAATCATGAGTTGGCTAATGGCCAATAGCCAATACCAACTGTTTCTTTTGTTTTCATCTTTGCCATCTTCTTTGCCAGGGAGACATAGAAATATACATTATAAAAAAATACCTGAAGTACTATAAAATAATTCAGTCCTAGATGTTTTCTGAACATCTAGGACTGAAGTCTATTGTCTGTTTCTGGGCAAAGTTAATGCCACACAACTGGGACACACCTCAAAAATATCAGCCACTGCTGATATTTTATTTATGCAGTATGACACAAGCGTGTCGGGCCTACAATGAATCACCACAGTTACTATATTCATGATACCGCATGGCCTCGAGTGTAATATTGCTTTTACACAACAGCTCCGCTAGCACAGGTTATTAAACAACAGCACTCTGAGGAGAGTGCAATATCTCTTGCCTCCATTTTCTTCCCAATATGTTACCGAAGGAGCGCAGTTTTCAACTTTTTCCTTATAATTACTGAGGCACAACCAAATTATGATAAGCCTGTCATCCATGAATATACAACAAAAATAATTTTATACAACCCATAATAGAACATCAAGATCCCAAGGTGAACCAGTGTGGCAAGTTTGGTGGCACCAAAGAGCTTTACTTGTTCTATTGTAGGAGGGCATAGGGAATATTAACTGTAACATTTAAACTTTTGATGCCAAACCCATGGTCAATGGTCATGGTCTTGGTGAACCTGTGTACCAAGTTTGGTGACCATAGCTTTACTCGTTTTATAGTAATAGTGCAAAGGGAATGTTTACATTGACTTTTGACCTTTTCACCCCAAGACCATAGTCAGAGGTCAGGATCCCAAGTTGAACCTGTGTTCCAAGTTTGGCGACCCTAGTTTTCTTTGTTGTTGAGATAGTTTAATTGGTATTTTGATATTGACCTTGCGATAACAAAATCAAAGTTACACTTCTACGTGACATGGTGAGCCTGTGTACAAAGTTTGGTGACCCTAGCTTTACTTGTTGTATAGTAGTAGGGCGTAGGGAATGCAAAACTTGACCTTTTCACCCCAAACCCATAGTCACAGTTCAGGGTCACAGGATGAACCTGTGTACCAGGTTTGGTGACTACTCATTCTATAGTAATAGTGCAAATAGAATGTTAACCTTTACTTTTGACCTTTTGACCCCAAAACCATATTCAGGTCAGGGCATAAGTTGTCCAAGATTTGTCTTGGATGCAACTATGGTATGGATTTGAAAGGCCTACTTATTTTTTTCCGTAGTTATTGTGTTTACAAGATTTAGGGAAAAACTGACCTCTGACCCTTGACCTCAAGGTCTATAATTCCTGCAAAAATCATCCAATCAGAATCAAATAGCAATATGCGCATCATCAGCATATATCAAACCCTGGTACTGTGGAGAGAGTCAAGAACCAGGCAGAGAGGTCCAGATCATATCAGGCTTTATTCCACTCTCTCTCACATTTCTCTAGAAACACAAGTAACAAAAGAGTAGCAGATCTCAGGCACCTCTGCTCTTAAATAATACCACTCGGTCAGCCTTCTCTATGTGCTGCATTAACATCATAGCCTTTGTAATTCCCATTCTCTTTGTCACTGTTCACATCAACACACCATCCCCGCATCCACACACAAACCCCCCATGATGATTCCTTTTTGTCTTTCAGTCGGAGTGTAAATATACTGAGGTGGATTCCCACACCGCCCCCCCACAGACTCAGACTGAGCCTTGACCCTCATGTCCTTTGGGCTTCAGCTTACATCCATAGCGGCTGTAACGTGGGGTCTGCGGCTTCGAGGTTGGGAGTGCGTCCGTCTGTGGGGGGACATTGGGAGAGGGGAAAACATCATTAGCATGCCCTTGTGACTGATCTGACGAGTCATTTACCTGGGGAGTTCTCAGTGGGGGTCGTCCACGCCGAGGAGTTCGGGCCAACACCACTTGCTCGTCTGGTAACACGAAAGCGGGCTTAAGCCTGTCTATACAGACTGTTTCTCTGTGTCCCCCCTAAGTCTAACACAAAATGTTTCTCCCCGGGTTCCAGCACTCTGAACGGGCCATCGTAGGGCAGGTGCAAGGGGATCCGGTAGGCATCGTGCCTGACAAATATGAACAACACGTCCTTCAAGGCCTTTGGCACAAAAGCTCGCAGAAAACAGTGGTGGACCGGACTGGGTACCGTTCCTGCCACTGCGCTACGCAGTGAAAGCGGGGATGGATCGGTGTTCGGCGCGGGGCTGTCCGGCAAAAATTCCCCTGGGAGCCGCAGTGGCTGGGAAAAAACCAGCTCTGCTGGGGAGGCTGCCAAATCCTCCTTCGGTGCTGAACGCAATCCTAATAGAACCCACGGCAACCGGTCCACCCAATTTGCATCTGTAAGCGAAGCCCTGGGTGCTGCTTTAAGGGATCTATGGAAACACTCGCATAACCCATTGGCCTGTGGGTTGTACGCGGTCGTGCGATGAAGTGAGATGCCCAGGCTCCGGGCCATGGTGGACCAGAAGTCGGAAGCAAATTGCGGGCCCCTATCGGACGTGATATCCGAAGGGGCGCCAAAACGTGCCACCCGTGTCGTCAAAAAAGCGTGTGCAACTTCTGTGGACACGGTGGAAGCTAGCGGGACTGCTTCGGGCCAGTGCGTGGTGCAGTCCACCACTGTAAGGAGGTGTGTGAACCCTTGCGATGGCGGGAGGGGGCCCAAGAGGTCCATGTGAACGTGGTCAAACCGCTTAGCCGGGATATGAAACGGCTCCAAGGGGGCCTTTGTGTGCCTGTGCATTTTGGCTCGCTGGCACGCTAAGCAGGCTGCAGCCAACTCTTTCACCTGTTTGCACAGGCTCGGCCAGACGAACTTCGCTCCCACCATTTTGACTGACGCGCGCACTTCTGGGTGCGCCAGGGAGTGAACGACTCAAAAACGCGGCAGCACCAAGCGCGTGGGACCACCAGGTGCGGGCGGCCCGTGGAGACATCACAGATTGGGGGGGGGGGGGGCATCTTGCAGCACTCTGCTCTCCAGCCTTAACGCTGTTGGTCCAGACTGGAGCGCGCAAACATCCGCATCGCCGCTCTGCTCAGCGGCCATGGCCGTGTAATCTATCCCCACGTAGTATGGGGCCACTAATGCGTGCGAGAGGCAGTCCACCACCACATTGAGTTTACCGGCCACATGCTGAATGTCGGTTGTAAACTCCGAGAGCGCAGCCAGCTGTCTCTGCTGCCAGCCCGACCATGGTTCCGAAATCTTGGCCATCGCGTACGTTAGCGGCTTGTGGTCCACAAACGCAGTGAGGTGTGCCCTTCCGCCCAGAACTGGAAGTGGTGTATGGCCAGGTGGAGAGCCAGTAACTCTCTGTCGAACGTGCTGTATTTATGCTCACTGTCGCGCAAAGACCTGCTAAAAAAGGCGAGCAGCTGCCAAGAACCGGTGATGTGCTGCTCCACGACAGCCCCTATAGCCACGTCCGAGGCGTTAGTAGTGAGCGCTATCCAAGCCGCCGGGTCCGGGTGCGCCAGCAGTGCGGCGTTCGCCAGAGCTGTTTTAACCTCGGAAAACGCCTGCTCCCGCTCAGGAGTCCAGTCGACTCTGTCCGCTGGCTTCTGTTTCTTAAGGGCGGCGTACAACGGCTGCATGAGCTGGGCTACGCGGGGCAGGAAACGATTGTAGAAGTTAACCATCCTCAAAAATTCCTGCAGCGCCCTGACCGTCTGAGGCTGGGGAAAATTCGCCACGGCACGCACTTTGTCCGGCAAGGGTATCGCGCCCTCCGGTGAGATGCGGTGGCCCAAAAAATTGATCCCCACCACCCCAAACTGGCACTTTGCCGGGTTGATTATTAACCTGTGTTCCTCCAACCTCTGGAAAACTGCAACATCTTCTCCATCAATTTGACTGCCGACCCGTCTCCTAACTCGGAGCGCGTCAGGAGCCTTTCCGCTCTCTCACAGTCTGAGAGCGTGTAGCGCTGGGTCAGCGTGGTTTTGAGAGAACCGTATTTGTCACGGGCTGGGGGCTGTTGGAGCAGGATCGCCACCTGCTGAGTTGTGCGTGCATCCAGCGCTGTGACCACGTAGTAGTATCTGGTGTCATCTGCCATTACTCCCCGGAGCGCAAACTGAGCCTCGGTGTGGAGAAGCCAAGACTTCAGGTCGTGTAGCTAAAAGTCTGGGAGTTTGACTGAAACGGCGCACACGTTGCTGGCACTTCCCGTCCGGGTCGTCTCCGGGGTGTTTGCCTCGCGTTCCATTGTGCGTCAAGGGTCACCAGTGTGGAGAGAGTCAAGAACCAGGCAGAGAGGTCCAGATCATATCAGGCTTTATTCCACTCTCTCTCACATTTCTCTAGAAACACAAGTAACAAAAGAGTAGCAGATCTCAGGCACCTCTGCTCTTAAATAATACCACTCGGTCAGCCTTCTCTGTGTGCTGCATTAACATCAAAGCCTTTGTAATTCCCATTCTCTTTGTCACTGTTCACATCAACACACCACTCCCGCATCCACACACAAATCCCCCATGATGATTCCTTTTTGTCTTTCAGTCGGAGTGTAAATATACTGAGGTGGATTCCCACAGTACCAAGTTTCAAAACAATCAGAATAAAACTGTAGGAGAAGTTGATTTCACAAAAGAGGGACAGACATACAGACCGCCCCACCCCATAACCCCCCTTTGGTCTTTGTCACTCTCCCCTTTATTTTGTTATGGCTTTGGAGTCAGCCATGACAGTCTTCGACTCACAGGGAATAATAATGACAACAATTGAGGACAAAATGTTATGATTTGTTTGTTTAACCAGTTATTTTGCTCCGCTTGGAAAAATAGATCCCTTCTGAAAGGATTAATGGAAAGTTAGAGTGCCAAAATAATAATTCTGTAGGTAATCTCCCTTTATGCTCTACACATATTCCATACATAATCTGCTTGCATGCTTATGAGCAAATATGTGATACTAAACTCTGGTAAACTGGAATTGGGAAGAACTATAGAGCTCGAGCTCTCTCTCTTTTTATAGTCAGGTCTATCACATTAGTTACACACCCAAACCAACATTCTCACACACACTTTTGATAGTACATTTTAGGAGATCGGTAACGTGAATAGTGGATGGCCTGTTCACGTCAGAGCTAAACTGGCCAATCAGACGGTCGCGTACAAGCCCATCCTATTGTACGGGGGGGGTTGGTCAGACCCGCCAATCCAAGAAGATAAATATATGTCGCACCCGGAAGTCGTGGTCAGTGTGGCGACGCTCCAGAGGGTGCTGCGTCATGCTGCACCCAGCGCTGCTTGCTTTACTTGTGACTTCTAAATAAATGTTCCACCTTTAAACTGAAGAAATCTCTGGCTTGTTCTTGGATCTTTCAATCAAAGAATCGGATATTTTTCTAACAAACTGGTGCCAGTGACCCGGACTGAAACTATTCTGAGGCAAGCCTGAACTCAAGAAATCGGAAGGACCCTTTTGCAGACAGCGGTGGTGCCTGAACAAAAAAAAAAAAAAGGTAAGCAGAAAACCTTTTTTATACAAATTTCTGCATTTGGCCATTTTAAATTTACAGTTGTCTGATTAAGGGGTATATCCAATCTCCAAATTTTATCATTTGGTTGGGAGTCACATGTAAAGCCTAAACAAATAGTCAAATAGTTTGAAAAGTTAAAAGGGAAGTGCACATGTTCTATTTTCAGTCTGAGGTAGAACGGTCACGATCATAGACATACAATTCACGGGTGTATGGTCTATCAAATAAAACATTTTGGAGTCAGTCTGAACCAAAATGACAAGACTTAGGAGCCAGGGTGACTAATAATCACCCAGGTACGTCTCCTCAAATGAAAAGAGCCAGGTTTTAGTAACCTGATGCCGGGGGGAGCCATTGAAAGTGTTCGACCCGATGCCACTGTGGAGCGAAGCCACGATCGTTTAATCTGCTGGACACATGGCACCGCTTGTACTCGGGGCTGAAAGAAGCCCCCTGTGAAAGTGTCCTCTGTGTATCAGAGTTAGTCACGGCACTGCTTGTGCTTGGGGGACCTGCCGAGGCCTCAGCGAAAGTGTCCTCTGTCTAACAAAAGTTAAACGGATCGGTGAGATTTTGGGATGCAGTCTGTACCCAAAACTTAATAAGACTTAGGGGCAACGGCCGTGCCAGTCTTCTCAAATGAAAATAGTCAGGATTAGAACCTGATGCCGTTAAGGAACGATACCACATAGGTGAAGTATTTCGGATGCAGTCTGTGCCGGAATAACGAGACTCAGTGAACAGCAGAATCAACCGTGTTCGTCTCCTCAAATATGGGAACTAGGGTTAGCCTGGTCCTGGAAATTTTGGTTGCAGTCTGTGCTGAAATAAGAGACTTAGGGAAAAGCGGAATCAACTGTGTTCGTCTCCTCAAATAATGGTGCCGTACTGAAAAAAAAGAGGTAAATGCCGCTTATTTTTTCTTTTACGAGTAAGGAAGATCTGCAATGCAAGAATCTTTTTACATCAATAGTGAACAAAGGTACTCCAATACTTTATAAGAATCTCAAAATTTAAATCATGAGTGAGTAATGTAGCAAGCAGCCATAATAATAATGATTTATGAGAAAATGAGTACATGCAAATCTGTGGCATATTCTCCATATTGTGCATACGGATGTTTTTGTTAATTTTGTGTCTTTAGGGGATAAAAGTGTGGTTTGAGAAATACCGGGGGTGGAAATATCTATTAAACTTTTCCTATAGTATGATTTAACTAATGGCACTCTTTTGACCGCACTCTTTTGACCACATAGCTAGAACAAAGGCCAGTGTGTGTTTTTCCACAAAGGAGTGAGGTAATTGAGATTGGTAAAACAGATTACTGAGAGGAGATTATTTGAGATAATAGTATTAAAATGAAGCACTAAATTAAAGTTGTAAGGCTATTCTGTCATGTTTACAGCTGAAGTTAAGGAGGCAATGCTCCATTTTCTAAAAAAAAAAAAAAAAAAGTGGTTGGTTTGTATACAATAGGCTCCGAGGCCATTTTGTGCAATCAGAGGCGGCCATCTTGCATTCACTGCGCATATGCATGAGAACGCCATCTTGAACCACCTTCAAGCTGTGGCACAGTGCCTCCATCGTGTGGCCAAATATAGGAAGTGCACTATTTCACAAAATTACTGCCAATAAGAACTTAAATCTTAAAGCGAGGTAGTCGGATCCGGGAAAAAATTTTTTTGCGTGCATGGAAAGAAAATCCTATACACACATATAGCATGAGTGTCTGCGAGTGTGAATGACCTGTTCCATGAGAAAATGTACGTTTTTTGGTCCATGGCTGTTTACATCGGCCAGGATACTTCGTACGCTGATGGGCCGTAGGGATCCCGTATTTTACATCCGGAAAAAAACAGTGAAAAGGGAACAGCAGGAAGAGCCATAGTATCATCGTCTAATCGTTTTATAACACATTTCACAACTAATAATAGTAACATTTCCACAAAAAACGTGCTACATTAACAACACGATCGCATTTTGCACATGGTTCGCTCTCCAGCTGCGGTTCCGAGAAGTAAACAAATGCCGGGACGCTTGAATTCTTTCATCCCGAAAATATCATTTTTGAATATTAATTACAGCTAAACGGGAGCAGTTTCGATGCCGAAATTTCACATACAAATCCTAATATACGTGTTCTATACACCATCAGCTTTTGGGAATCCGACTACCTCGCTTTAATGATAAATTTGGAACCTTGTCTCTCTGGCTGAAAGGAAAGCTTTAAGGTCGTGCACGGCAAAATAAAGTCCTCCCGCGCCCGCCTATTTGGGTTTGTTTGTAGTGAGGCAAAAGCATGCCCACTCAGCTTGGACAGAAAAGGCTCACCTTTAAATTAGGCAGAGGGAGGTATATGAATAATAACTATTCCTACTTATACAATAAAACTGGAGAATAGGGAGATTTATTCCTCAGTAAAACTGTAGGAAATCCTAGGTGGACACTATATAAAGGTGAGATAATTTAAATGAAAAATGGAAAATTGCAGATTGGAACAGATAAGTAAATATATAAATGAATAAAATTAAATAAATGAATAGGAGTTTTTGTTGTGGAGCTGAACCTTGTGGAAGTGAGAGTCAGCAGAAAATGGAAAGGGAAATTTGTTCTTTGAGAAAATTGAAAACTGATGAAATGTTAAAGTTTTGTGCAGGACATAAGACAAAATATGGAGAAACGACTGGAGGAAGGAAAGAAAAAAAATGTAACGTAAGAATAAGAGACTTATGCTGCAATGGTGAGAACAAACGCAAAATAATCAATAAACACCATAGAACAGAAAAGGACAAAAACACGCTGTTTAATAGCCTGTCTGTTTCTCTCCATTAAATCTGAGATGATTGTGGTCTGAGAAGATGGTGGCTGTGGACACTCCTCCCCCAACAGCTGCCCCTGGAATTGGCTGCGTCCACCCTCCCCCTCCACGCCATCGCCTAGACCCCCTCCTCCTTCCGCAACAACAGTACAAAGGGACACCGAAAGAATGGTCAAAGAGGAACAATTGAGCACATGTAAGTACACTATTGTTGCTTTCCATATCAGAGACGTGCCAAGACCACATACTGAGCAAACCCAATACATGACCAATCTTCAAAAAGGCCATACCGATGCCCCACCTAATTTGCCCTATCAGTATCAGCTGTAGGGCCACAGGAGGTCAGAGTTTTAATAATAGAGTCAGAGGCCCCCATGGGACTAATACTTCCTATGTTAGCAAGTTGGCCACTGAGCTCAAACACCCACAAGGGCACCCGGGGCGGGTCCGCCAATTAGCAACACAATGTGTATCATCCCCTACAGGATGTTGAAAAAGAACGGCTTTGATATTAAGCCGTTCTGTTTCAAAGGGGGAGAGTGGGACAGGAACGGATAGAAAAGTTACTAAGTCATTAAGGTTTACTGTCTTGAAGTCTGAAGTTAGGCATTTTGTGAGTTGGCATCCTCTTTTTTTTGTAATTAAAGTTTTTATTGACTTTATACAGGATGGTACTACACATACTGATCTTCCAGGTATCACATCAGTCTCCAAAAAGGGTAAATAAATAAGGAAAATTTTTATATATATATATACAGTGGGGCAAAAAAGTATTTAGTCAGCCACCAATTGTGCAAGTTCTCCCACTTAAAAGATGAGAGAGGTCTCCAATTTTCATCATAGGTATACCTCAACTATGAGAGACAAAATGAGAAAAAAAAATCCAGAAAATCACATTGAAGGATTTTTAATGAATTAATTGATAAATTCTTTGGTAAAGTAAGTATTTGGTCACCTACAAACAAGCAAGAATTCTGGCTCTCACAGACCTGTAACAACTTCTTTGAGAGGCTCTGTCCTCCACTCGTTACCTGTATTAATGGCACCTGTTTGAATTCATTATCAGTATAAAAGACACCTGTCCACAACCTCAAACAGTCAGACTCCAAACTCCACTATGGCCAAGACCAAAGAGCTGTCAAAGGACACCAGAAACAAAATTGTAGACCTGCACCAGGCTGGGAAGACTGAATCTGCAATAGGTAAGCAGCTTGGTGTGAAGAAATCAACTGTGGGAGCAATTATTAGAAAATGGACGACATATAAGACCACTGATAATCTCCCTCAATCTGGGGCTCCACGCAAGATCTCACCCCGTGAGGTCAAAATGATCATGGGAACAGTGAGCAAAAATCCCAGAACCACACGGGGGGACCTAGTGAATGACCTGCAAACAAAGGCTACATCAGTAACACACTACGCTGCCAGGGACTCAAATCCTGCAGTGCCAGACGTGTCCCCCTGCTTAAGCCAGTACATGTCCAGGCCCGTCTGAAGTTTGCTAGAGAGCATTTGGATGGTCTAGAAGAGGATTGGGAGAATGTCATATGGTCAGATTCCAAAGTTCCAAAATAGAACTTTTTGGTAAAAACTCAACTTGTCGTGTTTGGAGGAGAAAGAACACCATACCTACTGTGAGGCACGGGGGTGAAAACATCATACTTTGGGGCTGTTTTTCTGCAAAGGGACCAGGACGACTGAGCCGTGTAAAGGAAGGAATGAATGGGGCCATGTATCCTGAGATTTTGAGTGAAAACCTCTTTCCATCAGCAAGGGCATTGAAGAAGAAATGTGGCTGGGTCTTTCAGCATGACAATGATCCCAAACACACTGCCCGGGCAACGAAGGAGTGGCTTCGTAAGAAGCATTTCAAGGTTCTGGAGTGGCCTAGCCAGTCTCCAGATCTCAACCCCATAGAAAATCTTTGGAGGGAGTTGAAAGTCCGTGTTGCCCAGCGACAGCCCCAAAACATCACTGCTCTAGAGGAGAGCTGCATGGAGGAATGGGCCAAAATACCAGCAAAAGTGTGTGAAAACCTTGTGAAGACTTGCAGAAAACGTTTGACCTCTGTCATTGCCAACAAAGGGTATATAACAAAGTATTGAGATGAACTTTTGTTATTGACCAAATACTTATTTTACCGAGGAATTTACCAATTAATTCATTAAAAATCCTTCAATGTGATTTTCTGGATTTTTTTTTTCTTATTTTGTCTCTCATAGTTGAGGTATACCTATGATGAAAATTGGAGACCTCTCTCATCTTTTAAGTGGGAGAACTTGCACAATTGGTGGCTGACTAAATACTTTTTTTCCCCATTATATATACTGTATATATATATATATATATATATATATATATATATATATATATACTGTATACTGTATATATATATATATATATATATATATATACTGTATACTGTATATATATATACTATCGTTCAAAAGTTTGGGGTCACTTAGAAATTTCCTTATTTTTGAAAATAATGAAATAATTAATAATTTTTTTTTTCCACAATATCTTTATTGAAACTTTTTTTTTTTTAAACAAACATGATACAAACAATCAAACACTAACACTAAAGTACTACAAAAAAAAAATGCACTAAAAAACACCAACAACCACCAACAAAATCAAATCTTCAACAATACTCCTCTGTTTAGTCTAGACAATCCAACACATACAAGTATACATATTATGTTCACCAGTTTGGAATTTACAAGGTCCACACATATCATTCACCTTCTTCTTCAAGAGTTATGTTTAAATTTTTTACATAATCAATAAAAGGTCTCCATATATTCTCAAACACAATTTCCTTTGATTTCAGTATATATGTTATTCTTTCTAATGGAAGGTTTGTTAACATCTGTCTTAACCACTGAGTCACATCTGGTCTATGAGTCTTTTTCCATAATAGTGCAATACATTTTTTGGCATTAAGCAAACTGAGGTCTATGAATGTTCTTTCACTTTTATTAAAATTATGCTTTTCTGGGTACAGACCCAACAAAAACAGTTTAGGATTCAATATGATTTGTTTTGAGATTATTTTTTCAATTGTTACCCTCACCTCTTCCCAAAACATTCTTATTAATCTACATTCCCATACACAATGAAATAGAGTTCCTTTACTTTCCATACATTTTGTGCACGTATCTGGTATATTTTTGTTATATCTATTTAACTCCTCCGGTGTAACATACATCCGCATTAACCATTTGAAATGTATCAATTTAAGGCGTACATTTATTGATTTGGTTTGAGCTTCTGTACAAGCCAATTCCCATTGTTCCTCTGAAATTTCAGTTTGCAGATCTTCTTTCCAGTAGTTTAATCTTTTCAGTGAATTTTCACTTGAAAATAGTGTCAATGAGTTATAAAACTCTGAAATAATACCCTTTCTTTTACTATCTTTCGTCAACATTTTTTCCAAGGATGAATAGATAGGTCGAGTGAGAGCTTTATTTTGATTTGATCGAATAAAGTTTCTAAGTTGAAGATATTTAAAAAAATGTGTTCTATTGAGATTAAATTTGATCCTCAACTCTTCAAAAGACATTATGTTTTCTGCACATGGCAAATATAAATCCTGAATCTTTTGTATCCCTTTTAAATTCCATACTTTAAATACAGCGTCCGCTCTCCCTGGTTTAAAATATTGATTACCCCATATTGGACTAAATTGTGACAATAACTGTGGTTCTTTTAAATAGTTTTTAGCTTCACACCATATTTTGATCATATGCTTTACAAATGGATTTTTAACTTGTTTTTGTAATTTTTTTGCCGAATCTGAGTATATGAATATGGGAAGAGGTAAAGGTAAATTGTATGATTCCATTTCAGTCCAGTGAGGGAGATCATTTGATGAAAAATAATATGTCATAGACCTCAGTTGTGCCGACCAATAATACAACATAAAATTTGGACATTTCAGACCTCCACGATCAAATGGTAAATATAATAAAGACAGACGTAATCTAGCCCTCCTGTTGTTCCATATAAATTCCACTAACTTTTTTTTAATTCTTGAGAATAAATCTAAAGGTGGTGGTAAGGGAATGTATTGAAATAAATAAAGTATTTTAGGTAAGATATTACTTTTAAGTATATTAATTCTCCCGATCATCGACATTGGTAGTGACATCCATCTCTGAAGTAACTCATCAATATCTGTCATTAAGGCTTCATAATTGACACTGGCGACTGATTCTAGCTTAGGCACAATTTGGATTCCTAAATATTTGAACTGATTTACAACATTGAATTGATTTACCTCAGGGGCTGGGTAATTTCTCTGGGTCTCATTTAGCATTAATATTGAAGATTTAGTTTTATTTATTTTATATCCTGATATTTCCCCAAAATTCTTTATTAAATTCAACAAGGTCGGAATTGATTTTTTAAGATTCGACATAAACAAAATTATGTCATCGGCATACAGGGAGATTTTATGTTCTGTTGGTCCAACTTTAATTCCATATATTTGTGACTGTAGACGTATCGCCATCGCTAAAGGTTCAATTGCCATAGTAAACAGTAAAGGTGAAAGTGGACAGCCTTGTCGACATCCTCTATTGATTTTTATTGATTTTGAAATATTGTTATTTGTTAGAATTTCTGCAGTAGCATTATTATATATTATCTGAACCCATTTTATGAAATTATTTCCAAGTCCAAACCTTTGTAAGACTTCAAAAAGAAAGGGCCATTCAACTCTATCAAAGGCTTTTTCGGCATCCAGTGATAAGAGAGCTGTATCCGGTGCTTCTTTATTAGAATAAATAATATTAAATAGTCTTCTTACATTATGGAAGCCTTGTCTTCCCTTTATAAGATAAGATAAGATAAGATAAGCCTTTATTAGTCCCACAACGGGGAAATTCCAGGATTGCAACAGCACAGGGATAGCAACACTCAGAGCAACAATCAGAAGGCAAGAAAAAAAACAAGCAAGCAAGAGCAGCTAATATACATATGTACATATTACTATAAAATATATATATACACACACACACACACAGACACACAGTGCAGAGCATTGTAGCTGGATGGAATAAATATATGAATATATGAACACACAGTGCAGAGCATTGTAGCTAGATGGAATAAATATGTAAATATATAAACACCCACAGTACGGAGCATTGCAGCTAGGTGGAATAAATATGCAAGTATATAAACACACACAGTGCGGAGCAATGTAGCTAGATGGAATAATATGTAGATATATAAAAACACAGTGCGGAGCATTGTAGTTAGATGGAATAAATATATAGATATATAAATATAAACACACCCAGTGCTGAGCATTGTAGCTAGATGGAATAAATATATAGATATATAAATATAAACACACCCAGTGCAGAGCATTGTAGCTAGATGGAATAAATATGTAAATATATAAACACACACAGTGCAGAGCATTGTTGCTAGGTGGGATGAAACAGCATAACCGTCTATTTAGTTATCCTACATGGTATGATTATGTGCCCATACATATTCTCACCCTCCATAGCGACCGGTATGTTCCTAGTTGTATGCCGGAGAGGACCATTGTGTAAGTCTATTGCATCTTTTGCATTCAAAAAACTATTAGTTTGTTACGTCTTTTTGCTATCTCTGCGAGCAGCCCTGCTTAGGTTGTACAGTCTGACAGCCGTTGGTAGGAAGGACCTACGAAACCTCTCGGTTGTGCACCTGGGATGATGTAGTCTGCTGCTAAATGAGCTCCTCAGTGCATCCAGTATGTCCTGCATAGGGTGGAACTCGGACTCCAGCAGAGATGACAGTTTAGCCACCGTCCTTCTCTCTCCTATCTCCTCCATCGGATCAAGGCGCTGCCCCAGGACAGAGCTAGCTTTCTTAATCAGTTTGTTCAGTCTCTTCCTATCGACTGCAGTAATGCCACTGCCCCAGCAGACCACTCCAAAAGTGATGGCTGATGCCACCACCGTGTCATAGAATGACTTCAGCAGCGCCCCTTGTACACCAAAAGACCTGAGTCTCCTCAGCAGGAACAGCCTGCGCTGTCCCTTCTTGTAGAGTGTGTCAGTATTGTGTGACCAGTCTAGTTTATTGTTCAGATGAATACCCAGGTACTTGTAGGATGTCACCATCTCGATGTCTGTTCCCTGTATATTTACTGGTGCTGTGAGGGGCTGCCCATGCCTGCGGCAGTCCACCACCAGCTCCTTAGTTTTCCTCGCGTTGATCTGGAGGCAGTTCCGATGGCACCAGTCCACAAAGTCCTGGATAAGCCCTCTGTACTCAGCTTCATCTCCGCTGGAGATGAGACCAACGATCGCAGAGTCATCAGAGAACTTCTGTAGATGGCAATGTGTTGTGTTGTGTGAGAAGTCCGCAGTATAAAGAGTGAACAGGAAGGGAGCCAGCACCGTTCCCTGGGGGGCCCCCGTGCTACTGATGATCGTGTCGGAAACACAGTCCCGGGTTCTCACAAACTGAGGCCGGTTCGTGAGGTAGTCCAGGATCCATGATGACAGGTGCTGGTCCACCCCTGCGCGCAGCAGCTTGTCCTTCAGGATCATCGGTTGGATGGTGTTGAAAGCACTGGAGAAGTCAAAGAACATGATCCTCACCATATTCCCGGGCTTCTCCAGGTGGGACAGAGAACAGTGAAGGAGGAAGATCACCGCATCCTCCACCCCAATGCCATGCTGGTAGGCGAACTGGAGTGGATCCATCGCTGGTTCCACCAGGGGGCGGAGATGAGCAAGGAGCAGTCTCTCCAGGGTCTTCATCAAGTGGGACGTCAAGGCCACCGGTCTGAAGCTGTTCAGGTCTTTGGGGTGGGAAGTTTTTGGTACAGGTACCACACAAGATGTTTTCCACAGCTGTGGTACCCTCCCCAGTTTCAGGCTCATGGTGAAGATATATGTCACAATCCCACACAGCTGGTCTGCACAGGACTTGAGGAGCTTTGCGCTGATGCCGTCCGGTCCCGACGCCTTCCTCGCCTTGATCTTCCTCAGCTCCGTCCTCACCTGGGTCTTGGTCAGGGTCAGGATGGGGGGCTGTGTGTTGGGAGTGGGGGGGGGGGTGTCGGTGGAGTGGGGAGTGGGTAGCAGGACTTGATTTCTTAGAGGCAGCAGTGGTTGTTGTGCAGACAGGGGGGAGGGCGGTTGGTCAAATCTATTGAAAAACAGATTCAGGTTGTTCGCCCACTCCCTGCCCCCCGTGGCCTGGGGGGAGGTATTCTGGAGCCCCGAGATGGTTTTGAGGTTTCTCCAGACCCCGCTGATGTCGCTCTGTTGCAGCTTGTCCTCCATCTTCTTCCTGAAGCTGTCCTTGCCTTCTCTGATCTTTCTCCTCAGCTCCCTCTGTACGGACTTCAGCATCTCCCTGTTCCCCGACCTGAAGATCCTCTTCTTCTCTCTCAGAAGTGTTTTTATCTCAGGGTTGATCCAGGGTTTGTTGTTTGAGTGACGCTGTATGGTCTTGGTGGGAACGGATTTGTCCACACAGAAGCTGAGGTAGCCCGTGAAGGTGTGAATGAGGCCATCGATGTCCTCACCATGTGGATCGCAGAGCTGCTTCCAGGCAGTGGCTTCAAAACAGTCCTTTAGAGTGTCCATTGTCTCCTCAGACCATAACTCCACAGTGTGCATGGCCGGAGGTTGTCTGTGCACTAGGGGTTTGTACACCGGTCGGAGATGAACCAAGTTGTGATCCGATCTCCCAAGTGGGGGGAGTTGTGATGAGGTGTACGCCTCCTTAGTGTTTGCGTAGAACAAATCCAGTGTTTTATTGTCTCTAGTGTGGCATGTGACATACTGGGTGAAAGTGGGCAGAATGGGAGACAGTGAAACGTGGTTGAAATCGCCTGAGATGAGGAGAAGAGCATCTGGGTGTTCTGTCTGCAGCCTGCTGGTTACTGAATGGAAGACGTCACGCGCTGTCCCAGCGTTCGCCGTCGGATTTGCATAAACAACAATGCAGATCACGTGTGAGTGTTCTCTCGGGAGATATGTAGGCCTCATGCTAACAGCTAGCAACTCAATGTCTTTGCTGCAGTGTCGTTGTTTAACAGTGATATGTCCCGGTCTGCACCAGTTGTTGTTAACATACATTATCACTCCACCGCCCCTAGTTTTGCCACTCTCTGGTGTTCGGTCAGCTCGTATCATGTGAAAACCCTCCAGCTCAATGTTAGCATCTGCTGCTAGTTCAGTTAGCCACGTCTCAGTAAACAAAAGGAGAGAGCACTCCCGGTAAGTGCTATCATAACGGGAGATAGCCGCTAGCTCATCTAACTTTCCCAGTATCGACCGTACATTTCCCATGACAACAGATGGAAGGGAGGGTCTGTACCTTATATTTTTTGTCCTCCGCCTTACTCCAGCCTGGCAGCCGCGGCGTTTTCGCCTCAGTTCTCTCGGTATGTCGAGTTTTTCCAGTGGGACCGGGTGGCGGTTAAATGCTAGCAGCTCTTCCCTGTTGTATCGGATCCTGCTATAAACAGTGGCTCCGTCCACCGGCTCAGGAGACATTTGGGACGATCTGTGTGTCCGTGATATAAGTGGGGTGAAAAAAAAAAAAGTGATCAAAAGAGAGAGGAAGGGAAAAAAAAACTCGGAATCGAGCCGCTGTTGCAAAAGGCAGCCGACTGGTGTGGCGCCGAGAGATGAAAGCCATATAAAGCCATTCTGATCTCGATTAATAATATTTGGTAAAATTTCTTGTATTCGTCTTGCTAAAATTTTACAAATTATCTTAAGGTCGGCATTTAATAGGCTTATTGGTCTCATATTTTCACATTTATTAGAGGGCTTACCTGGTTTTGGCAAAAGTATAATTAAGGCATTATTCATATATGATGGTAAATTACTATTTTGAAATGCTTCTAAAACCATTTCCAAAAAAGGTTTTGTTAATTTATTCTTAAATTTTTTATAAAGGTCAACTGGAAGACCATCTGGTCCTGCACTTTTTCCTGATTTCATATTATCAATGGCTAGTCCAACTTCTTCTTGACTAATTTTAGACTCCAGTATCTCCCTATTTTCATTTGGAATACACGGTATAAATAGTTCATTCAAAAACCCATGTAGTTTTGTTAAGTCAGATTCATTTTTGGTATCATATAATTTTTCATAGTAATCTCTAAAGGCTCTACTAATTTCTGAAGGATCTATAACTACCTGTCCGTTACTTATAATACTGGTAATTGGTGTTTTAGATTCTAATTGTTTAATCTGCCATGCCAATAACTTTCCTGATTTTTCACCTTGTTCATAAAAAGATTGTTTCAATCTTAGAAGACTCGAGGCAGCTCTATTCGCTGATTTTTTGTCATATTCAGCTCTCAAAATCAGTAATTCGTTCTCCAACCTTGGATCTCTTCCTGCATATACTCTTTCTTGAAGAATTTTTATTTTATGTTCCAATTGGACTCTCTCCTCTCGAGTCTTCTTAGATTTTGAACCTGTATAACTAATAATATGTCCCCTAATAAAAGCTTTGAAAGCCTCCCACTTTACACATGCTGATGTTTGTGTAGTATTGATATCAAAGAACTCATCTATCTGTTTTTCTATATACTTAACAAATTCCTCATCCTGAAGCCATTTATGCTGAAATTGCCATCTACCTGGTTCCTTTGTCAATTTCTTATCTACATACATTAGACAGCAGGGTGCATGATCAGAGATCACGATATTATCATAAAAACAGTTTTGAATCTTGGACCTTAATTCTGTGGAGATCAAAAAATAATCTATACGTGAGAATGTCTTGTAGGTATTGGAATAACAAGAGTATGCTTTAACTTGTGGTTTCATTTCTCTCCATATATCTATCAATTTCAATTCTTTCATAAAATGATTAATGGTCATCCTACATCCATTGTGCGTACAGTCCAGTCCTGTTGATCTATCTATACTGGGATTCAATGTACAATTAAAATCCCCTGCTATTATATGTTGCCCTGTAAGTGATGATAAGATAAGAAATAAATTGGCAAAGAACTTTTGATCATCTATATTGGGACCATATAAGTTCACCAAATTTATGTTTTCTAATAGCAAAGATCCTTGAATGATTACATATCTTCCAAATTTGTCTCCAATTACATTTTTCACTTGAAATGGGACTGATTTATGTATGAGAGTCATAACTCCCCTGGCTCGGGATGAAAATGATGAGGTGAAAACATTTCCTTGCCATCTTGCCACCTTGCCATGAGGAAGGCGTCGGGACCGGACGGCATCAGCGCAAAGCTCCTCAAGTCCTGTGCAGACCAGCTGTGTGGGATTGTGACGTATATCTTCAACATGAGCCTGAAACTGGGGAGGGTACCACAGCTGTGGAAAACATCTTGTGTGGTACCTGTACCAAAAACTTCCCACCCCAAAGACCTGAACAGCTTCAGACCGGTGGCCTTGACGTCCCACTTGATGAAGACCCTGGAGAGACTGCTCCTTGCTCATCTCCGCCCCCTGGTGGAACCAGCGATGGATCCACTCCAGTTCGCCTACCAGCATGGCATTGGGGTGGAGGATGCGGTGATCTTCCTCCTTCACCGTTCTCTGTCCCACCTGGAGAAGCCCGGGAATATGGTGAGGATCATGTTCTTTGACTTCTCCAGTGCTTTCAACACCATCCAACCGATGATCCTGAAGGACAAGCTGCTGCGCGCAGGGGTGGACCAGCACCTGTCATCATGGATCCTGGACTACCTCACGAACCGGCCTCAGTTTGTGAGAACCCGGGACTGTGTTTCCGACACGATCATCAGTAGCACGGGGGCCCCCCAGGGAACGGTGCTGGCTCCCTTCTTGTTCACTCTTTATACTGCGGACTTCTCACACAACACAACACATTGCCATCTACAGAAGTTCTCTGATGACTCTGCGATCGTTGGTCTCATCTCCAGCGGAGATGAAGCTGAGTACAGAGGGCTTATCCAGGACTTTGTGGACTGGTGCCATCGGAACTGCCTCCAGATCAACGCGAGGAAAACTAAGGAGCTGGTGGTGGACTGCCGCAGGCATGGGCAGCCCCTCACAGCACCAGTAAATATACAGGGAACAGACATCGAGATGGTGACATCCTACAAGTACCTGGGTATTCATCTGAACAATAAACTAGACTGGTCACACAATACTGACGCACTCTACAAGAAGGGACAGCGCAGGCTGTTCCTGCTGAGGAGACTCAGGTCTTTTGGTGTACAAGGGGCGCTGCTGAAGTCATTCTATGACACGGTGGTGGCATCAGCCATCACTTTTGGAGTGGTCTGCTGGGGCAGTGGCATTACTGCAGCCGATAGGAAGAGACTGAACAAACTGATTAAGAAAGCTAGCTCTGTCCTGGGGCAACGCCTTGATCCGATGGAGGAGATAGGAGAGAGAAGGACGGTGGCTAAACTGTCATCTCTGCTGGAGTCCGAGTTCCACCCTATGCAGGACATACTGGATGCACTGAGGAGCTCATTTAGCAGCAGACTACATCATCCCAGGTGCACAACCGAGAGGTTTCGTAGGTCCTTCCTACCAACGGCTGTCAGACTGTACAACCTAAGCAGGGCTGCTCGCAGAGATAGCAAAAAGACGTAACAAACTAATAGTTTTTTTTTTTTTTTTTTTTTTTTTTTTTTTTTTTGAATGCAAAAGATGCAATAGACTTACACAATGGTCCTCTCCGGCATACAACTAGGAACATACCGGTCGCTATGGAGGGTGAGAATATGTATGGGCACATAATCATACCATGTAGGATAACTAAATAGACGGTTATGCTGTTTCATCCCACCTAGCAACAATGCTCTGCACTGTGTGTGTTTATATATTTACATATTTATTCCATCTAGCTACAATGCTCTGCACTGGGTGTGTTTATATTTATATATCTATATATTTATTCCATCTAGCTACAATGCTCCGCACTGTGTTTTTATATATCTACATATTATTCCATCTAGCTACATTGCTCCGCACTGTGTGTGTTTATATACTTGCATATTTATTCCACCTAGCTGCAATGCTCCATACTGTGGGTGTTTATATATTTACATATTTATTCCATCTAGCTACAATGCTCTGCACTGTGTGTTCATATATTCATATATTTATTCCATCCAGCTACAATGCTCTGCACTGTGTGTCTGTGTGTGTGTGTGTGTATATATATATTTTATAGTAATATGTACATATGTATATTAGCTGCTCTTGCTTGCTTGTTTTTTCTTGCCTTCTGATTGTTGCTCTGAGTGTTGCTATCCCTGTGCTGTTGCAATCCTGGAATTTCCCCGTTGTGGGACTAATAAAGGCTTATCTTATCTTATCTTATCTTATCTTATCTTGCTCTATTAGATGAGTTTCTTGTAAAAACACAATTTTTGAACCCATGTCTTTTATTTTATTCATAACTTGTTTAAGTTTTTTTAAATTTTGTAGACCTCTGCAATTCCATGAAGTTAAATTAAGATTAACGCTTTGATTTATAATCAATAGGGAGTTTGGGATTACCTTGCAGTGTAAACATGCTCAAACAGAAAAGCAAAAAAATGAGTGGTTGAACATTCACCCTACAAACTACACACAAACAAATTCCCCCTTCCCACATTTGTGGCAATCCCCCCAAAAGCAAAAGAAAAATTCCGTCTCCCGATATAGCCATCGACCGTTCCACACCCACGAGGATCAGCCAAAGCCACTCCTTCTTCATCCTCCCAATCACCCTAACTCTACTGCTTTTAATAACGTAACATTAACTCTCTTCTGTAATTTTCCAATTTAACTCCAAAAATTTTTTAGCAATTTTGTACTTTTTTTTTTTTTAATATGTAATACATTCTATATTTTGTAATCTTGTTATATGCTTCTAATCAGTTAAATGCTCAAATATTCTACCCTATATTCTGTTCATGCTTAGCTCCCACCAGTCTCTTCCTGGATCTTCTTGATGAGCTCCTGCGCCTCCTCGGGGGTCTTGAAGATGCGTGTTCTGCCCTCATATGTGACCAGAAGTCTTGCAGGGTGAATCACTCCATGACGAATCTCAAGGTTGCGCAGTTCTTTGCGGATGGGGTCAAACTGCTTCCTTAATTGTTGGATTCCTGAGGCCAGATCTGGGTAGAACCGCACCTGCTGATCTTGGTATTTAATTTCTCCTTTGGCCCGCACCGCGTTGGAGATCGTCATCCTGTCTCTGTAGCTGAGAAACTTCATAATTAGCGTCCTCGGTGCTGCCTTGTTACCTCTCGGTGGGCCAATTCGGTGGGAGCTTTCCAAGACGACTGATGATTTTAGCTCCGCGTTGTTCAGCGCCTCCGGGATCCACCCCTCCAAAAAGGAGCATGAATCACGACCTTCGGCTCCCTCCGGTAAACCCACCAGCCTCAGGTTGTTCCTTCTGGACCGAGATTCCAAGTCCAGAATGCTATTTTCCAGATCTTTATTTTTTTTTTCCAAAGTGCGCACCTTTATTTGAAGTCCGCTGATTTCATCCTCCGCACTTGAAACACGAAGCTCCGCCTGCGTCACTCGCTCCACGCAGTCACCCAACTCCTTTCTCATTGCATCCAACGCTGCCATAATCCCATCAAGTTTAGCGGAAAAGTCTGCTCTCATTGAGCTAATGGCAGCCAGCACTGCACCTGTGCCGCCATCGTCAGCAGCAGCAGTTACCGCACCACCGCTAGTTTCATCCGCCATATCCGCAGCTTTTTCTACTGCGCCACAAACTTTAAAGTCCGTTAATTTGGACTGCTTCGGCGATTCAATTTTTCCCCCTCCTGATTTCCCAGCCTTAGTCTTCACCGCCATATCCTCACCCAAACGCTGGGAAAAGTTCTGTTCCAAATGAGAGAGTTATTTGCTGAATTTTTATTTCCAGGGGCAGAGCAGAGTGATACGTGTCCTTCTAGGCGGCCGCCATAACCGGAAGTCCGAAATAATTAATAATTAATTAATAATTAATTAATAAATAATTATCTTCATTAATAATTAAAGTTATCAATGAAGATAACTTTAAACTAATCAGAAATACACTCTATACATTGCTAATGTGGTAAATGATTATTATAGCTGCAAATGTCTGGTTTTTGGTGCAATATCTACATAGGTATATAGAGGCCCGTTTCCAGCAACTATCACTCCGGTGTTCTAATGGTACGATGTGTTTGCTCATTGCGTCAGAAGGCTAATGGATGATTAGAAAACCCTTGTGCAATCATGTTAGGTCTGCAATGCTGTAATTGCTGCAAATGGAGGATTCTTTGACGAAAGCAAAGTTTGAAGGAAAAAATTATTATTTCAAATACAAATCATTATTTCTAACATTGTCAATGTCTTGACTATATTTTCTATTCATTTTACAACTCGTGGTGGTAAATAAGTGTGACTTTTCATGAAAACACAACATAATAGTCTGGGTGACCCCAAACTTTTGAACGGTAGTGTATATATATATATATATATATATATATATATATATATATATATATATATATATATATATATACACTGTATATGTGGCTGATTACAAAGCAAGGATAACCATATCATATCATATCAGTGAGGGAAGGCAATAACTCCAAGAGAAAAAAAAAAACAGGGAAAGAGAGAAAGACGGGCCTTCATTAAGGGATTGAGTTGTAAGCCAAGGAGATAAAATTCCAAAAGTCTCTCCATATTGGTCCCTTAGTGTGATTTCCATCAGTCCTCCTATTCAACATGGACTCATATGAGGCAGTCTTTATCATATAGCTAACCCATTCTTCCATTCTAGGGGGTTCGATTGATTTCCAGTGAGAAAGTATACGTAGTTCTGGCTGCTGTAGTTAGTCCAATCATGACCACTGAGAATTCTTCTTTCGATAAAATAGGTACTTGGGATTTGTCTCCAAGTAGACACATTCTTGGTGACAATGGGAGTGTCTTGCCCAACCACTCACCCATATGTCTGAGATTTTTAGTCCAAAAAGGCTGAACATTCAGGCAATCCCAAATACAGTGCAAAAAAGTTCCTTTTTCTTTCTTACATTTCCAACATAGATTATTATTTAACAGACCCATCCTATGTAGTCTCGCTGGCGTCCAATAGTATCTATGCATTATTTTATACTGTGTAAGTTTACTTCTGGCTTCCCTTACATATTTCCCACTATCTGACAAAATGTTTAACCACTCTTCTTCACTCATTATACAATCCAGGTCTTCCTGCCATATTCTTCTCAAGCTGTCACATCCGTTACTAAGTAGACCATTAATTAGTCTGTAAAAAGCAGATGCATGAAGACATTTCAATGGTAATTTAAAAAAATCTATGATAGGGTTACAGTCCTTATACTGATTAATTGATGTCAGACAGCTCCTAATTTGGAGATACTTCCAAAAGTGACCTTTCCCTGTAAGAGTGTATTTCTTGAGCAAGTCTGTATAAGACATGAGCACACCATCTTGGTACAGGTCATTCACCTGGCGTATGCCACCAAGGTGCCACGTTTTCCAGTATAATGGTGTTTTCCCAATAATAATTGCTGGATTATACCATAAAGATGAGTAGGATTGGCTAAGGTGTGGCATCTTTAACATCCTATGTATTCTGATCCAGACCTCTTTTGAATGAGATAAGATAGGGTTCAGGGATCTATGTTGGGACTGGGAAAAACTATCTATAGGAGTAAATGGACAGCACATTTCAGCTTCAATGTCAACCCAATCCAATTTACTGTGTCTGCCTAAGTGTTTTGCTAATTTGGTCATTCCAAATGAGACATGATATAGCCTCAGGTTTGGTAACCCCAGGCCTCCTTTATCCTTTGGCCAACACAGTTTGTTCATTCCGATCCTTGGTCTCTTCCCCTCCCACAGACATTCTTTAATTATGAAGTCATATTGTTTAAAAAACTGTGGTGATATGACAGTTGGCAACATCATTGTTATATAATTGAGCTGGGGTGCAACAACCATTTTAACAACACTGATCTTGACCCATAATGAGAGTTTTAATTTCCTCCACTTATCTAACTTAATTTTAATTTTCTGTAACATAGGCTCGAGATTCAGACTGGGGACATCTTCGATATTCCGGCTTAACTTTATACCGAAGTATGACATTCCATTTGACACCCATTTGAAGTTAAAGCCAGACACTGAGCTAGGATGGCATGTACCAGAAATAGGCATGGCTTCTGATTTCCTCCAGTTAATTTTGTATCCTGATAGTTTAGAATAAGACTGAATAGTTGTCATTAAATGTGGTAAAGAGTTCAAAGGATCTCTTATTAGTGTCAGAACATCATCCGCATACAGTAATAATTTATGTTCTTTCCTCCCTCCCACCACTCCCTTAATATTTCCGTCTGATCTGATGGCAATAGCAAGTGGTTCAAGTACAATGTTGAAAAGTAAGGGGGAGACAAGGTTGTCCAAGTGGACAACCTTGTCTGGTACCTCTCGAAAGGTCGAAGAATGATGAAATCGTCTCATTAGTTGTTAAGGCTGCCTTGGGGTTTTTGTATATTATCTTAATCCAATTAATAAAAACTGGTCCAAAGCCGAACTGTGTTAACGTATAAAGTAAAAATTCCCATTCCACTCGATCAAAAGCCTTTTCGGAGTCAAGTGAAATGGCTACAATCGGGTCCTGGTTTGAATGATTAAGCCAGATCAGATGTAATAATTTTCTCATATGGTCTGTAGAAGATCGATTTTTCATAAATCCGGCCTGGTCTGAATGAATTATATTAGGGAGTGTCATATCCGGCTCTAGGGAGCCGGGCAATCAGAGCCAGGGACAAGCCAGTGAGTCGTGATGGTTTATTTTGGGTAAGGGATAAGGGATGAGGAGAGCACAGATACTCATGCAGAGGTACACTCACAGGTTGCACAGCGCAGAGGTAAGCAGCTCGTACCGGACGTGGGAGTAACAAGACGTACATACTCACAGCGGGATACAAACACAGGAATGCTGCAAGAGGAGTATGAGCTGACACCAGACGAAGGGGCTTCAGCTTAGCAATGTGTTTATGTCGCAGCCCCGAGTCATTGAGGCTGCTCCTATTTATCCTCATTGGCAGCGCCCCAGCTGATGAGGACTAATTGGCCCCAGCTGTCCATAATGCTGCCAGCTGGGAGCCTGCTGAGACGCTGCTCAATGGGAAGCAGGGATGAGGGAAAACATGGGCTGAGTGCCGAGACGGCATCTCAACCCATGGTGACAGAGCCCCCCCCTCAAGGTCGGGCTCCTGAACGACCAGGAACATCCCAGCCCCGCCCCCCCCACCTAGGGTGGGAGGAAGGGAGGCAGGACTGGAGGGGAAGAAGCCAAGGGAAGGACAACACCAATGGGGCAATGTAGGGTGGCAGGGAAAAAAAACCAAATACAATACTGAACAAAACAGGGAATAATCAACCCAGGTTCGAATGGGGAGAAGAACTGGGCCAGCACACCGGTTACACACTACTCAGAGAGTACTAACAATGCGTGACCCAGAGCAAGGAAACAAAAAACCACCAAAAAGGTACAGGGCAAAAATGCTGAGTATGGTTAAATAAAGGGGAACACAATACACAGCGCCAATTTAAGTACATACACAGTCACCAAGAAAAGAGAAGGTGACTGGAACAAATGGACAACTACAGAGCATGGTGTTACGGGAAACAAGGCACATGACTCTATAATGAACCAACAGGGCATAAAAAAGAAATACTGAGTGCAGGCAAAGAAAAACCCACACACACGAATATATAAATACCCACAGTCACCTAAAGAAATGAAAGTGACTGGAATAAATGGATAGCTGCAGAGCATGGTCTGAAAGGAAACAAAACATAACTCTACAATGCAAAAACGGGACTAAAAACATGGTACAAAAAATAAAATGCTGAGTATGAGATGGAAAACACAGCACTACAAAAACATATCCACCAACAGGACAAAACATTACACCCGAGTGACCTTGATAACGATAAAAGAAAAAGTGACACCCGAGGTGTACGGCAGGCAGAGTCCAAAAATAGCCGAGATGGCTCCGGAGATCTCCCCGCCCATTGTCCAGCTGGCGAATCAGGGGAAGAGAAGTGTTCGGACGGCGAACTCCGGACCCAGATCCCAGGAATCCAGTCCACCGGCAGCCGAACCAGGCCGCCCAGAAGGAAACACAGACCAGTGGGGGGAACCAGATCACCGAACCGAAAGTTCTGTGGGTCGGGTCGTCGACCCGCATCACTAAACCACCAGGACCGTTGAGACGGGCGAAGGATCAGAGCGGATCCCGGTGGAAGAGGCTCAGGGGAGAGCCGATGACGAGGGCGGCGGGCGTCAGGCCGCAGGAAAACGGCCACCTCCTCACCGGACCTGGACAATACTGGGGCAGCACCCACGTCGGACCCCGATCGGGCCTCAGGCGAACCCACGTTGGACCCCGATTGGGTCTCGGGAGAACCCACGTTGGACACTGCACCAGAACCGACCTCCAACGTTGAACCCGGACCCTCCAGCACCACGAGGAACAGCAACTCCTCGCCGGTGACCCTGGAAGAAGGCTCAGAAGAGAAAACAGAACCGGGATCAGGATCACCGGCAGCGCCAGAACCCGGCGAGACGAGCTCAGACGCAGCGGGCGGCTGCACCCTGCTTGTCTCCCCTAGAGATAGGCTGAAGTGCTCAAAGATAAAAAGAGAGAAAAGAAAGGAGAGCACTCGCCTGATCTCGGGTTCTGACGCCGTCCAGGACTGCGAAGATCCAGGATCCGTCGTCAGGAGGTCGTTGTCAGGCTCCCATCTAGCCGCGTCGGGCCCCGCAGCCAGCACGATGGTCAGCGCAGCTTGAGATTCCTCCGGCTCCGGTGACCCCGCTGACGATCCACTCGGCGTGAAGCCAGAAGAATCTCGTCCCGCTGGACCGAACCGCTCCTCCGTGGAGACCCGGGGACGCTCAATCGTCGGCGTAGACTCCACGCAGCAGTCAGTCCCCCTCCTCCGTCCGCAATGTAGCTGCGGAACCACAGGCCCTCTCCATATCCCACCACGTTGACCCGGAGCCGGGGACCGCTCGGCGGAGAGAGACACAGAGGATGCGGGATTAGGAATACAGGTTACAGCAGGTGGAGGGAGTTCAGGATGCTGCGAACCCTGAACTTCTCCTCCAGGGATGTGACAGAGCAAATCATTAAGCAGGTGTGAAAAAACAATGACTTGCCTGCCCCCTGGAGGTTGAGTATCGCCTGCTGTAGTGGAATCTGCTTCTTCCTCTCCCCGCCCGGCGATAACGGAGGACCCCCGGGAGTTCGTCTGAGGATCGCTCGCGTTGTCTCCAGCAGAGAGCTCACCAGGCCGGAATTAAAGGCACACACAGCAGTCAGGAAGCGCGTCGAGGAGGAGGGGAAAACAGCCGGGGTGAGCCAGCCCGAATGTCCAGGAATGACAGCGGGGGAATGAGGCTCAGGAAACGGGGCTGTAGAATCTCCACACAGACGAGGCGAAGAGGTGACAGCTGCGTGGGAGGAACTGTCCTGACGATGGCCCAGAACTGGATCCGGACGAGGTTCGTGCAGAGGTGACTCGGCAATGTGATGACGGCTACTCCCAGGGGACGAAGTGAGGGGGAAACCCAGGATTCGCCGCTCCAGATCGGAGATCGAGACGAGGAAGGCGTCGAGCACGGGAAAGCTTCGTAGCCCTGAAGTCCTCACCATCAACCTCATTGCCGCCGCCACATGCCTGAAGGTGGTGACAGGAAACACAGTGGAGCTCGCGACAGCCACTCGACCCCAGACATAACTGCTGTCAGCTACGGCTCCTTGAAGGGAATCCCGAGTGACGTGGCGCAGGTCGGGGGGAAGTCCTCTGGTTGGCGCGAACTCCCGGACTGGAATGGCGGCAGGAACGGGACTCCGAAGCGGGGAAAGACGTCGTCCACTTCGACTCCCTGCCGGGATTTCCATCCACCCCGTGGAGCTTCTCTCGCTGTGTACCTGCAGCGTCCATCCTGGCACTGTCCTCCAGACGGTACAGAGAGCGAGGGCGACAGTCCAGGAGTTCCTCAGCACGGCCCGGATGCCAGCGTCTCGCGTTGGAGGCGTCGTGCAGGGTGAAGAGCGTCCCGTCGACAGCCTCCGAGATGGACCTCAGCTCGTCGCCCTGGCGCCGGAAGTGACTCCTGGGAAACGGCATGCGAGCAGCGCTGACACCCGGACAGAAAGGTACATTTCCACGGCGACTCACGGCCGCCGGTAACTCTTCTGGCTGCGACATACTGTCATATCCGGCTCTAGGGAGCCGGGCAATCAGAGCCAGAGACAAGCCAGTGAGTCGTGATGGTTTATTTTGGGTAAGGGATAAGGGATGAGGAGAGCACAGATACTCATGCAGAGGTACACTCACAGGTTGCACAGCGCAGAGGTAAGCAGCTCGTACCGGACGTGGGGGTAACAAGACGTACATACTCACAGCGGGATACAAACACAGGAATGCTGCAAGAGGAGTATGAGCTGACACCAGACGAAGGGGCTTCAGCTTAGCAATGTGTTTATGTCGCAGCCCCGAGTCATCGAGGCTGCTCCTATTTATCCTCATTGGCAGCGCCCCAGCTGATGAGGACTAATTGGCCCCAGCTGTCCATAATGCTGCCAGCTGGGAGCCTGCTGAGACGCTGCTCAATGGGAAGCAGGGATGAGGGAAAACATGGGCTGAGTGCCGAGACGGCATCTCAACCCATGGTGACAGGGAGTACTCTCTCTAAGCGAACGGTAAGAATCTTTGTAAGAATTTTGCAGTCCACGTTTAATAAGCTTATGGGTCTATAATTACAGGGTTCTGTTGTGTCTTTATCTTTTTTAGGGATTACTGATATTAAGGCTTCATTAAATGATGGTGGGAGGAATCCTAATATGAATGCCTCATTGTAGACTTCCAATAACTTTGGTGCTAATATTTCAATATATTGTTTATAATATTCTACTGGGAATCCATCCATGCCGGGTGATTTCCCCGTTTTCATCTGTGATACTGCCATCCTAATCTCCGCCTCTGTTATAGGATTATCTAAAAGTTCCACATGTTCATTGGCTAATTTTGGTAGAGTAATATCAGAAAAAAAATCATTGGTGTCGTTTGGATTTAAGCTGCCTTGTGATGTATAAAGTTCCCTAAAAAATTGTTTAAATACATCATTTATTTCTTTACTAGATGACACCACTTGGTATCATATTGTAAGAGTTCTGTTGTTTAAGCTGCCTACTAAGCAGCTTGCCAGTTTTCTCCCCCTCCTCATAGAAAGTTGCTCTGAGCCTAAATAAGGCATATTCAGCTTTTTTATTATAGATTTCCTGCAACTGGAATTTAAATTTACATATATCTTGATATAATTTATCTGAAAAATGTCTTGATAGTACTATTTCCAATTTTCTAATTTGATATTCCAGATCCTTGATTTTATCCCTATTTTCATTTTTCATTTTTGATGCCTGTCCTATGATTTTCCCCCAGATAAATGCTTTACATGCTTCCCATTCTGTGGCTCTTGAGCCTGTAGTACCTGAATTGAGCTCAAAGTAATACTTGAGTTCTTCCTTCATTGTCATGTTAAATGTTTCATCATGTAAAAGTGATGTATTTAACCTCCATCTGCCTTTTCTATCCTTGTCAATATCAGTGTCAATACATAACTCTATAGCTGCGTGATCTGACAGGGCCATTGCATTTATTTTACTCTCAATTACAGATTTTACAATATTACTTGAAATTAGAAAAAAGTCTATCCTGGAGTATGATTTCTGGCAGTGGGAGAAGAAGGTGTACTCCCTCCCCCTCGGATTTACCAGTCGCCAAATATCCACCAAGCCCACATCTTCACACAGCATATGTAATGCAGCCCTATCCTTTGTAGTTGTCGATCCACTGAATTTACTCTTATCCAAAAATACATCCATCACTTGGTTGAAGTCACCTGCCAATATAATTTGACACTCTTGTTTCCCCTAAAATTTTGTTCACTTCATTAAAAAAATTTGGGTCTTCTTTATTAGGTGCATATATGTTACACAACACCATTTTTACCCCATTAATTGCCTCAGTACAGACCATTCTGCCTTCATTATCCTTACGTTCTTTGACCAAAACAAAACCCAATTTTTTATTTATTAGAATACAAACCCCATTCCTCTTGCTTGAGTAGGAGCTATGAAAAACCTGGCCCACCCAGCCCCATTTCAATTTGGCTGCCTCCTCTCCCTTAAAGTGGGTCTCTTGAATGAAAGCTATATCTACTTTATTATGTTTGAGATATGTTAGGACCTTCCCTCTCTTTTTAGGATCCCCACAGCCATTAATGTTCCAGCTGATATATTTAACGTAATTATTAACCATGTATTTGGTTAAAAGCATGAGTATTCATGATAGGGGACTGGCTACCTGATGTCCTACTATAGCCAATATCCCACTTTAAAACTTGCGTCTTACTTGTGATAATACTAGCAGTTATTTCCCTAGTTATTTCAGTCAGTACCATACCCTTATCAAAACACATATTAATATAGACTTGAACATTTTTGAACTGAATACCTCTGAACATCTGAGGTAAGAAACAAAAATAATTAAAAACTTAAATGCACTTCAAACGACATTAACAGGGGCATAAGGTCCCTGCTCCTTAGTAACAACTCAAAAATATAAAACAATAACAAAAACAAAAACATCTTGGCCCGTGGAGTATCGCTCACCCGGCCACTAGGTGTCTCCTCTGGCCTTGGCTCAGGCAGCACAAAACTAAATCCTCACCCCCCCCCCCCACACACACACCAGTTCAACAACATAATATTAAATCTATTACCCATTGAATGTCATTGGTCCACGCTATATGCATAATGGTATACAGATTCATTCATGCCTAGTAAAATTCTCCTCGATATAATGTTCAGCAACCCTTGCATCGGTAAAGCTGCAGCTCTTCCCTTCCCACGTAAAGTGCAACGTAGCTGGATATGTCAGCTTGTATCTTACGTTATGGAGCTGCAGAGATTTCCTCGCTGCCGTGAAAGTTTTCCTCTTTAACGCCAGTTCTCTAGCAACATCCAGGAACACCGATAATTTCAGATTCTCCCATTTTATTCCCCGTTTCTCTCTCGCCATGGTGATCACTTTCTCCCTCGCTGATTGTCGTAGAAATCTAATGAACACCGGTCTGGGCGGCTGGTCCCCGGCAGGTCTGGGGGCCGCCGTCCGGTGTGCTCTCTCCACCTCAAATTCTCCGTCCACATCAATGCTGAGCCCTTCGCATAAGATTTTCTTCACACACATTTCCATCGTGCCGTTTGTTCCGTATGTTTCCTTCAAACCCACAAGTCTCATGTTATTTCTCTTAGAGTGGTTTTCCAGCTCCTGTAGGCGGTTCTGTAATATTTCCATCTTTTTATCGCGGGCTTCATTATCGTTCACTAGTGGGTCTACTGTATCTTCCAGTTTAGAAATACGTACCTCTATCTCCTCCAACCTCTCATGTATGTTCACTGCATTCTTTAGCTCCGTAGTTGTAGTTTTAATGGTTGAGGTATCTGCTGCGACCACCTAAAGCGTCATGCTTATTTTGGTAATTTCAGCAAATAGTCTCCATGTTCCTTGGCTCGGCGTCCTGTGTATTGGGTTTTAAAGTGGGTATGGCAGCTTCCTCCACATGGCTGGGACTTTTCCTGGTAGATACGCGGCCTGTGTGTCCTCTCTTAGAAGTCATTTGGACTGAGTTGGCATCCTCTTTAACAAACAGGGAGTGAATCTAACAGTAAAACTAAGATAATTTATCACAATGTGGGGGCTGCACGGTGGCGCAGTGGTTTAGCACTGTGGCAGCACAGTTTTACCCTCGGCCGGGGGATCGCGGGGATCATGAGATCGTGGGTTCGATCCCAGCCCCCGACCAACAGTGAGCTGTGTGGAGTTTGCATGTTCTCCCCGTGTTGCGCGGGTTTACTCCGGGATTTCTCCGGTTTCCTCCCGCACACCAAAAACATGTAGGTTTAGGGCGCTCGTGCACGCAGCGACCAGCAGCCGGTGGCTTGTCACCAGACTGCAAACCAAGTCTACCTACGGGTACAAATAAGTAACAAAAAAAAAAAAAAAAAAAAAAAATGTTCTCAACCTTATAGCTGAGAGGTCGGTGTGCTTTCTCATCTAAAATGCAACCATGTATGCAAACTATTGAGTAGCTACAGAAAGAGCGTATAAATATGAATTAATCTTTATTTTTTGGACAGATTAGATTAAAAGAAAGGAACAGAACAATATATCAAGGAAAAATCCAACAAGGTCGAATTAAACATTAAACTCCCCTGATTGTACAATTCAACATAAGTTATCCGAAAAGGGTGATGGCTGAAGCCGCAGCTTATATTGCCCACCCATGTTCCGCCTAAGAAACATCTAATAAAAAGAAGGCTTGCAATTAAGACCAAAATCTGGAAAATTCTTGAGGCTTGAAAGGTCATTTTTCCACAGAATATCAGGCAGTCTGACCTTTTACTACAAGTATTTTTTTTTTTTTTTTTTTTTTTTCTCTCGGCACCACACGAGTAGGCTGCCTTTTGCAACAGCGGCTCGATTCCGAGTCTTTTTCCCTTCCTCTCTCTTTTGATCCGTCTTTTTTTTTCACCCCACTTATATCACGGACACACAGATCGTCCTAAATGTCTCCTGAGCCGGTGGACGGAGCCACTGTTTATAGCAGGATACGATACAGCAGAGAACAGCTGCTAGCATTCAACCGCCACCCGGTCCCATTGGAAAAACTCGACATACCGAGAGAACTGAGGCGAAAACGCCGCGGCTGCCGGGCTGGAGTAAGGCGGAGGACAAAAAATATAAGGTACAGACCCTCCCTTCCATCTGTTGTCATGGGAAATGTACGGTCGATACTGGGAAAGTTAGATGAGCTAGCGGCTATCTCCCGTTATGATAGCACTTACCGGGAGTGCTCTCTCCTTTTGTTTACTGAGACGTGGCTAACTGAACTAGCAGCAGATGCTAACATTGAGCTGGAGGGTTTTCACATGATACGAGCTGACTGAACACCAGACAGTGGCAAGGCTAGGGGCGGTGGAGTGATAATGTATGTTAACAACAACTGGTGCAGACCGGGACATATCACTGTTAAACAACGACACTGCAGCAAAGACATTGAGTTGCTAGCTGTTAGCATGAGGCCTACATATCTCCCGAGAGAACACTCACACGTGATCTGCATTGTTGTTTATGCAAATCCGACGGCGAACGCTGGGACAGCACGTGACGTCATCCATTCAGTAACCAGCAGGCTGCAGACAGAACACCCAGATGCTCTTCTCCTCATCTCAGGCGATTTCAACCATGTTTCACTGTCTCCCATTCTACCCACATTCACCCAGTATGTCACATGCCACACTAGAGACAATAAAACACTGGATTTATTCTACGCAAACACTAAGGAGGCGTACACCTCATCACAACTCCCCCCACTCGGGAGATCGGATCACAACTTGGTTCATCTCCGGCCGGTGTACAAACCCCTAGTGCACAGACAACCTCCGGCCATGCACACTGTGGAGTTATGGTCTGAGGAGACAATGGACACCCTAAAGGGCTGTTTTGAAGCCACCGCCTGGAAGCAGCTCTGCGATCCACATGGTGAGGACATCGATGGCCTCATTCACACCTTCACGGGCTACCTCAGCTTCTGTGTGGACAAATCCGTTCCCACCAAGACCATACGGCGTCACTCAAACAACAAACCCTGGATCAACCCTGAGATAAAAACACTTCTGAGAGAGAAGAAGAGGATCTTCAGGTCAGGGAACAGGGAGATGCTGAAGTCCGTACAGAGGGAGCTGAGGAGAAAGATCAGAGAAGGCAAGGACAGCTTCAGGAAGAAGATGGAGGACAAGCTGCAACAGAGCGACATCAGCGGGGTCTGGAGAAACCTCAAAACCATCTCGGGGCTCCAGAATACCTCCCCCCAGGCCACAGGGGGCAGGGAGTGGGCGAACAACCTGAATCTGTTTTTCAATAGATTTGACCAACCGCCCTCCCCCCTGACTGCACAACAACCACTGCTGCCTCTAAAGAAATCAAGTCCTGCTGCCCACTCCCCACTCCACCAACACCCCCCCACTCCCAACACACAGCCCCCCATCCTGACCCTGACCAGGACCCAGGTGAGGACGGAGCTGAGGAAGATCAAGGCGAGGAAGGCGCCGGGACCGGACGGCATCAGCGCAAAGCTCCTCAAGTCCTGTGCAGACCAGCTGTGTGGGATTGTGACGTATATCTTCAACATGAGCCTGAAACTGGGGAGGGTACCACAGCTGTGGAAAACATCTTGTGTGGTACCTGTACCAAAAACTTCCCACCCCAAAGACCTGAACAGCTACAGACCGGTGGCCTTGACGTCCCACTTGATGAAGACCCTGGAGAGACTGCTCCTTGCTCACCTCCGCCCCCTGGTGGAACCAGCGATGGATCCACTCCAGTTCGCCTACCAGCATGGCATTGGGGTGGAGGATGCGGTGATCTTCCTCCTTCACCGTTCTCTGTCCCACCTGGAGAAGCCCGGGAATATGGTGAGGATCATGTTCTTTGACTTCTCCAGTGCTTTCAACACCATCCAACCGATGATCCTGAAGGACAAGCTGCTGCGCGCAGGGGTGGACCAGCACCTGTCATCATGGATCCTGGACTACCTCACGAACCGGCCTCAGTTTGTGAGAACCCGGGACTGTGTGTCCGACACGATCATCAGTAGCACGGGGGCCCCCCAGGGAACGGTGCTGGCTCCCTTCCTGTTCACTCTTTATACTGCGGACTTCTCACACAACACAACACACTGCCATCTACAGAAGTTCTCTGATGACTCTGCGATTGTTGGCCTCATCTCCAATGGAGATGAAGCTGAGTACAGAGGGCTTATCCAGGACTTCGTGGACTGGTGCCATCGGAACTGCCTCCAGATCAACGCGAGGAAAACTAAGGAGCTGGTGGTGGACTGCCGCAGGCATGGGCAGCCCCTCACAGTACCAGTAAATATACAGGGAACAGACATCGAGATGGTGACATCCTATAAGTACCTGGGTATTCATCTGAACAATAAACTAGACTGGTCACACAATACTGATGCACTCTACAAGAAGGGACAGCGCAGGCTGTTCCTGCTGAGGAGACTCAGGTCTTTTGGTGTACAAGGGGCGCTGCTGAAGTCATTCTATGACACGGTGGTGGCATCAGCCATCACTTTTGGAGTGGTCTGCTGGGGCAGTGGCATTACTGCAGCCGATAGGAAGAGACTGAACAAACTGATTAAGAAAGCTAGCTCTGTCCTGGGGCAGCGCCTTGATCCGATGGAGGAGATAGGAGAGAGAAGGACGGTGGCTAAACTGTCATCTCTGCTGGAGTCCGAGTCCCACCCTATGCAGGACATACTGAATGCACTGAGGAGCTCATTTAGCAGCAGACTACATCATCCCAGGTGCACAACCGAGAGGTTTCGTAGGTCCTTCCTACCAACGGCTGTCAGACTGTACAACCTAAGCAGGGCTGCTCGCAGAGATAGCAAAAAGACGTAACAAACTAATAGTTTTTTGAATGCAAAAGATGCAATAGACTTACACAATGGTCCCCTCCGGCATACAACTAGGAACATACCGGTCGCTATGGAGGGTGAGAATATGTATGGGCACATAATCATACCATGTAGGATAACTAAGTAGACGGTTATGCTGTTTCATTCCATCTAGCAACAATGCTCTGCACTGTGTGTGTTTATATATTTACATATTTATTCCATCTAGCTACAATGCTCAGCACTGGGTGTGTTTATATATTTATATATCTACATATTATTCCATCTAGCTACATTGCTCCGCACTGTGTGTGTTTATATACTTGCATATTTATTCCACCTAGCTGCAATGCTCCGTACTGTGGGTGTTTATATATTTACATATTTATTCCATCTAGCTACAATGCTCTGCACTGTGTGTTCATATATTCATATATTTATTCCATCCAGCTACGGTGCTCTGCACTGTGTGTCTGTGTGTGTGTGTATATATATATATTTTATAGTAATACGTACATATGTATATTAGCTGCTCTTGCTTGCTTGTTTTTTTCTTGCCTTCTGATTGTTGCTCTGAGTGTTGCTATCCCTGTGCTGTTGCAATCCTGGAATTTCCCCGTTGTGGGACTAATAAAGGCTTATCTTATCTTATCTTATCTTAAGAAAACTAGCCACCTGCTGGCCAAGAGGAAGGATGCAGGGCTCCTTTATACTCAAGGGTCAATACATATTTGGAGATTCCCAGACCCTCCTATCTGTGTTTTTTACACATTTCCCAAAACTTTACAGATATGAACCAAACATATTAGTGCTTTTTTGGTCTCAAGGACCACCACTGATGCTAGCCCTCTATTTTTAGGGCCTATAGGAGAAAGAGGTCTGGGGACAATTTGGAACAACCAATTAACCAAACGTGAGGGCAGTGCAGCCAAGAGTTCAAGAAAAGCTAGAGAAAAGTATTGCTTAGGTTTTACAAATTTGTTGAAATCTAATCACATTGTTAAAGTAAGAGATTTGCAGTAGGCATTTTTTAACTTGACATAAGGTATGAACATGTGAAGGTAAATCAAGTACAAATTTGTAAGATGGAGGTGCAAAATAGGATAAAAATGCTGATTCACAATCACAACTTAAGACAAAGGTTGAAAATTTATGCAAAAAGGTGTAAAGGTAAAACTGTGCAAGTTTCAGAGAAAACTGCACATTTGAGGAAAAGTTGCAAATTTACAACAATATTTTGGAAAGAGTCACAAATTTCTGAAAAAACTTGAAAATTTACAAAGAAAAAATCCAAAATTTGTTAGGAGAAAAATGACAATTTAGAGAAAAGCTGTAAGTTTACATGAAAGTCACATTCTTTACACATTTCCTTACACTTTGTATGGGGATGGGGGATGGCAACGTAACAAGGGTGAGGGTTTTTGATCATCCAGTGATGAGTAAAAAGCGTTATAGAAGAAGATGAATTAAAACAAACATGACTAGAGTAGACTAGAGAAACAAGAAGATAATTTGAGGTAAAAGCAGCAAACACTTGGCTGAGTAGACTCAAGAATGAAGCATATACATACATATACAGTAGCTGTGTGCGCACCGGCCTTTTCCAAAAGGTACAAGTATCATAGACGCACGCACAGAGCGGAGGTGGAGCATAAACAAGGCTTTAATGTCCTGCGCACACAGATCTGCAGCTCTGACACACACGACAACCAGTGTAGCTTGATAAACAAACCAGCGGTTCACACACGGATGGTCCGCGTGTCACATGGTTGTTGAGTCTTGATTTAAATATTTTTTAGAATTGTTTTTGGGGGCTAATGAAAGTTTTACATTTTTGTATCTAAAAATGGTTATAGTTTTGTAGGCATGGTGTTAGCTCGTCTGGAGGCTATCTGTTCAGAAGAAAAAGACAGAAGACTCCACCACACCAAGATACAGATGACCCTGTTATACTTTGGTTTTCAGAGCAATCAGCAGACATGTTATTTTTATACATTCCTCGAAAGGCAGATGTTCAAACCCAGAGGCATTATTTAATACCAAAGCAAATTGAAAGGTCAGTAGTATGAACGACAGGACAGTGAATCATGAAGAAGACAGGCAGATGGTAACAGAATGTTGATGAAGGCTGAAGAGAACCGAGACCAGATGAATGAAAGGAAGTTTTAATACTGAAAGAGATTATAGATGTGAGATGTGCAGCTTCATCAGCTAGTCCAGGGAAAGGTGACGTCTTGTACACAGATGGATAGTGGATGGTAAAAATCGAGTGAGTGTTTCTGATAGAAAAAGTATGTAAGGGAAGAAAAAAGAACGGTGGATTTAGCAAGTGTAGAAAATATTTTTGGTTTTGAGATGGAAATGGAAAAAGAAATGAAAACAGAGTATGTGTAACCAAAGAAAAATAAAGATCCATGTAAGATTTGCAACTGCAGCTTTAAAAACCAAACAAACAAAAACCAACAATAAATAAATTGAATTTTGCTTAATCCTGAAGAGTGTCAGGAAGAAGGCACAAACACAGGCAGCCATCTCAAATGTTTCCAAGTACTTAAAGCGGAAATGAGGCATTAGGTGTCCATTCTTTCAGTGCATTTCTTTTAGTTGTGAATATTAACATTAAGTAATGAGCAAACACTCACAGCAAAGATTATAGCTTTACTGTATACTCAGTCATTTAAAGTCAATCTAACACCCCAGTTATGTTCCTCCCCAATAGAGGGTATGCATAGGATGTCACCGAACAGAACTCTTGGTGGAGAGTTAATCTTATTATTGCATCTTGTATTAATTAGCAAAATTAAATAAAGGCTTTGAAGCAGTTCCTTTCTTGACTCAAGGTTGGAAATCTAAATAAGAAGGGGGAAAAAAATTTGAAGGAAAAATACACACTTATTTATGGAATGGCTGACACAAGGGGAGCCCAGGCTCCCCATGAATCTGTTTCTCTTATAAAAGGAGGCCAAAAGGAGGAGGGGGAGGACAGCAAGGAGGAGGAGGAGGAAGCATGCCCCACAATGGCCGCTGCTGGCAGGGGGGAGGCGCCCACACCCACCACGGAAAAACTGGACTGCATACTTAAAGACTAGAACAGATATGTGGACTCACTTCTACACATACAGGACTTTTCAAGGTCAGAAAAGTAACGATCAAATTCTGCAAATGGCAAGCTACCAGTAGAACACTTATCAACATCTGTAAAAGTAGCATTGTACCCCATGTACTATAGGTGATTGAACAGATCTGATCCAAATTATTAACAACCATTATTTGCAAATCCATCCTCCAGATTGGTCATAAAATTGGACCGATAAACAAAGAAATGTGTGGAAGCATCCATTGTCCTAATTGAAGAGGATAAGAGCCATCTCAACCTATGGGGGGTTCCACACATCCTGCTGGTTAGACCCAAACACATGGATTGGAAAATGTTGGACATTTTGACACCTCTACTGCGGAATAGAGCCATCCATGGAAAACCAATACCTGACCTTAACATAGAATATTCTCCCAAATTAAAACCATAAGCATTGTCTCTCAACTGGGTAACCACAGCACAAAAGGCGGTACACATTGACGCCAATAAATCTCCTATGTGACCAATCTTAACATTAACAAACGAGAGGATGAGGAAAATTTGAAGCAAATTCCAAACTGGTTATGGTAAAAGGATAACTAGATGTAGATCTAATAAAAGGAGCAGAGTACGACACTATAGGCCATATATTCAGAAGCCCAGAAGGGCGTTAACAAATGCAATTTTCCACAGTGGGAGTCATCAGCAAGTCTTAGACCAATTGCTGGGTCGAGAGGAAGAGCTGAGGACCCCAAGACGGAGGATGATGACGAGGAAGACCATTCTGCCATCACAGATTATTTGTAAACACAATGTGCTACTGATAATACATAAATCATACATAGCTCACCATACATAGGTACGGGTGTGAGACTTATAGTACTCTTGCGTGTTTATTTCCATCATGCTAATTACAGTTAGGTAGTCTGGATAAGGGTGAAGGTTAGAAGCTCTGAATGCCTGAATACAACAATGCATTGATAAGGATGTCTCCTAATGTTAAACGATGTTATCTACTGCCTACCCACTGCTGAACATATACAGTTAGGCCCAAAAATATTTGGACAGTGACACAAGTTTTATTATTTTAGCTGTTTACGAAAACATATTCAGGATACAATTATATAATCAATATGGGCTTAAAGTGCAGACTCTCAGCTGTAATTTGAGAGTATTCACATCCAAACTGGAGCAAGGGTTTAGGAATTACAGCTCTTTAATACGTAGCCGCCTCTTTTTCAAGGGACCAAAAAGTAATTGGACAATTGACTTAGAAAGCTGCAAAAAAAAAATAACAAGGCTGCATGGGCTCTTCCCTCGTTAACCTGTCATCAATTAAGCAGTTAAAAGGTCTGGAGTTGATTCCAGGTGTGGCGTTTGCATTTGGAAGCTGTTGCTGTGAACACACAACATGCGGTCAAAGGAGCTCTCATTGGGGGTGGAACAGACCATCCTGAGGCTGAAAAAAAAGAAGAAATCCATCAGAGAGATAGCAGAAATGTTGGGAGTGGCCAAATCAACAGATTGGTACATTCTGAGAAAAAAAAGAGTGCACTGGTGAGCTTGGGAACTCAAAAAGGCCTGGACGTCCACAGAAGACAACAGTGGTGGATGATCACAGAATCCTTTCCATGGTGAAGAACAACCCCTTCACAACATCCACTCATGTGAAGAACACTCTCCAGGAAGTAGGTGTATCAGTATCTAAGTCTACCATAAAGAAAAGACTTCATGAGAGTAAATACAAAGGATTCACCACAAGGTGCAAACCATGAATCAGCCTTAAAAATAGAAAGGCCAGAATTGACTTTGCCAAAAAACACCTGAAGAAGCCATCCCAGTTCTGGAACAGCATTCTTTGGACAGATGAGACTAAGATCAACCTGTACCAGAATGATGGGAAGAAGAAAGTTTGGAGAAGAATTGGAACAGCTCATGAGCCAAAGCACTAGATCTTCTGTAAAACACGGTGGAGGCAGTGTGATGGCATGGGCATGCATGGCTTCCAATGGCACTGGGTCACTTGTGTTTATTACCTCCGCCAAAGGGGGAGGTTATGTGATCATCGGCGTTGGTTTGTCTGTCTGTTTGTCTGTTTGTTTGTTTGTTTGTCTGTTTGTTAGCAAGATAACTCAAAAAGTTATGGACGGATTTTCATGAAATTTTCACAGATTGTCAGAAATGGGGTATCCTACAGATGATTAGATTTTGGTGGTGATCTGGATCACCGTCCACAAGAAAACCGCCATTATGCAAAATGCCATTTTCGTCAATAACTACTAAACCACTAATCCTATCATTGTCAATCCAATTGCTTGTCATATGTTTTCATGGTCAAGGAATCTGAAAACGTACACACAAACACTGTATGGGGGGAACTATGGCGCTAAACCGCCATTACGGAAAATGCCATTTTCGTCAATAACTACTGAACCACTAATCCTATCATTGTGAATCCAATTGCTAGTCATATGTTTTCATGGTCAAGGAATCTGAAAACGTACACACAAACACTGTATGGGGGGAACTGTGGCCGCCATTACGCAAAATGCCATTTTCGTGAATAACCACTGAACCACTAATCCTATCATTGTCAATCCAATTGCTAGTCATATGTTTTCATGGTCAAGGAATCTGAAAACGTACACACAAACACTGTATGGGGGGAACTGTGGCCGCCATTACGGAAAATGCCATTTTTGTGAATAACTACTGAACCACTAATCCTATCACTGTCAATCCAATTGCTAGTCATATGTTTTCGTGGTCAAGGAATCTGAAAACGTACACACAAACACTGTATGAGGGAACTGTGCCCGCCATTACGGAAAATGTCATTTTCGTGAATAACTACTGAACCACTAATCCTATCATTGTCAATCCAATTGTTAGTCATATGTTTTCGTGGTCAAGGAATCTGAACACGTACACACAAACACTGTATGGGGGGAACTGTGGCGCTTGGCGGAGGTCTGCGCTCTCCGAGTGCTTTTCTAGTTGATGATGTGACAAAAAGACAGAAGCAGCCGGATGAATTCTGAAGTGTACAGGGATATACTTTCTGCTCAGATTCAGCCAAATGCAGCAAAGTTGATTGGATGGCGCTTCACCAATGATCCAAAACATACTGCAAAAGCAACCCAGGAGTTTTTTAAAGTAACAAAGTGGAATATTCTGCAATGGCCGAGTCAATCACCAGATCTCAACCCAATCGAGCATGCATTTCACTTGCTCAAGACAAAACTTAAGGCAGAAAGACCCACAAACAAGCAACAACTGAAGACAGCTGCAGTAAAGGCCTGGCAAAGCATCACAAAGGAGGAAACCCAGCGTTTGGTGATGTCCATGGGTTCCAGACTTCAGGCAGTCATTGCCTACAAAGGATTCTCAACAAAATATTGAAAAGTAACATTTTACTTAGGATTATGTTTATTTGTCCAATTACTTCTGAGTCCCTGAAATGAGGAGCATTTGTATAAAAAGAGCTACAATTCCTACATGTTTAATCATATATTTTTGTTCAACCCCTTGAATTAAACCTTAAAGTCTGCACTTCAATTCTGTTGTAGTTGTTTCATTTCATATCCAATGTGGTGGCATGCAGAGCCCAAATCATTAAGATTGTGTCACTGTCCAAATATTTCTGGGCCTAACTGTAGGTCCCATTACCCAACACACTCATCACAACACAACCACTGCTTGCAGAGTTCATATAGTCAACAATCACACACACTCAAAGCTACTGGGAGATAACTTACAACAGCACATAGATAACTACAGATGTAGTGAATAAGGATAAAACGGTACAAGCTCCATACATTGTGATGGCAACCCCTCAGGCCATTATTGGTCCTGCCCCGGCCGAGCCCTTTGTATCGGCACTCGAGCAAAGGTGTAGGGCACAGGGAAGATGCATGTCGGAGGGCACCAGACCATCACAACGTGTGCCTGCGACGTAGAAAAAGGTCGTAGGGCAAGTGACTGTACGACTTCAGTCCCTAGAAGAAGAATGGAATGGGGCCCAAGCGCATCCACCGCACCTCCAGCATCCGGGGTGGAGCCAGGAACTCGAGCCTTACCAACACCAGCATCTCTACCTCTGTCCAGCGACAGGGGGTAGCATTCCTGGGACAACATCACTGAACTGTTCACTGGCTGGACTGGATGTTATTTGCCCTCTGCTGAACCCACCAGACTGTCTTATAGACCTCATGGGACGAGATGTGCCTCAGAGGGTGGGCACACAGTTGTTTCGCTTCTAATGGTACCGGTGTGTGTAAACAAGATGGGACTGTGCTCCACAGCTGCGGATACGGGAAGCAGACACAGAGGAAGGTCAAACCCTTGTCGCAACTGTGGGACGACGGCAGCCAAATGATGCGAGTCCTGGCAAGGATCAACCCGTGGACAAACGTTTCGTGGGCTTCGTGGATTGACCCTGTTCGGCCTTATGAACCCCACATGGTCCACTCCACCGGACAAAGAACTATGATCAGGAGGAGACCTCAGTGGAGGTACAGGATTTGGTGACAGTTCAGCTGGACAAGGCCCTCTTAAACACCGCTGCACCGTGCTAAGGTGTCCACAAGGGGGGAGGCTAGGGTAGCAGAATCAATGGTGCAAGCCTCTTGGGTTGACACACAATGTAGGGACCTGCCTTATCCACCATCTGTTAATTGCTAGCGTCTCTCACACCATGCATGGTTGACATGATAAAATCATGTCAAAGGGGGGAGTGAAAGGGTTAATGGAAAGTTAGAGTGCCAAAATAATAATTCTGTAGGTAATCTCCCTTTATGCTCTACACATATTCCATACATAATCTGCTTGCATGCTTATGAGCAAATATGTGATACTAAACTCTGGTAAACTGGAACTGGGCAGAGCTATAGAGCTCTCTCTCTCTCTCTCTCTCTCTCTCTCTCCCTCTCTCTCTCTCTCTCTCTCTCTCTCTCTTTTTATAGTCAGGTCTACCACATTAGTTACACACCCAAACCAACATTCTCACACACACTTTTGATAGTACATTTTAGGAGATCGGTAAGGTGAATAGCGGATGGCCTGTTCACGTCAGAGTTAAACTGGCCAATCAGACGGTCACGTACAAGCCCATCCTATTGTACGGGGGGGGGGGGGTTGGTCCGACTCACCAACCCGAGAAGATAAATGTATGTCGCACCCAGAAGTCGTGGTCAGTGTGGCGACGCTCCAGAGGGAGCTGCGTCATGCTGCACCCAGCGCTGCTTGCTTTACTTGTGACTTCTAAATAAAAGTTCCATCTTTAAATTGAAGAAATCTCTGGCTTGTTCTTGGATCTTTCAATCAAAGAATCGGGTATTTTTCTAACACTTCTATATGTACCCAGTTAACTGTTGTTAAGCACATCAATCAGCATAATATAGAGAGGGATAGGTCTATTGTCATTTTACTCATATGTAAACAAATTAAATATTGTCCAGTGCAAAAGTCAATGTTTATAATACAGGCAGTGGCTGTGGCGCAGGTGTAGTGTGGCCAACTAATGATTGGAGGGTCAGGGGTTCGATTCCCGCTCCATCTGCAGTCTGTATGTCGAAGTGTCCTTGAGCAAGACACCGAACCCCCAGTTGCTCTTTCTGGGTCAGGCCAGTGCCGGTGCATGGAAGCTCTGCCGCCATCAGTGTGTGAATTTGTGTGTGAATGGGTGGATAGCAGGATCTGTAAAGTGCTTTGGTTATCTAGAGATGAGAAAAAACACTATATAAGTGAACACCATTTATGCCATACCGGTCACCTCTTGAGTAGGGTTTGTGGTCACCATGACATCGCACAGGTGGCTAGTTAGCATGCTAACGATTTGGCTTTGGCACACTTCGCTCCATTTTTCTGGGGATTTTCAGATGAAATAAAGAGTCCATTACCACAAAGATATTGTGGCTTGCTGATCGAGACAATAAATCCAACTCTAGCTTGCCCATTTTTTTCTTTTTTATAGATGCAAAATATTTTGTGGATATTTACAAGGGTAGAACTTCCGGGTCACGGAGATGATTTCTTTTCAAACAGCGCCTCATTGTAAAAATTAAGTTATCCAACACAGTATTACAATTCTCAACGATAAGAAGCCACTGATAGAGTTGACAGACTTGACAGTAAATAACGGTTACTAGATCACCTCTGAAGCAGAGTGATATACAGTATATCCAGTGAAACGTTGGGAGTGCGATTATTGGGGAATATAGTAACTCCTGGATTCCCTATTGTCCAATCAAATTGCTCAGTCAGAACTAACTGTTGTATAATTGCTGATAGCCAATATTAATTGATAAGGTGCATATCAGCCAGTACTAATGTTAAGCTGATATACAGTGGATACAAAAAGTCTACACACCCCTGTTCAAATGCCAGGTTTTTGTGATATAAAAAATGAGACCAAGATAAATCATCTCAAAACTTTTTCCACTATTAATGTGACCTATAACCTGTACAACCCAATTGAAAAACAAACTGAAATCTTCTAAGGGGAAAAATAAAAAAAAAAAACTTATAATAACCTGGTTGCATAAATATGCACACCCTTAAACTAATACTTTGTTGCAGCACCTTTGGCTTTTATTACAGCATTCAGTCTTTTTTGGGTAGGAGTCTATCAGCGTGGCACAGCTTGATGTGGCAATATTTGCCCACTCTTCTTTGCAAAATGCTCCAAATCTGTCAAATTGCGAGGGCATCTCCTGTGCACAGCCCTCTTCAGATCACCCCACAGATGTTTGATCGGATTCAGGTCTGGACTCTGGCTGGGCCATTCTAAAACCTTAATCTTCTTCTGGTGAATCCATTCTTTTGTTGATTTGGATGTGTACTTTGGGTCATTGTCATGCTGAAAGATGAAGTTCCTCTTCATCTTCAGCTTTCTAGCAGAAGCCTGAAGGTTCTGTGCTAACATTGACTGGTATTTGGGGCTGTTCATAATTCCCTCCACCTTGACTAAGGTCCCAGTTCCAACTGAAGAAAAGCAGCCCCAAAGCATGATGCTGCCACCACCATGCTTCACTGTAGGTATGGTGTTCTTTTGGTGACGAGCAGTGTTGTGTTTGCACCAAATATACCTTTTGGAATTATGGCCAAAAAGTTTAACCTTGGTTTTATTGGACCATAGCACATTTTCCTACATGCATTTGGAAGATTTCAAATGTGTTTTTGCAAAATTTAGCCGGGCTTGGATGTTTTTCTTCATAAGATAAGGCTTCCATCTTGCCACCCTAGATGGGAGATTGTTGTCATATATACTAAACGGCCAGTACTTGCCAAAAATTCCTGCAGCTCCTTCAATGTTGCTGTTGGCCTCTTGGCAGCCTCCCTGACCAGTTTACTTCTCGTCTTTTCATTAATTCTGGAGGGACGTCCAGTTCTTGGTAATGTCACTGTTGTGCCATATTTTCTCCACTTAATGATGACTGTCTTCACTGTGTTCCATGGCATATTTAATGCCTTGGAAATTCTTTTGTACCCTTCTCCTGACTGATACCTTTGAACAATGAGATCCCTCTGACGCTTTGGAAGCTCTCTGTGGATCATTGCTTGTACTGTAAGATGTGACAACAAAAATGTCAGGAAAAGCCTACTAGAACAGCTGAACTTTATTTGGGGTTAATCAGAGGTACATTAAATGGTGGCAGGTGTGTGCTGACTCCCATTTAACATGAGTTTGAATGTGATTGGTTAAATCTGTACACAGCCACATCCCCAGTTATAATAGGGTGTGCATATTTATGCAAACAGGTTATTGTAAGTTTTTTTTATTTTTCCCCTTAAAAGATTTCACTTTGCTTTTCAATTGGGTTGTATAGGTTATAGGTCACACTAACGGTGGAAAAAATTTTGAAATGATTTATCTTGGTCTCATTTTCTTTACATCACAAAAACCTGGCATTTGAACAGGGGTGTGTAGACTTTTTATATCCACTGTATCTGCTCACAGTTAAAATCTTGTACTTAGAGCTTAAACTTTATATACGTAGAGCTTAAAGGGGTCATTAACAAAAATGGTGTGTTTGTAGGTTTTAATTGTCTGAAATGTGTCTACTGGTCATGTGATAATCCAAAAAATATCAAAACACTCACTTCTCTTACAAAAAAACCACAGCCTTAATCTTGTTTTTCTCTCCAAGAAATATTTTTAATTCTTCTGGGGTTTTTCCTGTACATCAAGGAATGGGAAATGTCACTAAAAGGTAAGCGTCACTAATCTTGATACCTGCCCACTGCTCTAATATTGGCCAGCCTGTCTGTCATATAGATGGGCGGGGAGCCAAAGGCGTTAGCTTTTGAGTTGACAGTGGCACTTGCTTTAGCCTAGGAAGGTCACACCAAGCGCAATTTATATTTTTATTTTCTTCAGATTACAGTCACCCTAAAAGACATCCTTGTTCCCCCTTGGTTCACTAAGCCACAGTTGATAATATAGCTCACGTCATTCTGACTTGTTATATTTTTGCTTTGATGCTGTATTGAATGATTAGCATTACTGTGCTAGGTCGTTGGAGGCAATTATTATAATCTGATACAGCTCACTGTTGCAGGGAGGAGGTGATGGACATGTCACCAAGCGTTAGCTTACAGTGGTGTGAAAAAGTGTTTGCCCCCTTCCTGATTTCTCATTTTTTTGTGCTTGTCATACTTAAATGTTTCAGATCATCAAACAAATTTAAATATGAGATAAAAATAAGACTAATAAACACAAAATGGACTTCCGGTTATGGCGGCTACGTGAGAGGACATGTTTCACTCTGCTCTGCTTCTAGAGATAAAAATCGGCAAATAACTCTCTTATTTGGAACTGAACTTATCCCAGCGTTTGGGCGAGGATATGCCGGGGAAGCCTAAGGCTGGGAAATCAAGTGGAGGAAAAACAGAAACGCCGAAACAGTCCAAACTAACGGACTTTCACGTCTGTGGCGCAGCAGGAAAAGCTGCGGATATGGCGGATGAAACTAGCGGTGGTGCGGTGACTGCTGATGACGGCGGCACAGGTGCAGTGCTGGCTGCCATTAGCTCAATGAGAGCAGACTTTTCCGCTAAACTTGATGGGATTATGGCAGCGTTGGATGCAATGAGAAAGGAATTGGGTGACTGCGTGCAGCGAGTGACGCAGGTGGAGCTTCGTGTTTCCAGTGCAGAGGATGACGTCGGCGGACTTCAATTAAAGGTGCGCACTTTGGAAAAAAAAAATAAATGTCTGGAGGATAATGTCCTGGACTTGGAGTCCCGGTCGAGACGGAACAACCTGAGGCTGGTGGGTCTACCGGAGGGAGCCGAAGGTCGTGACCCATGATCCTTTTTGGAGGGGTGGATCCCGGAGGCGCTGAACAACGCGGAGCTACATTCATCAGTCGTCTTGGAAAGCGCCCACCAAATTGGCCCACCGAGAGATAACAAGGCAGCACCGAGGACACTAATTATGAAGTTCCTCAGCTACAGAGACAGGATGACGATCTCCAACGCGGCGCGAGCCAAAGGAAAAATTAAATACCAGGATCAACAGGTGCGGTCTACCCAGATTTGGCCTCAGGAATCCAACAATTAAGGAAGCAGTTTGACCCCATCCGTAAAGAACTGCGCAACCTTGGGATTCGTCATGGAGTGATTCACCCTGCAAGACTTTTGGTCACATATAAGGGCAGAACACACATCTTCAAGACCCCTGAGGAGGCACAGGAGCTCATCAAGAAGATCCAGGAAGAGACTGGTGGGAGCTAAGCATGAACAGAATATAGGGTAGAATATTTAAGCATTTACATAAGCATCTAACTGATTTGAAGCATATAGCAAGTTTACAAAATATAGATTATATTACATACTAAAAAAAACAAAAAACAAAAAACTATGATGTACAAAATTGCTATAAAATTTTGGAGTTAAATTGGAAAATTACAGAAGAGAGTTAATGTTACGTTATTAAAAGCAGCAGAGTTAGGGTGATTGGGAGGATGAAGAAGGAGTGGCTTTGGCTGATCCTCGTGGGTGTGGAGCGGTCGATGGCTATAGCGGGAGACGGAATTTTTTTTTTGATTTTGGGGGGTTTACCACGAAGGTGGGAAGGGGGAATTTGTTTGTGTGTAGTTTGTAGGATGAATGTTCAACCACTCATGTTTTTGCTTCTCTGTATGAGCATGTTTATATTGCGAGGTAATCCTAAACCCCCTATTGATCATAGACCAAAGCGTTAATCTTAATTTAACTTCATGGAATTGCAGAGGTCTACAAAATTTAAAAAAACTTAAACAAGTTATGAATAAAATAAAAGACATAGGTTCAAAAATTGTGTTTTTACAAGAAACCCATCTAATAGAGAAGGATGTAAAAAGAATTAGGAGAAGATGGCAAGGAAGTGTGTTCACCTCATCATTTTCATACAGAGCCAGGGGAGTTATGACTCTCATACATAAATCAGTCCCATTTCAAGTGAAAAATGTAATTGGAGACAAATTTGGAAGATATTTAATTATTCAAGGATCTTTGCTATTAGAAAACATAAATCTGGTGAACTTATACAGTCCCAACATAGATGATCAAAAGTTCTTTGCTAATTTATTTCTTATCTTATCATCACTTACAGGGCAACATATAATAGCAGGGGATTTTAATTGTACATTGAATCCCAGTATAGACAGATCAACAGGACTGGACTGTACACACAATGGATGCAGGATGATCATTAAGCATTCTATGAGAGAATTGAGATTGCTGGATATATGGAGAGAAATGAAACCACAAGTTAAAGCCTACTCTTGTTATTCTAATACCTACAAGTCATTCTCACATATTGACTATTTTTTGATCTCCACAGAATTAAGGTCCAAGATTCAAAACTGCTTTTATGATAATATTGTGATCTCTGATCATGCACCCTGTTGTCTCATATATGTAGATAAGAAATTGACAAAGGAGCCAGGTAGGTGGCAATTTCAGCATAAATGGCTTCAGGATGAGGAATTTGTTAAGTATATAGAAAAACAGATAGATGAGTTCTTCGATATTAATACTACACAAACATCAGCATGTATAAAGTGGGAGGCTTTCAAAGCTTTTATTAGGGGACATATTATTAGTTATACAGGTTCAAAATCTAAGAAGACTCGAGAGGAGAGAGTCCAATTGGAACACAAATTAAAAATTCTTCAAGAAAAAGTGTATGCAGGAAGTGACCCAAAGTTAGAGAACGAATTAATAATTCTGAGAGCTGAATATGACAAAAAATCAGCGAATAGAGCTGCCTCGAGTCTTCTAAGATTGAAGCAATCTTTTTATGAACAAGGTGAAAAATCAGGAAAGTTATTGGCATGGCAGATTAAACAATTAGAATCTAAAACACCAATTACCAGTATTATAAGTAACGGACAGGTAGTTGTAGATCCTTTAGAAATTAATAGAGCCTTTAGAGATTACTATGAAAAATTATATGATACAAAAAATGAAACTGACTTAACAAAACTAAATGGGCTTTTGGACGGACTATCTATACCGTGTATTCCAAATGAAAACAGGGAGATACTGGAGTCTAAAATTAGTCAAGAAGAAGTTGGGCTAGCCATTGATAATATGAAATCAGGAAAAAGTGCAGGACCAGATGGTCTTCCAGTTGACCTCTATAAAAAATTTAAGAATAAATTAATAAAACCTTTTTTGGAAATGGTTTTAGAAGCATTTCAAAATAGTAATTTACCATCATACATGAATAATGCCTTAATTATACTGTTGCCAAAACCAGCTAAACCCTCTAATAAATGTGAAAATATGAGACCAATAAGCCTATTAAATGCTGACCTTAAGATAATCTGTAAAATTTTAGCCAGACGAATACAAGAAATATTACCAAATATTATTAACCGAGATCAGAATGGCTTTAAAAAGGGAAGACAAGGCTTCCATAATGTAAGAAGATTATTCAATATTATTTACTCTAATAAAGAAGCACCGGATACAGCTCTTCTATCATTGGACGCCGAAAAGGCCTTTGATAGGGTCGAATGGCCCTTTCTTTTTGAAGTCTTACAAAAGTTTGGACTTGGAAATAATTTCATAAAATGGGTTCAGATAATATATAATAATGCTACAGCAGAAATTCTAACAAACAGTAATATCTCAAAATCAATAAAAATCAATAGAGGATGTCGACAAGGCTGTCCACTTTCACCTTTACTGTTTACTATGGCAATTGAACCTTTAGCGATGGCAGTACGTTTACATCCGCAAATATACGGAATTAAGGTTGAACCAACAGAACATAAAATCTCCCTGTATGCTGATGACATAATTTTATTTATGTCGAATCTTAAAAAATCAATTCCGACCTTGTTGAATTTAATAAAGAATTTTGGGGAAATATCAGGATATAAAATAAATAAAACTAAATCTTCAATATTAATGCTAAATGAGTCCCAGAGAAAGCACCCAGCTTCTGAGGTAAATCAATTCAATGTTGTAAATCAGTTTAAATATTTAGGAATTCAAATTGTGCCCAAGCTGGAATCAGTCGCCAGTGCCAACTACGAAGCCTTAATGACAGACATTAATGAGTTAATTCAGAGATGGATGTCACTACCAATGTCGATGATTGGGAGAATTAATATACTTAAAAGTAATATCTTACCCAAAATACTTTATTTATTTCAATACATTCCTTTACCACCACCTTCAGATCTATTCTCAAGAATTTAAAAAAAGTTAGTGGAGTTTATATGGAACAATAGGAAGGCTAGATTACGTCTGTCCTTACTATATTTACCATTTGATCGTGGAGGTCTGAAATGTCCAAACTTTATGTTGTATTACTGGTCAGCACAACTGAGGTCTATGACATATTATTTTTCATCAAATGATCTCCCTCACTGGACTGAAATGGAATCATACAATTTACCTTTACCTCTTCCCATATTCATATACTCAGACTCGGCAAAAAAATTACAGAAACAAGTTAAAAATCCATTTGTAAAGCATATGATCAAAATATGGTGTGAAACTAAAAAATATTTAAAAGAACCACACTTACTGTCACAATTTAGTCCAATATGGGGTAATCAATATTTTAAACCAGGGAGAGCGGATGCTGTATTTAAAGTATGGAATTTAAAAGGGATTCAAAAAATTCAAGATTTATATCTGTCATGTTCAGATAACATAATGTCTTTTGAAGAGCTGAGGATCAAATTTAATCTTAATAGAACACATTTTTTTTAAATATCTTCAGCTTAGGAACTTCATTCGATGAAATCAAAACAATGCTCTCACTCGACCTATTTATTCATCCTTGGAAAAAATCTTGACGAAAGATAGTAAGAGAAAGGGTATTATTTCAGAGTTTTATAACTCATTGACACTATCTTCAAGTGAAAACTCACAGAAAAGACTGAATTATTGGAAGGAAGACCTGCAAACTGAAATTTCAGAGGAACAATGGGAATTGGCTTGTACAGAAGCTCAAGCCAAATCAATAAATGTACGTCTAAAATTGATACATTTTAAATGGTTAATGCGGATGTATGTTACACCGGTGGAATTAAATAGATATAACAAAAACATACCAGATACATGCACAAAATGTATGGAAAGTAAAGGAACCTTATTTCATTGTTTATGGGAATGTAGAAAAATTAGAATGTTTTGGGAAGAGGTGAGGGGAACAATTGAAAAAATAATTTCAAAACAAATCATATTGAATCCTAAATTGTTTTTGTTGGGTCTGCATCCAGAAAAGCACAACTTTAATAAAAGTGAAAGAGCATTCATAGACCTCAGTTTGCTTAACGCCAAAAAATGTATTGCACTATTGTGGAAAAAGACTCATAGACCAGATGTGACTCAGTGGTTAAGACAGATGTTAACAAACCTTCCACTAGAAAGAATAACATACATACTGAAATCAAAGGAAACTGTGTTTGAGAATATATGGAGACCTTTTATTGATTATATAAAGAATTTAAACATAACTTTTTAAGAAGAAGGTGAATGATGTGTGTGGACCTTATAAATTCCAAACTGGTGAATGTATAATATGTATACTTATGTAATGGATTGCCTAGACTAAACAGAGGAGCATTGTTGAAGACCTGTTCCTGTTAGTGGTTGTTGGTGTGTTTTAGTACATTTTTTTTTTATTACTTTAGTGTTAGTGTTTGATTGTTTGTGTTATGTTTGTAAAAAAGGTTCAATAAAAATATTGTGGAAAAAAAAATAAACACAAAATGCAGTTTTTAAATGAAGGTGTTTATTATTAAGGGTAAAAAAAAATCCAAACCTCCATGGCCCTGTGTAAAAAAGTGACCCCCCCCCAAAAAAAAAAACAACAAAAAAAAAAACATAAATTAACTGTGGTTTATCACATCTTTGGAAAGCTGAGTTCAATTTCTCTAGCCACACCCAGGCCTTATTACTACCACACCTGTTCTCAATCAAGAAATCACTTAAATAGGACCTGCCTGACAAAGTGAAGTAGATCAAAAGATCCTCAAAAGCTAGACATCATGCTGCGATCCAAAGAAATTCAGGAACAAATGAGAAACAAAATAATTGAGATCTATCAGTCTGGAAAAGGTTATAAAGCCATTTCTAAAGCTTTGGGACTCTAGTGAACTACAGTGAGAGCTATTATCCACAAATGGCGAAAATACGGAACAGTGGTGAACCTTCCCAGAAGTGGCCAGCCAACCAAAATTACCCCAAGAGCACAGCAACGACTCATCCAAGAGGTCACAAAAGACCCCACAACAACATCCAAAGAACCGCAGGCCTCATTTGCCTCAGTTAAGGTCAGTGTTCATGACTCCACCATAAGAAATAGACTGGGCAAAAATAGCCTGCATGGCAGAGTTCCATGATGAAAACCACTGTTGAACAAAAAGAACATAAAGGTTCGTCTCAGTTTTGCCAGAAAACATCTTGATGATCCCCAGGACTTTTGGGGAAATACTCTGTGGACTGATGAGACAAAAGTTGAACTTTTTGGAAGGTGTGTGTCCCATTACATCTGGCGTAAAGGTAACACAGCATTTCAGAAAAGGAACATCATACCAACAGTAAAATATGGTGGTAGTAGTGTGATGGTCTGGGGCTGTTTTTCTGCTTCAGGACCTGGAAGACTTGCTGTGGTAAATGGAACCATGAATTCTGCTGTCTATCAAAAAATCCTAAAGAAGAATGTCCGGCCATCTGTTTGCAACCTCAAGCTGAAGCACACTTGGGTTCTGCAGCAGGACAATGATCCAAAACACACCAGCAAGTCCACTTCTGAATGGCCTAAGAAAAACAAAATGAAGACTTTGGAGCGGCCTAGACAAAGTCCTGACCTGAATCCAATTGAGGTGCTGTGGCATGACCTTAAAAAGGTGGTTCATGCTTGAAAACCCTCAAATGTGGCTGAATTACAACAACTCTGCAAAGATGAGTGGGCCAAAATTCTTCCACAGCACTGTAAAAGACTCATTGCCAGTTATCAATCAATCAATCAATGCATCAGATTTATATAGCGCTTTATCATAGACACTCAAAGACGCTTTACAGAAATTAAGGGTCATCCACCACCTGGATGGATGAAGCAGCCACAATACGGCGCCATCCCTTTTAACTATTCACACACACATTCACACAAAGGGCCACTTTAGAGTCTCCAATTAACCTAACCTGCATGTTTTTGGGATGTGGGAGGAAACCGGAGAAATCCCGGGGTAAACCCACGCATACACGGGGAGAACATGCAAACTCCACACAGATCACTGTTGGTCGGGGGCTGGGATCGAACCCACGATCCCCACGATCCCCCGGCCAAGGGTAAACTGTGCTGCCGCAGTGCTAACCACTGCGCCACCGTGCAGCCCAGTTATCGTAAATACTCGATTGCAGTTGTTGCTACTAAGGGTGGCCCAACCAGTTATTAGGTTTGGGGGGCAATCACTTTTTCACACAGGGCCATGTAGGTTTGGATTTTTTTTTCCCTTAATAATAAACACCTTCATTTAACAACTGCATTTTGTGTTTACTTTTGTTATCTTTATCTAATATTTAAATTTGTTTGATGATCTGAAACATTTAAGTGTGACAAACATACAAAAAAATGAGAAATGGGAGGCACTTTTCACACTACTGTAACTGTCAAACGAGTTTTCTGATTACTATCTTCTATAAATTCTATTCACCCCCACTGGAATTCTTGATCATGTAATGATACTTGACCATACATTTTATTCTTAAATGTTATTTAGCTTAATTAAGATCTTATTTTCTAAAACTGGGATCCAAGGTTGCCAGCAGAAGCTAGTAGTTTATCCACTAATTTGCGTATGTTTTTGTGCTTACTGTACTCTAGAGACCAGTATTATCGACCACAAAAACCACACACTCCTGTCAACCACTGATGTATTATTTCATTCATTTTTTTAAGATAAATGTTCACGGCTCAGGGTGTTATGACCCGAGTGTCGGTTCTGATCGCGCTCGGGTTAAAGTTATGTCTCGCTGCCGGCCTTGACAGCTGCGGGCGGTATTCTGGCCTCTCCGGGCTCTTATTGTGAAAGTGCTCGGTGGGGCTTCCGCCTGTCAACGGTCGGCCAGCTGTGTGTAATCATTGTCATTAGTACCTTGTCTACTTAAGCTGAGCACTGGCGTCGTTAGGACGCAGCAGTGTCTGATCGCATCTGGTCACGAACCTGACCGCTATTTTGTTCACCCATCGTCACGTTGCGGATGCCTGGACTGTATTCACACCTCGGCTGCCTTGGGCTTGACCGTCTTTCACCGGGAATAGTAAGTGAGCTCATTAGCCTTATTCCCCCCGGTGTTAAGTGTTCTGTAAGTCCCTGCTTTGCAGCCAGCGTGTGCTATTATTACCAAGCCTGACTGTGTGTGACTGTCTCCTGTTATGGACCTACAGTGTGCGGTATAGCCCTATGCTTCCTGTTCTGCGAAGACTCCAGTCATTATCTCAGCAGCTTGTGTTAACACCTTTTCACCGTAATAAACTCACTGAAAAACTCACTGGTGACTCTGTGTGCGTCTTATGCTGGCTCGTGAGGGCCAGTGCATGACACAGGGATAACATTTCAGAGCAGCCGCTGGACCAGCCGGCTCCTGAGCAGGAGCAAGCTCCATTTGTGGCTGCAGCCAGAATTGCTTGTGGAAGCAGCCACCTCCTGAGGTCGACACTGGGATCTTTGGTGCCTCAAGTGGAGAACTTTTTACAATGTTCCTTATATATGTTGGTGACCGAAAAAATCTTAAACAGCTTTACATAAGTTCTCCACTCACGCCATTATCTTTGTGTCCCATGGAGTGGCGGGGAGGCCGCAACCCAAGGAGCACCGTCGGAACTCATGGGTGGCGCGGGTCTGGTGGCAAAACCACCCTGCAGACCCAAGGGAGCCCCTCGCAAATCCAGTGCTCGCCAGCACCCGTCTCCCACCGCCGCTCTGCCAGACATGACCCTTAAGGATCCCATGTTACAGCCTTATTCCAAAATGGACTAAATTATTTTATTTTATTTTTTTTCAAAATTCTACACACAATACCCCATAATGACAACGTGAAAAAAAAAATTTTTTTGTTTTTTTTTTAGATTTTTGCAAATTTATTAAAAATAAAAAAAACTAAAATCACAAGTACATAAGTATTCACAGCCTTTGACATGAAGCTCAAAATTGAGCTCAGGTGCATCCTGTTTCCACTGATCATCCTTGAGATGTTTCTACAGCTTAACTGGAGTCCACCTGTGGTAAATTCAGTTGACTGGATATGACTTGGAAAGGCACACACCTGTCTATATAAGGTCTCACAGTTGACAGTGCATGTCGGAGCACAAACCAAGCATGAAGTCAAAGGAATTGTCTGTAGACCTCTGAGACAGGATTGTCTTGAGGCACAAATCTGGGGAAGGGTGCAGAAAAATTTCTGCTGCTTTGAAGGTCCCAATGAGCACAGTGGCCTCCATCATCCATAAATGAAAAAAGTTCATAACCACCAGGACTCTTCCTAGATCTGGCCGGCTGTCTAAACTGAGCGATCGGGGGAGAAGGGTCTTAGTCAGGGAGGTGACCAAGAACCTGATGGTCACTCTGTCAGAGCTCCAGCATTCCTCTGTCCAAAGAGGAGAACCTTCCAGACAGACAACCATCTCTGCAGCAATCCACCATTCAGGCCTGTATGGTAGAGTGGCCAGACGGAAGCCAGTCCTTAGTAAAAGGCACATGGCAGCCCACTTGGAGTTTGCCAAAAGGCACCTGAAGGACTCTCAGACCATGAGAAACAAAATTATCTGGTATGATGAGACAAAAATGGAACTTTTTGGCATGAATATCAGGCATCATGTTTGGAGGAAACCAGGCACTGCTCATTACTACACCAATGGTGGTGGCAACATCATGCTGTGGGGATGGTTTTCAGCGGCAGGAATTGGGAGACTAGTCAGGATAGAAGCGAAGATGAATGCAGCAATGCACAGAGACATCCTGAATGAAAACCTGCTCCAGAGCGCTCTTGACCTCAGACTGGGGAAACGGTTCATCTTTCAGCAGGACAACGACGCTAAGCACACAGCCAAGATATCAAAGGAGTGGCTACAGGACAACTCTGTGAATATTCTTGAGTGGCCCAGCCAGAGCCCATACTTGAATCCAATTGAACATCTCTGGAGAGATTTGAAAATGGCTGTGCACCAACGCTTCCCATCCAACCTGATGGAGCTTGAGAGGTGCTGCAAAGAGGAATGGGCCAAACTGCCCAAAAATAGGTGTGTCAAGCTTGTGGCATCATATTTAAAAAGACTTAAGGCTGTAATTGCTGCCAAAGGTCCATCAACAAAGTATTGAGCAAAGGCTGTGAATACTTATGTACATTTCTTAGTTTTTTATTTTTAATAAACTAGTACATACCCGTGCATACCTGTCCATGTCCGTAGAAACCAAGTATAAGCAAGTATTTCTGCATGCCCGTTGCTGAAGGGTCTCCTCCTGTTTCAGATGGCTGTGTTGTTCACAGTCATGCCTACGGCGTACTGCTGGAACCTGAGGTGTTTCATGTTCATGGCATCTTTTCTGACGTGCAGCAGTTCTCCTCATTCTATTGCTCTCCATCTGATGGGTCTTCTTCTTCTTCGTTCAGACCACTGGTTGAGGGATAGGTGTGTCATAATTCCAGTTCATGGGCAGGATCATGAAAATAGATCTAAGCAAAAAGTGGCTTTCGATCCTGTTCAGGAAGGCCCGTGCATGCCCGTAGAAACCAAGAAACTGGAGCACCCAGAGAAAATCAGAGCTTTGCTTGGCATTTTACACATTTGTAGTGTAGACTGGCATTCTTCAAGGTTACACATTTTTACTGTCTCAGCACCTCTTTAAAAATGACATTGCTGAGAAAGCGACGCTTTGGCTTAGTTTCTTCATCTTGAGCAACAATACGAAGACTGCTTGATCTGGCAACTCTGCTTGCGGCAATGTAGAATTGGCCATGGCTGCAGAAATCTGTTGTGCAGAAAACACGAGCGCGCTGTAAAGACTGGCCCTGTGATTTATTCACCTTGCCAATTTTGAGCCATATAACATCATAAAGACACATTAGTCTAGGCATCGTGAGTGATGGTCTATATAACATCATAAAGACACATTTGTCTATGTGCCATCATATAGACATGTGACAATCATATAGACATCATAGCTTTATGATGGCATTGCGAGTTCTATGATGCCATAGAACTCGCGATGCCATTCTATGATGCTGAGTTCAGGCATCGCGAGTCGTCCTATGATGTCTGAGTTCATAGGATGTCCTACGATGATGAGGCAGAGATCATAGGCCGTCCTATGATGTCCTATAAACGTGCTTTAAAGTCTGTCGTACCCTTTGCTGGTGAAGGGTGGCTTTCAACCCTGTTCAGGAAGGCCCGTGCATGCCCATAGAAACCAAGAAACCGGAGCACCCAGAGAAAGTCAGTGATTTGCTTGGCATTTTACACATTTGGAGTGTAGACTGGCATTCTTCAAGGTTACACATTTGCCGTCATGTAGGCATCGCGAGTCATCCTATGATACCTGAGTTCATAGGACATCCTATGATGATGAGGCAGAGATCATAGGCCATCCTATGATGTCCTATAAACGTGCTTTAAAGTCTGTCGTACCCTATGCTGGTGAAGGGTGTCCTCCTGTCTCAGACGGGTGCGATGTACTGCTGGAACCTCAGGTGTTTCATCTTCATGGCATCTTTTCTGACGTGCAGCAGTTGTCCTCATTCTATTGCTCTCTATCTGGTGGGTCTCCTTCTTCTTCTTCATTGAGACCACTGGTTGAGGGATAGGTGTGTCGTAATTCTAGTTCATGGACAGGATCATGAAAGTAGATCTGAGCAAAAAGAGGCTTTCCGGCATGGACTCAGTGTATATGACATCATAAAGACACGAAGGCAGTCTTGATGTATATGACATCATAAAGACATGTTTGCCTGACATCACTGTATATGACATCATAGGATGTCCTATGATCAGGCGGAGATCATAGACCATCCTATGATGTCTTATAAATGTGCTTTAAAGACATGAAGGCAGGCTTGATGTATATGACATCATAAAGACACATTTGTCTATGTGCTGTCATATAGGCATCGCGAGTCATCCTATGATGCCTGAGTTCATAGGACGTCCTATGATGATCAGGCAGAGATCATAGACTGTCCTATGATGTCCTATAAACGTGACAGACAGACAGACAGACAGACAGACACACACACACACACACACACAGATTTCTTGCTTTAATAGAGTGATTTACAAAAATCTCAAAAAAGAAAATTTCACTTTGCCATTATGGGGTATTGTGTGTAGAATTTTCAGGAAAAAAATTAATCCCTTTTGGAAAAAGGCTGTAACATAACAAAATGTGGAAAAAGTGAAGCGCTGTAAATATTTTAGGGATGCATTGTATGAGCTAAAGGCTAGGAGCTGAGCTAATTGCTAAATGGCCCAAGACAGAGGGCTGAGTTGAATGGGTTGTCTTTTTCTTAAAGTGGCAGGATATAAAACAAAGCATTTTTCAGAAGGGTTGGATAAATAAAAATAAATTTGCGGCAATAATTAAATAATTAAAGAAAATTTGAACAAAATATGTGCCCAAAACCAACAAATCCAAAAATGGTTTTGTGGGATAGCCCACTTTACCTCTGAAGGGCACATATGTCACTGTGGTGTGGCCACACATATGTGACCTACTTTGTGACTGATTTAAGGCCTCACATTTTAGATCAGAACAAAGACAGAGCTTCCTTGGAGATAACAGGAAGCTGAGATGATGTTAGCTTTGGTATGCAGAGCTTGAGACTGTGGGGGGTTATCAGAGGATTAAGGAGGAAATGCATTGTAGACTGTGGGGGGATATTACAGAGAGGAGATGCATTGTTACTGGCGATTATAATGCAATGTGACCTGTTATGCATGTGACTTGTGAACTGTGAGAGTCCGGGTATTTAAGAACGAGAGTTCCCTGTAATGTGCTCTTTCTTCGTTGAGATGTTGGTGAATGTGAATAAAGCTGCTGTGAGAGAAATCTGTCTCATCATTATCACATTCCCACATCACAAACATTTCGTCAAGACATGGGTGAGCTGTTAAAATGTGGAAAAAGTGCAGTCACTGACCCCTTTAAACTTTAAAATAGCTAAAACCTAACATGCACAGCTCCATTACAAAGAAACTGGCAAGAAAATTACTGTACAGACACACATCATATTTCCAGAGCATGTACCATACATAAATACTCAAGACACATGAATATGAATTGGACACAAGCTTTAGCAATACCACTATATTTACACAGGTCTAGCTTTTGGAGTTATATAATTAATTTAAAACATTAAACAGCTGCAAGAAAATTGAAATCATAATAATGATAGTTTGTATGTGTCTCCTTGAACTTCATGTTATATGGATTGTCTTGGAGTAATCAATACAGATATGACACAAGGTCAGTAAAATAAAAAAGCAGAATTTACTTTAGCCTTAAGTGGAACCTTTTTATGAAGTGGACCTGCTTCTCACCTGTGTGTAGCCTCATGTGTACTTTCATACTGCCCGATGTGGAGAAGCACTTCAGGCAATTCTTGCACTCAAATTCCTTGATGCCCGTGTGCGTTTTTGTGTGTGCTGTGAGGGTGCTCTTGACAGCGAAAGCTCTGAAGCACTGTTTGCACTTGAAGGGCTTCTCATGGGTGTGGATGCGTATGTGCCGCACAAGGTCACTCGGCTTCTTAAACTCCTTGGAGCAGTATGGACAGCCATGCCAGCGAACACCGTCCTCCTCCCTGATGGACCCTGCAAAAGAAAGATCCAGTGGTCAAGTGTTTAATGGATGTATTTAAAACATTTTATTTAAAATAATAGTTTACCATTTGCAAAAACATGCACAATGCCATGTCAAGCAACATATTTTATGTTTCCTTGGCCTGTTTGTTTAAGTAAAAAGAAATTTTTAGTTTCATAGAAAAGCAAATCTAAATTTTGGACAATAATTGCACTCACACTAGGCCCACTTGGCTCATATAATACTGAAGCAAAATTACCCTTCCTCCCTGCTCTTGGGGCTGTCCCAAATATCAGTTCTCAGGCCCTCAATATTCGGTAGCTGTCCAAAACAAATATCCTAATATTCTGAATTGCCTTTCTTCTTCATCTGTGGACTGCAACAGCATCAGTGGACAACAATACAAAAAATGCTGAAACTTCACTAACTTTGTGGTGTATTTTGATTCATCGTGGTCAGATATGCTTGATGTGCATTTCTTGATTATGCAAAGTTGCAATTTTCAGTAAATCAGTCACAACAATTACAAGAGCACTCTGAAGCGAGTGCAATATCACCCGACTATTTTCTTTGAAGGTCCCAATATGTTACTGAAGGACAGCAGTTTTCAACTTTTCTACATAATTATTGGGGCAGAACCAAATTATGACAAACCTATCATCCATGAATATACAACAAATAGAGTTATATACAGCCCATAGTTGTAGGGCAGGATTCCAAGGTGAACTTGTGTAGCAAGTTTGGTGACCCTAGACAGCTTCAACAGTAAGAAGGTATAGAGAATGCTAACCTTGACCTTTGACCCCAACCACTTGACTTGTGCTCCTTGGGAAGAGTAGATGCACATACTCTGAGCTCATTACACTTGGAAAACAAAATGCCATTTTTTTTTTTTTTTTTACTGCTAGAGCTACCAAACTTTACAGACTGATAGGAGAGTCTCCAAGGAGTGTACACCCCAGATTTGGGGTCTCTAACCCCTCTCCAGCCCCATTTCATCGGGTGTCAACATTTAATGCAATACATGAATCCCAAATCCCATAACCCCAAGTCCGGAGCTCTGGGCATCCAACGTTCTGAGTACAATCTGAGCTCCAGGCGCCTGGTCTGGGAATCCAGGGCTCCATACTGGGGCTCCAGGAGGAGGTCAAGGCTCCAGGCTCCATACTGGGGCTCCAGACGTCCATGATGGACCTTTCCCGGACCGGTTCCCTGGAGCTCGGACGTCTGCGAATTGGGATGATGTAGGGCAACTGGGCAGACTGTTTCCCATGCTGGGGCTTCATTTTGTGGTACCTTCCGAACATATCCTGGACCTGGGGGGGAGGCCTGATGTCTATGAATTGGGATGAAGTAGGGCAATTGGGTAGACTGTTTCCCCATGTTGGGCTTCGGGGGAGACCTGACATCCGCAAATTGGGCTGAAGTAGGGAAACTGGGCTGACTTCCCCATGTTGGGGCTTCATTTAAAGCAGACGGACAGACGAAAATTCAATATTGCTAATTCATATCTGAAATTGTTGTCTGAGACGAGCTAAAGCGAACTGCACATGTTTTGGTCTCAACAAATGTCGCATATGGTGACAATGTGCTCTTGAAAGTACAGTATGCTGCCCTGGAGAGCCAAGCGATCAGCGGCTAAGATGGCCACTGACTGTGTGACGTCAGCTCAGCCAAACACACGCACACGGTCGTCGGCCACTGCTGTGTTTTGCTTCATGCAACACTTGATGTTTACGTTTTAAAATCGGCGATTACGGATATTTCTCGGAATTACCAAATATTTTCATGATCATAAGAACGGTTAGGGGGAAAAACATGCTGAAGAAAGACAGTTTAACTCACCGGTTACTTATATTGGAAGTCCATCCTCCTGTGTTTTTTAGAAGCAAAGTTCTCAATTACAGAGACATACAGTGTTCCCTATTGCTTCAGCGTCTGTATTAAAGCAGACTCCAGTGAAATAGTACCCAGGTTTGTCAGTCTTTCTTGTCCACATATATTTTGAGGGTGTCACGGCTCGCCGCTGTCAGGCATCTGCCTCAGGTGCGCGCACACCTGCACCTCGTCAGCGCCCTACATGTGCAGTAGACATTTCGTTTACAGCGATTTCGAGAATAAGATGCAATTTGAAATGAAATTTGCAAAAAGATTGGTGATAAAGAAAACGGCTATTCCAACTATATATCCCTCAATTCCCCAGTCTGACTCTGAGACAAGTGTCAGTGACAGTGGCGTGAAAAGCAAGGGTGATCTACCGAGGCAATCAGCTGTCAAAAAATGAGAAGTAAACAGGGTAAGTTTTGTATTTTTAATATTCACTGCAAATGTTTACTAAACATTTTAAATGAATTCCAAGCAATGGATGATTTTCAAAATCAAATTATTTCTGGGAAATAATGCGGCGGCGGACAGGTGCCCGTGTCAGGTTTTGCAGCGTCGCGCAAACAGAGGCACGCTGGCGGGCCCAGGCCACCAGTGTTTTGCGCGTGCTTTTGTGCCTAAAACGTTGAAGAACGCGGAGTTTGTGTTGGTCAGATTTCTGCCAAATAATGCGGCAGCGGACAGGTGCCCATGTCAGGTTTTGGAGCTGCGCGCAAACAGAGGCACACTGGCGGGCCCAGGCCACCAGTGTTTTGCGTGTGCTTTTGTGCCTAAAACGTTGAAGAACGCGGAGTTGACAAACAGACAAACAAACCCCGGCAAAAACATAACCTCCTCCTGGCCTTTTCGGCCTGGCGGAGGTAATTACCAATGACAGTTCAGCTTTCAATTTTTAGGGAAGCAACATATTTGCTAAGAAAAATAAATATAAGCCTAAGATTGTAAGAGAAATGTGCTTTTAAAAATGGAACCCCAATTTTCTACCATAAAATGGTGCCCATTATAACTGTGAAATGTTATTTATTGGAATATAATAATTGCTATATCTGGAAACTAGTTATTTTCTTAATCTGTAGTGATACTCCATTGATTTTTGTATTTCTTTGTATATTTCTGCTGTGTTTTCAAACGTTCATACAAAGGTGGTATAGTATGTAATATTTCTTTTCAAATTGAGAAGAATTTAGTGTGTTCAAATTATTCAAATGTATATGACATGCAACTTTGATGAATGCTGAACTATGAGAATTATAACATTGACATGAACATTAATAAACTCAATATATGATTTTACAAAACTTTATTTACATATCATTGTTCACAAATCTAATCTTGGTAGGCAAAATCCCTTGTAGTGATCAGATGGGAATGTTTCTCTGATGAGGCTCACTGCACAGGCAGGCAAAATAACCCTCACTTCTTTCCCACAAATAAGGCTGAATACCCCCTCAGCACCACCCAAAACTACTTCATCATCCGATTCCTCATTTTCAATGTCATCATTTATATTGAGGTCGTCAAACTCGAGAAAATAATCGCTGTCCGAATCACTTTGCTCTCGTTCTGCCATTTACTATGTATTGCTGTTGTGACGTCACCAATGCCCGCACCTATCGAGAGATGGCGGTACTGCAGCCTCACTAACTGAAGGCTGAGCTATGAGCAAATAAGGTCATTTATGGAAGCTGGTGACACATATTAAATCGCGGGAACAGACAGAATAGAATATTTTCATACAATCTGTTGATTGGTTCAATAAAAAAATGTCACTGTCCGTCTGCTTTAAGGATACCTTCCAAACATATCCTGGGCCTGGGGGAGGCCAGATTTAGGTTAATTTTGACTGTTTTTGCCAAAATTTAACTGGGGGATCTATGCGAAACCCTGAATACACTGCAATTGCTCCCATGGTCCTAGACCTTCCCGTTAAGGAACTAGCTCTAGGAGGGAGCTAGATACTCGAGACCACTTGACTTGTGCTCCTTGAGGAGAGTAGATACACATACTCTGAGCTCATTCCACTTGGAAAACAAAATCCCATTTTTTACAGTCACAGCCACCAAACTTTACATGCTGTTACAGTGCTATTCCGATGAAAGTCGATTTACACTGAGCAGAAATGATGGCTGCCAGCGATGTTGGAGATGTCAAGGAGAGCGCTATGCATCAGCCACTGTGATCACCAGACGAGTCTTTGGTGGTGGTGGTGGTGGTGTTACAGTTTGGGGCAGATGTGTCTAGTCAATACAGAACTGTCCTAGACTTTGTGAATGGTACAGTGACAAGGCGATACTACCTGAATAACATCATTAATCCAGTCATTTTGCCCCTGCATGAACAACACAGGCCTAATTTCATCTTCATGGATGACAATGGTCCAGCTCATCAAGGTCACATCATTAGGGAACAGCTGCTGGAGGCTGGGGTACCTCAAATGAAACAGCCTGCACTTTCTCCAGACCTGAATCCCATAGAAAACCTATGGGATCAGCTGAGTCGCCGTGTAGAGGCTCACCATCCTGCACCCCCCCAACCTCAATGACCTGAGGGCTGCCCTTCAAGAAGAGTGGAATGCCATGCCTCAGAAGACAATAAGTCGACTTGTTAACAGCATGAGACGTTGTTGTCAAGTTGGAATTAATGATCAAGGGCACATGGCAAGTTATTGAGACAATGACATTTTTTGTTGTCTTATACCCACCACTGTTGTTGGCTTTTGTTTCAATAAATTGTTTGAGATAAGGAAATCACCATTGCATGCTTGCACTTAAATGCCCTACTTTCATGATATAATATCACTGTAGCGTGAACTATTTACATTTTCCATAAATTTCACCTGAAATCCAAATATCCCTAACTTTTGTGAGTAGTGTATATGCTTTGTTTGTATATTCTTGTAACTGTTATAACACTTTGTTCACCTAGAATTGTAAATACTGTATGGTTCACCTGGCACTATTATTGTTTCTTAACAATAATAATAATAACTAGAAAAGCACTCGGAGAGCGCATACCTCCGCCAAGCGCCACAGTTCCCCCCCATACCGTGTTTGTGTGTAGGTTTTCAGATCCCTTGACCATGAAAACATATGACTAGCAATTGGATTCACAATGATAGGATTAGTGGTTCAGTAGTAAAAGCATTACGTCCTTGGCGGAGGTAATAAACTGAAGTGTTGCTGTTGTGTCCATCTCCTCCATCTGCAAAGTGCCAGGCTGCGACCTGTCAAGGCATACCTCATGCCTCCCTTATTGGGGGGGCTTTCACACCTGTACTGACCTCATGCCTCCCTTATTGGGGGGGGGGGCTTTCACACCTGTACTGAGTACTGAAAAACTGTATTTATCGGCAGATGAAAGAAAACTGAAGCAAAAACAAACAAACAAACAAACAAAAACTAAGCAAACAGCAACTGGAACATGAACTATTTCAAACATATTTATTCAAATGTACACTTATATGGACACAATCTTGAGCCATAACTTTTTGGTAATGTGAAAATAATAAGCCAAGTAGCACCAAAAAATTGAGTGCTCTTGCTGTCAGGAAACAATGTTGGCACCAAATGACTGAAGTGATCTGCCACCAATGGGGGTAGATTGTGCTCTGCCACAAAATGACAAAACATCACTTCTGCTAGTGATGCATTGGATTTGGAAGGCGTCAGTTCTGTCACTGGCTGAAAATGTTCATCCATCGATCGAATTTGGCTACACAGTTTTTGTGGCGCTGTGTAGCAAAGTGTGACTTCAGGTCGAAAATCCCCGATGCAGTCACTTTTAGCATTAGAGTCACACATATCAGGCGCAGCATTACTGGCGCCGGGATTCCTCTCTGTTCCGGAGCCGCAGTTTGGTGCGATAATGGTTGCTGTGGGTTTTATTGGGTTTGCGCTCTGCGGAAAAAAGAGGATTTGGAAGCCTCCCCCGGCAGAGAGCTGGTTTTTGCGCAGCCCCTATGGCTGGCCGGGGAATTTCTGCCAAATAATCCGGCGCCGGACAGCTGCCCGTGTCAGCTTTTGCAGCGTAGCGCAAACACAGGCACTCTGGCGGGCCCTGCCCACCACAGTTTTCTGCGTGCTTTTGTGCCTAAAACTTTGAAGAAGGCGGAGTTTGTGTTCATCAGACACGACGACCAGCGCCCTCTATTGCCCCTGCACACATGTTGAAAATGGCCGTACCTCCCAATGTTAAAGAATCATTTAAAAAATGCCTGTATCCAGACGGTGATCCGGATCATCCCCAAAATTTAATCAGTTTTTCCTTGTACCATTTCCAACAAGGCCTGAAAGTTTCATCGAAATCCGTCCAAAACTTTTTGAGTTATCTTGCTAACCAACAGACAAACTGACAAACAGACAGACAAACAGACAGACAGACAAACGCTGGCAAAAACATAACCTCCTCCTGGCCTTCGGCCTGGCGGAGGTTATAATAATCACAATAGTAGTCACAATAAAGCTCCTCTGATGGAAATGACGATTTGTATTCAGCAACAGCATCCCCCTGCCAAACAAGGAGCTGTAATTACAAAATGCACCATAAGAAAGAAAAAGAAGCTAATACTCTAACTTTTCTTTAACTTTCATCCTATTCTTCTTCAAAATTGACCTCAATAATTTGCTTTTAATCTTAACGAGATCCAAATCCCCATTAATAAAAGCAGTTCTCTCTTTAATACACTGTCTCATTTCTGGTGAAACCTCTGTCTCATTGTCTTATTACACTTTAATAGTTTTCTAGGTTATGACATTGGCCTCGCAGAATTTCATATATTCAGTTAGCATCTGTTAGTTCATCAGTGTCACTGCAGTAGTCAAAAAAACATTTGCCAATCCATGTCTGCAGCATGGTACAGATTGTGAATCAAAAACTTCTGTAACACAACAGTTTCTCCACTAACCTGGCATTTGAACAGGTTTCTTAAAAATGCTTCTTTTTCTCTCCCTGATAGGTTTATCTGAGCCTTGTACTTTCTTGCTCTCTGGAGTTGCAGTGGCGGCAGCAGCAGCAGCAGCAGCAACAACACCTTCAGTTGTTTGATTCTGTGATTCTCTGGAAGTGGCATCACTTTGAGGCTGGACTACACTCAGGCCGCTGTTCTCCAGAGCTTGCTACAGATGAGACAGACAAAAAAAACAATAAAAACATGAGATATAATTAAAATTGGGGTGGGACAAAAGATCGATTCAGTGACAGATCATGATACATGGCACTAGCAATGATCCCTAAACACATGCATCAACCTTTTATCAATCACATATATATTCATGTAAATGTTGCATACTCTTGGGTATTAATCAACTGGTGCTAACTCATTACACTGCCCTCTCCCCCAGGATAAGTGATGTTTCAATAACAGAGAAATATCCTGCAATTCAGTCATGACACTAAAGTAACTTGACAGAGGAAAACTCACTTTCAAACAAACATCATTTAAGGGATTTTCCTACTGATAAGGTGCTTTCAAACCATGAAATATTCCACTAACTGTTCTGCACTCTAAGGGTCTTCTCCACAATACCTAGCAGATTAAACAGAACAGGACAAAGAGAATCATCCAACTAATTTTGCTTGTCTGTGACTGAATACTCCATAGCTTTAATCATAATGAGCGACTGGAGCTGAGATGTTGCTTTTAGAGAAATATCTGATGCTGATGTTTGGGTCATAAGACCGTTGATGAGGGGAACCCCGTCACTCACCTGTAGGATGTCCTGGTTGATGGCAGTCTCCATGACAATGGGTGGCTCTGGTGGCTGGGGCTGTACGGTCTCCCCACTCACCTGTTCTGACAGCTCTAGAAGTTGCTGGATGACATCTGTCACCCCCTCGCCTCCGTCCGACCCTCCTGAAGCCTGACCTGTTGTCTCCATCTCCTAATAACAACAACAACAACATGTATGGGGGAAGGAAATGAGCCTGCAGATTGTTTTTGGCAATGAAAATTATAAACTGGCAAAAGGTGGAAATACAATTGTTTTCTACAGAGAAATGTTTTAATTCTTTAGAAAAAGTGCAATAAATTGGGGGAAAAATCTAATTTTAACTTTGATAGTTGGCAGATAATTTTGAATCAAACAAGATTTCTCAAAAAAAAAAAAAAAAAAAAAGATTAAGAAATCTTTTTAGCACTCTTGTTTGTCTGCAGTTAGCACACCAGCTGTCAACTTAGTGATCACAATAGACATCTCAACAACGAAGACAAAAAAGTAAATAAGTAAGTTAGTTAAAAGAACATACATGGACAACTTAAAGCCCCAAAAGATGATGTATTTACATAGCAAGAAAAATCTAGTCTCCTACAGCATATCAAATGCGGAGCTGCATCTTACTGGATGAAGACTGTACTTGTGAGCAAGTACAACAATTTCTTTTGCCATGTTAACAATCCTCTATGAAACAAACAAGAACAACAACAAAAAAACACATAATCATATAACTCTAAGATACAAATACCTAATAATTTTGAAAAAGAACTTCAGTGTGTTCCATTTAACTTATTCGGGAGCATGAAAACCCTAAGAAAACCAGAATCTACTCAAATCTACTCTGCCTTGAATGCTTGACCACCTTTTTATGGTCCATGTGCCATATCCTTCTCTCTTACCGGAGCGCTGGTGGGCACCTCAATCTCTGAGATATGCATCTTGCTGATGTGGGCATTCAGGCTGCCCAGCTTCTTAAATACACAGCTGCAGTCCATGCACGGGAAAAGTGAACGCCCTTTGATCTGTAAGAAGGATTGAACACATAACACATTTACCGCAATGACCAGCCAATAAATAAAAACTGTATCCCACAAAGAAACACAGGAGAATATAATAATCACTACTGAAGAATACAGAACCATCGCCAAGTAAGGCCTGGAAGCTTGAATACTAGATTATGAGTCATGGTTGCACATAGTGACAAACTAAGATGATCCAATACAGCAATTCGGACTCTCTGTCAGGACATCCATCCATCCATCCATCCATCCATCTTCTACCGCTTTTCCGGAGGTCCGGGTCGCGGAGGAAGCAGTTCAAGCAGAGAAGCCCAGACTTCCCTCTCCCCAGCCACCTGCTCCAGCTCTTCAGAGGGGATACCAAGGCGTTCCCAGACTAGCTGGGAGACATAGTCTCTCCACCGAGTCCTGGGTCTGCCCCGGGGTCTCCTCCCAGTGAGACGTGCCTGAAACACCTCAAGTGGGAGGCGTCCAGGAGGCATCCTAATCAGATGCCCATACCACCTCAACTGACTCCTTTCAATGTGGAGGAGCAGCGGTTCTACTCTGAGCCTCTCCCGAATGACTGAGCTCCTCACCCTATCTCTGAGGGTGAGTCCAGCAATCCTACGGAGAAAGCTCATTTCAGCCGCTTGTATCCGCGATCTCGTTCTTTCGGTCATTACCCAAAGCTCGTGACCATAGGTGAGAGTAGGAACGTAGATTGACTGGTAAATCGACAGCTTTGCCTTAGAACTAAGCTCCCTCTTCACCACAACAGACCGGTACAACGTCCGCATCACTGCAGATGCTGCTCCAATCCGTCTGTCGACCTCTCGCTCCATTTTCCCCTCACTCGTGAACAAGACCCCAAGATACTTAAACTCCTCCACTTGGGGCAGGAGCCTGTCCCCAACCCGGAGAGGACAATCCACCTTTTTCCGGCTGAGGACCATGGACTCGGACTTGGAGGTGTTGTCCGGGGCAATTTGCCTCTGATAGGGTCTCCCAAGACAAACTGGTCCTGGGTGAAGGGCCAGACGAAGAACGATCCAACAGACTCTCATGATAAATTGTATATCAAGGATTCAGTGTACCCCGCCCGGTATGGGGTTACCGGGGCCCCACCCTGGAGCCAGGCCTGGGGGAGGGGCTCGAAGGCTAGCGTCTGGTGGCCGGGTTTCCACCCATGGGACCCGGCCGGGCTCAGCCCGAAGGAGTTACATGGGTCCGCCCTCCAGTAGGTTCACCACCTGCAGGAGGGATCATGGAAGTCCGGTGCTATGTGGATTAGGTGGCAGTCAAAGGCGGAGACCTTGGCGGACTGATCCCAAGCTCTGTCAGGACATAAGAAACAGAATACCAAAGCTGCATATGACAAAGTAGGATGCTCTAAAACACATGGAATCAAGATGCAAATAATAGCTGTCATACTTCACTCACTCTGCTCATTTCAGTGGTCTACAATTACCTCCGACAAGAAGGTAATGTAATCGGGGTGGTTTGTCTGTCTGTCTGTTTGTCCGTCCATTTGTTAGCAGGATTACGCAAAAACTACTGGATGGATTTGGACGAAATTTTCACCAGCGGTGGTGCTTCGGCTACAGAGGAACCCGAAACATTTTGGTGATGATTCAAGAATGCATACCTCTGCCAAGGATCTTATCTTCTCACAGAGTGTTAGCAAGAATACTCCAAAACTACTGGATGGATTTGGATGAAAATTTTACCAGAGGTGGTCATTGGCCTAGAGAGGAACTCATAACATTTTAGTGATGATCCGAGAATGCATACCTCCACCAAGGCTCTTATCTTCTCACAATGTATTCGCAAGAATCCTCCAAAACTACTGGATAGACTTTGCTGCAATTTTCACCAGAACTGACTCGTGGCCTACACATAAACCCATTGTATTTTGGAGGTGATTCATGACGGACGGAAGGAGACTTGGTGGAGGAATGCGCTCTCTGAGTGCTTTTCTAGTAAATTCAATTCAGCTTTATTTATAATGCACCACATCACAACAAAAGCTGTCTTGTGGCGCCACAGTGCAGAAAAAAAAAACAACACAGTCACAGAAAGACCCAGCAATCAGACGATCCCCTATGAGCAAACACTAAGCGACAGTGGAGAGGAAAAACTCCCATTTGGAAGGAAGAAACCTCTAGCAGAACCAGGCTCAGGGAGGGGCAGTCGTCTGCTGTGACTGGCTGGGGATGAGGGGATAGAGAGGATGGAAAGGACAGACAAAAAGAACATAGCAGTAAGATGCCAAGTACAATATTGGAGGTCAACCAGCAGTATGGATCAGATAACAACAGAACAAGAGTGGGGTTAAGAGACACAAAAACCCTCCTTAAAAGTAAGCTACATTAAAAAGGAAGGATTTTACCCTGTTCTTAAAAACAGAGACCGAGTCTGACTCCCGGACCCAGAGTGGTAACTGGTTCCAGAGAGAAGGGGCTTGGTAGCAGAAGGCTCTGCCTCCCACCGTACTTTTGGAGATTCTGGGCACCACAAGTAAGCCAGCATTTTGGGAGCGTAATGCTCTATTAAGATGGTAAGGTAATATCAGATCTTTTATATATTGGGGGGCCAGATTGTTAAGAACTTTGAAAGTAAGAAGAAGGATTTTAAACTTGATTCTGAATTCTATGGGAAGCCAATGGAGGGAGGACAGAACCGGGGAAATATGACCTCTTTTTCTAGAACCAGTTAAAACTCTAGCAGCAACATTTTGAATCAACTGAAGATTTTTTAAAGATACTTTAGGACAACCAGATAATATCGAATTACAATAATCTAATCGAGAACTGACAAAGGCGTGAATCAGTTTCTCAGCATCATTCAGAGACAAGATGCTCCTGATCTTGGCAATATTGCGCAGATGATAGAAGGCAGTCCTAGAAACAGTTTTAATATGTGAATTAAAGGACAAATCCTGATCAAAAATCACTCCAAGGTTCCTCACACAACTGTTCAGAGTGAGAGTGGCAGCATCTAAATTAAGGGCATAATCTGAAAAGGAATTTCTAAGATGTTTTGGGCCAACAACAATGACTTCAGTCTTATCAGAGTTCAATGGTAAAAAATTACAAGTCATCCAAGCTTTGATGTCCTTAAGACAGGCATCTAACTTGGCCAACTGATCACAATCATCGGGCTTCATTGACAGGTATAATTGTGTGTCATCTGCGTAACAGTGAAAATGTATACAGTGCTTTCTGATGATATTGCCCAACGGGAGCACATATAGACTAAAAAGAGTAGGGCCCAACACAGATCCCTGTGGAACTCCGTGACTGAGCTTAGAGCTAGAAGAAAATCCATCATTGACATGGACAAACTGAAATCTATCAGACAAATAAGATCTAAACCACTGCAACGGAGTTCCACTGAGTCCAACAGTGTGTTCCAATCTATCAAGTAGAAAGGCATGATCGATAGTGTCAAAGGCTGCACTGAGATCTAAAAGAACAAGAACAGAGACAAGTCCATTATCAGATGCAGTCAGGAGGTCATTAGAGACCTTCACTAAGGCAGTTTCAGTGCTGAGATGAGCTCTGAACCCAGATTGAAACACCTCAAACAAACCAACTCCCTGCAAATGGTCAGATAATTGCACAGCAACAACTCTTTCCAAGATTTTTGAAATGAAAGACAAATTAGAGATTGGTCGATAATTGGCCAAAACTTCAGGATCGAGCGTCAGTTTTTTAAGTAAGGGTTTAATTACAGCAGTTTTAAAAGCCAGTGGAACATAACCCAGAGTTAAAGAAGAACTAATGATAAGAAGAATACGGCTACCAATAATCGGGAAAATAATTTTAAGTAACCAGGAAGGAATAGGGTCCAGAAGGCAAGATGAAGGCTTAGATGAGGAGATTTTTTTTATCCAACTCTAAGAGGTCGATTGGAGTAAACTTATCTAAGCAGATATCAATTGAGGGAGTTGCAGTAGTTAATGCAACTCCCTCAACTCCCTTTTACTTCAGGCGCCACATGAGTAGGCTGCCTTTTTGCAACAGCGGATCAATTTCTGCTTATTTCTATTTACTATCTGGCTCTCTTGCCATCTTTCTGATCCAGTGACACCTTTATTCCATCCAAACACGTAGATCCAAACACGTAGATCGCCCAAATGTCTCCTGAGCCAGCGGATGGAGCCACTGTTTCTTGCAGGAGGCAGTACAATAGAGACCAGCTGTTAGCACTTAACCGGCCCACGATGCTAACGCAAAAACTCGACATACTGGGAGAAATAAGACGGAAACGGCGTGGATGTCGAACTGGAGTAAGACGGCGGGCGAGGAATATAAGGTACAGACCCATCCTCCCATCTGTCATTATGGGGAATGTTCGATTGCTACTCAATAAAACTGATGAGCTAGCGGCTCTCTCCCGCTACGAGAGCGTGTACAGAGAGAGTAGCCTGTTGTTGTTTACCGAGACGTGGCTAACAGAACTAGCAACAGATGCTAACATCGAACTGGAGGGTTTCCACGCAATACGGGCAGACCGGACACCAGACAGTGGGAAGTCAAGAGGCGGGGAAGTGATAATGTATGTCAATAACAACTGGTGCAGACTGGGGCATATCACGGTTAAGGAACAGCACTGTAGCAAAGACATCGAGTTGCTAGCTGTTAGCATGCGGCCTACCTATCTCCCGAGGGAATACTCACACATGCTCTGCATTGTTATTTATGCAAATCCGACGGCGAACGCTGGGACAGCACGTGACGTCATCCACTCAGCAACTGGCAGGATGCAGACAGAACACCCAGATGCTCTTCTCCTCATCTCAGGTGATTTCAACCATATTTCACTGTCCTCCATTCTACCCACGCTCACCCAGTATGTCACATGCCACACTAGAGACAATAAAACACTGGACTTATTCTATGCAAATACTAAGGAGGCGTACACCTCATCATCACTCCCCCCACTCGGGAGATCGGATCACAACTTGGTTCATCTCCTGCCGGTGTACAAACCCCTAGTACACAGACATCCTCCGGTCATGCGCACAGTGAAGTTATGGTCTGAGGAGGCAATGGACGCTCTAAAGGACTGTTTTGAAATCACTGCCTGGGAGCAGCTCTGCAAGCCACATGGTGAGGACATCGATGGCCTCACTCACACCATTACGGACTACATCAGCTTCTGTGTGGACAACACCGTACCCACCAAGACCATACGGTGTTGCTTGAACAACAAACCCTGGATCAACCCTGAGATAAAAACACTTCTGAGAAAGAAGAAGAAGATCTTCAGGTCGGGGGACAGGAAGATGCTGAAGTCCGTGCAGAGGGAGCTGAGGAGGAAGATCAGAAAAGGCAAGGACAGCTTCAGGAAGAAGATGGAGGACAAGTTGCAACAGAGCAACATCGGTGGGGTCTGGAGAAACCAACCATCTCTGGGCTCCAGAATACCTCCCCCCAGGCCACGAGGGGCAGGGAGAGGGCAAACAATCTGAACCTGTTTTTTAATAGGTTTGACCAACCGCCCTCCCCCCCGACTGCACAACAACCACTGCTGCCTCTAAAGTCATCGAGACATGCTGTCCACACCCCACTCCACCAACACCCCCCCACTCCTAGCACACAGCCCCCCAACCTGACCCTCACTAAGACCCAGGTGAGGACGGAGCTGAGGAAGATCAAGGCGAGGAAGGCCTTGGGACCAGACAGCATCAGCGCGAAGCTCCTCAAGTCCTGTGCAGACCAGCTGTGTGGGATTGTGGAGTACACCTTCAACCTGAGCCTGAAGCTGGGGAGGGTACCACAGTTGTGGAAAACATCTTGTGTGGTACCTGTACCAAAGACTTCCCACCCCAAAGATCTGAACAGCTACAGACCAGTGGCCCTGACGTCTCACATGATGAAGACCCTGGAGAGACTGCTCCTTGCTCACCTCTGCCCCCTGATGGGACCAGCGATGGATCCACACCAGTTCGCCTACCAGCATAACATTGGGGTGGAGGATGCAGTGATCTTCCTCCTTCACCGTTCTCTGTCCCACCTGGAGAAGCCCGGGAATGCGGTGAGGATCATGTTCTTTGACTTCTCCAGTGCTTTCAACACCATTCAACTGATGATCCTGAAGGACAAGCTGCTGTGCGCAGGGGTGGACCAGCACCTGTCATCATGGATCCTGGACTATCTCACTAACCAGCCACAGTTTGTGAGAACCCGATGTACTCAGCTTCATCTCCAACGGAGATGAAGCTGAGTACAGAGGACTTATCCAGGACTTCGTGGACTGGTGCCATCAGAAATGTCTCCAGATCAACGTGAGGAAAACTAAGGAGCTCGTGGTGGACTACCGCAGGAAAGGACAACCCCTCACAGCACCAGTATACAGGGAATGGACATTGAGATGGTGACATCATACAAGTACCTTGGTGTTCATCTGAACAATAAACTAGACTGGTCACACAATACCGACGCACTCTACAAGAAGGGACAGCACTGGCTGTTCCTACTGAGGAGGCTCAGGTCTTTTGGTGTACAAGGGCTGCGCTGCTGAAGACATTCTACGACACGGTGGTGGTATCAGCCATCACTTTTGGAGTGGTCTGCTGGGGCAACGGCATTACAGCAGCTGATAGGAAGAGACTGAACAAACTGATCAAGAAAGCTAGATCTGTCCTGGGGCAACGCCTTGACCCAGTGGAGGAGATGGGAGAGAGAAGGATGGTGGCTAAACTGTCATCTCTGCTGGAGTCCGAGTCCCACCCTATGCAGGACATACTGAACGCATGGGATGGGATCATGGACGGGATCATGGTCTCCGGTGGTATGTGGATCGGGTATCAGTCAAAGGCATAAACCTTGGCAGTCCAATTCTTGCTTACTAAACTGGTTTTGGAATGTGGACCATCACCTCTCTGGCAGAGAAAGAACATGAGCTTGTGTATGAGGTTGAGAAATATCGGCTCGATATAGCTGAGCTCACCTTCATGCACAGCTCAGGTTTTGGAACGACTTCTCCTGAGAGGGGCTGGACCTTGGCCTTTTCTAGAGTTGTCTAGGGTGAGAGGCAGCAAACAGGAGTGAGTATTCTTCTATCCCCTTGTCTTTCTCCCTCCATGCTGGGGTTCTCATTAGTGCATGAAAGGGTTGCTTCCTTGTACCTTCAGGTTGGGAAACAATCCTGACTGTCATTTGTGCCAATGGATCAAATGAAGGTTCAGAGTACCCACCTTTTTTGGAGTCTCTGGCTGTGTCCCAGAAAGTGCTCCTTTTGGAGACTCCATTGTCCTACTGGGGGACTTCAACGCACACATGGGCAATGACAACAAAGCCTGGAGAGGTGCAATTAGGAGGAATGGCCTGACTGATCTGAACCCAAGTGGTGTTCAGTTGTTTGGACTTCAGTGCTAACCACAGTTAGTCCATAACGAACGCCATGTTCAAGCACAAGGGTGTCCATATGTGCACTTGGTACCAGGACACACTAGGTCACAAAATCGATGATTGATTTTGTTATGTCATCAAGCCTGCGACCGTATGTCTTCGACACTCGGATGAAGGGAGGAGCAGAGTTGCCAACTGACCACCATCTGATGGTGAGTTGGATCAGATGGCAGGAGAGGATGCCATTCAGATCTGGCATACTCAAACATATAGTGATGGTATGCTGGGTACATCTGTCTGAGGCCTCTGACTGAGAGGTCTTCAATTCCCAGTTCCAGAAGAACTTTGCCCACATTCCAAGACTGAAGACATGGAGTCTGAATGAGCCATGTTCTCTCCCTTCATAGTTAAAGCAGCTGCTCAGAACTGTGACCATTAAGTTGTCGGTGCGTCTCGTGGTGGCAACCCCTGAAACAAATGGTGGACACCAAAGGTGAGGGGAAGGGGGGTGTATCAAGCTTAAGAAGGAGTCCTACAGATTTTGGTTGGCTTGTGGGACTCCTAAAGCAGCCGAGTTGTACCAGCAGGCAAAAAAGTGGAGTGCAGCTCAGGCAGTTGCCAAGGCAAAACCTCTGGTGTGGAAGGAGTCAGTGAAACCATGGAACAAGATTTTTAGTCGGCCTGAGATTCTGGCAAACTGTCTGGTGACTGACAGGTTTACTACTGTGTTAGATCACTATTCCTTTTAACAACACTCAATAAGCATTTAGGAAATGAAGACACTACTTGCTGAAGCTTTTTAGGTGGAATTTTTTTCTCCATTCTTGCTTGATGCTTGAAGCTTCAGTTGCTCAACAAAAAGCATTTGCAATCAGAAAAAGTTCTGGACTGCAGGCAGGCCAGTCTAGCACCCACACTCTTTTACTAAGAAGCCAGGCTGTTGTAACACGTGCAGAATGTGGCTTGGCATTGTCTTGCTAAAACAAGCAGAGACGTCCCTGCAAAAAACATTGTTTGAATGGCAGTATATGTTGCTCCAAAACCTGTATGTACAATTCAGCATTAATAGTGCCTTCACATATGTGCAAGTTACCCATGCCATGGGCACTAACTCACCCCCCTACCATCACAGATGCTGGTTTTTGAACTTAACACTGATAATCTGAATGGTCCTTTTCCTCTTTAGCCTAGAGGACACAACATCCATGATTTAAAAAAACCTGAAATGTGGGCTCGTCAGACAACAACACACTTTTCCACTTTCTATCAGTCCATCTCAGATGAGCTCGAGCCCAGAGCCACCAGTGGCTTTTCTGAGTGTTGTTGATATATGGCTTTCACTTTGCATGGTAGAGTTTTAACTTGCACTTGTAGATGCAGCGACAAACTGTTAACTGACATTGGTTTTCCAAAGTGTTCCCGAGGCTACATGGTAATATCCTTTACAGAATGATGTCAGTTATTAATGCATCGATCCTGAGGGATCGAAGGTCACGAGCAGTTGTTGACAAAGTGGTGAACCTGTCCCCTGCTTGTAAATGACTGAGCCTTTCGGGGATGCTTATTTTTAATACCCAGTCATGACACTCACCTGTCTCCAATTAACCTGTTCATCTGTGGAATGTTCCAAAAAGGTGTTTTTTGAGCATTCCTCAACTTTCCCAGTGTTCGTTTTTGCCCTACCCAAGCTTTTTTGGAACATGTTGCAGACATCAAATTTAAGAAAAATGAGTGAATATTTGCCACCCCTCCCACGCAAAGTTTATCAGTTTGAACATTAAATATCTTGTCTTTGTAGTGTATTCAGTTGAATATGGGTTGAAAAGGATTTGCAAATCATTGTATCCCATTTTTATTTACATTTTACACAACACCCCAACTTCACTGGAAATGGGGTTTGTAGTTTGCCCAACCAGTCTACATGTGTTTAGTGGACATGGAGAAAACATTTGACCACATTCCTCATAGTTTCTTGTGGGGAGAATGATTCAGGAGTATGGGATTACGAGCGATCAGATCTACACACTTGTTGCAAGATTTAGGTTTGTGTCATGGCAAAAATTAACAATTCTTTAATTCTATGTGTGTTGACAGATGAAATAAAATAAAATTCACACAAGGCATTGTCTTTAAGTTATTTATATTTGCAAAGAGACAAGAATGACAGAAGACAACACACAGTGAAGAGTTCCAAGCAGTCTGATACAGGATAACTAAAGCATTGCACAATTAGGCCCAGGCTCCCTAAATGCCAGACCTCGGTCTGCATCTGGACCCAGAGGGTCTTCCATCCGGACCCCAAAGCCTCTTGATATCATTTGAAGAAAAAAAAACACAACGGAACGGAAAAAAACGGAACTTAAACATTGTAATGGCTGCCAGCCAGCCAGTTTATGGTATAAGGACAGCCCTGGAAGGAGTGAAGTCCGACGCCCCATCAAACTAGGGTGGAATCTTCAGTGAAGGCAGGCAACCCTGAGAAATCACACCGCACTCCCCATCCCGAGGAGAGAAAGAAAACAGTCACGACTGCCACTGGTGACTGGAGGACCACCACCTGGAAAGGGCACCCGCATTCTGCCTTTGATAATCAGGGCTCGTGCCCGCTCCACGCCGCTGCACCTCACACCACCACACTTCACGGCTCCACACATGATGCAAAACAAAAGCCAGGGAGCCACTGTCAGAGAGCGGTAGGATTGTTTCCAGTTTTTATTAGAAGTCTGAGATTCATAAATTCTGTGTATTTTTGACAAAAGGACTACATTACTTGTTTATTTTATTTCACCTTTATTTAATATTTGAGCGTCTCTGTGCTTATGAACTTTGCAGTGCTGCCTGTGTGTGACTGAATCACTGTTGTGCACGCCTTGTGCGACACCTGTGCTCATGAGCACTCTGTTCAAAGCACAGCTGCCTGACCGCTACTACCAATTTGGCCTTGACACTGCAGCTCGAAGAGCACACTCGTTGCTTGTGTATGAGTGTGCCCATTACCGGTTCAATTATGTGCACTAATGTTCTGCTAACTGTTGCTAAAAGTCAGTAAATTAGGAATATGTGTATTGATACTCAAATATCGATACTTCTATACTGGCTGGTTGATACTTTTATAAATATTGCAATACCACTATGTTAATACAAAACGTGCAATTTGTTTTCACTTCTGAGAGTTTTAGGCATAGTATTTGGCGCAAAAACAGCCCAAGCATATTGGTCTGCCATGTCACATGATTACGGTAGCCTATCAGATGTCAGAGCTGAAGACTCACTGTACAGTGTGCAGCCAAGCACTCAGTCTCACTTCCTGTGCAAAGTGAGCTCAGCGGCATTGGGGGCAGCAGAAGAAGTATTCTGAAAAGTTACACCATTCATCCAAATCCTATGGTGATACCAAGCAGCATAAAATTTGAAAAATAAACAAGATAAGCACTATTTGAGATTGTAAAATAATAGTGTAAAAATAAAATAAATTAGTAAAACAAAAAACATCGCATTGTGAAACTAGAAAAGCACTCGGATAGCGCAGACCTCCGCCAAGCGCCACAGTTCCCCCCATACAGTGTTTAACATCATAAATATTAATCCTACATTTATTTTGTCTAAGTTTATAGATTCCTTGTCAGCTGGGTTACACTCTCCCCCGCTAATTATTATGCACGTCCCGTTGCATGTCATTTTGTCAGCTGGGTTACACACTCCCCCGGTAAATTTGGCTGGGTGTTACAATTCACCGCCAAACCGCGTACAACCCACAGGCCAATGGGTTATGCGAGCGTTTTCATAGATCACTTAAAGCAGGACTGTAGGCTTCATTGATGGATCGAAATTGGGTAGACAGACTGCCATGGGTTATGCGGATCAGTCTTCGTAATATTATATATTATAGAACCTGAAAAAAAGAAAAAAAAAGAATCCTTTAAATAAAAAATTCCTGGATCCAGATGGTGATACGGATGACCTCCAAAACGTAATCATCTGTAGGATACCACATTTCTGACAATCTGTGAAAATTTCATGAAAATCCGTCCATAACTTTTTGGCAAAAAAAAAAAAAAAAAAAAAGAATCCTTTAAAAAATTCCTGGATCCAGACGGTGATCCGGATCAGCACCAAAATCTAATCATCTGTAGGATACCCCATTTCTGACAATCTGTGAAAATGTAATGAAAATCCGTCCCTAAGTTTTTGAGTTATCTTGCTAACAGACAAACAGACAGACAAACAAACAAACAAACAAACAAACCAACGCTGATGATCACATAACCTCCTCCTCTTGGCGGAGGTAAAAATTACACATATGCTGCTTCGTATTACCATAGTATTTGGATGAATGGTGAAAAATTTCAGGAGTAAAAAATAATTGAATCCAGTTGAGAACACCAAATTAAATGAATTAATTTTGCATTCATTTTAAGTCATTCATTTTAATTTTTATTATAATAAAAATAATGCTAATAAAAATAATATATTTATTATCATTTTATCATTTATTATCATTTTATAAGCATTTCTTTCAAGTGTTTATGTTCAAGAGTTTTATTCATATTTCATTTTGCCTTGCAATAAAACTGCTAATGAAACTGCAATCATGTGATTTTGGGCAAAAAGTATCAGTATCGAAGAAAAATTCCCATAAATTAATGGTATCATATCGAAAGGAAAAATGCTGGTATTGCCCATCCCTACACTAAATTCACCCAGCTACTGCCACAGTAGGACAGCCTGGTGACAAAACTGACTACAGTTGACTGACTACAATAATACTTATAGTGTCCCCTCAATATTTATTCTGGAGAAAATGTTCTGTTTAGTGTCCCTCCCAACATGTGAAATACATCTGCCCATTCAGCATGTTGGCACTGCTCCAGACCTCCGGCCTACTGGAAAAAACATGACCCCTGGCAAAAACATTTGAGGACCTCTGCTCTAGGCCAAAGTCATAATAAACCCAGCTGTCTCAGGACAACATAGGTTTTCTCACAGCAGGCCTGTGAACAAAAGTAAGGATAGTGAAAATTGAAGAAATATACAAAATATACAAAACAAAATAATATAAAAATATGCCCTAACAGTTCATACTGCCAACAGTCAGTCAAACTCGTTCCCAGAGAGAGTTGGACTATTCATAACTCTTATGGACAGGATCTCTAGCCGCAGCCAAGGAATCGAGGGTGACATGCTTGGTGGTCACAGGCGCTGTTTGCAGATGATGTGGTCCAATTAGCTTCATCAAACAATGATCTAGGTCTTGCGAGGATGGCTTGCTTCTGAGCGTGAAGGGGCTGGGATGAGAATCAGCACTTCCAAATCCAATTCCATGGTCCTCAGCCAGAAAGGGGTGCATTGTTATCTCTGGGTTGGGGATGAGGTCCTGCCACAACTGCAGGAGTTTAAAGTATCTTGAGGTCTTATTCAAGTGTGAGGGGAGAATGGACTGGGAGACTGACAGAGAGATTGAAGCAGCATCTGCAGTGATCCAGACATTGTATCGGTCTGTCGTGGTGAAGAGGGAACTGTCGATTTACCGGTCAATCTCCATTCCTACCCTCACCTATGGTCATGAACTTTCGGTAATGACAGCAACAATGAGATCATGGATACAAGCAGCTGAAATGAATTTTCTCCATAGGGTGGCTGGACTGACCCTTAGACAGGGTGAGGAGTTCAGTTATCTAGAAGGGGCTCAGAGTCATTACTCCTTCAAATCAAAAGGAGCCAGTTGAGGTAGTTTCGGTATCTGATCAGGATGCCTCTGGGATGCCTCCCACATGCGGGGCCGTATTACAAACACACAGTCCATAATCAGATGTCTCAGGTACAGGGTGCATTTATGGACATTTCCAAATTCATTTCCTTATCACAGCAAAGCAAAAACAAATTTTCTGCCAGGTGCAAAGTGCAAAAAGGCTGTCCTAATGCTCTGAATTGTTCAGAGGTGTTTGGGACGTAACCATGAAATAAACTAATCGCTGTCTTTGCTCTCATTTCCTTTAATAAACAGTGGCGAGAGATCAAAGGCTTAATATTAATAGCCTATGACAGCGTTTAAATGGAAGGACAAATCTGTTTGGTGCTGAGGACAATACGGGCTTGTTCACAAACTGAAAATGCATTTAAGAGCCACAAGCTTAAATAAAGACTTTTAAATACAAACTATTTGAAGACACAGCAGACAGTTCTTCACTGCAAAGAGGAAAAACACAGTGTGTGGGTTTAGTCTGTGATTCAGTCCTCTCTTTAATTTAACCAGACCACAGAGGGACCAGTCTGAGCTACTAGGTTGAACATAGCTGTCAATGCAGTGGAGAAGAACCAGCAGGTGCTCCAAAAAAAAAAAAAAAATCAGCATTAGGCTATCTAATGATACCAGTTTTTAATTTATTTTTTTTTTTACCTCACTAAATAACAGAATAATTCAAATGAGACTATCTCAACAAAGTTAAAATACAATTTTGCACTCAGCAGAGGAGATTAATGAAGTGGCTCCTCTTTCTCAGTTTTAAAGATAGTTCAGATGAATGATAATATAACAAATAAATTTTACAACTCTGCCAAAATCATGGCCAAAGAGAAACACTGACATAATCTCTGAATTGTAGCCTACAGCTTTCACACTGGAATAATTATGATGACATCTCCAAGTGTTAACATAGTGAAGGGGGTTAACAGAAAACAATGGCTGAAAACGTGTTTTCCATTAATCGGGATGTGTGAGCACAAACTGACACAAGATATGATGACACGTGACAAATTAGTGGACAGAATAATTTGTCATTGTCATGGCCTGTGCACCGATGTCGTCCGCGCTCAGGCCATACATCATCTCAGCCCAGCTTTTGCTATGACAGCGTCTCAGCGGGCTTCCGGCTGTCAAGCTCCAAGGGACGGCTGGAGGCCAATTACCTCTCATCAGCTGAGGCGCTGTCAACCACTATATTAAGGGAACGGCCTTGATTGTTCAGGGCTGCGACCTCACACTATCCACATGTATCTCTCGCTGTGGATTAGGCTGGAGTCCCTACGTCCGGCTCCAGCCCTCCTCTCTTCCCTGATAGTTATCCGTAAGTGTATCTCCTGTATTATTTTCTTCCCTCATCGTTATTCGTAAGTTTACTTTTTGTATTATTTGTGTTTTGCCCACGAGGCTCTTTTCCTTAGTTCTTTTCCCTTATTAATAAACTACGCAAACTCACCGGTTGGCCCTTGGCTTTTCACACACAGAGAGTTGTTCAGAACTCCTTATAAGAACTCCTGATACAAAGATATACAGTGATGATAAAGAGTGAAGTACATGGCGGTAAGGCACCTGTAAGCTGGTTGTCAACCGCCAATCAAATCTAAAAGAAGAAGAAGACAATGACTGTTTCATTTAGGTCTGATCAGATTCCTCCACACAGCTCTGTCCTTCACCTTCCACTGCCAGGAACTCCTGACCTTGTTAACCTGGGCAACGTCCTTACACCTGCTTTCTACGGGCATGCAGAAATACTTGCGTATATTTGGTTTCTATGGGCATGCATGGGTATGTACTAGTATTATAAAATGACAGGTGATCAGATTATAATTTGTAACAACTTTCACCATTAAAATAACAGAAAATCGGGAGCTTCCGGGAAGATGGCGGAGAGACATAACACTTAAACAAAGAGCTCTCCCTAGCCGGATTAAAAATCATCGGTAAATGGCCAACTCGACATAAACGAATCAATAAACTAAGGGATGAAAACACGAAGGAACCGGGCACAAGGACAAAAACAGGGTAAAATTGAAGAATTCCTCTCCAACAACGCAGGAAAAACCGCTGTACGCAAAGCCCAAAAAAACGAGATGTCCACAGCAGAGAAAATGGAGGACACCAGACTCGACAACATGAACGCTGGCATCGCCAGTTTGGGTGAAGAGTTGAGAGAATTCAAGCGACAGCTACAACAGGATTTAGCGGCTCTTAAGGAGGAACTGAAAAAAGAAATTAAGGAGGAAATCATGGACCTCCGAAGAGAAATGGAGCGTAAATTAACGGAAAACATGGAGGAGCTGCGCTCCCAGCGGGCGTGTATGACAGAAGCGCAGACCCGAATTTCGGAACTAGAAGATTGGAAAAGCGAGGCAAACGAACAACTACAGACCCTGACGACGCAAACGCAGAGGATGCAGGAGAAAATAAACGACTTGGAGAGCAGATCCCGACGAAGCAATATGCGCATCTTTGGAATTCCGGAGGGCATTGAAGGCAACTCGATGACAAAATTCATGGATCAGTTCTTAAAAAAAGAACTGGAAATACCCGGAGAAACGGATCTGCAGATTCAACGGGCGCACAGAACACCGGCACAGAACCCGAAAACAAACTCTCCACCCAGGTCAGTTGTGGTAAACTTTGTGAAATATGACATAAAGGAAAGAATCCTGACGCAAGCATGGAAAAAAAAGATACGAATCGGCGACAAACAGGTATTTTTTGACCATGACTACCCGACAGAAATCGTGCAGCAGCGGAAGAAATATGCCAATATTAAAAAAACGCTGAAAGAGAAAAAAATTAGATTCCAAACGCCGCTAACGAAAATGAGGATTCATTGGGAGGAAGGCACAAGAACCTACAACACGGCCGAAGAGGCAGCGCGGGATATGATGGAGCGGGGCCTTGAGGTGAGCGTGCCGAAGGAGACGGCTGGAGCAGCGGCGGCCCTGAACGCACCACGACAGACGGAGTGGAGACGAGTGAACGGCGGAAGAAGGGGGAGAGACGTAGAGCAGCGGGCCCAGGACAAGCTACAAGGCTTTCAACTGAAAGCCTAGATCATAACAAAGATTAAGAAAGGCACAGAAGAAATGAAGGCCAAGAAGACAAGGTAAAAGAGAAACAGACGGCTAGGAGAGGTTTAAGTGATATTTGTTGGACATTTCTAGACTTATGACTATTACTTTGATAGTAATTAGAAGTCTAGGGAGGGCCCTTCACTCTGTGAAGACAAACCCCCCACCCACCAACAGGGACCAGTGGGCAGAAGAAAGGCCCAAAGTACGGAGGTCGAGTTTTTTTAATGTGTTTTTATATAAATATGTGTTATTTTTGTTGTTAAAGGGGCTAGGAGCACAAGTTAAAAAAATGGAAAAACATGAATATGGGTAAAAATCTTAAGATAATGACACTAAACGTGAATGGTCTGAACTCACCTGTTAAAAGGGAAAGAATAATAAGAAAATTCAAGAAGGAAAAAGCTGAAATTATATTTATGCAAGAGACACATTTGAGCAAGGCAGAACATGTGAAACTAAAGAGATTTGGCTATAAGAACTCCTACTACAGTTCATTTAAGGGAGGAGCAAAAAGGGGGGTTATGATACTAATCTCAAACAAAATACAATTTGAAAGTGAACAGGAATCCAGGATAAAGAAGGCAGGTATGTAATAATAAAGGGAAGAATAGATGGTATGCAGATCACATTAGTGAACATCTATGCCCCACCAGAAAGTGACAAGGGTTTTTTTCAACATCTGTTTGATCTCATAGCAACACACAGTGAAGGAGTCCTAATTTGTGGAGGAGACTTAAATGCTGTCATGGATCATGAAGTTGACACAACAAGTGTTAAGAAGACAAAAAAACATGTAACAAAGTTCATAAGAACCTCACTGGCAGAAATGGGTATGGTAGATATATGGAGGGACCTGCACCCACTCGAAAAAGACTATACACATTATTCAGCAGCCCATAAAGTACACTCTAGAATAGATTACTTCCTTATGAATGAAGGTGACAGACACAGGGTGAGAAATTGTTGGATTGGAGGGGCAGAAATATCAGATCATAATCCTATATACATGGAAATATATTTAAACAATAGAAAACGACAAACAACATGGAAACTTAACGTAGGACTGTTAAATGATGAGAAAATGAAAGAAAGAATAAAAATAAACATAAACGAATATATCCAAGAGAATGACAATGAAGAAGTGGACCCAACAATACTATGGGACGCACTAAAAGCCGTGTTAAGGGGTAAATTAATTGTTGAAACAGGAAAAGCAAATAAGACTAAACTGGAAGCGTATGAACAAAGATGTGAGAGACTGAGGGAATTAGAACGTAAACATCAAAGCACAAATGATCCAAAAATATATCAAGAAATTAAAGAAGAAAAAACAAAGATAAAAGAAATACAAATGGATGAAATTGAAAGGAAAAATAGATATCTAAAGCAAAAATATTATGAAATGGGGCCAAAAGCCACAAAACTGCTGGCAAAACGGTTAAGAAAACAACAAACAATGAATAATGTATACAAGATTAAAGACCCCACCACAAATAAAACCACAGTTAACCCAGAAAACATCGAAGAAATTTTCCATAATTTCTACCAAGAACTATACTCGCAACCTGAAGAAACAAATACTAAAGATATCAAAAAATTTCTAGACACATTGGACTTGCCATCAATAGGAAATCAACAAAATGAAAAACTAACAGCAGAAATAACAACACAAGAGATCAGAGATGTGATTAAGTCACTTAAAAACGGTAAATCACCAGGTAGTGATGGATACCCCTCTGAGTTTTATAAACTGTTTATAGAAGAACTCAAGCCACAACTCCTAAAGTCATTTAATTGGACGCTGAACAACAACAAAATACCTCCAACATGGAACGAAGCAATCATTTCAGTTATTTTAAAACCAGGGAAAGATAAAGAACAATGCGGAAACTATAGACCAATCTCTTTATTAAATGTAGATTATAAAATATACACAACAATTATATGTAAACGAATAAAGACATTCTTGACGGAATTGATAGAAGATGATCAAACTGGATTCATAGAGGGATGCCAAACACATGACAATATCAGGAGAACAATACATATAATTAACCAAATACATAAAGAAAAGAAAAGCGCAGTAATAATGAGTTTAGACGCAGAAAAAGCATTTGACAGGGTTAACTGGAAATTCCTATATAGTGTACTGGAGCGCTTTGGATTTAACGAAAAATCAGTACAATGCATAAGGACGCTATATCAAGAACCTGTGGCAAGAATCAAGATAAACGGTAGCTTAACAGACAAAGTAAATATACAAAGATCAACTAGGCAGGGATGCTGCTTATCGCCCACCTTGTTTGCTCTGTTCATAGAACCATTGGCTCAAGCGATACGACAAAATAAGAAATTAAAAGGTGTAACAATAAAGGGGGCGGAACACAAGATTGGGCTATTTGCAGACGATATTATAGTTTACCTTGAACAACCAGATGAATCAATAATGGAAATGATGAACTTGATAGAAAATTTTGGAAAATTATCAGGATACAAGATAAACATAACAAAAACACAAATACTGACATTCCACTATAACCCTCTAAACCAGATAACTGATAAGATCAAACTAAACTGGAAGCAAAAAGAAATAAAATATCTTGGAGTGAACATACCTAAAGACCTAAGCAAAATATATAAAGCAAACTATGATAGGTTGGAACAAGAAATAAAAAAAGATATTGATAGATGGTCAATCTTAAATATGGATCTGAATTCAAAAATTGAGACAGTCAAAATCAGCATACAACCTAGATTACTTTACCTCTTCCAGGCTATACCAACAGAGATTCCAGATGCCCAATTCTCAAAGTGGGACAGGATGATATCGAGATTTGTTTGGGGAGGTAAAAAACCAAGAGTGAAATATAAAACCCTCCAATTACCAAAAGAGAAAGGAGGCATGGGCCTACCGAGTCTAAAGGAATATTACTACTCAGCACAAATAAGATATATCATATGTTGGTGCGACGAGGGATATGAGGCAAAATGGAAAGAAATGGAAAAGGAAATTGAGGGACTCCCAGTACAAAGCATAATAGGGGATAAAGATGCATATAAGCAAATCAAACAAATAGACCCAATCACTAAATTTACTTTAGAACTGTGGTATAAAATAGTACAAAAATATAATATAAGGGAAGACATAAAACTATTGAAATGGGTAGCATTTGACAGTCAGTTTGAACCGGCAAAACAAGATAGGGGATACAAAAATCTGGTGAACAAGGGAATCACAGCATGGGGCAATATCGGAAAAAAAGATCTCGGGAGCTTTGTAAATATCAGGAGAAAATTTAAATTAGAAAGATCGGAATTTTTCAGATATCTGCAGATGAGAGATTACTATATGAAGAAGATTAGGCATAACCTCCAAATAGATGTGAACGAGATTATACAACTTATTTTAAGCTCATATGCAGGAAATAAAATAAGAATTATTTCAAAACTATATCAGAAACTTATGACAAACAATCATACAAGTAACTATATAAAGGAGAAATGGGAGAAAGAGCTCAATTTAAACATAACAGAAGAAAGCTGGCAGGAAATATGGAAAACACAACACACATCAACAAATTCAAGGGCATGGAGGGAATTTGGATGGAAAAACCTGATTCGCTTTTTCATTACACCACAGATTCAAGGAAAATATACAAATACCCAATCTTTATGCTGGAGGGGATGTGGGGCTCAAAATGCAGACCACTCACATATGTTTTGGAAATGCTACAAAATATCATCATTTTGGAAATCTATGCATGTGACAATACAGAGGATATTAGGATATAATATACCAATGAACTGTAACCTGATGTACTTATGTGATCTTAAAAAAGACAGTGTTATACAGGCTGAGGACAGATATCTAGTTAAAATCTTGTTGATTGCATGTAAAAAAAACTATCACAAAAAAATGGCGATCAGAAGTTCTTCCTGACCAAGAACAATGGACTGACATTGTTGAGGACATACGTATGATGGAAAAACTAACATATCGACGAAGAATGCAAGAAGGAATATGGGAGAAAAAATGGCGGAAATGGACACACTACAAAGTGCAACAACGAGGCAGAAATTGAAAGAATAACCAAAGACACTGAAAAAACCAGAAGAATTAAGAGATGGAAACTAAAAACTTGATGCTCCAACATTTGCCCCCCCCCCTTTTATTTTTTATTTTTTTTTATTTTTTATTTTTATTTTGTTTATTTTTTTTCTATTTTTCCCTACCCTAACCCCTTTGTTTTTTAAATGTAGAATGTGATCTGAATGCATTATATATGATGAAAAATGAATAAAAATCTAAGTTACAAAAAAAAAATAACAGAAAATCCCAGTGCATGCTGTTTCTTCATGAGCTCTGGAGCTGTGTGATTTCAAAACACGCCGCTGAAATAGCACTAAACAATGTGCTTCTGACGACAGACCTCCTGTTCCCTAATCAAAAGCCTCTTGTCATAAAATGCACCAAAAATACAGATGCACATGAGAATGCACGCTGCCACACCTATTTGAAATGATGCTCTATTGTGGATTTTAACTTTACTAATAAATGTCCCTTTGATGTGGTGAACAAAATAAAAAGCTGTAGTCCAAGATGCATATTTAGTACGCTTTATTTACATCTGGCCAGAGGGAAAAATGTTGTGTACTCGCATGCAGACGAGTCATGAGAAGATTCGAAATCTCATACAGAGTGCAGAGCAATTTAACCAGTGAGATAAACAGATAAGGATTGTTTTGAGAAAGCTGAGTGTGCCATCTTCAAGGCTACAAGTAATCAGTTGGCCATGATGGTGGATTTGTGACGCTAGGTACAGGATGAGAGCGACAGTTGATTGGAGACAGGAGAGCTCTCATTTTTTATAGTTCTGGTGGTCATGGAGTGGGAGAAAATAAATGTAAAAAGAGAAAGCTGGAGCAGAAGATGATATGAGCAGCACTGAAGAGCACGAGGATCTGAGCAACAAAGAAATTCTGACAGAAATGAGGTTTGTAGAGGATTAAAGAGACAAAAAGCACTGGCCAAAGAATGCCTGTTACTGATTAAGTTCAAATAAAATTTGCAGTTGACACAGCAAGAGAGTTTAACAAAACAGAAAATAAAAACTACATAAAATTCTCAAACAGTCAATAACCAGAACTGCACTCAGATACGCTGACCTTCTCTAAATTCTATAGAAACAGTCTGAGTATCCCTCTCATCTCTTTCTCATATTTCAAAAGATATTACCAGGCATAATGCAATCATGTGTAGGCTTTGAGGAGGTGTCACGTCCTAAGGAGATGGCAACTGAGGTGGTGTGGCATTTGGAGAGAAAAGACAGCATCTTGACCTAGATCTTGGGAGACGAAGCCCCAAGGACTGGCAGTACAAGACACACAAAACACAGCTAAATGTAAAACAGCAACAGTGCCATATGCAACCCTATGTGGTGACGATGATGATGACAATGATGATGACATACAATTTTCCAGCCTCATGACCTAGAGGGCCCCAAGGTCAAACTGGACATGGAGTTTGGTGACTCCTAGCTTCATCAGCTCTCGAGTTAAGAGTGTGGACAGGCAGACAGAGAGAAGGAAGCAGCTGCCCTACCAAAGAAAAAAATTTGTTAAAGAGAAGATAACAGAAATATCTTCAAGCACCTGCAGCAAAACAGTAAGACTCAGTACACTTGAAGGAACCATAAAGAGGCATATACTGTAATAATACAGAAGCATTATCTATCCATAATGGAAGAGGGTCAGATAAGAATGGAAAATGAACAAGAGAGAGTTCAATTTAATGGTCTTGCTTCTGCGTCAGACAAATAAGAGGTGGATGGCCATCAGTCACAAAAGAAACCTTTACATTTCCTGCATTTGAAGAGTCTGTTGGAACTTCTGAACCACTAAAAAGTTAGCAAAATGGTCAAGCAGACTTATGAATGTCAGGCGCATTAAGAGTAATTTCTGAATCAATCAATAAGAACAAAAAAATATAATATAGACTGAAGATACAAATCCAATATCTTACCATGTATTGCGTTTTATTATGCCTCGATGCAACGGAGGCATACAGTAATCACTCAGTGCATCTGTGTGTGGTTGTGTGTGTGTATCTGTCTCTCTGTCTGCTACCAGCTTTTCAGCTGGCCAGGTCAAAATTAAGTGGAACTAAAGGCTTGTATTATTGTATGGCCATATTTTCTCAACTTTTAATTTGCCAGAATTTCGAGATAAGGCTTTGTTTTCAAAATAAACACAAATTTTAACTCACCATTTCTGCCAATGCAGCCACAAAAAGAGTATTGTAATAACTATTCCAGGCCAGTAGAGGTCGGCGTGCCACTTTTTTACAGCCCCCTATGCTACCATGACACAGGCATTGAGGCACAGCACCTTAGTGCTTTCATGTTTTTATGATTATAAAACTCCACCATGCTAAACCTGTTCTCTCCAGTTTGACATGCAAATTGCTTTTATTCAATTTTTTGTTATTTTTGCCTTTATTGAAGATACAGTTAAGTGTGAAATGGGAAATGGGTGAAGAACAGGGGACATGCATGCAGGAAAGGTCATTCTGCCTGGAAATCAAACCAGGGACCATTGGGGTTGAACTGTTGTATGTGTCATAACCAGTAGACCCCTGGATGCCCCACTAATTACATTTTAACCCTTTATTGGGTGAAGAACCATATTTGGTAACTTCAGGAGGCATAATACATCATAATACTGTAATAATAGTAATAATCATTGAATCAGTCTTCTAATATCTGCCAATAATAGTCAACGGTTGAAATTTGGAATTTTCAAGTATATTAATGTGTGCCCTATAAAGGACTACGATGGAGTGGTTTGCATTTGATTGATAAATATTGAAATGCCAAAGTCTTCAATTCACTAACTTAAGTATTCATACAAAATATGTAATTTCAAAACCTATTTTAAAACAAAAATAATGTCAAAAAGCTTTACTATGTGACTTAGAACTGATTCATAACCATATTCTTTTAACCAGACTAAAGGACTTGGTTGGCCTCTCTGGTACTGTTCTTAATTGGTTCAAGTCCTACCTCACAGACAGGAACTTTTTGGCAAGTATGGCTACATGTTCCTCCAGAGTCTACAAAAAAAAATTGTGGTGTGCCCAAAGGCTCAATTTTGGATCCAATGCTTTTTAATCTGTACATGCTGCTCCTTGGGGACGTTATCAGCAGACATGGCATTAACGTCCATAGCTATGCTGATGACACACAACTGTATATTGCTGTGTCTCCTGAAGACTTGGAACTATGGCTGTCACGGTAGAGGAATTTCCCCTGAGGTGATGGTGAATAGCTCAACACCGCGATATGTGGTATTATTGCAAATATTTTTAGGACCCTGTGGTCTCATAATTTAAACAGGGTTCATAATTTATGTGGCAAATGATGGAAGTTGCGAGAAACTTGCTGCAGCTTCACTCTCAACTTTATGTGCGTGTGTGACAATTGTGCGGAGCTCCGGTCTTTCTACAGGCATGAACTGCTGATTCTGTAAAAAAAAACAAAAAAAAACGATCATTTTCATAAAGCAGTGGGGTAACTCCAGTATTTCAACTACGGGGTGTGTGGACTGGAGACTGCAGCGACATTCAGCTTATTTAAACAGGACAGCCTCCGTAGAGAGCCCTGCGTGGCTCTTGTCTCCGCGATTTTTGCCGCTGTCCAAAAAATCACGTTCAAACAAGCAATGCACTATCCAGTAGCTGTTCGACACCCCCGGAGCTGTCCAGTAGCTGTCGAACTGTCGGAGCTCAACATCAAGATCATAAACACTCCACTCAGAAGGAACTAACATGCTTTGTGCCCTTTCAGTGCTCACTGTTTCAACTGTATTTAGCAATTTGTCCAAACGCTTCTGCCACTAACTGCCTGCTGCAGTCCGTCTGGAGAGAGAGTACCCCACACGGTGCTGTAAAGCTTCCACAGTACCGGGTGCAAACATGCTTGTTAATGTTGGCAATAAAAATGTTGGCATGTTGTTGTTACAATGTTGTTGTTAACATGTTGGCAATAAAAATACACTTAACATTTAACAATTTATTTAATAATCAATAGGGGCACATAAGTGAACAACGAGATATAGCCACAGACAAAAAAAAAAAGTGAACACCGCGGTTGTTTGTTTTCCTCCAGGGTAGGCTTGTCCAGTATTACATAGGTGTGGTTATCGTGACAGCCCTGCTTGGAACCAATCAATATCCTCTAAAACTGTATTTCAGACACTAAATCATGGATGGCAGAAAACCTTCTTCAGCTTAACCGGGACAAAACTGAAGTTTTAATCATTGGTCCTGAAGCTCAGAAAGAGGAACATTTTACTAAAATTATGTAATCTGTCCTTTACCCCATCCCAATATGTCAAGAATTTGGGTGTTAGACTCTGAGCTTGGTTTTATTTCGCACATAACATGAACAGGATTTTACCATCTAAAGAACATAGCCAGAGTCCGTCCACTTCTCTCTCGAGCAAACATGGAGATACTGATGCATGCTTTTATCACCAGCCATATTGATTACTGTAATGCCCTGCTCTCTGGTCTTCCCAAAAAGCCAATTTTAAATCTGCAGTTATTACAGAATTCAGCTGCATGTGTTCTGACGAGGACCAAATGGCAGGCTCACATCACGCTGGTTTTAAAGTCACTGCATTGGCTCCCTGTGTCCTTCAGGATTGATTTTAAGGTTCTTTTACTGGTTTATAAATGTATGCATGGTCTTGGGCCTTCTTATTTATCAGAACTGCTTTTAACATATGAGCCCCCGTGGCCCCTGAGGTCTTCTGGGACTGGCCTTTTAATGATCCCTACTGTCAGAACATGCACCCATGGCGACGCTGCTTTTAGTTACTCCAGCCCACGCTTGTGGAACAGCCTGCCAAAGAACATCAGGGCTGCTGAGAATGTTCATGTTTTTAAAAGCAGGCTCAAGACCGACTATTTTAACCTTGCTTTTAATTAGTTTCCTGTTTTAATTGTCTTAACTTATGATTTTAAACCTACTTTATGATGTTCTGGTCACAATTATCTATTTCACTACTAATTATGAATACTTTTGGGACTTCTGGTCATGGCCGCCACGTAGGAGGACATGCTTCCCTCTACTCTGCTCCTAAAAATAAAAAAATCGACAAATAACTCTCTCAATTGGAACAAAACTATCCCAGCGTTTGGGCGAGGATATGCCGGTAAAGCCTAAGGCTGGGAAATCAGGTGGAGGAAAAAGTGAACCGCCGAAACAGTCCAAATTAACGGACTTTCACATCCGTGATGCAGCAGGAAAACCCCCAGTTATGGCGGAGGAAGCTAGCGGAGGAGCGGTGACTGCTGACGATGGCACAGGTGCGGTGCTTGCTGCCATTGGCTCAATGAGAGCAGACTTCTCTACTAAGTTTGATGAGATTATAGCAGCGATAGAGGGTTTGAGAAAAGAATTAAGCGACTGTATGGAACGTGTAACGCAGGTGGAGCTCCGAGTTTCCAGCGCTGAGAATGACGTCACCAGCCTACAATTAAAGGTGCGCACATTGGAATTAAACAATAAACGTCTGGAAGATAATGTCCTGGATTTAGAATCCCGGTCGAGATGGAACAACCTGAGGCTGGTGGGTCTTCCTGAGGGTACGGAGGGGCGGGACTCATGTTCCTTTTTGGAAAAGTGGATCCCAGAAGCGCTGAACAACACGGAGCTGCAGTCATCAGTCGTTCTGGAAAGCGCCCACCGAATTGGCCCACAGAGAGATAATAAGGCAGCACCGAGGACGCTGATTATGAAGTTCCTCAGCTACAGAGACAGGATGACGATCTCCAACGTGGCGCGGGCCAAAGGAGAAATTAAATACCAGGATCAGCTGATGCGGTTCTACCCAGATTTGGCCACGGGAATCCAACAATTGAGGAAACGGTTTGACCCCGCCCGTAAAGAGCTGCGTAACCTTGGGATTCGTCATGGAGTGATTTATCCTGCAAGACTGCTGGTCACGTATAAAGGGAGAACCCACACCTTCAAGACCCCAGAAGAGGCGCAGGAGCTCATCAAGAAGATCCAAGAAGAGACTGGTGGGAGCTAAGCATGAAGCATGAATAAGATATAAGGTAGAATATTTAAGCATTTGCACAGGCATCTGACTGATCTGAAGCAAAAAGCAAGTTCACAAAATACAGATTGTATTGAATTAAAAAAACAAAAAAACCCAAAACCTATGATGTACAAAGTTGCTATAAAATTTTGGAGTTAAGCTGGAAAACTACAGAAGAGAGTTAATGTTATGTTATTAAAAGTAGTAGAGTCAGGGTGATTGAGAGGAGAAAGAAAGAGTGGTTTTGCCTGATCCTTGTGAGTGAGGAACAGTCAATGGCTATAGCGGGAGACGGAATTTTTTTTTTGATTTTGGGAGAATTACCACAAATGTGGGAAGGGGAAATTTGTTTGTGTGTAGTTTGTAGGATGAATGTTCAACCACTCATGTTTTTGCTTCCCTGTGTGAGCATGTTTACATTGCGAGGTAATCCCAAACTCCTTATTGATCATAGACCAAAGCATTAATCTTAATTTAACTTCATGGAATTGCAGAGGTCTACAAAATTTAAAAAAACTTAAACAAGTTATGAATAAAATAAAAGACATAGGTTCAAAAATTGTGTTTTTACAAGAAACTCATCTAATAGAGGAGGATGTAAAAAGAATTAAAAAAAGATGGCAGGGAAGTGTATTCACCTCATCATTTTCATCTCGAGCCAGGGGAGTTATGACTCTCATACACAAAACAGTCCCATTTCAAGTGAAAAATGTAATTGGAGACAAATTAGGAAGATACCTAATCATTCAAGGATCTTTGTTATTAGAAAATATAAATCTGGTGAACCTATAAGGTCCCAATATAGATGATCAAAATTTCTTTGCTAATTTATTTCTTATTTTATCATCACTTACAGGGCAGCATATAATAGCAGGGGATTTTAATTGTACATTGAATCCCAGCATAGATAGATCAACAGGACTGGACTGTACCCACAATGGATGCAGGATGATCATTAATCATTTTATGAAAGAACTGAGATTGCTAGACATATGGAGAGAAATGAAACCGCAAATTAAAGCCTACTCTTGTTATTCTAATACCTACATGACATTCTCACGTATTGACTATTTTTTGATCTCCACAGAATTAAGGTCCAAGATTCAAAACTGTTTCTATGATAACATTGTGATCTCTGATCATGCACCCTGCTGTCTAATATATGTAGATAAGAAATTGACAAAGGAACCAGGTAGGTGGCAATTTCAGCATAAATGGCTTCAGGAGGAGGAATTTGTTAAGTACATAGAAAAACAGATAGATGAGTTCTTTGATATCAATACTACACAAACATCAGCATGTATAAAGTGGGAGGCTTTCAAAGCTTTTATTAGGGGGCATATTATTAGTTATACAGGTTCAAAATCTAAGAAGACTCGAGAGGAGAGAGTCCAATTGGAACATAAAATAAAAATTCTCCAACAAAAAGTGTATGCAGGAAGTGACCCAAAGTTAGAGAACGAATTACTGATTCTGAGAGCTGAATATGACAAAAAATCAGCGAATAGAGCTGCCTCGAGTCTTCTAAGATTGAAGCAATCTTTTTATGAACAAGGTGAAAAATCAGGGAAATTATTGGCATGGCAGATTAAACAATTAGAATTTAAAACACCAATTACCAGTATTATAAGTAACGGACAGGTAGTTGTAGATCCTTTAGAAATTAACAGTGCCTTTAGAGATTATTATGAAAAACTATATGATACAAAAAATGAAACTGACTTAACAAAACTAAATGGGTTTTTGGACGAATTATCTATACCTTGTATTCCAAATGAAAACAGGGAGATACTGGAGTCTAAAATTAGTCAAGAAGAAGTTGGGCTAGCCATTGATGATATGAAATCAGGAAAAAGGGCAGGACCAGATGGTCTTCCAGTTGACCTCTATAAAAAATTTAAGAATAAATTAATAAAACCTTTTTTGGAAATGGTTTTAGAAGCATTTCAAAATAGTAATTTACCATTATACATGAATAATGCCTTAATTATACTGTTGCCAAAACCAGCTAAACCCTCTAATAAATGTGAAAATATGAGACCAATAAGCCTATTAAATGCTGACCTTAAGATAATCTGTAAAATTTTAGCAAGACGGCTACAAGAAATATTACCAAATATTATTAACCGAGATCAGAATGGCTTTATAAAGGGAAGACAAGGCTTCCATAATGTAAGAAGACTATTTAATATTATCTATTCTAATAAAGAAGCACTGGATACAGCTCTCCTATCATTGGACGCCGAAAAGGCCTTTGATAGGGTCGAATGGCCCTTTCTTTTTGAAGTCCTACAAAGGTTTGGAATTGGAAATAATTTCATAAAATGGGTTCAGATAATATATAATAATGCTACAGCAGAAATCCTAACAAACAGCAATATTTCAAAATCAATAAAAATCAATAGAGGATGTCGACAAGGCTGTCCACTTTCACCTTTACTGTTTACTATGGCAATTGAACCTTTAGCGATGGCAGTACGTTTACATCCACAAATATATGGAATTAAAATAGGACCAACAGAACATAAAATCTCCCTGTATGCTAATGACATAATTTTGTTCATGTCGAATCTTAAAAAATCAATTCCGACTTTGTTGAATTTAATAAAGAATTTTGGGGAAATATCAGGATATAAAATAAATAAAACTAAATCTTCAATATTAATGCTAAATGAGACCCAGAGAAATCACCCAGGTCCTGAGGTAAATCAATTCAAAGTTGTAAATCAGTTTAAATATTTAGGAATTCAAATTTTGCCTAAGCTAGAATTAGTCGCCAGTGCCAACTATGAAGCCTTAATGATAGACATTAATGAGTTACTTCAGAGATGGATGTCACTACCAATGTCGATGATTGGGAGAATTAATATACTTAAAAGTAATATCTTACCCAAGGTGCTTTATTTATTTCAATACATTCCTTTACCACCACCTTCAGATCTATTCTTAAGAATTAAAAAAAAGTTAGTGGAATTTATATGGAACAATAGGACGGCTAGATTACATCTGTCCTTACTATATTTACCATTTGATCGTGGAGGTCTGAAATGTCCAAACTTTATGTTGTATTACTGGTCAGCACAACTGAGGTCTATGACATATTACTTTTCATCAAATGATCTCCCTCACTGGACTGAAATGGAATCATACAATTTACCTTTACCTCTTCCCATATTCATATACTCAGACTCGGCAAAAAAATTACAGAAGCAAGTTAAAAACCCATTTGTAAAGCATATGATCAAAATATGGTGTGAAACTAAAAAATATCTAAAAGATCCACACTTATTGTCACAATTTAGCCCAATATGGGGTAATCAATATTTTAAACCAGGGAGAGCGGATGCTGTATTTAAAGTATGGAATTTAAAAGGGATTCAAAAGATTCGAGACTTATATTTGTCAGGTTCAGATAACATAATGTCTTTTGAAGAACTGAGGATCAAATTTAATCTTAATAGAACACATTTTTTTTAAATATCTTCAGCTTAGGAACTTCATTCGATGAAATCAAAATAATGCTCTCATCCGACCTACTTATTCATCCTTGGAAAAAATCTTGACGAAAGATAGTAAGAGAAAGGGTATTATTTCAGAGTTTTATAACTCATTGACATTATCCTCAAGTGAAAACTCACAGAAAAGACTGAATTATTGGAAAGAAGACCTGCAAACTGAAATTTCAGAGGAACAATGGGAATTGGCTTGTGCAGAAGCTCAAACCAAATCAATAAATGTACGTCTTAAATTGATACATTTTAAATGGTTAATGCAGATGTATGTTACACCGGTGGAGTTAAATAGATATAACAAAAACATACCAGATACGTGCACAAAATGTATGGAAAGTAAAGGAACCCTATTTCATTGTTTATGGGAATGTAGAAAAATTAGAATGTTTTGGGAAGAGGTAAGGGTAACAATTGAAAAAATAATTTCAAAACAAATCATATTGAATCCTAAACTGTTTTTGTTGGGTCTTTATCCAGAAAAGCATAACTTTAACAAGAGTGAAAGAGCATTCATAGACCTCAGTTTGCTTAACACCAAAAAATGTATTGCACTATTGTGGAAAAAGACTTATAGACCAGATGTGACTCAGTGGTTAAGACAGATGTTAACAAACCTTCTATTAGAAAGAATAACATACATATTGAAATCAAAAGAAATTGTGTTTGAGAATATATGGAGACCTTTCATTGATTATGTAAAGAACTTATACATAACTTTTGAAGAAGAAGGTGAATGATGAGTGTGGACCTTGTAAATTCCAAATTGGTGAATGTATAGTATGTATACTTACGTAAAGGATTGCCTAGACTAAATAGAGGAGCATTGTTGAAGACCTGCTTTTGTTAGTGGTTGTTGGTGTTTTTAGTATTTTTTTTTATTACTTTAGTGTTAGTGTTTGATTGTTTGTGTTTTGTTTGTAAAAACGTTCAATAAAAATATTGTGGAAAAAAAATTATGAATACTTTTGTATTTATGTCTGTATTTAACTGGGGATTCTAAATTGTCCTTAGGTATGACTGTGAGAGTGAATGGTTGTCTGTCTCTCTGTGTTGGCCCTGCGATGGACTGGCGATCTGTCCAGGGTGTACCCTGCCTCTTACCCAAAGATGCTAGGCTCCAGCCCCCCCGCAACCCGTTTTTTGTCCTGTCCAAGCTTCAGCATTTCCTCATGTTTTCTGGCTGCGGGGTGCTGGCCTGTGGTTGCCCTGGTCTGCCCGGCCGAGGGGGTCATGCACTGCGGCGCCATACCTACGGTGTTGACCCCTCGGACTGGACTTGGGCGATCCCAGAGGTGGTGTCCCTGTAGCTGTGGACTCATCCCTTTCCCTGCTGGTGATGGCTCCCTACTGATGGTGTTTCCTCACTTGGATCCTCTGTGTTCAGTCATAAGTCTCACATAGACGAAGGTTTGTGTGTGTGTGTGTGTGTGTGCGCGTGTGTGTGCGTGCGTGTATGTGTATGGGGAAAGTTAATTGTGTTTTATTTCAATGTGTGAAGCACTTTGTGTTACAATTTTTGTATGAAAAGTGCTAGATAAATAAAGCTTTGATTGATATTTCAAATTTCTGATGAACAGGACACTCATTTCTTCTGAGCTTTAGCATCTGATTTGTAGTCATTAAAGTAGGGCTGGGCAATATGGTTTTTAACATGTATCATGGTACATTTAGTGTTATATCGAGATACACGATATACTGTATATCATAATATCTTGAGATCTCCTCCAAACCACTATATAAATGTAAAACCTTTGCATAACATGACACCGGCATGATAACAGAAACAGATCCATGTATTGCGTTGTTTTAAATTGCATACAAGGGGGGATACAATCAAGTTAAATTTATCAAGCTTTATTGAACCAGTCAGACAACCCCACTCATAAATTTGCAACAAATTAGAATAAATAATGGCAGGCCTTCCTATTATGGCCTGCAATAAAACCATCAAAAATAAAACAAAAAAAGGACTCAACACAATAAAAAGTGCATTAAGCAAGAATTCTAGAGAAAGAGATTTTAAAACCATATAAATTAAAGTTCACTTTTTCTCTTTGGTCATGTTTTTAACAATAAGGGCCATGTCTTTGGCAGTATAATTTGTAACGGCAGTTGCAATCTCTTATTGTTTTGCACTTTTGTTGTATGGGATAAACTTTCCAAATGAAGAAGCCATATAGTCATTTTCTTCAGGCTGGTTCCTTTATTTTTTATTTATTTATTTATTTGTAGGGGCTACAGCGGATATAAAAAGTCTACACACCCCTGTTCAAATGCCAGGTTTTTGTGATGTAAAAAAATGAGACCAAGATAAATCATTTCAAAACTTTTTTCCACCATTAATGTGACCTACTATAACCTGCACAACCCAATTGAAAAACAAACTGAAATGTTCTAAGGGGAAAAGTAAAAAACTTGCAATAACCTGTTTGCATATACAGTATATGCACACCCTTAAACTAATACTTTGTTGCAGCACCTTTGGCTTTTATTACAGCACTCAGTCTTTTTGGGTAGGAGTCTGTCAGTGTGGCACATCTTGATGTGGCAATATTTGCCAACTCTTCTTTGCAAAAACACTCCAAATCTGGCAGATTGTGAGGGCATCTCCTGTGCACAGCCCTCTTCAGATCACCCCACAGATGTTCGATCGGATTCAGGTCTGGACTCTGGCTGGGCCATTACACAACCTTAATCTTCTTCTGTTGAAGCCATTCTTTTGTTGATATAGATGCATGCTTTGGGTCATTGTCATGCTGAAAGATGAAGTTCCTCTTTGTCTTCAACTTTCTAGCAGAAGCCTGAAGGTTTTGTCCCAACACTAACTGGTATTTGGAACTGTTCATAATTCCCTTCACCTTGACTAAGTCTCCAGTTCCAGCTGAAGAAAAACAGTGCCAAAGCATGATGCTGCCACCACCATGCTTCACTGTAGGTATGGTGTTCTTTTGGTGATGAGCAGTGTTGTGTTTGTGCCAAACACCTTTTGGAATTTTGGCCAGAAAGTTAAATCTTAGTTTCATCAGACCGTAACACATTTTCCCACATGCGTTTGGGAGATTTCAAATGTGTTTTTGCAAAATGTAGCCGGGCTTGGATGTTTTTCTTCATAAGATAAGGCTTCTGTCTTGCCACCCTAGAGGGAAGACTGTTGTCACATGTACTAAACAACCAGTACTTGCCAGAAATTCCTGCAGCTCCTTCAATGTTGCTGTCGGCCTTTTGGCAGCCTCTGTGACCAGTTTTCTTCTTGTCTTTTCATTAATTTTGGAGGGGCATCCAGTGCTTGGTAATGTCACGGTTGTGCTGTATTTTCTCCACTTGATGATGACTGTCTTCACTGTATTCCATAGCATATTTAATGCCTTGGAAATTCTTTTTTATCCTTCTCCTGACTGATACCTTTGAACAATGAGATCCCTCTGATGCTTTGGAAGCTCTCTGCGTACCATTGCTTGTGCTGTAAGATGTGACTACAAAAATGTCAGGAAAAGCCTACTAGAACAGCTGAACTTTATTTGGGGTTAATCTGAGGCACTTTAAATGGGGGCAGGTGTGTGCTGACTCCCATTTAACTTGAATTTGAATGTGATTGGTTAATTCTGAACACAGCCACATCCCCAGTTATAACAGGGTGTGCATATTTATGCAAACAGGTTATTGTAAATTTTTATTTTTCCCCTTAAAAGATTTCAGTTTGTTTTTCAATTGGGTTATACAGATTATAGGTCACATTAATGGTGGAAAAAGTTTTGAAATGATTTATCTTGGTCGCATTTTTTTAATCACAAAAACCTGGCATTTGAACAGGGGTGTGTAGACTTTTTATATCCACTGTACCTGGGATGTTGACAGTGGATTTTAATGCATTCTTCACATTATAGTGGATGACATCTCAAGTGATGAAACAACGTGATGAAACAGTCTGATGGCTGTCAGACTGTATAACCTAAGCAGGGCTGCTCGCAGAGATAGCAAAAAAAAAAAAAAACGTGACGACCTAATACAGTGGGGCAAAAAAGTATTTAGTCAGCCACCAATTGTGCAAGTTCTTCCACTTAAAAGATGAGAGAAGTCTCCAATTTTCTTCATAGGTATACCTCAACTAAGAGACAAAATGAGAAAAAAAAAAATCCAGAAAATCACATTGAAGGATTTTTAATGAATTAATTGGTAAATTCCTCAGTAAAATAAGTATTTGGTCAATAACAAAAGTTCATCTCAATACCTTGTTCTATACCCTTTGTTGGCAATGACAGAGGTCAAACGTTTTCTGTAAGTCTTCACAAGGTTTTCACACACTGTTGCTGGTATTTTGGCCCATTCCTCCATGCAGATCTCCTCTAGAGCAGTGATGTTTTGGGGCTGTCGCTGGGCAACACGGACTTTCAACTCCCTCCAAAGATTTTCTATGGGGTTGAGATCTGGAGACTGGCTAGGCCACTCCAGGACCTTGGAATGCTTCTTACGAAGCCACTCCTTCATTGCCCGGGTGGTGTGTTTGGGATCATTGTCATGCTGAAAGACCCAGCCACGTTTCATCTTCAATGCCCTTGCTGATGGAAGGAGGTTTTCACTTAAAATCTCACGATATATGGCCCCATTCATTCTTTCCTTTACAGGAATCAGTCGTCCTGGTCCCTTTGCAGAAAAACAGCCCCAAAGCATGATGTTTCCGCTCCCATGCTTCACAGTAGGTATGGTGTTCTTTCTCCTCCAAACACGACAAGTTGAGTTTTTACCAAAAAGTTCTATTTTGGTTTCATCTGACCATATGACATTCTCCCAATCCTCTTCTGGATCATCCAAATGCTCTCTAGCAAACTTCAGACGGGCCTGGACATGCCCTGGCTTAAGCAGGGGGACACGTCTGGCACTGCAGGATTTGAGTCCCTGGCAGCGTAGTGTGTTACTGATGGTAGCCTTTGTTACTTTGGTCCCAGCTCTCTGCAGGTCATTCACTAGGTCCCCCGTGTGGTTCTGGGATTTTTGCTCACAGTTCTTGTGATCATTTTGACCCCACAGGGTGAGATCATGCGTGGAGCCCCAGATCGAGGGAGATTATCAGTGGTCTTGTATGTCTTCCATTTTCTAATAATTGCTCCCACAGTTGATTTCTTCACACCAAGTTGCTTACCTATTGCAGATTCAGTCTTCCCAGCCTGGTGCAGGTCTACAATTTTGTTTCTGGTGTTCTTTGACAGCTCTTTGGTCTTGGCCATAGTGGAGTTTGGAGTCTGACTGTTTGAGGTTGTGGACAGGTGTCTTTTATACTGATAACAAGTTCAAACAGGTGCCATTAATACAGGTAACGAGTGGAGGACAGAGGAGCCTCTTAAAGAAGAAGTTACAGGTCTGTGAGAGCCAGAAATCCTGCTTGTTTGTCGGTGACCAAATACTTATTTCCCACCATAATTTGCAAATAAATTCTTTAAAAATCAGACAATGTGATTTTCTGAATTTTTTTTTTTCTCATTTTGTCTCTCATAGTTGAGGTATACCTATGATGAAAATTGGAGACCTCTCTCATCTTTTAAGTGGGAGAACTTGCACAATTGGTGGCTGACTAAATACTTTTTTGCCCCACTGTAGTATTGAATGCAAAAGACGCAATAGACTTACACAATGGTCCCCTCCAGTATATACAACTAGGACAATATCGGTCGCTACGGAGGGTGACAATATGTATGGGTACATATTCATACTATGTAGGATAACTAAGTAGACGGTTATGCTGTTTATTCCATCTAGCTACAATGCTCCGCACTGTGTGTATATATATTTATAAATGTATTCCATCTAGCTACAATGCTCCGCACTGTGTGTTTATATATTATATATTTACTGTATATGTACATATGTATATTTGCTGCTCTTGTTTTTCTTGTCTTCTTGATTGTTGCTCTGAGTGTTGCTGTCCCTGTGCTGTTGCAATCCTGGAATTTCCCCACTGTGGGACTAATAAAGGCTTATCTTATCTTATCTTAAATTAGTGGTAGTGTGACATAATTTGCACAAAATTGTACTTTGTTCAATTTTTACCACTGCCAGAGAACGGAGCTGGTCCTTTTTTCTCCTTTTGTTCAAGTCTGCTGCATTGCAGCTGCTGTGTGTGTCATTTCTTTTTTCAAAACTCCCTCTCTTCATGCTCTGCTTGTATTGCCAGATTGTGCATAAAAAACAAGCATTTTTGCTCTACAAAAACAAGCTTAAAAGAAGCAGTTTCTAAAGAAAAAACTGCAGGAAAAAAACAGACCTGGCAATGACTCTGAAATGAAACACAGCACGGGGAGGCGGGAAAGGGGGGGAAGCGCCTGAGTACAGCTGTGAGAGAGGAAAGCAGTGTTGCCAGATATATGATAATTATCGTATTTATACAATAGTTTTAGGGCCTATACGATATATGATCAATAGTTTTAAAAAAGGCCAAATATATGATAGTTTTGGCATTTATGTGCACCTCCCAAAAAACGTCATTTTTATTTATGTGAACACCCACACATCACCAGAAACTGATGCTCATAGCTGATCAGCTCATACCTGGCTGGCTCCTCCTCACCGTCAAATGTGCCAATCACATCAGCAGCACTTAGCTCATGTTTGGGCAGCTGTACTGACACAGTAACAATTTAAAAAAAAAAAAAATCAGTGAACATGAGGTGGGACTTGGAGGAAAAAAGTACTAAAAGAAAAGAGTCCAGCAGCACAGACACAAGACACTGGTGAAAAAAAAAAAAAAAAAAGACAAAGCACCTCTACCGGTCACAGCAGCTTTATCACCCTGCTGTAGCAGTGTAATTTCCTGTTAAAGATTAAGGCTGCGTGACTTCCGGTCTGGACGCCATGGCGACTGCAGCTTAACACTGAAGTTCTCAGACCCAATCCAGGATAACACCTTGAAAATCAAACTTAACGGATTTTTGGAGGAGTGAAAATCAAAAGACAAAATCATCATGTCTAAAGGAAAACAGAAGAAACTGAAATTCTCCAGGCCAGGACACGTATCGGCCGGAGAATCCGAACTGGAAGATCTCCGTTCAGAAGACGAGGAACTGGTGATAGCTAACAAAAAGGTTAGCCTGAAATCACTATTTGAGGAGCTACGACGATTTCGCCGAGATGTTACGGCCGAATTTCGGGAATTCAGAGAAGAATTGAAAAGGACAAACAGCAGAGTGGACCAGGCCGAGAACCGAATCTTGGAAACAGAGGATCGAATAAAAGTGCTCGAAGATTCTGTGCTAGACCTACGCAAAAGACAAGCAGCTATAGAGGCTAAGCTAACCGACCAAGAAGGAAAACAAAGAAGAGACAACATAAGAATTCATGGTCTGATAGAAGGAACCGAAAATGGTTTTAACTCAATGGCAGAATGCGTGGAATCCTTACTAAGAGAGAAATTGGATATTCCACAAACCACCGACTTGAAGATAGAAAAGGCACATCGTTCATTAGCCGCTAGGCCGGCGGCGGAAGCGCCCCCACGTTCGGTGTTGGTAAGATTTTCCAATTTCAAAATAAAACAAGAGGTTGTAAGACTGGCCTGGCAGAAAAAAGGATTTATGCACCAGGAGAGAAAAGTCTACGTGGAACACGATTACGCCCCGGAGGTCCTTAAAAAGCGCAGGGAATACAATGACGCGAAAAAGGTGTTAAGAGAGAAGAAATTGCGCTTTCAGACACCATTTCCTGCGAAGTTAAGGGTCTTCTACGGCGATGAAACGTGTCTCTATAATTCGGCGGAAGAAGCAACAGCTGACATGGCGAAAAGAGGCCTCCCGGTAACGGTATTTAAACCCCCAGCAGACCCGAGTGAGAAGATCAAAGCGCAAACATGGACAACACAAAGACCTTCAAAATCCACGGACCAGCAGCGGGAAACCCAGCACCAGAGCGTCGCGGATAAACTATCCGTTTTCAGGTTGGAATAGCGACCTTTTTTTTTTTTTTTTTTTTCTCTTGAATCAATCCGCACATCCAACCCCCCTCATACAAGGTAACAAACATTAAAGGAGATGCATATTCAGCATGTGGTAAAACATTTCATGGAACAATCATATTATTTGAAACAAATAAGTCTTTGTAATAAAAAAAAAAAACTTGTTAAAATAGAAATGTGACAATAATCCACATGTTCTCCTCATACTAACAAATACTGTTTTTGCGTGAATGTTTGATGTGATGGGGGTGGGAGGGTGCACACAATTTCACAGGGTTTAGGCATAATAGGAAAAAAAAAAAAAAAATCATTACAAGTTTGGATTGGGTTCTGAAACTCACGTTAAAAGCATGGGACTACTTTCAGTGGTAAGAGAGGGCCATCAACACGTAACAGAGTTTGAGGAATTTCCCTCAGAGCCTTCACTCCATCAAGGCTCTTACAGGGTCTTTAAAAAGACCTCAGCTCAGGAAGTTCTTATGACAGCTTTTTGTTTTAAAGTTTTTTACACTATGTTCTTAATGTTTTTCTTGTTTTTAATGTTCTTTCAGTTTCTGAGTAGCACAAAAGAGGGCCACCACACAGTTATACTAAACAAAACAACACAATGGAGAAACAGGGTGTAACCAAAATAATTTCATATAATGTAAAAGGAATCCTGAATCCAGTTAAAAGATCCAAGATTCTAGGCAAAATGAAAAAAGACAAAGCAGGAATAATACTTTTACAAGAAACCCACCTAACAGACGTGGAACACAATAAACTCAGTAGACAAGTGTTTAAAATGATCTCTTCATCTTCATATAAATCAGGGAGGAGGAGGGGAGTAGCGACATTGATATCAACCAAAATTACATTTGAAAAAAAATCAGAACACAAAGATAAAGAAGGGAGATACAGTTTGGTAACTGGGCGGCTAGAGGGAGAAGATATCACCCTGCTGAATGTGTATGCTCCCCCAGGGGCTAACTGGAAATTTTATAAAAATGTATTCGACCTAATGATAACTAAAGCTCAAGGTTTAGTGATATGTGGTGGGGACTTCAATCTTAGACTGAATCCATACTGGGATGCTTCTGGTAATTCCCCACATCAAAATAACACCCAAAACAGGAAGACTCGGATGCTACTAAAAGAATTGGGAATCTGTGACGTGTGGAGGGAACTCAACCCCAATGTAAAAGACTATACATTTTACTCAACTCCACATTCATCTTACTCAAGGATTGACTATTTTTTTATGTTTAATAGAGACATTGGAAGAGTAAAAACATGTAAAATAGGACTGATGGATCTCTCCGACCACAGTCCGATCTACATGGACTTAAATATCCAAAAATACACAAATAATACATTTTCTTGGAGGTTAAATTCAAATGTCCTGAAAGGACCATTGAAAGATGAATTGGAATCAGATATTCTCAGATATTTGGAAGATAACGATAATGGAGAAGTATCCCCTTTAATACTGTGGGATGCATGTAAAGCTGTAATAAGAGGAAAGATTATTGCAAAACTGGCAACCCAAAAGAAACTAAGACAAGAAAAACTATCCACATTAGAGTCAGAACTTAGGAACCTAGAAAAAGAACACAAAGGCAACACTCATTCTACTGACTCGCTCAAGATTAAGGAAATTAAAAACCAAATAAATGAGATCTACACAATAGAAATCCAGAAGAAACTTACATTTCTGAAACAAAAATACTATGAAGCAGGCAGTAAATCGGCAAAATTGCTAGCCTATAAATTGAGGAAACATCAAACAGAAAGAGCAATCTACAAAATCAGAGACCCAGTATCAAAGGAAATAAAATTCAGAATTCAGGATATTCTTAAAAACTTCGAGAATTACTATAAGAACTTATACTCCCACAAAAAACATAAAAACGCATCCGAGGCATTCCTAAACACATTAAACCTTCCCCAACTTACGGAGTCACAAAATAAAACACTACTGTCAGAAATACATCCTAAAGAATTGGAAAAAGCAATTATGAAACTTAAAGCTAACAAATCCCCAGGAGCTGATGGCTATACAGCAGAGTGGTACAAAACCTTTAAACAGCAACTATCTCCTCTCCTCCTGAAAACATTTAATTATGTCCTCCACACAGGGGAAATCCCCCCCTCCTGGAGAGAAGGGGTCATTGCAGTTATACCTAAACCTGAAAAGGATAAACTAGAGTGCTCCAACTACAGACCAATCAGTGTACTAAATCAGGACTATAAGCTTTTTACCATTATCCTTGCCAAAAGGTTAGAAAATATACTGACAGACCTAATTCATTTAGACCAAACAGGTTTTATAAGACAAAGACAGACACAAGACAACATTCGACGCACTTTACACATAATTCATCATATAAAAAAATATAACTTAAATGCAGTCATATTGGGATTAGATGCTGAAAAAGCATTCGATTCGGTTGACTGGTCTTTTCTATATAGAATCTTATCCAGTTTCAATTTTCATAACAACTTCATTAGAACTATACAGGCATTATATAAAAAACCAACAGCTAAAATAAGGATTAACGGTAATTTATCATCATCTTTTGAACTGGAAAGAGGATGTCGTCAGGGCTGCCCCCTGTCTCCACTGCTCTTTGCAATCTTCATAGAACCTCTGAGCCAATGGATAAGACAAAACCAAAAAATTCAAGGTATTACACTTGGTCAGAAGGAACATAAAATAGCACTCTTTGCTGATGACATTTTAATATACCTAGGGCAGCCGGACACTTCTTTACCAGAACTAACCTCAGTTTTTTCAGAGTATGGAGATTTATCGGGGTACAAATTAAATATGCATAAAACCCAAGTTTTAACATTCAACTATGACCCAAATCATTATTCACTAAGCAAACTCAAAACTAACTGGGAGTCGGAATCTATGAAATATCTGGGGGTCAATATCCCGAAACAACTCAACAAAATTATATCACTAAACTATGATCCACTGGTGACAAAAATAAAATCTGACCTAGCAAGATGGAATATGATACCATTCTTGGGTACTGCACAAAGAATTGAAGCAGTCAAAATGAATATACTTCCACGTCTTCTATACCTTTTCCAAACAATACCGGTAGAACCTCCCAAAAAAACATGGCAGGAGCTGGACAGAAGGATCTCAAGATTCATATGGCAGGGCAAGAGACCTAGAATCAGATATAGAACCCTACAGCTAAACAAAGACAAAGGTGGGCTCGCGCTGCCAAATATCAGGGACTACTTTAAAGCCGCACAAATTAAAACTTTAGTAGAGATATGTAACCCAGTCTACACTGCACAATGGAAGGAGATCGAATGCCAAATAACAAGTGACATCCCCCTACAGGCGATAATAGGGAACAATGTCTTACCTAAGCTTTTGAATAACACTAACCCGTGGATAGAGACCCCGCTAAAAATTTGGTTTAAGATAGTCAGAGAGAATCAAACTAAAGAGCCCTATCGACTTCTGCAATGGATCGCCTATGATCAGGACTTTACTCCTAATAAAACAGACACCAGATTTAAAAAGTGGAAGGAGAAAGGGCTGATGAAATATTACGATTTTTTTAAAGGGCAAATCTTAAGAAGTTTTGAAGATTTGAAAAAACAAGGCCTAATAAATCAAGACCTTTACAGGTTCTTCCAGCTTAGACACCACATAAACAATATACTTAAAAAGGAGGTTTTGGAAAGGGCCCAGTCAGGTGTTCTGAAGGTCTTCTTAATGGCATATAAAGGGATCCCAGGGATCAGATACATTTCTAAAATATACCAAGGTCTTCAAGACTTAAAAGGAGACAACACATCTTATATAAAAGAGAGATGGGAAAAAGAGGGGAATTTCCCTTTACAACTGGAAATATGGGAAAAGCTAAATAAACAGCAATGGAAAAGTACCTCATCCCTGCAGTGGAGAGAATTTGGATGGAAAAACTTGGCAAGATTTTTCAGAACACCTGCACAAAACAAATTTACCCATAAGGGATTGAACTGTTGGCGCTTGTGTGGTGAAAAGACTGCAAATCATTTTCATGTGTTTTGGTCATGCCCAGTTATCCACCAATATTGGACCAAGGTACAGACAATATTGGGGAAAATATTCAAAATTACAGTTCCCTTTTCTTTTGTAACTTTGTATTTGGGTTTACTACCGGACTCACTGGAAAGACGAGGAGAAAAATACTTATTCAATGTTTTAATATTGGCAAGCAAAAAAGCTCTAACTAAAAAATGGATGTTGAAGGACTGTCCTACACCTGAAGATTGGACTAACGTGATCCAAGACATTTACTCGATGGAAAAGTTGACATTCGCACTGAGACAGGACATGGATGTGTTCATGAACTTTTGGCAACCCTGGACCGCATATGTGTCTTCCATTAGATCTAATCTTTGACAAATACCATTTCAATAATGGTTCCGCTCTTTGTTCCAATGCTACTCAGATGCTCTTTTATCTTTATTTACTTACTTTTTCTTTTTGTTTGTTTTTTACTGGTTTGTTTGTTTTTTTTTTGTTATTTGTTTCTTGTTTTTTTTTCTCTTTAATTTCACTTTTTCTTTCACTTTAAAAAAAAAAAAAAAAAGGGGGTGTTGGAAGAATTAATCTTCCAATGTTGTCAGATATCAGAAAATAAGGGAACATGTGATGAAAATGTAAACACTGCATTGCTGTAACGACCTGTATACCCTTTACAAAAACTTAAATAAAAAAAAAAAAAAAAAAATACCCAAGAATGGCTAACAGTGAAACACTGGACTATTCTAAAGTAGCCTTCTATGAGCCCTGATCTAAATCCTATTGAACCACTGTGGAAGGAGCTGAAATATGCCTTCTGGAGAAGACACCCTTCAAACCTGAGACAACCGGAGTAGTTTGCTCATGAGGAGTGGGCCATAATACCTGCTGAGAGGTGCAGAAGTCTCATTGACAGTTACAGAAATCATTTGATTGCAGTGATTGCCTCAAAAGGTTGTGCAGCAAAATATTAAGTTAAGGGTACCATCATTTTTGTCCAGGCCTGTTTCACGAGTTTGTTTTTTAAAGTAATTCTGTTGAACCACAATTCAAAAAAAAAAAAAAAAAAAAAAAATCAGTGAACATGAGGTGGGACTTGGAGGAAAAAAGTACTAAAAGAAAAGAGTCCAGCAGCACAGACACAAGACACTGGTGAAAAAAAAAAAACAAAAAGACAAAGCACCTCTACCGGTCACAGCAGCTTTATCACCCTGCCTGGAGTTAGACCCTATGTTTAAGGACAGAAGCACTGGTTGTGCAAAAAAAGTGCAGTTCACTCTGTGTGTGTGTGTGTGCATGCGTGCGTGCGTGCGTGCGTGAGTGAGTGAGTGAGTGAGTGAGTGAGTGAGAGAGAGAGAGAGAGAGAAAGAGAGAGAGAGAGAGAGAGAGAATGCATACATCGTCGGCCTCCGTCGGTCTATGATGACCATGGAAGAGAATCCTAAACGTCTGCTCTGCTGGAACAGCACCGCCTGTGGCTGAACAGACCGATGCGCGAATGACAGTCCCTGTCACACAGGTCACACTTGTGCCCTTCAGAGGTAAAGTGGGCTATCCCACAAAACCATTATTTTGAGAAAATGAGCTCCAAAGTTGAAATATTCTCAAAAAATCAGTGTGCCTATATCATTAAAAAGTTACCCCCTATAATTACCTTCAAGGTGTGACTTAAATATGAAAATATATTTAAATCACATAAACTTTAGAGCTCATTTTCTCAAAATAATGGTTTTGTGGGATAGCCCACTTTACCTCTGAAGGGCACACTTGTGGGTGGTCTCCGTGCTGCTGGGTCTGTGGCGGTTCTTCCTGCAGGTCCTTTTTTCATCTGCTGCAGCAGTCAGTCTCTCTTCACCCGCCTTGAGCTGTCTGGTCAGGGTGCCTCTCCATTTGCAAGGTCCTCCCAGCGCTCTGTGTTGATATCCAGGGCCTTCATGTCTCTCTTGCAGACATCTCTAAAGTGCAGCTGTGGGCGGCCAACGTCTCTCCTGCCAGTTGCCAGTTCTCCATAGAGGACGTCTTTGGGGATTCTGCCATCCTCCATATGGTGAACGTGGCCTAGCCAGCAGAGCCTGCGCTGCCTGAGTAGAGTGAACATGGAGGGAAGGCCGGCGCGGGACAGAACTTCTGTGTTGGGCACTTTGTCCTGCCAGGATATGTCCAGGATGTGCCGAATGCAGCGCAAGTGGAAGGAGTTCAGTCTCTTTTCCTGCCGGGCGTATGTTGTCCACGTCTCACTCCCATAGAGCAGTGTGCTGATGATGCAGACGTTGTACACTGCCATCTTCGTCTTGACAGAGAGTTTGGGATTCTCACACACTCGTGTAGTGAGGCGAGCGAGTGTGAAGGCTGATTTTCCAATCCTCTTGTTGATCTCTGTATCAAGGGAGAGGTTGTTGCTGATCGTGGACCCCAGGTACGTGAACTGATTCACGACCTCCAGCTTGTAGTCATCAATGGTGATGGTTGGTGGTGCTTCCCTGCCTTGCGCCAAGACGTTAGTCTTCTTCAGGCTGATGGTAAGCCCGAAGTCCTCGCATGCCTGGGAGAAGCGGTCCATCAGGGTCTGAAGCTCCTGCTGTGTGTGGGTTGCGACTGCAGCGTCGTCTGCAAACAGCATGTCTCTGATTAGAGCCTCGCGTACTTTGGTTCTGGCTTTCAGGCGGGCGAGGTTGAAAAGCCTGTCGTCAGATCTTGTGTGCAGGTAGATTACCTCTGTTGTTGTGCTGAAGGCATGCCTCAGGAGCATAGCAAAGAGAATCCCAAAGAGGGTTGGCGCAAGTACACAGCCCTGTTTCACTCCGCTGCATATGTTGAATGGCTCTGAGACGTTGCCATCGTGCTGCACTATCCCCTGCATGTTGGTGTGAAACGATTCGATGAGGCTTTGTAACTTTGGTGGGCATCCTATCTTTGGCAGGATCTTGAAAAGGCCCTCTCTGCTGACCAGATCGAACGCTTTGGTGAGGTCGATGAAGGCGACGTACAGAGGCATGTTCTGTTCTCTGCATTTCTCCTGGAGTTGGCGGATGGAGAATATCATGTCTACCGTCGATCGCTCAGCGCGGAAGCCACACTGAGACTTGGGGTAGACACGTTCGGCAAGCTTCTGTAGACGAACGAGAACAACTCGTGCGTAGACTTTGCCAACAACGCTGAGGAGGGAAATGCCCCTGTAGTTGTTGCAGTCGCTTCTCTCCCCTTTGTTTTTGTAGAGGGTGATGATCTTGGCGTCCCTCATGTCCTGTGGTACGGCACCTTCCTTCCAGCACTGGCAGAGGACGTCATGCAATGGCAGCAGTAGGGCGGTCTTGCAGTGCTTGATCAGGTCAGGGGGTATGCCGTCGTTGCCGGGTGCCTTGCCAGCGGCCAAGCTATCAATGGCCTTACTGAGTTCGTCGATGGTTGGCTTGGCGTCAAGTTCGTCCATGGATGGCAGGCAGTCGATGGCATCAAGGGCTGACGGTGTCACGGTGTTCTGTCTAGAGTAGAGGTCGGAGTAGTGTTCCACCCATCTCTCCATCTGCTTGTTCTTCTCTGTGATCATCTCCCCAGTGGAGGATTTGAGGGGGGCCTTCTTGCTCTGAGCCGGACCAAGTGCTTTCTTGATGCCATCATACATACCACGGATGTTCACTGTTATGGCAGCGGTTTGAATGTCTTGGCTGAGCTGAGTCCAGTACTCGTTGGCACAGCGCCGAGCAGTCTGCTGAACTTTGCTTCTCGCAGCCCTGAGAATCTGGAGATTCTTCTCGTTTGGGTACTTCTTGTACTCAGCAAGTGCTGAGCGCTTGGCTTCAATGACGGGGGTCATCTCGGTCAACTTGGCATCAAACCAGTCCTGTGACTTCGAGGTCTTCCTCCCAAAGGTAGCCAAGGCTGTGCGGTAGATGGTGTTTCACAGCTCTTCCCACTTCTGCTTTGCAGATTCTCCTCCTTGTGGTACACCAAGTTCCTTCTCAAAGGTGGAGGCAAACTGCTCAACAAGTTCTGGTTGGGCCATCTTGCTGGTGTCAATCCGTGCCTTTCCAGGTTGTCTAGCACGATGGAATTTCTTCAGCTGCAGCTTGACCTTGCAACACACCAATGAATGGTCTGTGTCGCAATCTGCACTCTGGAACGAACGGGTGATTAGCACGTTCTTCAGTGAGGTGCGCCTGGTCAGGATCAAGTCTAGCTGGTGCCAGTGCTTTGAGCGCGGATGTTGCCAGGAAACCTTGTGTTGGGGCTTGGTCTTGAAGAACGAGTTTGTGATGCACAGATCGTGATATGTGCAGAACTCGAGCAGCCGCTGTCCGTTGTTGTTCATTCTGCCCACGCCAAAAGGTCCAAGACAGGAGGGCCAGGAGTCGTGGTCAGCACCCACTCTGGCATTGAAGTCTCCAAGGAGAATGAGTTGTTCAGAGTTGGGGATGATCCTGACAGTTGTTGCGAGATTCTCGTAGCACTCGTCTTTTGCCTCTGGTGTGGCTGTCTGTGTTGGGGCATACACACTGACGAGGGTGACTGGGCCTTCAGTGGTGTTCAGGCAGAGGGTGAGGAGTCGTGCAGAGCCAGTGCTGCCCGGTTCCACCATCTTCAGCAAAGTGTTCTTCACTGCGAAGCCCACTCCGTGTTCCCTGTGTTCGTCACTGCCCTTTCCCTGCCAGTAGAACGTGTAGTCCTTCTCTCTCAGTGTGCCTGCATCAGCTAACCGTGTTTCCTGGAGAGTGGCGATATCCACTCCCAGTCTCTTCAGCTCATTATTGATGATGGCAGTCTTCCTGGTGTCGTTGATGTCCTTTAGGTTAGCAGCGAGTCCTGTCATCATAGTGCGGACGTTCCAAGTTCCCAGTTTTAGAGTTGGTCTCTTTTGTTTTATTGTCTTGCCTAGTGCGAAGGTTCTCAGCTTGCTGTTTGGATTTCTCCTTATCCCCATGCACCCAATGAGGAAAGCAAGCTGTGGCGGGACAACACCTTATTGGCTGGGGGCTGCCCAGCTTGAGGCGGGCGGTAGCTGTCCAATGAGATCTGATGATCCCTCCCACCGTCGAGGGATCCGTCCCACACATGGGAATGCATACAGCAGTTGTTTAATTCAAATGGCTGAGCCTCTGCATTTATTCCTGAGGTTACTGCACTTCCATACATATAGAATAGGTTTGTTTTTAAATATACTGTCCTAGCCTGTGATTTTTCAAGTTATTTTAGTACATATGGTAGTTTTGGTCAAAATATAATAATTTTAAAGCAATACTACTAAGTTTCTTCATTTTCCATCTGGCAACACTGGGGGAGAGAAGTTGCCAGAGAAGAGGCCTTAGACTGCTGCAGAAAAGCTTGAGATTGGCAAAAAACACATATGTATCGCACACAGTAGACTGTATCGATATAACGAATATAAGAGATAGACTAATTTTTAAAAGCCTCAGAAATTAAGTCACCATGCAGCTCCGTAAAGCAAAAGCAAATTTCTTCTTAGACATAATCAAAAATGCAAAAGGGAACAACAAAAAACTCTGGAAATGTATCAATAAACTCCCAGGAAAAAAATGCAAAAAAAAAAAGGTGAAGTCATACAACTTAATTTGAATGTAAAACTTCACTCAAGAGAGCTTAAATATAGCCAGCAATTTTAATGAGTATTTTATCAAATTGGTATAAGAACTGGGTCTGAATTTTACCCAAACATACCCACACCAAATTAAAATAAATCCTATCTCTCCTGATGCATTGAAACCTGTCACTGTAACCCCCATACACAAAGGTGGAGACAAACAGGAAATTAGTAACTATAGGCCGATAAGTATACTTCCTGTTTTGTCAAAAGCCATTGAAAAGGTGGTAGTAGACCAACTGGTAAAACATCTCGAATCTGACCAGCTGCTGCATCCCATGCAGTTCGGTTTCAGGTCAAACCACTCAACGGAGACTGCATGTTGTTACTTTATTGAAATGATTAAAGAAAAACTGGACAAAGGCAGGGGGTAGGAGCCTTCTTTGTAGACTTGCGTAAAGCCTTTGATACGGTCAATCACTCAGTCCTTCTTTCTAAACTATCAGGATATAAGCTGTCCATGAATACCCTTAGCTGGATAAAGTCTTATCTATCTGGTCGCTCCCAGTGTGTGCGCATAAACAATACTGCATCCCAGTCAAAGGCATGCACCATGGGAGTACCACAAGGTTCAATTTTAGGCCCACTGCTGTTTACTTTGTATATTAATGATTTGCCATCAGTATGTGAAAATGACATAAAAATTCAGATGTATGCAGATGACGCAGTCATCTACACACATGGGAAGGATGCCAAACAAGTGGCTGACAAGTTAATGATAGCAATGGAGAAAGGGTCAAAATGGCTTAATCAACCATGCCTCACTCTGAACATAGGGAAAACAGCTACCATGGACTTTACCAACAAACAAAATCATACGCACTATCCGACTATAACTGTAAATGAAGCAAATACAGAAAATGTAACAGAGTTTAAGTATTTGGGTGTCACATTAGATCCCATGCTCAGCTTTAAAAAAGCAGATAAAACGGATGAGCCGCACTCTGAAATATAACCTTGCAAACTTTTGTTGCATCAGAAACTCACTTACTCTAAAAGGATCAAAAACCTTTCTGAATGCCATGATCATCTTCTTCTTCTTTTAGATTCGATTGGCAGTTGGCAACCAGCTTACAGGTGCATTACCGCCACTGACTTGATTATCATCACTCTATAGCTTCTTCTTCTTCTTCTTCTTCTTTTAGATTTGATTGGCGGTTGGCCACCAGCCTACAGGTGCATTACCGCCACGTATTTCACTCTTCTTCTTCTTTTAGATTTGATTGGCGGTTGGCAACCAGCCCACAGGTGCATTACTGCCACTGACTTGATTATCATCACTCTATATCTTTGCATCTCTATCTGGTTCTCCACGTATTTCACTCGATATCATCACTCTATATATCTTGGCCATGGCAACTCTCACCGCCACCTACTCTACTAAATATCACTCTATATAACTATGAATGCCAGGATTATGACACACTTCTCCTATTGCATGTCATGCAATGGGCGGTGCGGTGGCGCAGTGGTTAGCACTGCACCAGCACAGCAACTCACTCTTGGCCAAGGGATCCCTGGTTCGATCCCAGCCCCTGACCAACAGTGATCTGTGTGGAGTTTGCATGTTCTCCCCGTATCTGCGTGGGTTTACTCTGGGATTTCTCCGGTTTCCTCCCACAGGCCAAAAACATGCAGGTTAGGTTAATTGGAGACTCTAAAGTGGCCCTAGGTGTGAATGTGTGTGTGAATGGTTAAGGGATAGCGCCGTACTGTGGCTGCTTCATCCATCCAGGTGGATGCCCTCAATTTCCCCTCTGGGGATCAATAAAGCATACAAAATCAAAATCAAAACCAAATGCTGGTCACAAGCCAATAGTATGACTCTGAAATCCTTGGAATCCCTGTATAAACAATCCATCAAAATTCTGGATAAAAAGACACAACAGCGTCACCATTGTGGTATACTTGCCAAACACAAGATGTTAAGCTTTGAAAATATGATCATGTATGCAAATATACAGTTGGTCTTTGAAATTATCCATGGTTCTGCACCCCCGCCCCTTAAGACTTTTGTTTACCTGACTTCTGAACAAAATACCAGAGTAACAAGGACTTCCTTTTGGTGGCATTGTTGCATCCCCCTACGTAAAACTGCTTTTGGACAATCAGCATTCTCATACAAAGCTATAACGGAATGGCACAAGCTTCTCATTGCTTTGAAGACCAGAACAAATCACAGATACTTCACCACAGAGACTAAAAAATGGATTTTAAATAACCAAGCCTGCCAGCATTCACTCTCCCCCTTACATGGGATTTGAAATTGTATTCTTAAATTGTTTTTATGTGTGCCATCTCTCTTATCTTTTTACTTTTTAAACTTACTCCCTGCTTGTTTCAGGGTCAACAGTTTCTGCTGTTTTTCTTTTAATATCTTCCTGCCTGCATCAGGGACTACAGATGGAAATTGGTGAGAACGCTATAATCTGGTACAGAGCATCTTTACCCTGTGTTTAATGGTTTTTCTGTACATGGTCCCTGACAAATAAACCAATAAACTAAAGTAAGCTAATACATTCATTGTATTGCTCATCCCTACATTAAAGGTTTGAGATTCCAACTGTATGCAATGTTACCAGCATGAGTCTTTGTTGAAGGTAACATGACGATTTATTCCCCTGGCTCCTAAACTTCAAAACATCAGATCATTAAAAATACTGCAAATAATACATGAATGTACTTCATCAGAAAATCAGAAAATCATAGTAGCAGTGAAAACCGATGATCCTGAAGGACAAGCTACTGTGCGCAGGGGTGGACCAGCACCTGTCATAATGGATCCTGGACTACCTCACTAACCGGCCACAGTTTGTGAGAACCCGGGATTGTGTGTCCGACACGATCATCTGTAGCACGGGGACCCCCCAGGGAACAGTTTTGGCTCCCTTCCTGTTCACCCTTTATACTGCGGACTTCTCACACAACACAACACACTGCCATCTACAGAAGTTCTCTGACGACTCTGCGATCATCGGCCTCATCTCCAATGGAGATGAAGCTGAGTACAGAGGACTTATCCAGGGCTTCATGGACTGATGCCATTGGAAATGCCTCCAGATCAACGCGAGGAAAACTAAGGAGCTGGTGGTGGACTGCCGCAGGCAAGGACAACCCCTCACAGCACCAGTAAACATCCAGGGAACAGACATTGAGATGGTGACATCTTACAAGTACCTGGGTGTTCATCTGAACAATAAACTAGACTGGTCACACAATACCGACGCACTCTACAAGAAGGGACAGCGCAGGCTGTTCCTACTGAGGAAGCTCAGGTCTTTTGGTGTACAAGGGGTGCTCTTGAAGACATTCTACGATACGGTGGTGGCATCAGCCATCACTTTTGGAGTGGTCTGCTGGGGCAACGGCATTACAGCAACCGATAGGAAGAGACATGAACAAACTGATCAAGAAAGCTAGCTCTGTCCTGGGGAAACGCCTTGACCCAGTGGAGGAGATAGGAGAGAGAAGGATGGTGGCTAAACTGTCATCTCTGCTGGAGTCCGAGTCCCACCCTATGCAGGACATACTGAACGCACTGAGGAGCTCATTTAGCAGTAGACTACATCATCCTAGGTGCGCGACCGAGAGGTTTCGTAGGTCCTTCCTACCTTCGGCTGTCAGACTGTATAACCTAAGCAGGGCTGCTCGCAGAGATAGTAAATAAAACGTGACGACCTAATAGTATTGAATGCAAAAGACGCAACAGACTTACACAAATGGTCCCCTCCAGTATACAACTAGGACAATCCTAGTGACGATCCTCACGTTTCAGTGAGGATCGTCACTTCCTTGTGGTAACGTATCGTCACTTCCTGTTTTGCTGTCTGCCTGTGTGGTTTGCTTTGTGGTTTGCTCTCCAGCCATTAGCTATGGCTACTAGCTCTCCTTCCTCTCCTCCTTTGGTGTGCTCTCTCTGTCAGATGTTTAGCTACACCTCTGCCTCTTTTAGCGATAACGGTAAATGTAATAAATGTTGTCTTTTTGAGGCGCTCGAGGCGAGGTTGTCTGATTTGGAATCCCGGCTCCGCTGCATTGAAACACCGTCTGCGCCAGTTAATCTTGACGGACGCCCATTAGCTGCAGCGGAGCTAGCTAGCTTAGGCCCCCCTGTCAGCGGTCCCTCGGCTCTCCTCAGCAGCGAGGAGACTGGGTGGGTGACGGTGAGAAGGAAGCCTAGTCGCAAAGCCCCGGTACACCACCAACCTGTTCACGTTTCTAATCATTTTTCCCCGCTCAGCGACACACCCGCTGAGGAAAAAACTCTGATCATTAGCGACTCTGTAGTCAGAAATGTGAACCTAGAGACTCCAGCGGCCATAGTCCAATGCATTCCTGGGGCCAGAGCAGGCGACATCGAGTCAAATTTGAAAATGCTGGCTAAAAGTAACTCTAAATATTCCACAATTGTTATTCACGCCGGCATTAATGACATCCGTCTCCGGCAGTCGGAAGTCACGAAACTTAATATATAATCGGTGTGTGACTTTGCAAAAACGATGTCTGCCACTGTAGTATTCTCTGGGCCCCTCCCCAATCTGACCAGTGATGACATGTTTAGCCGCTCGTCATCCTTGAACCGCTGGCTGTCTGTGTGGTGTCCTAAAAATGACGTGGGCTACATTGACAATTGGAGCTCTTTTTGGGGAAAACTTGGTCTTATGAGACAAGACAGCATTCATCCCACTTTGGATGGTGCTTCTCATTTATCTAACAATCTGGCATCTTTTTTATCCAAATTTCCAAAACCATGACTACTCAGAGTTAGGACCAGGAAGCAGAGTCGCAGTCTTACATGCCTCTCTGCAGCTCCTCTTCATCCGCCACCCCTCAGCTTAGCCCCTGTCTTCCCCATCAGAGAATCGTTGTCTGCTCCCTCCAAAGTGAATAAAAATATAATGTATAAGCATCCCAAAGTGATAAAGCAAAATATTGGTAAAACTCAAATTAAACATAAAGCCTCTAAACTGAATGATTTGGCCTCTGTTCCTCCTCATAATTTAAAAATTAAATGTGGTTTATTAAATATTAGGTCTCTAACTCCCAAGTCTCTGTTAGTCCATGATTTGTTAATTGATCATCAGATCGATTTAATTTCCCTTACACAGACTTGGTTAGGGCAAGAGGATTATGTTGGTTTAAATGAATCAACTCCCTCTGGTTATTTAAACTGTCAAAATCCCAGAAGTTCTGGTCGTGGAGGAGGAGTAGCAACAATTTACCATTCCAAATTACTAGTTAATGTAAAGCAAAAAACATGTTATAATTCCTTTGAGGGCCTGGTCCTCAGTATTGGGCACTTTAGCAATTTTAGGTTAAACCCAATTTTATTTGCCATAGTTTATCGTCCCCCATCAACCTACTCAGAATTTTTATCCGAATTTGCTGATTTCTTAGCTGATTTAGTGCTGAAATCTGATAGAATAATTATAGTAGGGGACTTTAATATACATGTGGATGTAGATAGTGACTGCCTTAATGTGGCATTCAATTCAATATTGGACTCGATTGGGTTTTCTCAGAAAGTAGGAAATTCTACTCATTACCTCCACCATACATTGGACCTTGTTTTGACATATGGCATAGAAATAGAAAATCTTGTAGTGTCTCCTCATAACCCTGTACTGTCAGACCATTGTCTGTTAACCTTTGATTTTACTATTTCTGACTATTTGGCTCCTAAAGAAAAATATTATTACAGTAGCTGCCTCTCAGATGATGCTGTTTCCAAAGTTATGCAGATTGTTTCCTCTACGCCATGTGTCAACACAACAGAAATAAGCTATAGACAGCTTGCTCCTTCTGTAATTGATAACATGGTGGATAGTGTTTCAGCTTCTCTGCATCAGACTCTAGACTTGGTGGCCCCCTTAAAAAAGAAAAAGTCTAATCAGAGATTTCTAACTCCTTGGTTCAACACAGAAACTCGTACCTTAAAACAGAAGACTCGTCAATTAGAAAGAAAATGGCGCTCTACTAAATTAGATGAAATCTATTTAGCTTGGAGAAATCATCTTTTAATTTATAAAAAATCTCTTAGAAAAGCTAGAACGAGTTATTACTCTGCATTAATAGAAGAGAACAAGAATAATCCCAGGTTTCTTTTCAGTACTGTAGCCAGGTTGACAAAGAGTCAGGACTCTGTCAATCCTAGCATTCCCTTAGAGCTTACTAGTCAGGACTTTATGAACTTTTTCAATAATAAAATTTCATCCATCAGAGATAAAATCAATCAGATTCTTCCCACAGTTAACTTAAATACTGTAACTACTACAACTCCTTCTATTGATCTCTGTCTTGATGAGTTTACTCCAATCGACCTTTGTGAGTTAGACAAAATAGTTTCCTCATCCAAACCTTCAACTTGTCTTTTAGACCCTATTCCTACCAGGTTATTTAAAGAAGTCTTCCCACTTATTGGTAGCTTTATTCTTCATATAATCAATTCTTCATTAACTTTAGGCCATGTACCGCAGGCTTTTAAAACGGCTGTAATTAAACCCTTACTCAAAAAGCCAACGCTAGATCCAGGAGCTTTAGCTAACTATAGACCAATCTCTAATCTCCCTTTCATTTCAAAAATCTTAGAAAGAGTTGTTGCTACGCAATTATTTGACCACCTGCAGGGAAATGGTTTACTTGAAGAGTTTCAATCTGGGTTTAGAATCCATCATAGTACTGAAACAGCCTTAGCGAAGGTCACTAACGACCTCCTCATTGCATCTGATAATGGACTAGTTTCTGTACTTGTCCTTTTAGACCTTAGTGCAGCTTTTGATACTATCGATCATAATATTCTACTTGATAGATTAGAACACTATGTTGGACTTAATGGAACTTCGTTGCAATGGTTTAGATCTTATTTATCTGATAGGTTCCAGTTTGTTCATGTAAATAATGAGTTTTCTTTCAACTCAAAGCTTAGTCATGGAGTTCCACAGGGATCTGTGCTAGGCCCTACTCTTTTTAGTTTATATATGCTTCCGTTAGGCAACATTATTAGAAAGCACTGTATACATTTTCATTGTTATGCAGATGACACACAATTATACCTGTCAATGAAGCCAGATGATAGTAATCAATTAGCCAAGTTAGAAGCCTGTCTTAAGGAAATCAAAGCTTGGATGACTTGTAATTTCCTGCTATTAAATTCAGATAAGACTGAAGTCATTCTTGTTGGTCCAAAAAACCTTAGAAATTCCTTTCCAAATCAAACTTTCAGTTTGGATGCGGTTACTTTTTCTCTTAATAGCTCTGTGAGGAACCTTGGAGTTATTTTTGATCAGGATTTGTCCTTCAATTCACATATTAAATTTGTTTCTAAGACTGCCTTCTATCATTTGCGTAATATTGCCAAGATTAGGAGCATCTTGTCTCAGAGTGATGCTGAGAAGCTGATCCACGCTTTTGTTAGCTCGAGATTAGATTATTGTAATTCTTTATTATCAGGCTGTCCTAAAACATCTTTAAAAAGTCTTCAGCTGATCCAAAATGCTGCAGCAAGAGTTTTAACAGGTACTAGAAAGAGAGATCATATCTCTCCGGTTCTGGCCTCCCTTCATTGGCTTCCCATAGAGTTTAGAATTAAGTTTAAAATCCTTCTTCTTACTTACAAAGCTCTAAACAATCAGGCTCCTTTTTATTTAAAAGATCTGATACTACTGTATTATCCTAACAGAGCACTACGCTCCCAAAATGCAGGATTACTTGTAATACCTAGAATCTCCAAAAGTACAATGGGAGGCAGAGCCTTCAGTTATCAAGCTCCTCTCCTGTGGAATCAGCTGCCAATCTGGATTCGGGAGTCAGACTCGATCGCTGTTTTTAAGAATAGGGCTAAAACCTACCTTTTTGATATAGCCTACAATTAGGGAGGGATCATGTGTTTCTGAACCCTCCCTTAGTTATGCTGCTAATAGGTTTAGTCAGCCGGGGGACCTCCAGTAATGCACTGGGCCTCACTCCTTTCCTCACTCTCTATGAAATATATATATATTTTTTTTTTTGCTGGTCATTAACATCTGTTTGTTCTCTCCCATAGATTGAGTCCCCATCGTGCTGTTTGCTCTCTACATGTCTGTTCTTTTCTTCTTCTCTATCCCCTCACCCCCCAGCCAGTCGCAGCAGATGACTGCCCCTCCCTGAGCCTGGTTCTGCTGGAGGTCCTGTTAAAAGGGAGTTTTTCCTCTCCACCGTCGCCAAGTGCTTGCTCACAGGGGATCGCCTGATTGCTGGGGTCTTTCTGCAACTGTGGGGGTTCCCCCCCTACAGTTGATAGTGCTATGAGATGACTGTTGTTGTGAAATGGCGCTATATAAATAAAGTTGAATTGAACTGAATTGAATATCAGTCGCTATGGAGGGTGACAATATGTATGGGTACATATTCATACTATGTAGGGTAACTAAATGGACGGTTATGCGGTTTATTCCATCTAGTTACAATGCTCTGCACTGTGTATATATATTTATATATTTATGTGTACATATGTATATTCGCTGCTCTTATTTTCTTATCTTCTAAATTATTGCTCTGAGTGTTGCTATCCCTGTGCTGTTGCAATCCTGAAATTTCCCCATTGTGGGACTAATAAAGGCTTATCTTATGTTATCTTATCAGATATATTGGTCTGGTTGTTTGGCTGTATGAAAGTAATTGAATCAAATGACTCTTTACTACCTTTTATTTTGGATTGCAATTACAAGTTGGCAAGTAAGAAAACATCTTCAATTTGTTCAAATGCATTTTTCTAAAAATGTGAAAAAAGGGCAACATTTTACACATAGAAACTGCACAAAACAGTGGACCAAACCCTGAATTCAAGTCTGATCCTCTAAGCACTGATTCAGATGGACATCATCACTGCCAACAAAGCATGGCACTTAAGATAATCATTTATTATTATCATGCTTCTTCTTCCAAAAAATCCTGCTTTTTTCACTCATCAAGGCGAGTCCAGTTCTTGAACTTAGGGCTTCCATGAGGGTGTGATGGTTCATCTGATAGAGTCTTCCAGAGTATATGAGCAGTTCCAAGCAGGATAATCTTTTGCAATTCTTGTATCCTGATGTTTCCAGGGATTTTGTTTGTGTATTTCTCCATTCCTTTCTTAACCAAACCAAGAGAGCCTATTACCACAGGTATTGTTGTGGCTCTCAGGCCCCACATTTTCTCGATTTCTATCTCTAGGTCTTCATACTTTGAAAGTTTTTCTATCATTTTCAGGGAGGTATTTCTTTCTGTTGAGATGGACATATCAATTAGGAGACATGTTTTCTCTTTCTTGTTCTTTATTACTACAGGTACATCTCAAAAAATAAGAATATCATGAAAAAGTTCAATTTTTTTGTCATTCATTTCAGAAAGTGAAACCCATATATTATATGGATTCATTACACAGAGAGTGACATATTTCAAGTGTTTATTTATTTTAATTTTGATGATTGTGGCTTACAGCCCATGAAAACCCCAAATTCAGTTTCTCAAAAAATTTGATTACATAAAATTATTTTTAAAAAAATAGTTGTACACACTCAATACTTGGTCGGGGCTCCTTTTGGATTAATTACTGTATCAATGTGGCGTGGCATGGAGGTGATCAGCCTGTGGAACTGCTGAGATGTTATGAAGGTCCAGGTTGCTTTGATAGTGCCCTACAGCTCGTCTGCATTGTTGGGTCTGGTGTCTCTCATCTTCCTCTTGACAATACTTCATAGATTCTCTATGGGATTTAGGTCAGCATAGTTTGCTGGCCAATCAAACACAGTGATGCCATGGTCATTAAACCAGGTTTTGATACCTTTAGCAGTGTGTGTGTGGGGGGGGGGGGGGGGCAAATCCTGCTGGAAAATGAAATCTTGTCAGCAGAGGGAAGCATGAAGCGCTCTAAAATTTCCTGGTAGACGACTGCGCTGACTTTGGTCTTGATAAAACACAGTGGACAAACACCAGCAGATGACCTCTGTTCAGATAAAAGTCAATTTTGCATTTCATTTGTAAATCAAAGTCCCAGAGTCTGGAGAAAGAGTGGAGACGCACAGAATCTAAGTTGCTTGAGGTTTAGTGTGAAGTTTCTACAGTCAGTGATGATTTCAGGAACCATGTCATCTGCTGGTGTTGGTCCACTGTGTTTTATCAAGACTAAAGTCAGTGCAGTCGTCTACCAGGAAATTTTAGAGCACTTTATGCTTCCCTCTGCTGACAAGCTTTATGGAGAAGCTGATTTCATTTTCCAGCAGGACTTGGCACCCCCCACACACTTGCCAAAAGTATCAAAACTTGGTTTAATGACCATGGCATCACTGTGTTTGTTTGGCCAGCAAACTCTCCTGACCTAAACCCCATAGAGAATCTATGGAGTATTGTCAAGAGGAAGATGAGAAACACCAGACCCAACAATGCAGATGAGCTGAAGGTCACTATCAAAGCAACCTGGACCTTCATAACACCTCAGCAGTGCCACAGGCTGATCACCTCCATGCCACGCCGCATTGATACAATAATTAATCCAAAAGGAGCCCCGACCAAGTATTGAGTGTGTACATGGACATACTTTTCCGTCAGCCAACATTTCTATTCAAAAAACTATTTTTTTAAATTAAATTTATGTAATATTCTAATTTTTTGAGAAACTGAATTTGGGGTTTTCATGGGCTGTAAGCCATAATCATCAAAATTAAAATAAATAAACACTTGAAATATATCACCCTCTGTGTCATCATCATCATCATCATAGCAGTCTGTCGTGGGCGACAATGACTGTTTCATTTAGGTCTGATCAGATTCCTCTACACAACTCTGTCCTTAGTCTTCTGCTGCCAGGAACTCCTGTCTATGTCCAACTTCTTCAAGTTTCTTTTTACAGTGTCTTTAAATCTGAGCCTTGGTCTACCCTGATTACATTTGCCCTCGCATAACTGTGAGTAGAGTAACTGCCGAGGGAGACGCTGGTGGTCCATCCTCTCAACATGTCCGAGCCATCTCAGGTTCATCTGTATTAGCATGTCCTCCATTGATGGTAGACCAGTTCGTTTCAACACTTCTGTGTTGGTTATCTTGTCTTTCCATGAGATGTTCATTATGGCTCAAAGGTGTCTCATCATGTACGCGCGGAGTTTCTTCACCTGCACTCTGCAGACAGTCCAAGTTTCAGCACCGTACAATAGAGTAGCCAGTACTGTCGCTCTGTACACTTTGCCTTTCACACGGATAGACACATGTCGATTGTTCCACAGTCTCTCCCTCAAGTTTCCAAACACAGCGCTCGCTCTTCTCATTCTAAGAGATAGTTCATCCTCCAGCCTAGCATCCTCTGAAACAGTACTCCCTAGGTACTTGAAAGTCTTGCACTTGACTAGTGGCTCTGTACCAATGCTGATATCTTCTGGTAGTGATGTTGATAACTGGAACTTTGGTGGTTGATAAAGGCACTCTGTCTTCTTGATGTTGATTTTGAGGCTGAATTGGCTAGCTGCTCTTGCAAATTTCTCCACTAAAGATTGCATATCTTCCACGCTGTGTGCAACTAGAGCACTGTCGTCGGCAAAGAGCATTTCTCTTACTACCTTTATCGATGTCTTACTCTTGGATTTAAACTGTGCCACATTGAACAAGTCTGCTTCTTTCTTTGTTTAAATGTATACTCCTTCTGAAGTGTCTTTGAAGGCCACCTCAAGCATGGCTGCCAGATATAGCGAGAAGAGTGTAGGTGCCAGCACACAGCCTTGTTTCACCCCGTTGCTTACTGAAAAGTCTTTAGATACTGAACTACTCATTGCCACGTTTGCTTGCATACCTGTATGGAGTGCCTCGATCAGGCTGACAAACTTCTCTGTACAACCATATTTCTTGAGTACCTACCAAAGTCCTTGTCGCGAAACAGTATTGAAGGCTTTACTGAAGTCTATGAAGACTACATAAAGCGGCATGTTCTGTTCGATACACTTTTTTTGAACCTGTTTCAAGCAGAAAATCATATCCATTGTGCTTCTTCCACTTCTAAAGCCGCACTGGGTTTCCGGTAGTACATTCTGTGAGATGTGTTCACTGAGTCTGTTAAGTAGTACACGTGAGAGAATCTTACCAACAGTGGCTAGCAGTGATATACCTCGGTAATTTCCACAATCTTTCCTGTCACCTTTCTTGAACAAAGGCACAATACTTGCAACCTTCCAGTCTTGAGGTACTTTCTGGGTATCCCATCTCTTGGATGAGCTTATGCAGGCAGTTGGTCAGCTGAACACCACCAAATTTCCACACTTCTGCTGGAATTCCATCCCTTCCTGGAGCTTTACCATCCTGTGTTGTCCTGATAGCTGCCATTAGTTCATCAAAATTTGGTGGTTCATCCAGACTTGATACAGCTGGTCGCTGCACTAAAGCTTCTTTAGCATCTTCAGTGAGATCTCCAGGGTTGTTTAGTAGTTGGTCAAAGTGGTCTGCAAATCTGTCCAGGATCTTGTCTTTCTCCTGCAAAACTGTTTCACCATCCATAGCCTTTAGTTGGATCAATCCTCTTGGTTTAGGGCCGTAGATTTCTCTCAAACCTGTGAAGAATGTTTTCATGTCCTTCCTGTCTGCTGCAGTTTGAAGTTTCTCCGCTTTTTCATCCCACCAGTTGGACTTCATCCCTCTGGTGTACTTCTGTAGCTCACTCTGAGCCTTTGAGTATTTCTTCTTCTTTGACCTTGTGTTACACTGTAGGTTTTCCTGCCTAGCTGTATTCCTCGCTTCTAGTAGTTTCTTCAGGCGTTCATCACGCTCATCAAACCAATCTTGATGTTTCCTCTCAGGGTAGCCTAATACATCACTCGCAGTCTGATACACCGTATCCTTCAGTGTTGCCCATTTCTCTTCTATGTCATTCTCTGAATTGTTGCTGTCCCAGTCTTTCAAGTTTTCATCCATTTCCTGTGTAAGTTCTTCCTGCTTCTTTAGGCCTTTCAGTGCACTAGTGTTTAGCTTCCGTGGTGGCTTCGCACCCGTCCTGCAGTGCTGTTTTCGTCTGCAAATCCTTACTCTAGATCTCAGCATAACATGATCAGTACCACAGTCCACGCCTCTCATTGCTCTGGTGTCCAATACATCCCTTATGTCTCTCTGCCTGACTATGATGTAGTCTAATAAGTGCATCCATGTCTTCTTGTGTGTGTCCTTGTGCTTAAATAGAGTGTTGTAATGAATATGTATAATATATGGGTTTCAATTTCTGAAATGAGTGACAAAAAATATTGAACTTTTTCATGATATTCTAATTTTTTGAGATATACCCGTATGTCTGGTCTGTTGGCCTTGATTTCTTTGTCCGTTTGGCTTGGCATGTCCCACAGTATGATGGTCTCTTTGTTTTGTGTTGCAGTTGGTGGTACATGTTTGTAACATTTGTCTTGGACTGTGATGTCATAGTGCTTGCAGATTTCTCAGTGGAAATATGCTGCTGCCTTGTTGTGCCAATGTATGTATTCTGTTTTGGTCAGCTCTGAGCAGCCAGAAACTAGACGGTTGATTGTCTCCACTTGTTTGTTGCACATTGGATTGGTCCCATCTTTCAAGATTTTGTTTTGGTAGTAGTTGGTCTTAATGCACTCATCTTGCGCAGCTATAATAAAACCTTCAGTTTCAGAGTTTAGGCCAGCTGTTTTTAGCCATTGGTTTGTTTGGAATTCATCCACGTCGTTGTCATGATTCTTTTGGGGTATTGCCCATGTAAGGATTTATCTTCCTATTCATTGTTTAGTTGTTTTTGGGCTTTTTGTTTAACTTTTACTTTTATTCTGCAAGCATATTTTATGGCTGGCTCATTTTCAATCATTTCTATTTCTGGTATGCTGAGTTTGTTCTTAAATTTTGTGGCTTCATGATGTACTAATACAGTAATGCCTTTTTTGTTCTACCATGGTCTCTAGCTATCCTGAGAGTGTTATCATTTTTAGTTTTTAGGTATACATCTAGGTCTATTGTTGCTGTATTGTACGCAGGATTAATCCTCTTCCTCCTGCTGTTTGCAGGAGATAAGCCTGTTAACATCTTGCTTTTGGGTGATGCATCTTTTCCATTGTTAGTAGCTTTCTTGTTTTGCGATCCAGTTTCTTCAGTTCTTTTATTTTCCAATTTATGATGTTGAAACTATACGTGACAAATGGAACAGCAAGGGTGTTCATTGCTTCCATTCCGTTTGTGGCATTCAGTTCTGATTTAAGCACTATTCATATCCGTCTGTAGTACTCCTTCCATATTTTCTCCTTCATCTTAGAGTGCTGGATTCCATCTCCTTCATCTATGTTATTATTATTATGTTAATTTATAAGGAGGCATCATTAAAACACATACTGTAATATCAGAAAAAAAGATGAAATACACCCTTTCCCTTGCAAAGTTAAAACAATATTCTGAGGTAACTGCTGCCGTTTGTCCACTCGCCTGTTGAGTCTGTTTAGCAGGATTATGCAAAAACTGCATAATGGATTTTGATAAATTTTTCATAAGAGGTGGCACTTGGGCCAAGTTGAACTCACTGCATTCTGGGACAGCTCAAGATCAGTGTGTGGATTCTGAATGACTTTTTCCTCTTCCTTTGTAAGTAAGATAAGATAAGATAAGATAAGATAAGCCTTTATTAGTCCCACAATGGGGAAATTCCAGGATTGCAACAGCACAGGGATAGCAACACTCAGAGCAATAATTTAGAAGATAAGAAAAATAAAAATAAGAGCAGTGAATATACATACGTACACATAAATATATAAATATATATACACAGTGCGGAGCATTGTAGCTAGATGGAATAAACAGCATAACCGTCTACTTAGTTATCCTACATAGTATGAATATGTACCCATACATATTGTCACCCTCCATAGCAACTGATATTGTCCTAGTTGTATACTGGAAGGGACCATTTCTGTAAGTCTATTGCGTCTTTTGCATTCAATACTATTAGGTCGTCACGTTTTTTTGCTATCTCTGCGAGCAGCCCTGCTTAGGTTATACAGTCTGACAGCCGAAGGTAGGAAGGACCTGCGAGACCTCTCGGTTGTGCACCTAGGATGATGTAGTCTGCTGCTAAATGAGCTCCTCAGTGCGTTCAGTATGTCCTGCATAGGGTGGGACTCGGACTCCAGCAGAGATGACAGTTTAGCCACCATCCTTCTCTCTCCTATCTCCTCCACTAGGTCAAGGCGTTTCCCCAGGACAGATCTAGCTTTCTTGATCAGTATGTTCAGTCTCTTCCTATCGGCTGCTGTAATGCCACTGCCCCAGCAGACCACTCCAAAAGTGATGGCTGATGCCATCACCGTGTCGTAGAATGTCTTCAGCAGCGCCCCTTGTACACCAAAAGACCTGAGCCTCCTCAGTAGGAACAGCCTGCGCTGTCCCTTCTTGTAGAGTGCGTTGGTATTGTGTTACCAGTCTAGTTCATTGTTCAGATGAACAAGGGTGTGTGTGTGCATATACATACCAGCACTGATGCCCATACATATCTAGGGGGTTATATGAGCGGATTAAAGTAAAGAAATGTGAATATAAGTAAATGTAAATATAGTTTTGGTGTCCCAGCACCCAGCAGCAACCTGTACTGTCATCTTCCAATCAGATCACAATGCCTGTATTGTGGAGAGAGACCCGCAGATCCTAAACTCCGCCAACTGCGTCAAGTGCGCTTGATTCCTTCCCCAGCGTACACCTCCACTGGTAAAGGTTGGTTAAAAAAGGCCACCTTTGACCTCTTTTATAGTCATGCAGTCTGTGAAACCATGTCAGATGCACTCTTCAAGTATTGCAGCATCGCCATGCAAAAGATGAGAGGCCGTGGTTAGCAGGGGGACAAATTTTCTGTCACATACATACATACATATAAGGGGGGGGGGGCTGAAAAGTTCATAGTAGTCAAATTTGATCAAATGTGGTTTATTTTTAAACCACAGGGATCCAAGCGCTGCAACATCGATGGAAGAAGTGTGTGGACCAAAGGGGACTATGTTGAAAAATAAACCACATTTGGTCAAATCTGACCACTATGAACTTTTCAGCCCCCCTCCCATACATTTATATAACAGTTAGTTCCAACCAAGCAATCTGATTGGACAATAGGGATTCCAGGAGTTAGCATATTCTCCGATAATCACACTCAGACGTTTCACCGAATATGTATCACTCCGCTTCAGCTGTGTTTTGATAATCTTTAATTTAATTAAAGTTAACATCAGTGGTGTATTATATGTGAAATGTAATATTGTATTGGATACCTTACCTTACCTTATTGGATACCCATTTCCACAGTGAAGCGCTGTTTGAAAAGCGACTAGACAGTCCTAATCCAGCCCTCTCAGACCCAGAAGTCCCACCCTTGTAAATAAGCTAACCAGCAACATATTTTACATCTGTTTAAACTAAACAGACAAGCTAGAGTTGAATTTATTGACTTGATTGGCAAACCACAATACCTACGTGGTGATGGACTCTTTATATCATCTGAAGATGCCAAGAAAAGCGAGCAAAGCCAAATTGCTAGCATGCTAACTAGCCACCGGCATCTCACAGTGACCACAAACTGACTCAACAGGTGGCCAGTATGTATTATAAACACTGACTTTTGCACTTGACAATATTTAATTTGTTTACATGTGTGTGAAATCGAAGAGGCAGCAAAGTTGGGCCTTCGGGTGAGCTGGACAAAGACTAAGCTAATGCATGTCGGCGACAGACCGGACCCACCCCAGTTACAGCTCGGGAATGATGCCGTCGAGTTTATCAGTTCCTTTGTGTATCTGGGCTCCACAGTGACCAACAACGGGGACATGAAACCAGAGATCAACCACAGACATGGCCTCGTTGCATCAGCCCTGCAAGTACTATGGAAACCTCCCTGGCTCCATCGTTCAATCTCCCGAAAGACGAAACTCTGCATATACAATGCGTCAGTCCTCTCCATCCTACTCTATGGGTCAGAGACATGGGCACTGAATAAGACTCTGGCCTCGAGAGTAGATGGGTTTGATAGTTGGGCCCTCAGAACCATCGAGAACATCAGGTGGCCCCAGCGCACATCTAATGACGCGCTCCGAGCCCGCATACATCAGCGTGCAGCATTCCACCTTATTACACAGCGGAATATCTGCTGATTTGGCCATGTCCTCCGCCTCCCATCAGAAACCTGACAAAGGCCATCCTCATGTTCGACCCCAGGGCCTCAGGGTGGAAAAGACCTTGGGGCAAGCCACGTGCCAGATGGTTCGATGTGGTGGAGAGAGCCCTCTGACAGTTCAGAGTCACTGTTGATGACAAAGAGGAACTGGCCCAAAACCGACAATGCTGGCAAGCACTGGTTAACCTGATTGGCTCTATGCATGGTGAAGGCCACCCATCCCTCACCCTGCAGGAGTAGTAAGTAGTAAGTAAGTGTGTGAAATGACAATAGACGGATTTCTTTCTGTATTATGTCTATTGTGGTGCTTAGCAACAGTTACTGGCTACATTTAGAAGGGACTTTTTCTCAGCTGCTCAAAATAACTGGTTAAACAAACAAATCATAATATTTTGTCCCATATTGCTGTCATTTAATAAACTGTGCTTGTGGAACTGTTGTATAAAAGCAATATTGCGCTCAAGTTTGTGCGCTACCATGAATATCGTAACTGCGCTGATGTCCACATCATCCCCATCCTCTACAAGCTCCACTGGCTCCCCATCCCCCAGAGAATTCATTTCAAAATCCTCCTCATGACTTACAAAGCCCTCAATAACCTGGCCCCGCCTTACCTCACCCAGCTCCTCCATTATTACACCCCCTCCTGCACATTTCGCTCTACTGATGCCAACCTTTTACAGCCTCCCCCTGGACTAAGTACAAGTCGTGGGGATACAGGGCCTTCTCCAATGTCGCTCCTACCCTCTGGAATTCACTCCCTACAGTATAACCATCAGAAGCTCCCCCTCACTCCCAGCATTCAAAAAAAAAAATTACTAAAACCCATCTATTCTACAATGCATTCAGCCATTTACATTTTTCCCCCCTTTCCTATGTAGTGTCTCTGAGTGGCTTGAAAAGCACTATACAAGTCTAAAGTATTACTATTATTATTATTATTATTATTATTATTATTACTTTGTCTCTCTGCACGGCGAATCACCGCAGTTACTATATTCATTGATAACGCACTCCCTCTTGTGTAACAGTGCTTAAACATACATACAGTCATGTGAAAAAATTAGGACACCCTGTATAAGCCTGTGTGTTTTTTTTAATATATTTGGACATATACAGTAGATATTTAATATCAATGTTAAAAAATACTGGGAGATTCATGTAATACAGCTAAACAATTAAAAATGAATTGAAGACTTTTTCCAAATTTTCAGTAAAATGTAATTCTAAACAAATAGTGAGGAATAAATTAAGACACACACACACACATCTTTTTTTTTTAGGACACCCCACATTCATTCCCTCTTAAAAATGGCTAAAATAAATGTTAAAAAATGTAAATAAAAACAAAAACAAGGTTAAACATAGATTTGTGAACATTTCTTAATAAAGAACTGAATATTTAATGGGGTGTCCTAATTTTTTTCACATGACTGTACATAACCACATCAAATTTCATCTGTTTGGTAACAGACCCCTAATGACCATATCTACATATCTATTTGTTTTAAGGTACTTTATTAATCCTAGAGGGAAATTCAAGGGCATCCAGTCAGCTGGATGAGGCAGCAATTATGAAGCAATAATACAGAAAGCCTTCCTAAAAGTGTGAAAGCTGTTAAAGCTGCAAAGAGTACCAACTCCACGTAAATGCCTACAGATTTAGAATGGAATATCATAAAAATAATGTGTAAGTGGCCGAATATTTTCCCACACCCTTGAATTAGCATACTCTTAGTACACGTTTTTACCAAAATTGTTTCTTAGCAATGACACATACTGTACATCAAATTTTACAAACAGTGCTTTTTTTTTTTTTACATTACCACAAATCTGGCTAACAAACCCATAGCATCCGTGCAGTTAACTATAGCAATAATATAATAACTTCATTTCTTTAAAACATCGATACTACCAACAACTCTTGTGTCATAAATTTTGGGCATGGTTTTTCAAAAATGGTCCTCCCTTATCATTTGAGAAATATCGTCTGATGGAAGGCACTGAACTCACTGCAATCATTATTATGTTGCATTACAGTGTGGCATCCACAGAGCTGACACAGTTCACGCTATAACCACTTTAGAGCTCAGTCAAAAATGCCACCACACATATCAATCCACCCGCTAATGCTCAGGTCACAAACGATTTTACAAACAGAACTCATCATTTGTCCACATAAGGTACCTATGGATGCCTTTGATGTATGTCATTCAAATAATGACAGCAGCAACTGTAAGCAGGTTGCCAACTGCCAATCTAAAAGAAGAAGAAGAAGAAAGCAGAAACCACAGTGCAGCAGTAAGAGTAGGAGCTGAGACAGCACCATTCAAGCCAAAATAACGGCAAGATAAGGCTGAATCAATCAGGTGAGGTGCTTACAAAGGAGAAGGGGGAAAAAAATCAACTACCCTTAATCATGCATATGACAGATAAACAATATATGGTGAAGTGGCTGTGACAAGCAACAAGTTGGAGAAGTATAATAAGAGAAAGCTTGTGCACAAACAGCCTAAGTGTGGTAAAAATGATCAGACATTTCATGTGCCTGACATGTAACTGTGTTCACACTTAACATTTAGTCCTACACAAACAAAAGTCACTAACCAGTTCTTAAAACACATTTTAGGCCACTTAGTTTTAGTTCCCATACTTTTTTCATGATTTATTCTTTTAAATTACTGTAATAATTTTCTAGATCAGATACTAATGCACAATACACCGTAAAATATACAAAGCAAGGTTTGTGGACATGGAACATACAGTGGCGTGAAAAAGTGTTTGCCCCCTTCCTGATTTCTAATTTTTATTTGTATGTTTGTCACACTTAAATGTTTCAGATCATCAAACAAATTTAAATATTAGACAAAGATAACACAAGTAAACACAAAATGCAGTTTTTAAATGAAGGTGTTTATTATTAAGGGTAAAAAAATCCAAACCTACATGGCCCTGTGTGAAAAAGTGACCCCCCCACCCTGGTTAAAACATAAATTAACTGTGGTTTAAGTTCAATTTCTCTAGTAACACCCAGGCCAGATTGCTGCCACACCTGTTCTCAATCAAGAAATCATTTAAATAAGATCTGCCTGACAAAGTGAAGTAGACCAAAAGATCCTCAAAAGCTAGACATAATGCTGCGATCCAAAGAAATTCAAGAACAAATGAGAAACAAAGTAATTGAGATTGAGACAAAAGTTAAACTTTTTGGAAGGTGTGTGTCCCATTACATCTGGCGTAAAAGTAACACAGCATTTCAGAAAAGGAACATCATACCAACAGTAAAATATGGTGGTGGTAGTGTGATGGTCTGGGGCTGTTTTTCTGCTTCAGGACCTGGAAGACTTGCTGTGGTAAATGGAATCATGAATTCTGCTGTCTACCAAAAAGTCCTGAAGGAGAATGTCCTGTCATCTGTTCGTGACCTCAAGCTGAAGCAGACTTGGGTTCTGCAGCAGGACAATGATCCAGAACACACCAGCAAGTCCACCTCTGAATGGCGTAAGAAAAACAAAATGAAGATTTTGGAGTGGCCTAGTCAAAGTCCTGACCTGAATCCAATTGAGATGCTGTGGCATGACCTTAAAAAGGTGGTTCATGCTGGAAAATCCTCCAAATTGGCTGAATTACATCAATTCTGCAAAGATGAGAGGGCCAAAATTCCTCTACAGTGCTGTAAAAGACTCATTGCCAGTTATCGCAAACACTTGATTGCAGTTGTTGCTGCTAAAGGTGGCCCAACCAGTTACTAGGTTTCGGGGGCAATCACTTTTCACACAGGGCCATGTAGGTTTGGATTTTTTTTCCCTTAATAATAAACACCTTCATTTAAAAACTGCATTTTGTGTTTACTTGTGTTATCTTTATCTAATAGTTAAATTTGTTTGATGATCTGAAACAAATTTAAGTGTGACAAACATACAAAACAAAATGAGAAATCAGGAAGGGGACAAACACTTTTTCACACCACTGTATGTTTAAGTGTCAGGGTTTTCACTGGGCTCTTACCTCAGAATGAACCCTCTGAACATGAGAGTGCAGGTTCCCCTTCTGGGAGAACGAAGCAGGGCAGAACATGCAGAGGTGAGGTTTCTCTCCGGTGTGCCTGACCATGTGAGTGTGCAGCACCACCTTCTGGTTGAAGGCTTTGCCACATTGTGTGCATTTGAAGGGTCTTTCACCTTGAGCAAACAGGAGAGGTCATGTCAAAGAGCAGCAACACCACCCTTGAAACAGTGAATGCATTTTTATACAGTAACTTGATACATAAAATGACAGTTTCCAGTGTTGAGGATTTAAATGAATTAACTTGATGGGACTAGTTATTCTTTAGGTTATGAAAGTCTCATTAGTTAAAAGTCTCAGATTGTATATTTATGACATCCTCAAGGACTTATTATAGAGGTAGTTTAAAAGACCAAAACTCTCTTCTATGTTATTTCACAGCTCATAAAGCAGGTGTAAAGCTCTGTCTGAAATAGTCTGTGCTCAGCATATCAATAAAGTGTTCCTAATCTAATTTTTTTACTGGACCAACCATGAGTAAGAAGGCAGTATGAAATCATCAAATCTTGTGCAATTAGTTCATTTCCTCAAGTTTACTAAAAAAAAAAAAAATATATATGCAGTGTGTATTTCTTTGTAAAGTGAGCATTTTAATATTTAAATAGTGTACGTGTGACTTACGACTGTACTTTGTAATATTAAAACCCATGTAAACACCATTTTGGATAATGTGGAACCCTTTAATGCAGCACTTTGGCCAGTAGTAAAGGTTACTATTTTGTCGTATCACTGTTATATTTTACTAATGCTATGCTTTGTTTTTCATTCGTTCATTCATTCATTCATTCATCTTCTTCCGCTTAATCCTTTTTTTGGGGTCGCGGGGGGGGGGGGGGCTGGAGCCTATTATTACTCAAAAATAAAAAAAACTAAATATATGGAATTTCTTACATGATGTGTACTTTAAAAATTTAAAGCTGCAGAATGGAATTATTGCAGGACATACAGTTGTAATCAAAAGTATTCAAACCCCACTGCAAATTAGGTTTATTGACAAAATGTACAAACTAGCAGCTGTTTGCAATAAAGAAATCCAACAAGAATAATTTAAATAGCTCAACACAACTAATATTACAAGTGGTTTCTCCAAATTCAACACAAAATGCCACTTTTAATGACTACTGCAGTCTCAAAATTATTCAATCCCTTCATGACAAGCATCTTTAGCGCTTAGTAGAACACCCTTTTGCTGTTATGACCTGCGGCAAATGTGATGCATAGCCAGACACCAGCTTCTGGCAGCGTTCCTGAGGAATCTTAGCCCATTCCTCATGGGCAAAGACCTCCAGTTCGCCAATATTCACAGGTTTTCATGCTGCAACCGCCTTTTTCAATGGAGTTCAAGTCAGGCGACTGTGATGGCCACTCCAGTATTTTCCAGGACTTCTTCTGAAACCAAGCCTTGGTGGATTTTGAGGTATAGAATAGAATAGGCTTTATTGTCATTGTACAGTAGTACAGTACAACGAAATTGTGGTTGCTCCACCAGGCTACTGCACAATAAAGTAGGAGAGAAGGATTAGATAAAACACAGTTAGCCTGTTGAACTCTGTTCAACTTCCCTAAAAACGCCTAAAAATAACATGCCCAAAGTAAATCAAAAGCTGTTCTTCAACCCTTTGCAGCATCTTCATGGGGTTAGTCTCATTTAAAAGAAAACACTGTGAATTTTTTGGCAAAATAGTCATAATCTCTCTAAGTGCTCCTGCCACTGAGTAACAAGAAAGTTCGCCTGGGTGTTTTTTTTAGATACAAATGCTTGCAAACAACATACAGCTGTCACATACTGGCTGGAAAACACAACAGAAATGTAGAACCAAGTGTTTTCAAGCTCAGGTCAAAATTTTGTAAAAATACCACAAAAAATGAATATATTACACAGCTTTTTTCTCAGGTTGTAACAAGGCTGTGTCTGTACTGGAAGACCGGAAATACAGCTTTTTTTTTTCAGTGCGCACTGAGACGCACCAAGATGCAGAGACGTGACCGCCCGCGGAATTCACAGAGTTCAAGGGGTTAAAGAACACACGATTAAACACACGACTGAAATAAAAGTAAAATAAAATGAAAATGAAGGACTTCCGGTTATGGCGGCCATGTAGGAAGACGTGTTTCACACTGCTCTGCTCTTGAAAATAAAAAAAATTACTAAAACTCTCTTAATTAGAACAAACAACAAAAACCCATCCTAGCGTTTTGGTGCGGATATGGTAAAGACTAAGGTTGGAAAATTAGGTGGAGGAAAAGGTAACTCGACAAAACAACCCAAGCTAACAGACTTCCACGCTCGAGGCGAAACAGAGAAAACTCCAGAGGCAATGGCGGAGGAGGGAGCCAGCGGCGGAGCGTGCTCACTGCCATCAACTCCATGAGAACAGAGTTTTCGTCTAAATTCGACGGGATTATAGCAGCGATAGAAGGTATGAGAAAAGAAATAAACGACTGCATGGAGCGAGTGTCGCAGGCGGAGCTCCGAATTTCAAGCGCTGAAGATGACGTCACCAGCCTGCAAACTAAACTGCAAACACTGGAATTAAAATGCAAACGTCTGGAAGATAACATCCTAGACTTGGAATCCCGCTCGCGACGGAATAATTTGGGGCTGGTGGGCCTCCCGGTGGGAACGGAGGGACGGGACCCGTGTTCCTTTTTGGAAAAGTGGATTCCAGAAGCGCTGAATAATGCGGATCTGCAGTCATCGGTCGTTTTAGAGAAAGCTCACCGAATCGGCCCACCGAGAGATAATAAGACACCACCGAGGACGCTGATTATGAAGTTCCTCAACTACAGAGACAAGATGACAGTCACCAATGCGGCACGAGCTAAAGGGGAAATTAAATACCATGACCAACAGGTGCGGTTCTACCCGGACTTGGCTACAGGAATACAACAATTGAGAAAACAGTTCGACCCCGCCCGCAAAGAGCTGCGCAACCTAGGGATTCGTCACGGAGTGATTCATCCAGCAAGACTGCTGGTCACATATAAGGGGAGAACCCACACCTTCAAGACCTCTCAAGAAGCGCAGGAGCTCATCAAGCAAATCCAAAAGGAGACTGGCGGGAGCTAAGCATGAACATGACAAAGGTAGAACATTTAAGCATATGTACAGACATCTGATTGATCTGAAACATAAACATGTCTACAAAATACAGACTGTATTAAAAAAAAAAAAGTTATGATGTACAACGTTGCTATAAAACTTTGAAGTTATGTTGAAAAAACTACAGAAGAGAGTTAATGTCATAAGAATAGTAGTAGAGTCAGGGTGATTGAGAGGAGAAAGAAAGAGTGGTTTGACTGATCCTCGCAGGTGTGGAACAGTCACTAGCTATAATGGGAGACGGAATTTTTTGATTTTGGGGGGATTACCACGAATGTGGGGAAAGGGAATCTGTTTTTGTTTAGTTTGTAGGATGAATATTCCATCATCCATGTTTTTGCTTCTCTGTAAGAGTATGTTCATATTGCAAGGTAATCTCAAATTCCTTATTGATCATAGATCAAAGCGTTAATCTTAATTTAACTTCATGGAATTGCATTGGTCTACAAAATCTTAAAAAACTTAAACAAGTTATGAATAAAATAAAAGACATAGATTCAAAAATTGTATTTTTACAAGAAACTCATCTATTAGAGGAGGATGTAAAAAGAATTAGGAGAAGATGGCAAGGTAACGTGTTCACCTCATCATTTTCATCCCGAGCTAGGGGAATTATGATTCTCATACATAAAACAGTCCCATTTCAAACGAAAAATGTAATTAGAGACAAATTTGGAAGATATCTAATTATTCAAGGATCTTTGTTATTAGAAAATATAAATCTGGTGAACTTATACGGCCCCAATATTGATGATCAAAACTTCTTTGTTAATTTATTCCTCACTTTATCATCACTTACAGGGCAACATATAATAACAGGGGATTTTAATTGTACATTGAATCCCAGTATAGATAGATCAACAGGACTAGACTGTACGCACAATGGATGTAGGATGACTATTAATCATTTTATGAAAGAGTTGAGATTGCTAGATATATGGAGAGAAATGAAACCACAAGTCAAAGCCTATTCTTGTTATTCTAATACCTATAAGACATTCTCACGTATTGACTACTTTTTGATCTCTACAGAATTAAGGTCCAAGATTCAAAACTGTTTCTATCATAACATTGTGATCTCTGATCATGCACCCTGCTGTCTAGTATATGTAGATAAGAAATTGACAAAGGGCCCAGTTAGGTGGCATTTTCAACATAAATGGCTTCAGGATGAGGAATTTGTTAAGTACATAGAAAAACAGATAGATGAGTTCCTTGATATCAATACTACACAAACAATGGCATGTATAAAGTGGGAGGCTTTCAAAGCTTTTATTAGGGGGCATATTATTAGTTATACAGGTACAAAATCTAAGAAGACCCGAGAGGAGAGAGTCCAGTTGGAACGTAAAATAAAAAATTCTTCAAGAAAAGGTGTATGCAGGAAGTAACCCACAGTTAGAGAACGAATTACTGATTCTGAGAGCTGAATATGACAAAAAATCAGTGAATACAGCCGCCTCAAGTCTTCTAAGATTGAAGCAAACTTTTTATGAACAAGGTGAAAAATCAGGAAAATTATTGGCATGGCAGATTAAACAACTAGAATCTAAAACACCAATTACCAGTATTATAAGTAACGGACAGGTAGTTATAGATCCTTTAGAAATTAATAGTGCCTTTAGAGATTATTATTATATGATACAAAAAATGAAACTGACTTAACAAAACTAAATGGGTTTTTGGGTGGATTATCCATACCAGGTATTCCAAATGAAAACAGGGAGATACTGGAGTCTAAAATTAGTCAAGAGGAAGTTGGGCAAGCCATTGATAATATAAAATCAGGAAAAAGAGCAGGACCAGATGGTCTTCCAGTCGACCTCTATAAAAAATTTAAGAATAAATTAATAAAACCACTTTTGGAAATGGTTTTAGAAGCATTTCAAAATAGTAATTTACCACCATACATGAATAATTCCTTAATTATACTGTTGCCAAAACCAGCTAAACCCTCTAATAAATGTGAAAACATGAGACCAATAAGCCTATTAAATGCTGATCTTAAAATAATCTGTAAAATTTTAGCAAAACGACTACAAGAAATATTACCAAATATTATTAACCGAGATCAGAATGGCTTTATAATGGGAAGACAAGGCTTCCATAATGTAAGAAGACTATTTAATATTATTTATTCCAATAAAGAAGCACCGGATACAGCTCTCCTATCATTGGACGCCGAAAAGGCCTTTGATAGGGTCGAATGGCCCTATCTTTTTGAAGTCCTACAAAGGTTTGGACTTGGAAATAATTTCATAAAATGGGTCCAGATAATATACAACAATGCTACAGCAGAAATCCTAACAAACAGCAATATCTCAAAATCAATAAAAATCAATAGAGGATGTCGACAAGGCTGTCCACGTTCACCTTTATTGTTTACTATGGCAATTGAACCTTTAGCGATGGCAGTACGTTTACATCCACAAATATATGGAATTAAAGTAGGACCAACAGAACATAAAATCTCCCTGTATGCCGATGACATAATTTTGTTTATGTCGAATTTTAAAAAATCAATTCCGACCTTGTTAAATTTAATAAAGAACTTTGGGGACATATCAGGAGATAAGATAAGATAAGATAAGCCTTTATTAGTCCCACAATGGGGAAATTCCAGCATTGCAACAGCACAGGGATAGCAACACTCAGAGCAACAATCAGAAGGCAAGAAAAAACAAGAGCAGCTAATATACATATGTACATATTACTATAAATATACGTATATACAGTATATATACACTACCGTTCAAAAGTTTGGGGTCACTTAGAAATTTCCTTATTTTTGAAGGAAAAGCACTGTTTTTTTCAATGAAGATAACTTTAAACTAATCAGAAATACACTCTAATATCTAATATACATTGCTAATGTGGTAAATGACTATTCTAGCTGCAAATGTCTGGTTTTTGGTGCAATATCTACATAGGTGTATAGAGGCCCATTTCCAGCAACTATCACTCCAGTGTTCTAATGGTACAATGTGTTTGCTCATTGCATCAGAAGGCTAATGGATGATTAGAAAACCCTTGTGCAATCATGTTAGCACAGCTGAAAACAGTTTAGCTGTTTAGAGAAGCTATAAAACTGACCTTCCTTTGAGCAGGTTGAGTATCTGGAAAAAATTATTATTTCAAATACAAATCATTATTTCTAACCTTGTCAATGTCTTGACTACTGTATATTTTCTATTCATTTTACAACTCATGGTGGTAAATAAGTGTGACTTTTCATGGAAAACACAAAATAATTGTCTGGGTGACCCCAAACTTTTGAACGGTAGTGTATATATACACACAGTGCGAAGCATTGTGGTTGGTGGATGTGTAGCAGAAAGTCTAAGCTCTCTCTCCGCGGATGCGGCGGGCCAGCTGGATGTCTTTGGGCATGATGGTGACCCTCTTGGCGTGGATGGCGCACAGGTTGGTGTCCTCGAAGAGACCCACCAGGTAGGCCTCGCTGGCCTCCTGCAGAGCCATGACGGCGGAGCTCTGGAAGCACAGGTCGGTCCTGATGTCCTGAGCGATCTCTCTCACCAGGCGCTGGAAGGGCAGCCCACGGATGAGCAGCTCCGCGGACCTCCGGCAGCGACAGATCTCTCTCAGAGCCACGGCACCGGGCCTGCGACGGTGAGGCCTCCTCACTCCGCCGGCGGCCGGAGCGCCTTTTCGAGCAGCCTTGGTGGCCAGCTGCTTCCTGGGGGCTTTTCCTCCAGTAGACTTACGGGCGGTCTGCATGGTTCTTGCCATCGCTCTTTATTATTCTGTCTTATATTTCCTGCACGCCGCCCAAACTCCAGCCCGGCACCCGCGTCGCTCCCGCTTCAGCTCTCCCGGTATGTCGAGCCTCTCCGTTAGCACCGGGTGGCGGCCGAGTGCTAGCTAGCTCCTCCCCGCTGCATCATCTCCCGCTGTAAACAGAGGCTCGGTCCACCGACTCGGGAGACTCCCGGGCGCGATCTGTGTGTCCGTGATACACATAGAGTGAAAGGTGTGCTGGATCAGAAAGCCATCACCGGATCAGAAAGAAGAAGGAAGATAAAAAGACTCAGAATTGAGCCGCTGTTGCAAAAGGCAGCCAACTCGTGTGGCGCCGGAACCGGAAGTTCCGGCACCATATAAAATAAACAAAACAAAATCTTCAATATTAATGTTAAATGAGACCCAGAGAAATCATCCATCTCCTGAGGTAAACCAATTCAATGTTGTAGATCAGTTTAAATATTTAGGAATTCAAATTTTGCCTAAGCTAGAATCAGTCGCCAATGCCAACTATGAAGCCTTAATGACAAATATTAATGAGTTGCTTCAGAGATGGATGTCACGACCAATGTCGATGATCGGGAGAATTAATATACTTAAAAGTAATATCTTACCAAAAATACTTTATTTATTTCAAAACAACAAAACATCTTGGCTGTGTTAAGCCTTAATTTAAGATTAAGGCTTAAATGTTTCCAAAACTGAAACTGTGTTAAAGAATGTCCACTGTCTTGTTCTCTGTACTCTGCAAATGCAATATGCCACACACCGACCCTAATACCTGATGGACCCCATAAACACCAACATTATGGTATCACTTAGAGCTACACACGTGGACAAAATTGTTGGTACCCCTCTGTTATAGAAAGAAAAACCCACAGTGGTCACAGAAATAACTTGAATCTGACAAAAGTGGTAATAAATAAAAAGTCTATGAAAATTAGGCAAAGAAAATCAGACAATGCTTTTGAATTGTGGTTCAGCAGAATTATTTTAAAAAACAAACTCATGAAACAGGCCTGGACAAAAATGTTGGTACCCTTAACTTAATATTTTGTTGCACAACCTTTTGAGGCAATCACTGCAAACAAACGATTTCTGTAACTGTCAATGAGACTTCTGCACCTCTCAGCAGGTATTTTGGCACACTCCTCATGAGCAAACTGCTCCAGTTGTCTCAGGTTTGAAGGGCGCCTTCTCCAGATGGCATGTTTCAGCTCCTTCCACAGATGTTCAATAGGATTTAGATCAGGGCTCATAGAAGGCCACTTTAGAATAGTCCAATGTTTCGCTCTTAGCCATTCTTGGGTGTTTTTAGCTGTGTGTTTTGGGTCATTATCCTGTTGCAAGACCCATGACATGCAACTGAGATCAAGCTGTCTGACACTGGGCAGCACATTTCTCTCTAGAATACCTTGATAGTCTTGAGATTTCATTGTACCCTGCACAGATTCAAGACACCCTGTGCCAGATGCAGCAAAGCAGCCCCAGAACATAACAGAACCTCCTCAGTAGGGACAGTGTTCTTTTCTTGGTATGCTTCATTTTTGCGTCTGTGAACATAGAGCTGATGTGCCTTTCCAAAAAGTTCCAGTTTTGTCTCGTCTGTCCATAGGACATTCTCCCAGAAGCTTTGTGGCTTGTCAACATGCAGTTTGGCAAATTCCAGTTTGGCTTTTTTATGATTTGTTTTCAACAGTGGTGTCCTCCTTGGTCGTCTTCCATGAAGTCCACTTTGGCTCAAACAATGACGGATGGTGCGATCTGACACTGATGTACCTTGACCTTGGAATTCACCATGAATGTGTTTAGATGTTGTTCTAGGTTCTTTTGTTACCATTCGTATTATCAGTCTCCTCCTGCGGCCACGTCCAGGGAGGTTGGCTACAGTCCCGTGGATCTTAAATTTCTGAATAATGTGTGCAACTGTTGTCACAGGAACATCAAGCTGCTTGGAGATGGTCTTATAGCCTTAACATGCTTGTCTACAATTTTCTTTCTAATCTCCTGAGACAACTCTCTCCTTTGCTTCCTCTGGTCCGTGTTTAGTGTGGTACACACCATGTCACCAAACAGCACAGTGACTACTTGTCACCCTTTAAATAGGCCGGCTGACTGATTACAAGTTTGTAGACACCTGTGATGTTAATTAGAGGACACATCTTGGTTGAACATGTCCCTATGGTCACATTATTTTCAATCTTTTCTAGGGGTACCATCATTTTTGTCCAGGCCTGTTTCATGAGTTTGTTTTTTAAAGTAATTCTGTTGAACCACAATTCAAAAGCATCGTCTGATTTTCATTGGTTAATTTTCATAGAATTTTTATTTATTACCACTTTTGTCAGATTCAAGTTATTTCTGTGACCATTGTGGGTTTTTCTTTCATTAACAGAGGGGTACCAACAATTTTGTCCATGTGTATATAAGTTTAACAGCTGTTACACCTCTCCCAGCCAGGTCATACCAAAGAACATATAAAAATGGTACTTTCTGCCTTCTAGCTTGGTGTTCAGCATAATAAAATGGGGAAAGTAAAAGTTGGCACACAGAGTTACAGTGGTGTGAAAAGTGTTCCTGATTTCTTTTTGCAACAACTGCAATCAAGTGTTTGGGATAACTGGCAATGAGTCTTTTACAGTGCTGTGGAGGAATTTTGGCCTACTCATCTTTGCAGAATTGATGTAATTCAGCCAATTTGGAGGATTTTCCAGCATAAACCACCTTTTTAAGGTCATGCCACAGCACCTCAATTGGATTCAGGTCAGGACTTTGACTAGGCCACTCCAAAATCTTCATTTTGTTTTTCTTATGCCCTTCAGAGGTGGACTTGCTGGTGTGTTTTGGATCATTGTCCTGCTGCAGAACCCAAGTCTGCTTCAGCTTGAGGTCACGAACAGATGGCCGGACATTCTCCTTCAGGACTTTTTGGTAGACAGCAGAATTCATGATTCCATTTACCACAGCAAGTCTTCCAGGTCCTGAAGCAGCAAAACAGCCCCAGACCATCACACTACCACCACCATATTTTACTGTTGGTATGATGTTCCTTTTCTGAAATGCTGTGTTACTTTTACGCCAGATGTAATGGGACACACACCTTCCAAAAAGTTCAACTTTTGTCTCATCAGTCCACAGAGTATTTTCCCAAAAGTCTTGGGGATCATCAAGATGTTTTCTGGCAAAACTGAGACAAACGTTTATGTTCTTTTTGCTCAGCAGTGATTTTTGTCTTGGAACTCTGCCACGCAGGTCATTTTTGCCCAGTCTCTTTCTTATGGTGGAGTCATGAACACTGACCTTAACTGAGGCAAGTGAGGCCTGTGGTTCTTTGGATGTTGTTGTGGGGTCTTTTGTGACCTCTTGGACGAGTCGTCGCTGCCCTCTTGGAGTAATTTTGGTCAGCTGGCCACTCCTGGGAAGGTTCACCACTGTTCCATGTTTTGCTGTTTGTGAATAATGGCTCTCACTGTGGTTCACTGGAGTCCCAAAGCTTTAGAAAAGGCTTTATAACCTTTTCCAGAATGACAGATCTCAATTACATTGTTTCTCATTTGTTCCTGAATTTCTCTGGATCGCAGCATGATGTCTAGCTTTTGAGGGCCTTTTGGTCTACTTCACTTTGTCAGGCAGGTTCTATTTAAGTGATTTCTTGATTGAGAACAGGTGTGGCAGTAATCAGGCCTGGGTGTGGCTAAAGAAATTGAACTCAGCTTTCCAAAGATGTGCTAAACCACAGTTAATTTATTTTTAACGGGGGAAGGGGGGGCACTTTTTCACACAGGGCCATGTAGGTTTGGATTTTTTTCCCTTAATAATAAACACCTTCTTTTAAAAACTGCATTTTGTGTTTACTTGTGTTATCTTTGTCTAATATTTAAATTTGTTTCATGATCTGAAACATTTAAGTGTGACAAACATACAAAAAAAAAAAAAAGAGAAATCAGGAAGGGGGCAAACACTTTTTCACACCACTGTATCTGAGGTCTGATCACCCACTATAGCTTTCACTAAGTACAGTAGCTGTGTGGCCTAGGGTCATAAAAATGGAGATAGGCACCGCCCCATACACCACATGGTGTCCCACATACTGTGGAAGGGAATTAACTAACACTTGTGTATAGGATTATTTTGAAAAACATTTTTAGTAAGAATCCATGCTATAATGACTGAATTTATATCGGGTAATGTTAAGAATGTCTGGTATTATTTGAGAATGACTCAAATACACTTAAAAACAATCTTGAATACAATCTTAACAACTACTCTGCACATTGAAGAGAAAGAAAGAAAATTGTGCAAAGTGTGTGTGTGCAGGTTTGTGTAGTCTCCCTAAATGACTCTTCGGCACATCAGCTGAAAGGTTGTTTCAGAATTGAAGAGCCGACTAAAACATCTCCAGCCACCATTAGTCATCCAGCCAAGCAAATTAACATGTGGATGATGTGTGAACAACATGTGGGAGGAAGCTCCTGGCAGCATTAACCTGAACCCAGTGGCTGCACAATTACACAGAGCCCCAACTCTGACAACATTAAAATCAAAAAAGCATATCGAAATTCTACCCACATGAAGTATCTGACAGCAAAACAAGGTGATTGCTCATTCAAAAGTGAAGGGCAACAGCAAATTGTCTTTGAAATTGTCCTGTTACACTGAAGTGTCACTTCAATAAAACTAGATCCGGTTAAGAATGATAAATGACTGGTTCAGTTATTATATAAAAAGCAGGTTAAAAACCATTTAAAACTTAAGTTAAAAAAGGGGGCTCACAGTGCCTTTTACAACAGTAATGTAACCTCCAATGCAATCTGTCACAACAATTACACTGGTCAACACCAAATTTATTGTCTAAGGGGGTTTTTTTTAGCTGATTTAGGACAATTTTGATGTGCTGAATCCAAAAATCACATTGGTTTTGCTCAATCAGGTCAACTTTTTGAACTATGGCCACATGTTTTTTACGTTTTTGTTTACATGTACGGGTATTTTCACTTTATATGATGCAAAATTCTTTTTTATTTTCTTGAAATTCTCTGAATTTTGAACAATGATGACGTAACATTCAATTTGCATGTACTTAAATTTATCAATGTCTCCTATTCAATTTACAGTACAACTGTACAACTGCTGTACAACTGCTTACAACTTAGCATAAAAACCTGACCTGATCGAGAGAAACGGATGTCATTTTTGAATTCAGCGGTACAAACCTGTCTTAAATCAGCTGAAAAAACACAGACAACTTACAAAAAAATTATTTTTGTTATGTTGTGTTATTGATGTTCAACACATTATGGACATCAGTGGTCTGGCATTGAGCTCATCTATTTTTAAAAAAAAAAAAATGTATTCTTTTTATCTTAACATATACAATTATTTATTTTTTATATCATATAGATTTAGCTGGGACCTTGACTAAGACTCCCCAAAAAATAAAAAAATAAAAATAAAATAAATAAAGTTAAAAGAAGAGATCTTGCAATCTCAGTTTAACGCTCCTGTAAGTACAGCAGATCAATGGTTCCTAACCTGGGGTCTGGCACCCCCGGGTGTCACCAGAGATCCAGGCTGCTGAGAGGTTTGTCTGCTCAGAAAATGTGAAAACTACTGTATATTTGTACATACAAAACAGACCGCTTTAGATAATCAAAAGTCTTTGTAAAGCAGAGGTTGCACTTCACTTTCTTGTTAGCTATCATTTTGACAGACAGGGTTGTAAAAATTCTGTCATAATGTATTATTACCAATCATTTTAATTTTTACATCATAAGATGAGGAATAACTTGTTTTTAATTTACATGTAATCATGGGCTTACAAGATACAGCATGCAAATTACGCATTTATTAATTTAACCGATGAACAGAGACTGGACAGACAAGACTCGGTAAATGTACGGTGGCCTTGAGAGCTCAAAATGTGCTGCAAGTTAAGAAAGCAACGGAAAACAGACAAAACCAAACTCCAACATTGCACTTCTATGTTTCTCTGACCATGAACAAAACAAAAAAAGACATGCAGCACACCTTTTATAATTTGAAACCTTCATTCTCACTCACCCGTGTGTATTCGTATGTGTCTGACAAGCTGGCTCGGCTTTTTGAAAGCCTTTCCACAGTGATGGCAGCTGTTTGTGAACCCACTGCGATCAATGCTTTTCTTGTAGTTTCGAGAGGTAGAGGACAGGGGTCTGTGCAGAGAGGGTCCAAAAAAAAGTTTATTTGCAATTTCACAGAATACCATAGCAAATCATCCACACTGCTACAAGAAAGTTTTCTTTCATATAAATACAGATCTATTTATCTATAAATGCAAGAAATCTCTGTCTATGTGTGTTTTCCACACATATCTCTCAAAGCGTTCGTCACAATGACCTCAGACTTTATAAGTCCTTTGCTGAGGCCACAAGGGTGTGCATGCCCAAATTTCAGCCTTCCCGGATATGCGGTGGTTTAGGAGGGGAAATCTTTAATGAACGTCCATAGGGGCGCTATGGAGTTAGCTCAGGGAGTTACTATGTTGTATGTCACAGATGTCATAGAGAAATCAAAGCACTCTATGACATCACAGACGCACTATCTTCTGCTTTCAGATTTGATTGGCGGTTGGCAACCAGCTTACAGGTGCATTACCGCCACATACTTCACTCTTTTTCATCACTCTCCTCACAGACACACTATGTTCCAATATAAGGCCATAGAATTCTGGTCACATGACCATAAAAGGAGTTGTTCAGAACTCCCTGTAAGAACTCCTGAACAACTCCTTATATATATTTTAGTTCCGACCGAGCCATTTGATTGGACAATAGGGATTCCAGAAGTGCTCCCCAGCATAATAGTGCAAGATACACTATTATGAATATAAGTCATAAAAAATCACACAAATAAGTGATCTGACAAAAAAAATAAACAAGCGGTTCTTAAACAGTGGCTAATATTGGATGTCCCATTCATTTTCAGTTATTCTGTAATTAATATTTACACAATCAAAAAAATCTCAGTTCAGTCCCTTTCATATTTGTCAAAGTTTAACATGTGCGATTTCCTACATATAGGCTACACCTCTGTATTCATCTTTCAAACACAGCCTACATTTGGGCCTGTAAAGCATGATTAGGCTACCTGTTTCAGACAGGAATACTTGCTTTCTACGGGCATGCACTACCTATCTAAAATTTTGACATTTAATGTTTGAACTAAAAATGAAGTGTGATTATAACTGGTTATTCGATTAGCTTCTTTTTCTTTTTTTTTTTTTGTTAAGTTCTGAAATGAACCTAAACAGCTCATATATTTGACAGACAGTGTGTGGTGAGTCATTACACAATTAGCACAAAATAATACATAACACATTTTAGAAAGTTGATGTGAAAAGAAAATATGAGAATAAAAAACATATTTTATAACAGATACAAAAGAATACTTCAAAATGTTTCACATTCTATTGCAAATTTAAACTTAGGCAGAGATAAAGGTCTGCATAAGTTTTTAACTACATGCGAGTTACAATTTCAAGGGAAAACATGAAGCTTTGAACCCCACACCGGGAGAAAATCTAGTAGCTTTGTTGTATAATTATGCAGAAAAACCGAGAAGGAAAATACTCCCATCCACAGGGCAGGAAGACGTTGAATAGCCCGATTTATATGAAAATTAAGTGACTCCCATGTTAGAGAGAGCTTTCAAGCACCTTTATAAAAAATCTCAAATAAAAGACTACATTTTGGAAGGATTGTGTTATCAGTATAGCAGCGTAGACTAGAGAAAGATACACTGATTATATGGCTCATTAAGAGAGATGTTAGTATTTTTTTTTGTTTTTTTACAAAAGTACTGTGAAAAGCTTCTCTTGCAATAGGATTACTTGAACATTTGTGTTTAATACCATTATAAATATTGCCAAAGAAAGACAATAATGTAGAGAAAACTGCTTTTTCACTAAAAATTTCATCAAAAATACTGAACAATAAACCTGTCTAAATTGCTCAATATTAGCAATAGGATGGTATGCATATCAAGACAATTGCTATTACAAGTCCTGCAACATAGACTTTAAACAATAAAAAATTTGACACAAGAAGTTCAGTTAAACAGCTGCCTTATTTAAGTAATTTTCCATTTGGCTTTTTGCGACTATAAAGAATCAGTGAAAGACCTCATTTTTATGTGAGTCTTCATGTGCTCCTTGATTTGTGCAGACGTCTCGAACTCCTTCCCGCAGATTTTGCAGGTGTACATTCTGATGCCTGAGAGCTCCTTACGGTGCTCCTCCAAGTGCAGAGAAAGCTGGCTCTGCAGAACAAACTCATCTCCACACTCTGAACAGATCAGATTCTGCACAAGTGGAGAGAAAATAAGGACCAGGTTACATTTCCTCTGCAAACAACAGATGGCACTTTATGTTAGTGGTTAACAAGTGAGGTTCACAGCCCCTTATGGGACGCTGGTGTGAAAAAAAAAAAATCTCATTCTGAGCCCACATTTTACTAAATAGAAAGAACAAAATGTAATTTGTTCCTAAAATTTAACCATTTTATTCCCACACTTGAGTCAATTCATACCCATGACTTCATTCATACTTCATTACCAAATTTTATGTAAATGTGCAGCAGACATCATAATATATTTATTAGATTATTATAATTTTAATTTTTTTTTATATTTTTAAAGCAATTTTACAAGTGGAAGACAAAAATCAGCATTTGGATCGGATGTTTATTAACTTTTCTTGCACCTTACAATTTTCTCCAAAATAGGCCCACCACAAAGTGATCTCTTACTATACTCAATAATTTCTATGTAAAAAAAAAAAAAAAACAGGGATGCCTGTTGTGTTGAGCAGGGCAGGTTGTTCCCTGAAATGGAAGAAGCAAGAGCTGCTACATCAACTGTATCAATGAAAAAAAGAAAAATCTTCATGGTCATATCGTAAGCATCACTTCAGCGTCGTGCGGCTGCTTTCTGTTATGACTGCGATGCAGGTTGAGCTTTGTGGCAATCCCAACCTGCTGTGTTTGCTCTTTTAAGCCACACAGATTGCAACAAGATTCGCATGACAAGCTCACGCAAGAATGGTATGGTAATGTGAAAGATCAAGAGATCACAAGATTACTGAGATCACATGATAACAACAAGGCAGCAACAACAGTTGCCTGGCAAGACAGATTTTTTTTGCCATTGTCCATTCATCTGGATTCTTTGAGGCTTTGATAATGGGGAAGTAGCCAGTCAATTTTAATTCCGTGAAGTGTTTGTATGTCACATTTTCACACTTTTATAGTCTTGGATACAGCAGTGGAGCAGTAGACCTCAGAATTTTTACAGTACTGTAAACAGTATTGTAACAATCTGTAGGCACCCATGAACCCATGCACAACAATGACAAATTATTTGCATTTTTTGGACTAATTAACAGTTAAAATGAGATAATTTCCCACAAAAACCAGAATGTACCAGGAGACCCTAGTTGAAAAACTGCGCAAATGCATTTCCCCACCCCATCATGCATTGTAGAAGTGTTGTACCTTGCATTTTGCACATTTACCCAGATTGCTTCTGTTTATTCCTCTTCCACCCCCAGAGGTCTGATTTAAAAGATGTGCAGTCTGTCTTTTCTATGAAATAATATCTTACATTCTTAGAAATTATGATGAATTTATCATAGAATAATCCATTACAGTATCACATTTAATAAGTATAAAACTGAAGATACAATATTGTTCTGGCCAATTCTCACCTCAGCTTTCCCTTTTCTCTTACTTTCTTGAAAAATATTTTTATATTTTCAATAAAATATTTTTTTTTTCCCCCTCTGGTGCCGTAAGGAGAGGCGGCCGTAACAGCAGCAGCTCTCGTGTCTTTGTGTCTTTATTAGCTTATTCTTGTATATAGTGTGTTTCTTTTCGTCAGGGCTCTTTAGTAAGACTGGGATTAACAACTGGACCAAGTTTTTCTATTTTTCTCCTGGTCTTTCTTTTACTTTTCTTCCTCGGGGCAATGAAGAACAACAGAAGTGGGGGCGAACGCACTGTTTACACATGCGACCAGCTGACTGCACTGAGGAGGCCAGCGTTGCTGCTCGGAGTGAAGCCCCTGATCTCGGATGAACTGAGGAGGAGCTGCCATGGGCGAAGGGCTGGAGCCAAGGTGAGGAGGAGGGGGAGGAGGAAGCACAAGCCAGCTGTACCGATGTTCATCACGGGTAATGTGAGGTCACTGGAAAATAAGGCGGATGCGCTCATAGCGCTGGTCATGACACAAAGGGAACATTGTGAGTGTAGTATTGTGTGTTTTACAGAGACGTGGTTACACTCACAGATCCTGGACAACAACGTAACGATACCTGCCTTTAAGACTATCTGGTCAGACAGGGATGTTATACAGACGTGGACAAAATTGTTGATACCCCTCTGTTAATGAAAGAAAAACCCACAATGGTCACAGAAATAACTTGAATCTGACAAAAGTGCTAATAAATAAAAATTCTATGAAAATTAACCAATGAAAATCAGACAGTGCTTTTGAATTGTGGTTCAACAGAATTATTTTAAAAAACAAACTCATGAAACAGGCCTGGACAAAAATGATGGTACCCCTAGAAAAGATTGAAAATAATGTGACCATAGGGACATGTTCAACCAAGATGTGTCCTCTAATTAACATCACAGGTGTCTACAAACTTGTAATCACTCAGTCAGCCTACCTAAAGGGTGACAAGTAGTCACTGTGCTGTTTGGTGATATGGTGTGCACCACATTAAACATGGACCAGAGGAAGCAAAGGAGAGAGTTGTCTCAGGAGATTAGAAAGAAAATTATAGACAAGCATGTTAAAGGTAAAGGCTATAAGACCATCTCCAAGCAGCTTGATGTTCCTGTGACTACAGTTGCACACATTATTCAGAAATTTAAGATCCACTGGACTGTAGCCAACCTCCCTGGACGTGGCCGCAGGAGGAGACGGATAATGCAAATGGTAACAAAAGAGCCCAGAACAACCTCTAAACTCATGGTGAACTCCAAGCTCAAGGTACAGCAGTGTCAGATCGCACCATCCGTCGTTGTTTGAGCCAAAGTGGACTTCATGGGAGACGACCAAGGAGGACACCACTGTTGAAAACAAATCATAAAAAAGCCAGACTGGAATTTGCCAAACTGCATGTTGACAAGCCACAAAGCTTCTGGGAGAATGTCCTATGGACAGACGAGACAAAACTGGAACGTTTTGGAAAGGCACATCAGCTCTATGTTCACAGACGCAAAAATGAAGCATACCAAGAAAAGAACACTGTCCCTACTGTGAAACATGGAGGAGGTTCTGTTATGTTCTGGGGCTGCTTTGCTGCATCTGGCACAGGGTGTCTTGAATCTGCGCAGGGTACAATGAAATCTCAAGACTATCAAGGTATTCTAGAGAGAAATGTGCTGCCCAGTGTCAGACAGCTTGGTCTCACTCGCAGGTCATGGGTCTTGCAACAGGATAATGACCCAAAACACACAGCTAAAAACACCCAAGAATGGCTAAGAGCGAAACATTGGACTATTCTAAAGTAGCCTTCTATAAGCCCTGATCTAAATCCTATAGAACATCTGTGGAAGGAGCTGAAACATGCCGTCTGGAGAAGGCACCCTTCAAACCTGAGACAACTGGAGCAGTTTGCTCATGAGGAGTGGGCCAGAATACCTGCTGAGAGGTGCAGAAGTCTCATTGACAGTTACAGAAATCGTTTGATTGCAGTGACTGCCTCAAAAGGTTGTGCAACAAAATATTAAGTTAAGGGTACCATCATTTTTGTACAGGCCTGTTTCGTGAGTTTGTTTTTTTTAAATAATTCTGTTGAACCACAATTCAAAAGCATTGTCTGATTTTCATTGGTTAATTTTCATAGAATTTTTATTTATTACCACTTTTGTCAGATTCAAGTTATTTCTTTGACTATTGTGGGTTTTTCTTTCATTAACAGAGGGGTACCAACAATTTTGTCCACATCTGTAAGTAGTGGGAAAAGGAGGGGAGGAGTTTTGGCACTTTTTGTGAATGAAAGGTTGTGTAATCCTGGACACATTTATGTGAAGAAACGGCACTGCAGCCCGGACATTGAACTGCTGGCTGTGAGTATGCAACGCTACTATATGCCGCGATAGCTCACGTGTGCTATTGTGATTACTGTTTACGTCCCTCCGTCAGCTGATGCAGCGGTGGCCTGTGACATTTACTGGAGCAGCACCCTGATGCATTTATGGCCATCACGGGTGATTTTAACCATGTCTCACTGGGCAAAACATTACCAAAGTTCCACCAGTTTGTTGACTGTCCCACCAGAGAAAACAAAACACTGGATCTTCTGTATGCCAATGTCAGAGATGCATACAGTGCCACAGCTCTACCCCCATTTGGCAGATCAGATCACAACCTGGTTCTGTTATCACCCAAGTATGTTTCCCTTGTGCAAGGGCAGTCTGCTTACACACGGACTGTGAAAAGGTGGACACAGGAGGCTGCTGATGCACTAAAGGACTGCTTTGAGATGACGGACCGGGGCGCACTCTGTGAACCACATGGGGTGGACTGTGCTAGAAATTCACCATTTATTATTCACATCTTTTATTGTAGTGGGAAATTGTTGCTCATATATTAACCTGTTGTGTAATGATTGATTTAGACGACATACTCACTAATGTAGTGTCTACATATTCAGTGCATAGTGTGAGAGGTGAATCATAATGAATTTATGCTCAGCATGCATGTTTTATCTCTCCTCTGTATGGGATGTTCTCAGTGAGCAGGGGAGTGGGTAAGCCTTGTAGAAAATAACTGTTAAGATTGTCAAGTAAGGTCAAATCAATTCTTGTGAGTCATGTGCTCCGACAGTGTGTCTTTGGGCCTGATCTTCAAGGCTGCTACCATATTTGGGTTAGAGAGGAATACTATAAAGATAGCCAAACTGCTGACAAAAGCAGAACAGTGAGAGCAGCTTTTGTCTCTTCTCCACTCTTCTCCTGTATACAGAGAAATAAAGGTTATCCAGCTGGCAGAATCGTCTCTCTTTATTTCACTTCAGGACACTAATAATGGGCTGTAAAATTCGGTTGCATGGACATAGACAATATGACCAACTGCATCACAGAATGCATCAGATTCTGTAAAAACACAACCATGCCAGCCAGCTCAGACCGTGCACCATTTCCCCAATAACAAATCATGGATCACCACAGACCTGAAAGCACTTCTTAACAAGAAGAAGAGGGCTTTTAGGTCTGGAGACAGGGAAGAACTGAGGAGAGTGCAGCATGAACTGAAAGAGATGCTGAGGAGGTGTAAAGACAATTGTAAAGACAATTACAGCAGGAAGTTGGAGGATAAACTCAGGCAAAGCAATGTGAAGGATATCTGGATGGGAATGAAACAAATCACTGGGGGTAACGGGAGAGACAGACATCGGGGAGCCTTGAGAGAGCCGATGAGCTGAATCTGTTTTTTAAGAGGTTCAACTCACCATCTGTCAAGCCTTATTCATGCTGCATTTCCCCTCTAGTCCACTTTGGTTCACGTGCGCTCTGGACAAGCCTGGCACACACGCGGCACTGTTCATGCTCACTTTTGTCATCTACCCAGGCCAAGCGGTTGACGCATGCGCACAACCATCATTTGTAGTTTCACTCCCACCCGATAGGTGGCGCCAATGCGCTGACGCACCAGAGTTTTCACCAGCGAAGAGATACTGCTTGCTTTCTGCTGCTTGACTTCCTGGTTTTCACTCCTTTTCCACGAAGATGCTGCTACTGCTGAAGTATTTATGTATGATTCATGTATGTTTATTCTCGTATTCCACTTCCTTGTTGTTTTCTTCATCTACTTTGTCTTGGTATGCTGTGCCGATATTGCCACCTTGTGAATGGGATGTTCAGTCTTGCGCGTGCGCTTTTCAACGCGATCAGGTCATGGGCAGGCGGCGCGGTCATAAAATTTGGGCTGCACGCGATCGTCCGCAGTCAAGCACTGCGGACACTAGCAGAGTGGAGAATTTCATCACACGAGGTTTCTGGTTACAAATACACGGACAGCAGAGGTGCAGCATGAATCCAGCTTCACTCCCACAACACAGCCAGACCCCCCCCCCCCCCCACCGCGAGGACATCAGTCCCGTCACTGTGACAACATCCCAGGTTAAGAAACAGCTAGAAAGACTCCATCAGTGGAAGGCTGTGGACCCTGGAGAAAGTACTGGTGCTGTGGACGACGTCCTGTCTGGTTCCTGTCCACAAGAAGTCATCTCCATTGGACCTGAATGGCTATAGACTAGTTGCTCTCACATCTCATGTGATGAAGGTCCTAGAGAGACTGATCTTAGCCCACCTGAGACCACAGGTGAAGACGTGGCTGGATTTTCTTCAGTTTGCATACCAGCAACATTTACGAGTTGAAGATGCCGTCATCTACAGTGGGGCAAAAGTATTTAGTCAGCCACCAGTTGTGCAAGTTCTCCCACTTAAAAGATGAGAGAGGTCTCCAATTTTCATCATATCTATACCTCAACTATGAGAGACAAAATGAGGGAAAAAAATCCAGAAAATCACAGTGAAGGATTTTTAATGAATTAATTGGTAAATTCTTCAGTAAAATAAGTATTTGGTCACCTACAAACAAGCAAGATTTCTGGTTCTCACAGACCTATAACTTCTTCTTTAAGAGGCTCCTCTGTCCTCCACTCGTTACCTGTATTAATGGCACCTGTTTGAACTCTATCAGTATAAAAGACACCTGTCCACAACCTCAAACAGTCAGACTCCAAACTCCACTATGGCCAAGACCAAAGAGCTGTCAAAGAACACCAGAAACAAAATTGTAGACCTGCACCAGGCTGGGAAGACTGAATCTGCAATAGGAAAGCAGCTTGGTGTGAAGAAATCAACTGTGGGAGCAATTATTAGAAAATGGAAGACATACAAGACCACTGATAATCTCCCTCGATCTGGGGCTCCACGCAAGATCTCACCCTGTGGGGTCAAAATGATCACGAGAACGGTGAGCAAAAATCCCAGAACCAAACGGTGGGACCTAGTGAATGACCTGCAGAGAGCTGGGACCAAAGAAACAAAGGCTACATCAGTAACACACTACGCCGCCAGGGACTCAAATTCTGCAGTGCCAGATGTGTCCCCCTACTTAAGCCAGTACATGTCCAGTCCCGTCTGAAGTTTGCTAGAGAGTATTTGGATGATCCAGAAGAGGATTGGGAGAATGTCATATGGTGAGATGAAACCAAAATAGAACTTTTTGGTAAAAACTCAACTTGTCGTGTTTGGAGGAGAATGAACACCATACCTACTGTGAAGCATGGGAGTGGAAACATCATACTTTGGGGCTGTTTTTCTGCAAAGGGACCAGGACGACTGATCCGTGTAAAGGAAAGAATGAATGGAGCCATGTATCGTGAGATTTTGAGTGAAAACCTCCTTCCACCAGCAAGGGCATTGAAGATGAAACGTGGCTGGGTCTTTCAGCATGACAATGATCCCAAACGCACCGCCCGGGCAACAAAGGAGTGGTTTCGTAAGAAGCATTTCAAGGTCCTGGAGTGGCCTAGCCAGTCTGCAGATCTCAACCCCATAGAAAAACTATGGAGGGAGTTGAAAGTCCGTGTTGCCCAGCGACAGCCCCAAAACATCATTGCTCTAGAGGAGATCTGCATGGAGGAATGGGCCAAAATACCAGCAACAGTGTGTGAAAACCTTGTGAAGACTTACAGAAAACGTTTGACCTCTGTCATTGCCAACAAAGGGTATATAACAAAGTATTGAGATGAACTTTTGTTATTGACCAAATACTTATTTTACCGAGGAATTTACCAATTAATTCATTAAAAATCCTTCAATGTGATTTTCTGGATTTTTTTTTTCTTAATGTCTCTTATAGTTGAGGTATACCTATGATGAAAATTGGAGACCTCTCTCATCTTTTAAGTGGGAGAACTTGCACAATTGGTGGCTGACTAAATACTTTTTTACCCCACTGTACCTGCTGCAACAAACCCATCTGCACCTGGATGGAGGAGGAGACACTGTGGGAATCACATTCTTTGATTTCTCCAGTGCATTTAACACCATTCAGCCTCTGCTGTTGGGTGAGAAGCTGCGGTGATGGGGGTCGACAGCTCTGTGATCTCCTGGATTACAGACTACCTGACAGGCAGGCCACAGTTTGTCCAGCTGGGCAGCGTCTTGTGTGATGTGGTGGTTAGTGATACGGGAGCACCACAGGGGACTGTGCTTTCTCCTCTTCTCTTCACCTTATACACCACTGACTTTCAGTACAACTCTGAGTCATGCCACCTGCAGAAATTCTCTGATGACTCGGCTGTTATTGGGTGTATACGAGGGGGAAAGGAGGGGGAGTACAGGGCACTGGGAGACAGATTTGTGGAGTTGACCAAGCAGAATCACCTGAGGCTCAATGTCAGCATGACCAGAGAGATGGTTATTGACTTCAGGAAGAAGAGAACGCCTTCACACCCACTGCAGATTAGTGGGGAGGATGTGGAGGTAGTGAAGGACTACAAATACCTGGGTGTCATGATCAGCAATGGACTGGACTGTAAATCTAACACCAATGCTGCGTACAAGAAGGGGATGAGCAGACTCTACATTCCGAGGAAGTTAAGATCCTTCAACGGGTGCAACAAGATGTTGGAGATTTTCTACCAGGCCGTCTTTACCAGCGCCATCTTCTTTGCTGCTGTCTGTTGGGGTGGCGGTATCAGAGCCAGCGACACCAACACACTTGACAAGATTATCAAGAAGGCTGGCTCTGTAATTGGTCTCAGGCTGGAGACCTTTGAGAATGTGGTGGAGGGGAGGACACTGAACAAACTGTTATCCATCATGGACAACCCTGATCACCCCTCCACCACACACTGGACAGACAGCGAAACACTTTCTCCAGCAGACTGTTACAGCGTCGCTGCCAAATGGTCAGGTAAAGGAAATCTTTCCTGCCACATGTCATTTCAATGTACAATAACTCAATCTAATGTTGAATTCTGGTCATAAATATGCTGCCATACTACACCTTGCAGTCTAACTGGTACCTCACATTGCACGCTGTGCCTGATAGTCCTGTACTGTACAATGAGTACGATGTATCTATCTATACGGGTCATCATCTGTGATGTATATAAAGTTATCTAGGCAGTTTTACTTTCCTGGGTAATTCCATTGTTTATTAATGCTGTGTGTGTTTCTGTCATTTTGGTTGTCTACTGTCAGGCTGCTGTTACACTGTAATATCCCAGTTTGGGACCAATAAAGTACATCCATCCATCCATCTAAATCACAACCAGACTGTCAATGATGAAGAAGTTCATTCCAGCCTGATGAAGTCACCCTGGGAGTGCTGAGATCTCCTGATTGTTGACCTTGACCTTTAGCACAGCCTAGATACAGACCCTAGACCTAGACTAGGATGTGATTATGGTCAAGGTCAATGGTCTAAGACAGGGGTGGGCAGTGAGGGCCATTCCACTGCAGGTTTTCTGTTCCACTCATTCTCTTCAGCAGGTGTTTGCTCTAATCAGCTTCAAGGATTGCTAATCAGTGAAAACACCTGCTGAAGAGACTGGGTGGAGTAGAAAACCTGCAGTGGAATGGCCCTCCATGGCACATGATTGCCCACCCCTGGTCTAAGAGAAGTAACGTTTTTCATAAAATCATAAATGCCCAGATCTCCTGACCTTTGACAATGACCTTGACCTCAACCTGGATGTAGACCTAAATGAGGATCCTTGTGATTGAGCTTGGTAAGAATCCAGGTAACTGCCTTGGAGGAGTAGTGCCTGCCATCCATCCATCCATCTTCTCCCGCTTAATCCCTTTCAGGTTGCGGGGGGGCTGGAGCCTATCCCAGTGTTTTGGGGCGAGAGGCAAGGTACACCCTGGACAGATCGCCAGTCAATCACAGGGCCAACACAGAGAGACAGACAACCATTCACTCTCACATTCATACCAAAGCACAATTTAGAATCCCCAGATCGTGCCAATTAACCTAACCTGCATGTCTTTAGCCTGTGGGAGAAAACCTACGCAGACACAGGGAAAACATGCAAACTCCACACAGAAGGGTCACCGATGGTCAGGGGGTGGGATCAAACCCACGATAGTCAAGGGTGAACTCGATCCCGTGACCTTCTGGCTGTGCTGCCACAGTGATAAAATACATCAGGGTTTAAATATTACAGCACCATTTTCCAGAGATTAAACACCGTTCTTCAGAATGACTCCTTTTAGTGCATGTTTCTGTAAATGTTAACACCACCCACCCACCCACACACACACACACACACACACACACACACACACCCCAATGACTTCTGAGATCTGTGATTGAGGACACAGCTCATAGGCGCTACCGGCAGCACCGATCGAAATTGATCGATTGAGTTGTACACACTCTCTCTCTCTGGTAGTCCATCGATTCGATGATGACCATCTTCTTTATTTGTGAGTCTGCTGGTATTTGAATAGTCCGATCCTGGATCTGCAGATTCGGTTACAGACCGGGCATGTGAAGGAGGTGCTGGGGGGAGCAGGGGGAACTTGGCGAGCATGCCTCTTTGCACGCTTTGCTGTCCGGTGTTGTGTGCGCTGTTCCTCCATATTATCCACTCCCTGTGAGGAGTGGAAGCGCCAGATGTCTCGGCAGGAAGCGAGTTCCTCCAGTGAAGAGGGGTTGATCTGACATCTCTTCAGGATGGACTTCATTTGGTCTTTGAAGCGCTTCTTCTGCCCACCAGCGCTGCGTTGGCCACGGTGTAACTGACCATACAGGATTCTGCGTGGGAGTCTGTGGCTGGGCATCCGGATGACATGCCCCAACCACCTGAGTTGATGCTGGGCCATGATGGACTCCACGCTGCAGCTGCCAGCTCTCTCCAGCACTTCTGTGTGCGGCACTCTGTCCTTCCAAGTGATGCCAAGGATCTTCTGGAGACAGCTTACATGGAAGGTCTCCAAGCTTCTCAGATGGCGGCTGTAAATAGTCCATGCCTCACATCCATATAGTAAGGTGGTGATACATACAGCTATGTAGACCAGCACTTTGGTGTGGAGTTTGAGATTGCTATTCTGAAGAACCCTTCTCCTTAGACGACCAAAAGATGCTGATGCTTGCTTGAGGCGGTTCTGGATCTCGTCATCCATTGAGCAGGTGTCAGACATTATGCTCCCCAGGTATCTGAATGTGGGCACTGTGAGCAGCTGCTGCCCTGCTGCTGTGAGGGTTATTGGGTTTTGTGGGGGGTCGGTACTGGACTGACAGAGTACCTCTGTCTTCTGGGTGTTGATTGACAGTCCCATTCTGGTGTATGCAGTTACAGCTGCCGAGAGGATGTTTTGTAGAGCGTCTGGTGTATGAGCAACCAGGGCACAGTCATCGGCATACTGTAGCTCAATGATGGTCTCTGATGTCAGCTTGGAAGTTGCCTGTAGCCTCCTGATGTTGAACAGGTTATCATCAAGCCTGAAGTCAATGGTAACTCCAGCTTGTTTCTCCACCCTCCTACGTAGCAGAGTTGTTACACAGACAAGGAAGATGTTGAAGAGAACTGGGGCCAGCACACAGCCTTGCCTCACTCCGGTTTGCACTCCAAAAGGTTCTGAGCTGTGCCTTCCCATTACCACTCGGGCCATCATCCCAGAATGGAACTGCGCAAGGATGGTGAGAAACTTGGGTGGACACCCAAATCTCTTTAGGACTTGCCACAGTAGTTCCCTGTTCACTGTGTCAAATGCCTTTGACAGGTCGACAAAGGCAATGAACAGGTCCTTATGCTGCTCCCGACGTGTTGTACACACACACACACACACACACACACACACACACACACACACACTAGGGGTGTAACGATACATGTATTTATATTTTTCGGTACACCACTCATGGTACGGTACAGAGGCATATCAAGGTACAGACACGGACAATACCGAGTGACGGACAGAAAGTGTAACTGCCATATGACGCCGCCTCCTCCTCCACTCCGTACCCCGTCTCTGGCAGCCTGTCAGCGGACTTTTGCTGCTCTCCGACCCGTGGGTGAACGACTGAAATTGGGCTACTTCTACACACCACACCGGTAAGGTTAGCAAGTGAAGTTAGCACTTCTTATTTTTTTTGAGTGACTGTCTTAGCTTTAGAAAACTGATTAAACTGTTAGCATGTGCTAATATTACCTATCGGACAATAATCTCTCTTGGATAATGGTTGCTGACAGCTGAGCTGTTTCAGTTCTGCTGGTAACATGTTAACTGCAGTAAATGAGTGAATTACGAGTACATGAGTAGCTTACTCTTTTTCATCTTCTCTATTATTGTCATGGTAATATGAACCCTCATTTTGAATATTGGTGCATCTCAGGAAACTAGAACACCATGGTTTGTAATTTAATTAAAAAAGAACCATAATTATTACAAATAAATTAAAACAGCTTAAATATTTCACTGTATGTGTAGTGAAGACTCACATTCCTGCACTGTAACTTAAAGCTTTTGTAAACTGATAATTCTTTTAATTTTCATCTGAAACCTAATAAAACATTTAAACTTCTAGGTCCAGCAAAGTTTCAAACAGTATGGACTAGTTAGTTATTTTCTTTTTGACTTTAATGGAGTTGAATATTATTCATATTAATCCAGTTTGTTTTGAACACAGAGTTAACAACAGTCCTCTTTGCTGCAGCATACAGGGCAGATACAGCGGTGTGAAAAAGTGTTTGTCCCTTCCTGATTTCTCATTTTTTTAATGTCTGTCATACTTAAATGTTTCAGATCATCAAACCAATTTAAATATTAAAGATAACAAAAGTAAACACAAAATGCAATTTTTAAATGAAGGTGTTTATTATTAATGGTAAAAAAAAAAAAAAAAAAATCCAAACCTACATGGCTCTCTGTGAAAAAGTGACCCCTCCTTCCCCGTTAAAATATAAATTAACTGTGGTTTATCACATCTTTGGAAAGCTGAGTTCAATTTCTCTAGCCACACCCAGGCCTGATTACTGCCACACCTGTTCTCAATCAAGAAATCACTTAAATAGGACCTGCGTGACAGACCTAGAAGCGGGTCAGATGAGAGTGATGTGGGAGGAAGTAACAATGCGAAGAAAACACGAATTGGCCAAAATGGATGGCAGTTTGAGGATATAGGGAATGACTGGAAGGTTGTCATTGAGTTCAATCAGGGTGGGGGGCACTATCACTCGGTTAGGCTAACAAAAGTGTAACCCAGTGTTAAAAACGCGAATAAAAATATGAATATTGATACCGCTTTTAAAAAGAAAAACACCCATTTCACAATGGGAGTAAATAATTTAAAGATGAATATTTAAATAAATATATATTCATAAAACAGTAGGGAACATTTTCTGGGGAGTTTTGATAAAGTTCCAAACGTTTTTATTTGGTATTTTGAGCAACCAATGGCTGTGCCGTTGTTTGGCAGCGCCAGCCAATGGGTTAAGCGCTCTCTCTCCAGGTCTGGGTATGACTTGCATTTTTTGGCTCAGTCACGCCAGACGCCGAAAGACACCGACCAAGAGAGAGAGACGGTCCTTGATGATATGGCGACGCTAACGTGCTAATAGCAGTCTTTGTCTCGGATAAAACTTGAGATTGGTAAGCCTGAACAAACACCTGCAATGAGACATTGCTGTATTATCAAATTCTAATGCCCCGTTTGTTAAATTTTAAGATTTGGATCCAAAGGCTGTAAAAGCACGTTGAGCGCGGGAACCCCATGACGCACGTGTCACTTAGCTTGGTAAGTGCCATTTAGTGTGTATGGGAAATGCTAATCGCTAGCTTGAAATGCTAACTGCCGATGCTAATTTTGGCTAGTTTTTTCATCAGAAAAAGGCATTTTTCAAAGCTGTAACGGGTAGCAAAGGTCCCAATTCCCTAGCCATTGATTGCTACTTAATGGTGAATGTTGAACCTGTGGTTTATTATGTGTTTTAAAGTGCAAATTTGTGATAAATTGTTGTGCTAGCTAATATGCTAACTTGGTGCAGCACACTGCACAATTATTACTGTGATGTCAAGTGTTCCAAATGCACTTTACTCATTGTTATGGTACCATATTGATAAATGGATATAGTAGAATGTGTTTATTTTATGTGTAACAAGCTATAAATTATAGCTTAATTCTTGTTCTGACCTATTTTATAGCTCAGGTTTTTTTTTTTGGTTTCCTGATTCCTGGACCAAGAAACCGTGAACTCCAGATCTGGATGGCGAGCCTTGCCCGAACCTAACTGACTGGTAAAAGTGACCCAACTGGTCACCTGGAACTGATACCAAAGAACTGTACATATTGTGAATATATTTTGGATGGATTGTATTTTCTTTTATTATTGAATTATTATTGTGATCAGCGCTCTACCTGTGTTTATGTGTACATAACTTTGAAATATACAGTATATAGTTGCAAGTTCCATACACCGTGTGTGTGAGTTTTCTATTGTTGTGTCCTCCGGGCTCCTACGAACCTGGGGTCTGTCTGATCTGGCCCAATTGTCCCTTCCATCCAGGTAGTAGAGTTAAAGGTAACTACACTGCCATAACCCAATACTACCACAAGGGTACAAGATTGTACACCTAAAGTAGTATTACACACCTAAAGTGCTACAAAGAGGTGTTACACACAAGTGGGTGTTATAAAAGCAACTGAGAAAGAAATTGGGAGAGTTAAGTTTGCAAAGTTCTTGAATAATAACCGGCTGTTAATTCATGCCACAAGTAAACAACAGCAAGAGAAAATACTGGCTAAACGGAGAACAAATGAAGGCGCATGTTCCTGATGCAACAGGTAACTTGAGGGGAGATATATCAGGTGTCCCTTTGTGCATGTCTATGGAAGAAGTGAAAAATGAGATCCAAGGATGAAATGTGAAGGATGTGAAAAGGCTAAAGAGTAAAAAAGAAGGTTCACTGAAGGACACACTGTCTGTCATGATTCAGTTTGAGGAAACACTCCCTAAATCAGTCCTAATAGGATACATGCATTTCTGTGTCAGAGAATACGTCCCAAAGCCACTCAGGTGCTACAAATGTCAAAAGGATGGGTCACACTGCTCAGCAATGTAAGGGAAAGCTAAGATGTGCTAGATGTGGAGGGGAGCACGAATATGGTAAATGTGACAAGGACGCCAAAGTAAAGTGTTGCAACTGCGAGGGTGAGCACAATGCTGCATATGGAGGATGTGTTGTGCAGAGGGAAGCTAGACAAGCCCAGGAAATCAGAATAGCTAAGAAAATCTCGTATGCGGAAGCTCTAAAGACAGTTAGAGAGGCAGGAATAGTCAGAAACACAGCAGGCCTTCCTCAGAGAAGTTCAGTTCAAATGGAAGCCCAGCAATCAACGGGTCCCACGCAAGCACAGGATCGTGCCGCTGCAAGGAATGTTTGTGTTCACAAATGCAAAATGGATGATGACACATTGATAGTTAAGAGGACAAATTTTATAGCTTTTATCTTCCACACCATTAATGTTGCTGCACAGCTAAAGAAGAAAAGTGAAAGAATCAAAACCATTGTGGAAGCAGCAGGAAGCTTCCTAGATGTGAAAGATATCACAGCTGACCAGATTCATGCATTATTGAAAGCTGGAACTGGGGAGACTGCACATGCTGAAACAAGACCTTAATTATGGTACTACACATACTACAGTGGAATGTGAGGAGTCTTATAGCAAACAGACAAGAACTCAAGAAATATCTTTATGAACTAGAAGTTGTTCCACAGGTAGTGTGTGTACAGGAGACATGGCTTCAACCTCACTTAGATTTTGTTATTCCAGGATACAGTTCAATCAGACAGGATAGAATTAACACTGTCAATGGAGGAGGATGTGCCACTTTCATTAAAGATGGACTAGCGTATAGGGTGATTCCCTCCCCTGAGGATATAGAGTGTAATATTATTGAAATATGTAGGCCAAATGGACAAGGAAATATTAAGCTGATTAATTATTACAACCCATGTAGGAAGTTAACAGCAGACATTTTCAGTGTTATGGCAGGGGAAGGGCATATGGAAGAGGTATGGTGTGGAGACTTTAATGCCCATAATCGCTTGTGGGGAAGCACAGATACAGATAACAATGGAAATGTTGTGGAAGAGATGTTAGATGAAAGATCGTTAATTTGTCTAAACAGTGGTGAAGGTACCAGGGTGGATGTGCATAGGGGCACGTCATCATGTATTGACCTGACTCTGGTATCTGATTTTTTAGTGAGCACCTGTGAATGGATGGTTATGAACAGGATAACTATGGGAAGTGATCACTTCCCAATACTTACAGTCATTAAAACTGAAGTATGTATACAAGAGGGAAGATGTTTTACAAGATGGTGTTTTGACAAGGCAGCTTGGGGAAAATTTAGGCAATACTGTGTTCAATCGTGTCATTTGGTAACATTAGAAGGCGGCATAGAAGAGTGTTCAAGTCAGGTAACCAATCATATTCTGAATGCTGCAATAGCAAATATACCTAAGAAAACAACACAGGGGAGGAAGGAGGTTGTACCCTGGTGGAATGACGAATGTAATATTGCGATAAAAGAGTGAAACAAGGCATTCAGAGAGCTGAGGAAGAATATGACTAGAGTAACTAGCTTAATAGAGTATAAAAAGCAAAGGACAGTAGCTCGAAGGATTATTAAAAACAGGAAAAGGTCAACATGGAGAGAATTTTGTTCAACCCTTGGTAGGAAAGCAGAACTAGGTGATGTCTGGGGTATGTTTAAAAAAATGAGTGGGAAAAGGGATTCAGTTAAAATTCCAGCTTTAGTGGATGAGGACAAGATGGCTGTATCAGACAAAGAAAAGGCAGAAGTCCTAGGTACAGCATTTGCAGCAGTGCATAGAGGAGACCATCTTGGTGAGAGTCATAGTCAGCAAAGGCAGCATAAACTCAGAGAAAATGCAAACTTCAAAAATGAAGTGAAAGAGGACATGACTGTGTTAGACCTCAAGCTCACAATGTCAGAGCTTTAGAGAGCTCTGCAAGATAGTAGATACACAGCTCCAGGATATGATCAGTTAAGCTATGCTATGTTCCGGCAGTTGCCTATGCAATCAATGCAACTGGTGCTGAAATTGTTTAACAGGACATGGAAGGAGGGGGTTATCCCAAGTGGGTGGAAAAAGGCTGTAATTTTACCATTTAATAAGCCAGGGAAAGATCCACCTCATCCAGGCAACTACAGGCCAATAGCATTAACATCACATTTAGGGAAATGGATGGAGAAAGGGTCAGCAACATTTGCATTGCTTGAGGAAACTTGCACGCTTCCAAGTTGACGGAACCATAATGACAATGTTTTATTGGGCTTTTAATGAATCTGTTTTATCCTTTTCTTTAGTGTCATGGTTTGGTCAGATAAAACTGAAACAGAGGAAATCCTTGGATCAGGTAGTTAGATGGTCCAGTCGTTTGCTTGGTGAGCCACAGCTGAGCCTGACATCCCTGTACACCAGACAGGTACAGAGGATGGCTACCTCCATTTTAAATGATGACTCCCACCCTTTGCACTGCCACTTTCAGCTTCTTCCCTCAAGACAGAGGTTTGCTGTCCCAAAAAGTAGAACCCAGCACTACAAAAACAGCTTTGTCCCTGCTGCTGTCAAAGAGTTGAACAAGCTGTAAAAATATATTGCACATAATTTAGGTACCTATTTATTAACTCCATTTTATATTTACTTATTTTTGTAGGATGTCACTTGGGTTCTAAATATTTTATTGGGTTTTAGACCTTTGAGTTTTTAACCTCTTTGACTAGTTTTTAACTTTTAATATGACCCTTCTCTCTTATCTCTGGTTTTTCTCCCATCTCTTTGTCTTTTTATACCCTGATTGATGGAGCCTTGAGTATTTTTATCATGTTTATAGTCAGCTTCATATGTGCCTGTGTTTGTGTCTATGTTGAACGTAATTTGTGGCTTGTATATATGGATGTCACCAGACTGCAAAACAAATCTACCTACGGGTACAAATAAAGTAACCTGAACCTGAATCTGAACCTGGAGAAGGTGTTAGTTTACAGACTCTCATATGTACTAGAGCAAAAACGATTAATAAACGACTATCAGAATGGTTTTAGAAGAGGAAGATCCACAGTGGATGCTCTAGTTAGGGTAAGTAATGATATTGAAAAGACTCTCAAAATGAAAGAAGTAATGGTTATAGTTTATCTGAATATTGAAAAGGCTTATGACTCACTGTGGAGGGATGGACTTCTTATGAAGTTGAATAAAATGGGCATTGGTGGTAGGATGTATAATTGGATAATGGATTTTTTAACACACAGGACAATTAGGGTTAAAGTAGAATCAGAAGTTTCTAATGACTTTGAAATAGAAAATGGTGTTCCTCAGGGGAGTATGATAAGCCCTGTTTTATTCAATACAATGATTAATGACATGTTTGAGGATCAAGAGGGATCCATCAAAACAGCACTATATGCAGATGATGGAGCCATATGGACGAGGGGAAGAAATGAGAAATCTGTGTTCAAAAACATCACAAAAGCAATGGAGAAAGTGGAAAAGTGGTCATATGACTGGGGATTTAAATTTTCACACAGTAAAACCTGCTATATGACTTCCACAAAAAAATGCAGAACTGGTACAGAACCATTAACATTATATAATCAACCAATAGAGAAAGTGCGTGAATTCAAATATCTTGGATTGTGGTTTGATAGTGCATACACATGGAGAGTTCATGTTGAAAATCTGAAGACAAAAGTGCAAAAAAGTTATTAATCTCATAAAAGCTGTAGCTGGACATGAATGGGGTGGAGATAAACAGGCATTAATTGACATTTACAGAGCACAAATGCGATTTGACAATAGACTACAGATGTATGATTTGTGGAGCAGTGGCAAAGACGACTCTGGAAAAAACAGACAGAATGCAGTATAGAGCGCTTCGCCTGTGCATTGGAGCCGTCAAAACAACACCAAACAATGCAGTTTTAATAGAAGCAGGAGAAATGCCAATAGATTTGAGAGAGATAAACTTGCATTATCATTCTGGGTCAAGCTGAAAGGAAGTGACGAAGCAAATATTTCAAAAACAACACTACAAGACTGCCGGGAATACTCTAATTTCCAGGGACACGGGTTTGGGTGGGCAATTGAAAGAAGGACCTGAATGTATGGGCTGCACACTATTGATATAGCTAACACTAGTCCAGTGAGCAATGCTCCCCCTTGGCTGTTTCCGGGAATAGAAGTAGACGCTAGTCTGCTAATGAGGAAAAAGGATTGGCATATGAGTGAAGTTGGTGTTAAAACAAGCATTTACCTCAGGAACAATTACTATAACTTTCAAAGAATAAAGTTCAAAGAATGCAGTTCAGAGAATAAAGAGGGCTCTGTTGGAGTTGGAGTATACATCCCAGAGTTTAAAGTGACCATTGCAAAAAGACTCTCCAATAATACATCCGTGTTTACAGCAGAGATGGTGGCAAAAATTATTGCTTTGCAGTGGGTGGAGAAGGTCAGACCGGACCAGGTGGTGGTGTGCACGGACTCACTTGCAGCGCTAAAAACCATACAGACACTAAAATCTACAAGGGAAGACTTGGTGATTGAGCTATGTCACAGTTTATTTAGGGTACACAGGGGTGGTGGAGAAGTTCAGTTTTGTTGGGTTCCTGCACATCAAGGGTTGAAAGGGAATTACTGTGCAGACAAATTAGCAAAAAGTGTTCTTGGGAAAGAGATAACTATACCATTGTCTCTTGGAAAAGGTGAAGGGAAAGCAGTAATCAAGAATAAAGGAACTAAGCTATGGCAAAAAAGATGGGATGATGATCATAAAGGTAGATCATATTACAAAATACAAAAATTTATTGCAATAAAGAACTTCATAACAACCAAAAGGAGGGAAGACATCATTATAGCAAGACTCAGACTGGATCACACAGGTTTAAACGGCACTTTATACACCGTGGGGAAAAGCGAAAGTGACAAATGTAGAGAATGTGGAGTAAAAGAAAATGTTGAGCACATCTTATTACACCGTCACAAATACGGAAATGAAAGACAGATAATGGAAAATGAAGTTCGAGAGGCCGGTAGGGAATGGGATTTAACTGGGATTCTGGGAACAGATGGAAAGGGAGAGGCAATAAGAATCCAAGAGGAGGGCTCTTTTCTCATTTTTAAATAACACAGGATTAAGTCATAGAATTTAGGGGTTGGGCTCAGATGACATAATGATACACACTCTTGTACAGTAGGTGGCGGTATGCACCTTTCAGTTGTTTGCTATCCGCCAGTAACCGAGAGAAGAAGAAGTGAAGCAGACCAAAAAATCCTCAAAAGCTAGACATCATGCTGTGATCCAAAGAAATTCAGGAACAAATGAGAAACAAAGTAATAGAGATCTATCAGTCTGGAAAAGGTTATAAAGCCATTTCTAAAGCTTTGGGACTCCAGCGAACCACAGTGAGAGCCATTATCCACAAATGGCAAAAACATGGAACAGTGGTGACCCTTCCCAGGAGTGGCCGGCTGACCAAAATTACCCCAAGAGCGCAGCGACGACTCATCCAAGAGGTCACAAAAGACCCCACAACAACATCCAAAGAACTACAGGCCTCACTTGTCTCAGTTAAGGTCAGTGTTCATGATTCCACCATAAGAAAGAGACTGGGCAAAAACGGCCTGCATGGTAGAGTTCCAAGACGAAAACCACTGTTGAGCAAAAAGAACATAAAGGCTCGTCTCAGTTTTGCCAGAAAACATCTTGATGATTCCCAAGACTTTTGGGAAAATACTCTGTGGACTGAGGAGACAAAAGTTGAACTTTTTGGAAGGTGTGTGTCCCATTACATCTGGCGTAAAAGTAACACAGCATTTCAGAAAAGGAGCATCATACCAACAGTAAAATATGATGGTGGTAGTGTGATTTTCTGGATCTGTTTTGCTGCTTCAGGACCTGGGAGACTTGCTGTGGTAAGTGGAACCATGAATTCTGCTGTCTACAAAAAAATCCTCAAGGAGAATGTCTGGCCATCTGTTCATGACCTCAAGCTGAAGCGCACTTGGGTTCTGCAGCAGGACAATGATCCAAAACACACCAGCAAATCCACCTCTGAATGGCTTAAGAAAAACAAAATGAAGACTTTGGAGTGGCCTAGTCAAAGTCCTGACCTGAATTTGATTGAGATGCTGTGGCATGACCTTGAAAAGGAGGTTCATGCTCGAAAACCCTCCAATGTGGCTGAACTACAACAATTCTGCAAAGATGAATGGGCCAAAATTCCTCCACAGCACTGTAAAAGACTCATTGCCAGTTATTGCAAACACTTGATTGCAGTTGTTGCTGCTAAGGGTGGCCCAACTAGTTATTCGGTTTAGGGGGCAATCACTTTTTCCACACAGGGCCATGTAGGTTTGGATATTTTTTTCCCTTAATAATAAACACCTTCATTTAAAAACTGCATTTTGTGTTTACTTGTGTTATCTTTGTCTATTGTGTAAATTTGTTTGATGATCTGAAACATTTAAGTGTGACAAACATACAAAAAATATGAGAAATCAGGAAGAGGGCAAACACTTTTTCACACCACTGTATTTGAGTTTTTATTTCCTTAGTTTTTGGATTAAAAGACAAAACTTTAATGTCTGTTATTTAATTGTGGTGCTACAAACACTTTTGATTAAACTGTCAAGTTCAAGTTTCCAACTCATGTTTTATGGCTCATTATTTTATTTAGCTATGGGAACTTTTTATAAAGGCCATTCAAAGATCTATTGCTGCACTTGTCTGCATCATTCATTTTCTAAAAAGAGAATTATTTATTTTATTTATTTGAGAATATTTTATTTATTTATTGGAGAATTTACTGCTAGCAGTTTGCAGTTTTTTGTCAATAAAGCTGTTCCCGCTTATACAAACGATAAGCAGTTTTTATATTTTGCATTTTGTTTCCTTACTGTACCAAAAATGAACCGAACTGTGACCTTAAAACCAAGGTACGTACTGAACCGTGATTTTAGGCCTAATGTTACACCCCTACTATACACATATGCATTCATAAAATGTGGGTTCATGTGTGTGTGTGTGTGTGTGTGTGTGTGTATTTGTGTGCGCACTAATTTTCTCCATTACTATTTTTGTGCACCTACTGTGACATGCTCCTTGAAAAATTTTATGATGATTTGCACTCAATGGTTATGTGTGTGTTTCCTTATAATTAGTTCTTTGAAACCATATGTCTTATCTTACTTATATGTATGGTTGTGCTCTTTTTATTCTGCTGCAAACCATTGCCCTTTTGGGACACAATAAAATGAATCTCAATCGGTTATTTTCTTTCACTGCAAACACTTCTTTACCTCAGAATAAGTTTTAGAACAGTTTTATGCCACCTTGACAGATCTAGTGTTCTACTGATCTAAATCTCATTGAGAACGTTGGGGGTGGATGGCAAGGGAAGTTTACAAAAATGATCAGATGCAGACCATGAATACCCTTCACGAAGCCATCTTAACCACATGGAGCAACGTTCCCACCAGCCTCTTGGAAACACTTGCATCAAGTATGCCTAAAAGAAATTTTTGAAGTGATCAACAAGAATGGTGAGGCTGCTCACTACTGAGTCCTTTTCGTAACACTTCTGTTCTGTTTATGGTTTTTTGGGGGCTATGGTCTTAAACTTCTGATCAGCTGATGAACAGCCTGATTCAGTTTAAATGCAGTTTTCAATAAACTGCCTACTCTCTGTTTTTTGTCTCTTGTTCCTGTTTCTTCTTTCTGCATTTTGAAGGTCTACTTACAAGGTGGTTATGATCCACCAGTGCAAAATGTGCATACTTGCAATTTTTCCCCTGGTCTTAAGATTTTGATCAGGAGTGTAGAATCAAGTGTGGATTAATGGACCAGCTGTGAACATGGATCTCTAGTGGGAAGTAGAATATACACAGAGGAGCCATAAAAACCGCAGTCTATAAGCTAGGCTAACTCCACTAGTGGCATGATTACAGCACCATCCCGGCTAAAAATATTACAAAATGTGAGAAGATACAGTATATGATTGCATATGGACTAATAAACTAGCGTGGAACACAAATGTCTGTAGGGGTGAGTAGAATGCTTAGAGGGTAGCCATAAGCTAACTAGGCTAACTGTGTGTAGCTTCAGAAGCTCATGGGATCAAGTCTACTCCAACCATCGTTTAAATGGTGGGAATAAACATAGCAGCTGCAATTCACCCCAGTGAGTTTCAGCTGTTATATCACAGACAGGAAAATTTGATCGGCTCACTAAATGAAACTGATAAGGTCAAGGCAGACCATAACAAAATGAAAGGGTTGTTTTTTTGTCTTGGTAGCCACTCCAGATACCCAAATTCATGTGTGGAAGCACTGAAAAAAATGAAATTTTCATATGTTTCTTTATCCAAATACAAAATAGCATTTTGCTCTCTCAATTTAGTCAACTGTGACCTGAAAATGTTTTTCATAGCAATTTTATCGGAGGGATTGTGTAGTAAAGTGACTTACTTCTTCCTTCACATGTAGCATGATGTGAGATTTGAGGCTGGCGATGCGGGAGAACTTTTTATTGCAAACAGGGCAGGTAAAGTCTGAAGTGGTGTGTGTTGACTTGTGGAGAGTGAGGTTGAACTCCACATTAAACGTCTGTGGGCACTGGTCACATCGATGAGGCTGCAAAGGAGAAAGAAAGATAATACTATTGGGAATAATGAAACTACAAAAGAACATCTCTTTCTCTGAAACTCAGTTCTTGAAGTGAACTGGAAGCAGCCCTACTGCATCTCAATCAAAGAGTTAATTAAACAAGCAGTTTTGCTATAGAGGGAAAAGACAGAAGAAAAATACAGGTAGCTGCCAGTGGTACCCCTCAACCTTCAGGTTCAGGTTCAGGTTACTTTATTTGTACTCGTAGGTACAGTAGACTTGTTATGCAGTCAGGTGACATCCCTATTTACGAACCATACATAAGACAAAGAGATAAGAGAAAAAACGAGGAGATAAGAGAGAAGGGTCATATTAAAAAGTTAAAAACTAGTCAAAGAGGTTAAAAACTCAAAAGTCTAAAACCCAATAAAAGATTTAGAACCCAAATAAAAAACCTACAAAAACAAGTAAATACAAAATAAAGTTAATAAATAGGTAACTAAATTATGTGCAATATATTGTTACATCTTGTTAAACTCTTTAACAGCAGCAGGGACAAAGCTGTTTTTGTAGCGCTGGGTTTTACTTTTTGGGACAGCAAACCTCCGTCTGGAGGGAAGAAGCTGAAAGTGGCAGTGCAAAGGGTGGGAGTCATCATTTAGAGTCATCATCTCTGAGAGAAATCCGTCGCTACCAGAAATCCACGGAGCTGCTCATCCGTAAGCTGCCCTTCCAGCGCCTGGTGAGGGAGATCGCTCAGGACTTCAAGACCGACCTGCGCTTCCAGAGCTCCGCCGTCATGGCTCTGCAGGAGGCCAGCGAGGCCTACCTGGTGGGTCTCTTCGAGGACACCAACCTGTGCGCCATCCACGCCAAGAGGGTCACCATCATGCCCAAAGACATCCAGCTGGCCCGCCGCATCCGCGGAGAGAGAGCTTAGACTTTCTATATATAGACTTTCTATATATATATATATATATATATATATATATATATATTTATTTATAGTAATATGTACATATGTATACTAGCTGCTCTTGTTTTTTCTTGCCTTCTGATTGTTGCTCCGAGTGTTGCTATCCCTGTGCTGTTGCAATCCTGGAATTTCCCCATTGTGGGACTAATAAAGGCTTATCTTATCTTATCTTAAAATGGAGGTAGCAATCCTTTGTACCTGTCTGGTGTACAGGGATGTCAGGCTCAGCTGTGACTCACCAAGCAAACGACTGGACCATCTAACTACCTGATCCAAGGATTTCCTTTGTTTCAGTTTTATCTGACCAAACCATGACACTAAAGAAAAGGATAAAACAGATTCATTAAAAGCCTGATAAAACATTGTCATTATGGTTCGGTCAATTTGGAAGCGTGCAAGTTTCCTTAAACAATGCAAATGTTGCTGACCCTTTTTGCACACCCTTTCACAGTTCTCTTCAAAGTTTAAATTACTATCAATAATCGTCCCAAGATATTTGTAGGATTGTACACATTCAGTGATCTGGCCTTTTAGTACAGTGACTTTGTGCCTGGGAGTTTTCCTCCTAAAGTCAATAATCATATCTTTAGTTTTTGTCGTATTCAGCTGCAGGTAGGAATCCTCACACCAGTGAACAAAATCATCAACTACTGGGCCGTGGCCACTCTCACCATCCTGGAGGAGACTGACAACAACTGAATCATCAGCATACTTTATAATGTGTCTGTTGTCATGTCTGCTCCAACACATGTTTGTGTACAGGATGAAGAGTAGTGGTAAAAACACACACCCCTGCGCAGAGCCAGTAGAAGAACACTTTTGGTCAGACAATGTACCATTGACCCTTACTCTCTGTGTCCTGTTGGTTAAAAAATCCAGAATCCAACCCACCAGATTATTACTCAAATCAAATTGTTGCAGGAGCCTTTCAACTAAACTATGAGGTTGGATTGTGTTAAAGGCAGAAGAAAAGTCCACAAATAAAAGCCTGGCGTGTGTCCCATTAAAATCCAGATGTTCAAAAAGCATGTTAAACAGAGTGACAGTGGCATCCTCCACTCCTCTGTGAGGCCTATAGGCAAACTGCAAAGGATCCAGTGCATGCTCAGTCTGCTTTAGGACCTCAAATCTGACCAGTTTTTCAAAAATTTTCATTAAAATTGAAGTCAAAGCAACTGGTCTAAAATCATTTACCGTTTTAGGACAGCTGGATTTTGGAACGGGGACAACCACAGCATCTTTCCAGATCTTAGGCACATGTTGTGTCTGTAAGGACTTATTGAAAATGTAGTGAAATACAGGACTCAATTCATGTGCACAGGACTTTACCAAGCACCAACATATATTATCAGGGCCCTGACTTTTGTTCACTTTTACAGCACAGAACGCCCTTTTAACATCCTGAACCTCAAGATTAAAGTGCTGATTGTCTTTGAGTTTCTGTATGTCAAATTTTGGGTTTCTGTGCTAAAATCAAAGGAGTCAAAACGACCATAAAAACAATTAAGGGCATGGCATTAAAAGCTGCTGGCATTAAAAGCACTGGCTGGTTGAATGTTTGTGCAAAGTCACCTGAAATCAAAATTGTCCCAGATTTTTTCATAGATGCAACTATGGTATCAATATTAAAAGACTACATCATTTCATTCACGTTATCACATGTACAGAGGTCAACTCTTTTTGACCTCTGACTGTCAAGGGCATCAAAATTCAAACACATCCCAGATTTTTCAGTGACACAACTACGGTGTCAATGTGAAACATGTACATTATTTTATGAGTTTAGCATCTTTAAAATGTTTTTGGAAAACTTAACCGGTGATGTTGACCTTGACCTCAAAGTCACACAAATTTAAATTTATCCAAGATTTGTCATAGATACAATTGGAAAATTCCCAGTGGAAATTTTGAGAGCGTGCCAATGTGATTGCCCATTGGTCATGGCCTTAACTCTTGAGAACCTAATGAAAAATCATGACAATCAACTGAGCTTGATTGAATGAAAATCAAAAACCTTGACTTCTGACCTTTTGACCGCAAAACCCAAACTCTGAAGTCAGGAACCAGACTAAGGAAAAACTGACCTTTGACCCTAACCTCAAGGTTAAGGTCATCCAAACTAACTTGTCCAAGATTTTTCTTAGATGCAACCATGGCATCAATTTAGAAACCCATATCATTTCTTTCTCTAGTTATTGCATTCACAAGATTTAGGGAAAACTGACCTGTCCAGGTTTTTTCATAGATACAATAATGGTAGAATAGAATAGAATAGAATAGAATAGAATAGAATATGGCTGCAACAATTAGTCGACGCTGTCAATAACGTCAATCATAAAAATTTGTCAACGCAGAGTTTTATTGTTGATGACTTGTTTCGTTTTAAAGTTTATGTGCATGCTGCGGGAATGTTCAGTTTAACTGTTCCAGTGAAGAAGAAGAGGAATGCATCATGGCAACATGGAGAGAAAATCACAGAGAAGGCCAAAAATTTCCAAAGTATGGGAGGATTTTATGAAAAATAAATAAATGAAACAAGTTAAATGCAGACTGTAAAGTAGTGTCATATCACCGCTGCACTACAGCAATGCATCCATTCCTTCCTCCTCTCCGTTCCTCTGTCTCCGGCCACCTGTCAGCGGACTGCACCGGTAAGGTTAGCGCTTCTTATTTTCAATGAGTGACTATCTCAGCTTTAGAAAATTGACCACACTATTAGTAGTTGATGAGTAAATAGTTTACCTGCTGTTGGACAATAATCTTTCTTTGATGATAGTTGCTAACAGCTGAGCTGCTTCCGTTATGCTAGCTAATATGTTAACTGCAGTAAATGCGTGAATTACATGAGCAGCTTACTCTTTTTTGTATTCTCCATTATTGTCGTGGTAATATCAGCCCTCATTCTAAATATTAGTGCATCTCTGTAAATAATAATACCTTGATTTGTAATGTAATTAAAAAAGGATAACCATAATCATCACAAACAAATTAAAACGGCTTGATAAATATTTCACTGTATGTGCAGTGAAGGCTCACATTCCTGCACTGATATTTAAAGTATTTGTCAATTTATTTTGGACTGGAAGAAGTTATTTTAATTCTCATCTGAAGCCTAATTAAACTTTTAAACTTCTAGACCCAGCAAGGTTTGAAACAGGATGGACTAACTTGTTATTTTCTTTATTTTACTTTAATGGAGTTGAATGATTGGCAGCATTACAACAGCCCTTTATACAGTAGCAGAGGCTGCCATTTGAGTTTTTGAACTTTATTTTGGGGGTTAAAAGAGTGGAACAGACAGACAGACAGGTAGGTAGGTAGGTGTACTTTATTGATCCCAAAATGGGAAATTACGTCTATTAGTTAATTGTGTTGCTACAAACACTACTAATTAAACTGTCAAGTTCAAGTTTCCAACTCATGTTTGATGGGTCATTATTTTATTTAGCTATCGGAACTTGTTATAATTGGCTACATTATATTAAAGCAGAGACTGATAAAGTGATATTCACAGGTCTGCAGGCTTAAACAGGTGAGGTAAAACATCACCTGGAGCCCCGAACAGGAACTGTGCCAACAGGAAGCAGAGATGGCAGCCATGAGAAAAATATTCGCAGTCGACCAACAAAAAAAAAAAATCAGTCACATTAATCGACTACCAAAATAACACAGGGTTACAAAAATATTTTTTTTATAAGCTGTCTGTGTTTTTTCAACTGATTTAAGACAATTTTGCACCGCTGAATCTGAAAATGTCATCCGTTTCTCTCAATCAGGTGCTAAGTAAAAACGTATAAAACAACATGTGGCCATAATTCAAAAAATTGACCTGATTAAGCAAAAACAATGTGATTTTTTGATTCAGCACATCAAAATTGTCCTAAATCAGCTAAAAAAAAACTAGACAATAAATTTGGTGTTGACCAGTCTTCGTTAGTCAAAGCCCTAGAATAGAATACACTTTATTGTCCCGTTGGAGAAATCTACTGTGGACTCACGGTGCTGACATAAAGCTGCTTCACATCGAAACACAAGACATCATATCACAACAAGACATCCACTGACGTACATTGTACACTGCCCATATTGCACATATTCATAAAAACAAATTAAAAACATGAAAACAAACAAAACATATAAATATAAGGTAGGATCACCTTGCTGCTGTACAATCCTAAGAGCAATTTAGGAGCCTGAGAGAAGCAAGTAAAAAATTAGTTTTTAAAATGATTTAACTTGCATTTTGGTACTCAATATCTTCTACCAGAAGGTAAAAGCTCAAACTCTGAGTGAAGGATGTGTGAAGGGTCCTGCAGAATTCTCTGTGCCTCCCTGCACACACACTGCTCATAAATAGTCTTAAGGGAGAGCTTTTCAGTTCTCCCCATCATCTTCATAGCAACTTGGACCAGACACTGCAGCTTAGATTTGGCCTGCACAGAAATATTGCCTAACCACACCAACATCCCGTACCTCATGATGCTCTCCAGCACCGCCTGATAAAATAAAAACACTACTTTATCACTGATCCCAACCATCCTCAGCCAGTGGAGAAAATACAGTCTTTGCTGTAAATGAGAGCACACAAACTCAACGTGGTCATTCTAGGAGAAGAGGTTACCCAGGGAGATGCCCAGATACCTGTAGAAGGGGGCCTGTTGGATTTCCACACTGTTAATAGACAGTGGAATATGGTCTCCCACTGACCAAGGGTCCAGCACCATCTCCTTAGTTTTTAGTGTTGATGACGACAAACTGTTCATCACATCACTTTGCAAAGGCACTGACCTCAGTGAAGTACAATGAGGTGTCAGTGTCTTAGTGTAGCAGGCTAAGGATGGCAGTGTTGTCAGAAAACTTTAAAAACAGGTCACCTGAGTGATGACTAGTACAGTCATTAATGTACAGAGTAAACAGGACTGGAGAGCTCATACAGTCCTGAGGTACAACTGTGCTGATGGGTTTAGAATCACAAAGTGTGTTATTGATCCTAACAGTTTGGTTCTGCCTGTTAAAAATGAATAAACCCAGTACTGATTTGAAAAGACTACGGCATTTCTTTCTCTAGCTATCGTGTTCACAAGGTAGGTGTTAACGTCACTGCTGCCCATCTTCCCAACAGGGTGATGACAATACTGAATACCCCTTCAGCCGAGGGGATAAAAAGGCAAGATATAGAGGAAGAGAACTGTGGAAATACAAGTAGTCAAAATTTACAGGAGAAAATAGATCCAATATCAAATTCCATTCTCGTAAGAGGAAAGAGCTGACTTAATTTGAGAATCGGTAGAAGGCAGAGAGCAACCATGACACCCCTGAGTCTGACTCAGAGTGTTTTTTCGCAAGGCCACTGCTCTTCAGTCTTGGGAGAATGACAGTAAAGAAAGCGGCCTTGAAATTGAAATAGCACACAACTCCAGATGCAGCTGTGAGGTCCAGTCCAAAGAGACCAAAGAGATGGATGAGTCTTCTGTACTCTATTGCTCTGGATAATAGCATGGAGCAAAGAACATAAACCCTGCACGTGCATGTCAGAATCCATCCATCCATCCATCTTCTACCGCTTTTCCGGAGGTCCGGGTCGCGGAGGCAGCAGTTCAAGCAGAGAAGCCCAGACTTCCCTCTCCCCAGCCACCTGCTCCAGCTCTTCAGAGGGGATACCAAGGCGTTCCCAGACTAGCTGGGAGACATAGTCTCTCCACCGAGTCCTGGGTCTGCCCCGGGGTCTCCTCCCAGTGGGACGTGCCTGAAACACCTCAAGTGGGAGGCGTCCAGGAGGCATCCTAATCAGATGCCCATACCACCTCAACTGACTCCTTTCAATGTGGAGGAGCAGCGGTTCTACTCTGAGCCTCTCCCGGATGACTGAGCTCCTCACCCTATCTCTGAGGGTGAGTCCAGCAATCCTACGGAGAAAGCTCATTTCAGCCGCTTGTATCCGCGATCTCGTTCTTTCGGTCATTACCCAAAGCTCGTGACCATAGGTGAGAGTAGGAACGTAGATTGACTGGTAAATCGACAGCTTTGCCTTAGAACTAAGCTCCCTCTTCACCACAACAGACCGGTACAACGTCCGCATCACTGCAGATGCTGCTCCAATCCGTCTGTCGATCTCTCGCTCCATTTTCCCCTCACTCGTGAACAAGACCCCAAGATACTTAAACTCCTCCACTTGGGGCAGGAGCCTGTCCCCAACCCGGAGAGGACAATCCACCTTTTTCCGGCTGAGGACCATGGACTCGGACTTGGAGGTGCTGATTCTCATCCCAGCCGCTTCACACTCAGCGGCAAACCGTCCCAGCAAGAGCTGTAGGTCATTGCTGGATGAAGCCAACAGGACAACATCATCTGCAAACAACAGAGATGAGATCCTGTGGTCACCAAGCATGACACCCTCCATTCCCTGGCTGCGCCTAGAAATCCTGTCCATAAAAATTATGAACAGGACCGGTGACAAAGGGCAGCCCTGGCGGAGTCCAACTCTCACTGGGAATGACTCTGACCGAGTGTTGGCAATGCGAACTAAACTCTCACAACGGTCGTACAGAGACCGAATAGCTCGTAACAACAAGCCCGATACCCCATACTCCCGAAGCACCCCCCACAAAAATCCACGAGGGACGCGGTCAAATGCCTTCTCCAAGTCCACAAAACACATGTAAACTGGTTGGGCAAACTCCCACGAACCCTCAAGAATTCTCGAGAGGGTAAAGAGCTGGTCCGATGTGCCACGGCCAGGACGAAAACCACATTGCTCCTCCTGAATCCGAGGTTCGACCAACGGCCGGACTCTCCTCTCCAGTACCTTGGCATAGACCTTCCCAGGGAGGCTGAGGAGTGTGATCCCTCTAAAGTTGGAGCACACCCTCCGGTCCCCTTTTTTGAAGAGAGGAACCACCACCCCGGTTTGCCATGCCAAAGGCACTGCCCCCGACCTCCACGCAATGTTGCAGAGGCGTGTCAACCATGACAACCCAACAACATCCAGGGCCTTGAGGTACTCGGGGCGAATCTCGTCCACCCCCGGGGCCCGGCCACCAAGGAGATTTTTAACCACCTTGGCGACCTCAGCCCCTGTGATAGGCGAGTCATCCCCCTCGTCCCCAAACCCTGCTTCCTCTGTGGAAGGCGTATCAGTGGGATTGAGGAGATCCTCGAAGTATTCCTTCCACCGCCCGACGATATCCCCAGTTGAAGTCAACAGTGTCCCATCCGCACCATACACAGTGTGGACGGGGAGCTGCTTTCCCCTCCTGAGCCGCCGAACAGTTTGCCAGAATCTCTTTGAAGCCGACCGAAAGTCTTGTTCCATGGCCTCACCGAACTCCTCCCATACCCGGGTTTTTGCTTCAGCAACCACCCGAGCTGCACTCCGCTTGGCCTGCCGGTACACCTCAGCTGCTTCGGGAGTCCCACAAGCCAACCAAGCTTGATAGGACTCCTTCTTCAGCTTAATGGCCCCCCTCACCACTGGTGTCCACCACTTGGTTCGGGGGTTGCCACCACGAGATGCACCGACCACCTTGCGGCCGCAGCTCTGGGCTGCCGCTTCAACAACAGAGGTGGAGAACATGGCCCATTCAGACTCCATGTCTCCAGACTCCCTCGGAATGTGGTTGAAGTTCTTCCGGAGGTGGGAGTTGAAGACCTCCCGGACAGGGGCCTCAGCCAGACGCTCCCAGCACACCCTCACTATACGTTTGGGTCTACCAGGTCTGAATGGCTTCCTCCCCTGCCATCGGATCCAACTCACCACCAGGTGGTGATCAGTTGACAGCTCTGCACCTCTCTTTACTCGGGTGTCCAAGACATACGGTCGCAGGTCTGATGATACGATAACAAAATCGATCATCGACCTGCGGCCTAGGGTGTCCTGGTGCCAGGTGCACATATGGACACCCTTATGCTTGAACATGGTGTTCGTTATAGACAGACTGTGGTTAGCACAGAAGTCCAATAACTGAACACCACTCGGGTTCAGATCGGGCAGGCCGTTCCTCCCAATCACCCCCCTCCAGGTTTCACTGTCGTTGCCCACGTGCGCATTGAAGTCCCCCAGTAGGACAATGGAGTCTCCAGGAGGAGCACCCTCCAGCACCCCAGTCACAGACTCCAAAAAGGGTGGGTACTCTGAAACATCATTTGGTGCATAGGCACAAATGATGGTCAGGACCCGTTTCCCAACCCGAAGGCGCAGGGAAGCAACCCTTTCGTCCACCGGGGAAAACTCCAATATAGAGGCAGCAAGGTGGGGCGATACAAGAATACCTACCCCTGCTCGTCGCCTCTCGCCCGGGGCAACTCCAGAAAAGGCCAAGCTCCAGCCCCTCTCCAGGAGACTGGTTCCGGAACCGGAGTTGTGTGTTGAGGTGAGGCCGACTATATCTAGCCGGTATCGCTCAATCTCGTACACCAGCTCAGGCTCCTTCCCCACCAGAGAGGTGACATTCCACGTACCAAAAGCCAGTTTAGAAAGCTTGGGATCAGTCCGCCAAGGTCTCCGCCTTTGACTGCCACCTAATCCACATAGCACCGGACTTCCATGATCCCTCCTGCAGGTGGTGAACCTACTGGAGGGCGGACCCATGTAACTCCTTCGGGCTGAGCCCGGCCGGGTCCCATGGGTGGAAACCCGGCCACCAGACGCTAGCCTTCGAGCCCCTCCCCCAGGCCTGGCTCCAGGGTGGGGCCCCGGTAACCCCATACCGGGCGGGGTACACTGAATCCTTGATATACAATTTATCATGAGAGTCTGTTGGATCGTTCTTCGTCTGGCCCTTCACCCAGGACCAGTTTGTCTTGGGAGACCCTATCAGAGGCAAATTGCCCCGGACAACATAGCTCCTGGGATCACTGGGGCACGCAAACCCCCCCACCACGATAAGGTGACGATCCATGAGGGGGGCATGTCAGAATGACAGAGGGAATACAAATCAGATGTTTTCCCACAAGCTACCATCAAGAAAAGTTAAATAGGTATGTGTTTGTGGCTGGATGGATGAGTGGCAAATTGAGAGGAAAACAAAAACTTTATAAGCTTCAAATATGAAATAATAATAATAATAATAATAATGTGACGTTTGCAAGGGTTCACACAAAGACAATGGAGCAGATGGCTGTGATCAACCTGATTTATTTTTCACACACCCCAACCCCCAACCTCCACTTAGTACGCAGAGCAGTGGAGGTCATTCCCACAGACCTCTGTTTACATTACGGTTACACACACATGATACATCTTGCCCTAATCCTGCTAAACACTGCTGGGTCATTATAATGCAGTTATAATGACACAGCAGTATAACCCAGAAGTAACACATTTAACACACACAGTAACGTTTCAAACTGGTAAAGCATGCTGGGAAATCCCTGGCTCCCTTAAAATGGCCCCGACGTTACACTGCCCCCCCCTGGACTGGTTTCTGTCCCCAGAAAATTCAAAGTCCACTTTCAGAAATCCAACGCGAGTCAGCCCGGTGCCAGGGCGGCATGCACGGGCCATCTGAGTCTCGGTCAGAGCATCTGGTTGGGGTAGGGTTCCGGTTTGGCCATCAGCGGGCGGATGGACACATCTGACAGCCTCTGTAGGACCACGCACAGTCCCTTCCCTGGCAGCGGGAGTCCCAGGCCCGCTCCGGCCGACTCCCACCGCTGCCAGTTCTCCCAGGCGGCCGCTGGCCCGCATCCATGCGTCCAGCCTTTGCCGCGCCTGGAAAGTGGCCGCATCTTCGTCCTGCTCGCTCCGCTGCGTCGCTCCTGCGCCTCTGTGACGTCATCTGCCGGGGGAAGCATCTGCAGGAGGCGGCTTTTTCCCCGTCCATGCCACCTCGCTCTAATTTAACGTCGGCGAGGGGCCAGTTTGTCGTGCGCTGTGTGCGGGGCAGTACCATGCCATGTACCCTGGCTCTGTGCAGCGGAAGCCGTCCTTCCTCGCGTCGCCACGGCTGTCTCCTTCGTGCACGCGCTGCTGTGATCTGCCGTAGCTCCTCCTCCACTCGCTCTCAGCACGGTGGTTTCCTCTGATGATCAGCGCGGCAGCCAGCTCGACCTGGGCCAGGCGGTCATCCAACAGGTTCTCGCCGTTGTAGCGGGGAATCTTGGCCCGCTGCTGAATGGATGAGACTGTCATCTCCCGGTCGATTGCCGCTCCTAGTCGCTCTGGAATCGCCAGCCCGTCCTGCCCTGAAAAGGGCGGGAAGCGGGGCTGGTTTGCTCTGCTCCGTCCATCGCGGCGAAGCTCTCCAGGGGCCGGCGTCTCAGCTCTACACTCCATTCCCGGCTGAGCGATGAATCGCTCCGGCCGCTGTACCTCCGCCTGGATCCTCATCTCGCTCCATATCCCACTTCTGACACCAGTGTGACGTTTGCAAGGGTTCACACAAAGACATTGGAGCAGATGGCTGTGATCAACCTGATTTATTTTTCACACACCCCAACCCCCAACCTCCACTTAGTACGCAGAGCAGTGGAGGTCATTCCCACAGACCTCTGTTTACATTACGGTTACACACACATGATACATCTTGCCCTAATCCTGCTAAACACTGCTGGGTCATTATAATGCAGTTATAATGACACAGCAGTATAACCCAGAAGTAACACATTTAACACACACAGTAACGTTTGAAACTGGTAAAGCATGCTGGGAAATCCCTGGCTCCCTTAAAATGGCCCCGACGTTACAATAATAATAATAATAATATTCCGTGCACAAAATATTTGTCCTTCCTACACAAATAGACTAAGTCCAATCACATGACTTGCATATGTTTTTCATGAAAACTACCATGATCACATTATATATTTCCTTCACAAAAGACTTAGATAAGCTATACATAGCCCTGTCTATAATTATTTATAAACACAACAGTGTTTACTGAGTAAGGATGATCTTTATAAAGGGTTTAATTTATTTTAATTTAAAATATAAAAGCTGGAAGACTTCCGGGAAGATGGCGGAGAGACATAACGCTTAAACAGAGAGCTCTCCCTAGCCGGATTAAAAATCATCGGTAAATGGCCAACTCGACATAAGCGGATCAATAAACTAAGGGATGAAAACACGAAGGAGCCGGGCACAAGGACAAAAGCAGAGTAAAATTAAAGAATTCCTCTTCAACAACGCAGGAGAAACCGCTGAACACGGGGCCCAAAAAAACGAGGTGACTGCAGCAGAGAAAATGGAGGACACACTCGATACCATGAACACTGGCATCGCCAGTTTGGGTAAAGAGTTGAGAGACTTCAAACGGCAGCTACAACAGGATTTAGCGGCTCTTAAGGAGGAGCTGAAAAAAGAGATTAAGGAGGAAATTATGGGCCTCCGAAGAGAAATGGAGCGCAAGCTAGCAGAAAACATGGAGGAGCTGCGCTCCCAGCGGGCGTGTATGACAGAAGCGCAGGCCCGAATATCAGAGCTGGAAGATTGGAATAGCGAGGCAAGCGAACAGCTGCAGACCCTGACGGCACAAATGCAGAGGATGCAGGAGAAAGTAACCGACTTGGAGAGCAGGTCCAGACGGGGCAATATATGCACCTTCGGGATCCCGGAGGGCATTGAAGGCAACTCGATGACGAAATTCATGGATCAGTTCTTAAAAAAAGAGCTGGAACTGCCCAGCGAAGCGGATCTGCAGATTCAACGAGCGCACAGAGCCTCGGCACAGAACCCGAACCCACGCTCTACACCCAGGTCAGTTGTGGTAAACTTTCTGAAATATGATGTAAAGGAAAGAATCCTGACACGAGCGTGGAAAAAAAAGATACGAATCGGCGACAAGCAGATATTCTTTGATCATGACTACCCGGCAGAAATTGTGCAGCAGCGGAAGAAATATGCCAACATTAAAAAAACGCTGAAAGAAAAAAAAATTAGATTCCAAACGCCGCTAACGAAGATGAGGATTCATTGGGAGAACGGCATGAGGACATACAACACAGCCAGAGAGGCAGTGCAGGACATGATGGAGCGGGGCCTTGAGGTGTACGTGCCGGAGGAAACGGTAGGAGCAGCGGAGGCCCTGAACGCATCACGACAGCCGGAGTGGAGGCGAGTGAACGGCAAAAGACGGGGGGAGACGTGGAGCAGCGGGCCCAGGAAAGACTACAAGGCTTTCAACTGAAAGCCTAGATTATAACAAAGATTAAGAAAGACACAGAAGAAATGAAGGCCAAGAAGACAAGGTAAAAGAGAAACAGACGGCTAGGAGAGGTTTAAGTGATATTTGTTGGACATTTCTAGGCTAATGACTATTTCTTGGATAGTAAATACAGGTCTAGGGAGGGCCCTACACTCGGTGAGGACATTCCCTCCACCCTCCAACAGGGACCAGTGGGCAGAAGAAAGGCCCAAAGTACGGAGGTCGAGATTTTTTAATGTGTTTTTATATAAATATGTGTTATTTTTGTTGTTAAAGGGGCTAGGAGCACAAGTTAAAAAAATGGAAAAACATGATTATGGGTAAAAATCTTAAGATAATAACACTAAACGTGAATGGTCTGAACTCACCTGTTAAAAGGGAAAGAATAATAAGAAAATTCAAGAAGGAAAAAGCCGAAATTATATTTATGCAAGAGACACATTTGAGCAAGACAGAACATGTGAAACTAAAGAGATTTGGCTATAAGAACTCCTACTACAGTTCATTTAAGGGAGGAACTAAAAGGGGGGTTATGATACTAATCTCAAATAAAATACAATTTGAATGTGAACAGGAAATCCAGGATAAAGAAGGCAGGTATGTAATAATAAAGGGTAGAATAGATGGAATGCAGATCACATTAGTGAACATCTATGCCCCACCAGAAAGTGACAAGGGTTTTTTTCAACATCTGTTTGATCTCATAGCAACACACAGTGAAGGAGTCCTAATTTGTGGAGGAGACTTAAATGCTGTCATGGATCATGAAATTGATACAACAAGTGTTAAGAAGACAAAAAAACATGTAACAAAGTTCATAAGAACCTCACTGGCAGAAATGGGTATGGTAGACATTTGGAGGGACCTGCACCCACTCGAAAAAGACTATACACATTATTCAGCAGTCCATAAAGTACACTCTAGAATAGATTACTTCCTTATGAATGAAGGTGACAGACACAGGGTGAGAAACTGTTGGATTGGAGGGGCAGAAATATCAGATCATAATCCTATATACATGGAAATAAATTTAAACAATAGAAAACGACAAACAACATGGAAACTTAATGTAGGACTGTTAAATGATGATAAAATGAAAGAAAGAATAAAAGTAAACATAAATGAATATATCCAAGAGAATGACAATGAAGAAGTGGACCCAACAATACTATGGGATGCACTAAAAGCCGTGTTAAGAGGTAAATTAATTGTTGAAACAGGAAAAGCAAATAAGACTAAACTGGAAGCATATGAACAAAGATGTGAGAGACTGAGGGAATTAGAACATAAACATCAAAGCACAAATGACCCCAAAATATATCAAGAAATTAAAGAAGAAAAAATAAAGATAAAAGAAACACAAATGGATGAAATTGAAAGGAAAAATACACTCACCGGCCACTTTATTAGGTACACCATGCTAGTAACGGGTTGGACCCCCTTTTGCCTTCAGAACTGCCTCAATTCTTCGTGGCATAGATTCAACAAGGTGCTGGAAGCATTCCTCAGAGAGTTTGGTCCATATTGACATGATGGCATCACACAGTTGGCGCAGATTTGTCGGCTGCACATCCATGATGCGAATCTCCCGTTCCACCACATCCCAAAGATGCTCTATTGGATTGATATCTGGTGACTGTGGAGGCCATTTGAGTACAGTGAACTCATTGTCATGTTCAAGAAACCAGTCTGAGATGATTCCAGCTTTATGACATGGCGCATTATCCTGCTGAAAGTAGCCATCAGAAGTTGGGTACATTGTGGTCATAAAGGGATGGACATGGTCAGCAACAATACTCAGGTAGGCTGTAGCGTTGCAACGATGCTCAATTGGTACCAAGGGGCCCAAAGAGTGCCAAGAAAATATTCCCCACACCATTACACCACCACCACCAGCCTGAACCATTGATACAAGGCAGGATGGATCCATGCTTTCATGTTGTTGACGCCAAATTCTGACCCTACCATCCGAATGTCGCAGCAGAAATCGAGACTCATCAGACCAGGCAACGTTTTTCCAATCTTCTATTGTCCAATTTCGATGAGCTTGTGCAAACTGTAGCCTCAGTTTCCTGTTCTTAGCTGAAAGGAGTGGCACCCGGCGTGGTCTTCTGCTGCTGTAGCCCATCTGCCTCAAAGTTCGACGTACTGTGCGTTCAGAGATGCTCTTCTGCCTACCTTGGTTGTAACGGGTGGTTATTTGAGTCACTGTTGCCTTTCTATCAGCTCGAACCAGTCTGGCCATTCTCCTCTGACCTCTGGCATCAACAAGGCATTTCCGCCCACAGAACTGCCGCTCACTGGATATTTTTTCTTTTTCGGACCATTCTCTGTAAACCCTAGAGATGGTTGTGCGTGAAAATCCCAGTAGATCAGCAGTTTCTGAAATACTCAGACCAGCCCTTCTGGCACCAACAACCATGCCACGTTCAAAGTCACTCAAATCACCTTTCTTCCCCATACTGATGCTCGGTTTGAACTGCAGGAGATTGTCTTGACCATGTCTACATGCCTAAATGCACTGAGTTGCCGCCATGTGATTGGCTGATTAGAAATTAAGTGTTAACGAGCAGTTGGACAGGTGTACCTAATAAAGTGGCCGGTGAGTGTAGATATCTAAAGCAAAAATATTATGAAACGGGACAAAAAGACACAAAACTGCTGGCAAAACGGTTAAGAAAACAACAAACAATGAATAATGTATACAAGATTAAAGACCCCACCACAAATAAAACCACAGTTAACCCAGAAAACATCGAAGAAATATTCCATAATTTCTACCAAGAACTATACTCGCAACCTGAAGAAACAAATACTAAAGATATTAAAAAATTTCTATGCACATTGGACTTGCCATCAATAGGAAATCAACAAAATGAAAAGCTAACAGCAGAAATAACAACACAAGAGATTAGAGATGTGATTAAGTCACTTAAAAACGGTAAATCACCAGGTAGTGATGGATACCCTTCTGAGTTTTATAAACTGTTTATAGAAGAACTCACGCCACAGCTTCTAAAGTCATTTAATTGGACGTTGAACAACAACAAAATACCTCCATCATGGAACGAGGCCATTATTTCAGTCATTTTAAAGCCAGGGAAAGATAGAGAACAATGCGGAAACTATAGGCCAATCTCTTTATTAAATGTGGATTATAAAATATATACAACAATTACAGTATATGTAAACGAATAAAGACATTCTTGACGGAATTGATAGAAGATGATCAAACTGGTTTCATAGAGGGACGCCAAACACATGACAATATCAGGAGAACAATACATATAATTAATCAAATACATAAAGAAAAGAAAAGCGCAGTAATAATGAGTTTAGACGCAGAAAAAGCATTTGACAGGGTTACCTGGAAATTCCTATATAGTGTGCTGGAACGCTTTGGATTTAACGAAAAATCAGTACAATGCATAAGGACGCTGTATCAAGAACCTGTGGCAAGAATCAAGATAAACGGTAGCTTAACAGACAAAGTAAATATACAAAGATCAACTAGGCAGGGATGCTGCTTATCGCCCACCTTGTTTGCTCTGTTCATAGAGCCACTGGCTCAAGCGATACGACAAAATAAGAAATTAAAAGGTATAACAATAAAGGGGCGGAACACAAGATTGGGCTATTTGCAGACGATATTATAGTTTACCTTGAACAACCAGATGAATCAATAATGGAAATGATGAACTTGATAGAAAATTTTGGAAAATTATCAGGATACAAGATAAACATAACAAAAACACAAATACTGACATTCCACTATAACCCTCTAAACCAGATAACTGATAAGATCAAACTAAACTGGAAACAAAAAGAAATAAAATACCTTGGAGTGAACATACCTAAAGATCTAAGCAAAATATATAAAGCAAACTATGATAGGTTGGAACAAGAAATAAAAAAAGATATTGATAGATGGTCAATCTTAAATATGGATCTGAATTCAAAAATTGAGACAGTCAAAATCAGCATACAACCTAGATTACTTTACCTCTTCCAGGCTCTACCAACAGAGATTCCAGATGCCCAATTCTCAAAGTGGGACAGGATGATATCGAGATTTGTTTGGGGAGGTAAAAAACCAAGAGTGAAATATAAAACTCTCCAGTTACCAAAAGAGAAAGGAGGCATGGGCCTACCGAGTCTAAAAGAATATTACTACTCGGCACAATTAAGATATATCATATGTTGGTGCGACGAGGGATATGAGGCAAAATGGAAAGAAATGGAAAAGGAAATTGAGGGACTCCCAGTACAAAGCATAATAGGAGATAAAGATGCATATAAGCAAATCAAACAAATAGACCCAATCACTAAATTTACTTTAGAACTGTGGTATAAAATAGTACAAAAGTATAATATAAAGGAAGACATAAAACTATTGAAATGGGTAGCATTTGACAGTCAGTTTGAACCGGCAAAACAAGATAGGGGATACAAAAATCTGGTGAACAAGGGAATCACAGCATGGGGCAATATCGGAAAAAAAGATTTCAGGAGCTTTGTAAACATCAGGAGAAAATTTAAACTAGAAAGATCGGAATTCTTCAGATATCTGCAGATGAGAGACTATTATATGAAGAAGATTAGGCATAACCTCCAAACAGATGTGAGCGAGATTATACAATTCATTTTAAGCTCATATACAGGAAATAAAACAAGAATTATTTCAAAGCTATATCAGAAACTTATGGCAAACAATCATTCAAGTAACTATATAAAGGAGAAATGGGAGAAAGAGCTCAATTTAAACATAACAGAAGAAAGCTGGCAGGAAATATGGAAAACACAACACACATCAACAAATTCAAGAACATGGAGGGAATTTGGATGGAAAAACCTGATTCGCTTTTTCATTACACCACAGATTCAAGGAAAATATACAAATACCCAATCTTTATGCTGGAGGGGATGTGGGGCTCAAAATGCAGACCACTCACATATGTTTTGGAAATGCTGCAAAATCTCATCATTCTGGAAATCTATACATGTGACAATACAGAGGATATTAGGATATAATATACCAATGAACTGTAACCTGATGTACCTATGTGATCTTAAAAGAGACAATGTTATACAGGCTGAGGACAGATATCTAGTTAAAATCTTGTTGATTGGATGTAAAAAAACAATCACAAAAAAATGGCGATCAGAAGTTCTTCCCGACCAAGAGCAATGGACTGACATTATTGAGGACATACGTATGATGGAAAAACTAACATATCGACAAAGAATGCAAGAAGGACTGTGGGAAAAAAAATGGCGGAAATGGACACACTACAAAGTGCAACAACGAGACAGATATTGAAAGAATAACCAAAGACGCTGGAAAAACCAGAAGAATTAAGAGATGGAAACTAAAAACTTGATGCTCCAACATTTGTCCCCCCCCCCTTTTTTTTTTTTTCTCTTTTTCTTTTTTACTCTAGCCCCTTTGTTTTTTTTAAATGTAGACTGTGATCTGAATGCAATATATATAATGAAAAATGAATAAAAATCTTAAGTTACAGAAAAAAAATATATAAAAGCTGAAAATGGTTGTTTCATTTCTTTTTTTTAATCTGTTACCATATTTTGCAATATTTTTCTAATGAGTTTGTGTGGTATCTGTACAAAAAGCAGTTGATAATTCATTTACAATGTAAACTGGTATTTTGATTGACAAGTGCTTTGGAATGTAAGTTTGGGGGTTTTTTTGGACTTATTTTGTACCCGTAGGTAGATTTGTTCTGCAGTCCGGTGACAAGCCACCAGCTGCCAGTTGCTGCGTGCGCAAGCGCCCCTTAACTCCCTAACCTGCATGTTTTGGCATGTGGGAGGAAACCGGAGAAATCCCGGAGTAAACCCACGCAAACACGGGGAGAACATGCAAACTCCACACAGATCACTGTTGGCCGGGGGCAGGGATCGAACCCACGATCTCATGATCCCTGCGATCCCCCGGCCGAGGGTAAAACTGTGCTGCCGCGGTGCTATTGGTTTTGGGGAACCAATCAGTATTTGTTCCGAAGGTAGATGGGCGGAGCAATTAATAACTGTTACAAGTTTACACCTTAAAGGCTTAAGTCTCACAGAGATGCAGCAGATGGTCACAGAAGGCTGAAGGTGATTTTTTTTTCTTTCTGTATCATCGGGATAACGCAGAGTAACAACCTGATTAGAAAGGCTCGATTGCTGGCAGCCTGGTAAATTCTTTTAATTACCAACGATTAATTGATTTAATTTTGTAACATTTGTTATTTTATTTTTTGACAGTTAATGTTAACATTGAAATGTTTAAAGTGAACCTAGTTCAAAACAGAAATGGACTTTAGTTATCATTTAGTAAGTTATTAGCTGACTGGAACGGTAAATGTATTTTTTTTCCAGAAAGGAAGGGAGATAAGAGACACCGATCTGGACTCCGATCGGACTGTTTTTCCAAGAAGACTGATTACACCGCTTGGCTAAGGCCCTCAGATCCCCGTCTCTTTTTCCCAAGCAACAACTCTGTCATCACCCACTGCTCTTCTCCACACCAATAGGTCTCTTTTCACACCAGCAGCTGAGTCCAACAGTTTCTGACACTCCCAACGACGGACTCCTTCACCAACAACAGTTGTACTCTTCACCAACGGTTATTCACACACGGTCATTCTCAACATGAACGGTTTTCCCCACCAAAGTTTCTTTTCAGCTACAGTGCATCTGGAAAGTATTCACAGCACTTCACTTTCTCCACATTTTGTTACGCTACAGCCTTATTCCAAAATGGATTAAATTCATTTTTTTCCTCAAAATTCTACACACAACACCCCATAATGACAATGTGAAAAAAGATTTGAGATTTTTGCAAATTTATTAAAAAGTAAGCAACTAAGAAATCACATGCACATACTGTAAGTATTCACAGCCTTTGCCATGAAGCTCAGAATTGAGCTCAGGTGCATCCTGTTTCCACTGATCATCCTTGAGATGTTTCTGCAGCTTAACTGGAGTCCACCTGTGGTAAATTCAGTTGATTGGACATGATTTGGAAAGGCACACACCTGTCTATATAAGGTCCCACAGTTGACAGTGCATGTTAGAGCACAAACAAAGCATGAAGTCAAAGGAATTATCTGTAGACCTCCGAGACAGGATTGTCTTGAGGCACACATCTGGAGAAGGGTACAGAAAAATTTCTGCTGCTTTGAAGGTCCCAGAGGGCACAGTGGCCTCCATTATCCGTAAATGGATGAAGTTTGGAACCACCAGGACTCTCCCTAGAGCTGGCCGGCCGTCTAAACTGAGCAACTGGGGGAGAAGAGCTTTAGTCAAGGAGGTGACCAAGAACCCGATGGTCACTCTGTCAGAGCTCCAGCATTCCTCTGTGGAGAGAAGAGAACCTTCCAGAAGGCCAACCATCTCTGCAGCAATCCACCAATCAGGCCTGTATGGTAGAATGGCCAGACAGAAGCCATTCCTGAGTAAAAGGCACATGGAGCCCACCTGGAGTTTGCCAAAAGACACCTGAAGGACTCTCAGACCACGAGAAACAAAATTCTCTGGTCTGATGAGACAAAGATTGAACTCTTTGGTGTGAATGTCAGGCGTCATGTTTGGAGGAAACCAGGCACCGCTCATCACCAGGCTAATAGATAGATAGGTAGATGGACTTTATTGATCCCAAACTGGGAAATTACAGACCATACAATCCCTACAGTGAAGCATGGTGGTAGCAGCATCATGCTGTGGGGATGTTTTTCAGTGGCAGAAACTGGGAGACTAGTCAGGGTAGAGGGAAAGATAAATGCAGCAATGTATAGAGACATCCTAGATGAAAACCTGCTCCAGAGTGCTCCTGACCTCAGACTAGGATGACAGGTCATGATTCAGCAGGACAATCACCCTAAGCACACAGCCAAGATATCAAAGGAGTGGCTTCAGGACAACTCTGTGAATGTCCTTGAGTGGCCCACCCAAAGCCGAAACTTGAATCCAATTTAACATCTCTGGAGAGATCTGAAAATGGCTGTGCACCGACGCTTCCTATCCAACCTGATGAAGCTTGAGAGGTGCTGCAAAGAGGAAAGGGCAAAACTGCCCAAGATAGGTGTGCCAAGGTTGTGGCATTATATTCAAAAAGACTTGAGGCTGTAATTGCTGCCAAAGGTGCATCAAAGTACTGAGCAAAGGCTGTGAATACTTATGGGCATGTGATGTCTTAGTTTTTTATTTTTTAATAAATTTGCAAAAATCTCAACAAAAAAAACCAAAACACTTTTTTCCACATTGTCATTATTGGGTATTGTGTGTAGAATTTTGAGGAAAAGAATGACTTTATTCCATTTTGGAATAAGGCTGTAACATAAAATGTGGAAAAAGTGAAGCACTCTGAATACTTTCCGGATGCACTGTAATATTCATCACAGGTGATGTTGTTCCCTTCTGATTCTTCTGTTTCCGACCTTCAATAAAATTGAGTAGCTACTCCAACACTTCCAATTGAAGACTATCAGGCTTGCAATGGTGGGAGGGATTTTTATGGGCTCAGGAGGTAGAGCGAGTTGTCCAATAATCTTTACCAGTGATTCAATCATAAAGTAATACTTGTAATACACACTTTACATAATCAGAAGATAATCCAAACAGAGAGGGGACAGACGAGAAAGCCACTCTAAAATGTTTGTTTATGGTGTGAAATGGGCTGCACGGTGGCGCAGTGATTAGCACTGTGGCAGCACAGTTTACCCTCGGCCGGGGGATCGCGGGGATCGTGAGATCGTGGGTTCGATCCCTGCCCCCGACCAACAGTGATCTGTGTGGAGTTTGCATGTTCTCCCCGTGTTGCGTGGGTTTACTCCGGGATTTCTCCGGTTTCCTCCCACATACCAAAAACATACAGGTTAGGGATATGGGGCGCTTGCGCACGCAGCGACCGGCAGCTGGTGGCTTGTCACCAGACTGCAAAACAAATCTACCTATGGGTACAAAATAAGTAATAATAAAAAAAAAAAAAAAAAATACAGTTAACAGTAAGTACACACATCTACCCCCATGACTTGTAGTAAATCTATCATTATCGCTATGCTAATCAGTAGATTATTCAAATGTGAAGAGCTATCAAATGTTTCCCACTGATTTTATATTCCTGAAGGAGACACAGTGTACTGTTGCAGTTCCACAGCAGCTTCTTTAGCCACTGTTTAAAGATCAGAGAACACACTGCTCCTCACTGCCTTTCAAGCATGCTCATATCAAAACCAGCTTCATAGAGTGTCTTGCTGGAGTTTGTTGAAAGTGGCTGAGGATAGTCTCTCATTTTTTAACATGTCATTTTATTAACATGTTCAATATGAATAAAAACTGTGCTGTCCAGATGTAGTAATGATGACTAACTAACCACAGATGTACAGTGTTGTGAAAAACTATTTGCCCCCTTCCCAATTTCTTATATTTTTGCATATTTGTCACAGGTAAATGTTTCAGATCAACAAACAAATTTGAATATTAGACAAAGACAGTCCGAGAAAATATAAAATGCAGTTTTTAAATGACGATTTCCTTTAAATGGTACATGGTAAATGGCGTTCACTTATATAGTGCTTTTTACTCATCTTTGTATGACCAGAGCGCTTTACAGATCCTGCTATCCACCCATTCACATGCACATTCACACACTGATGGCGGCAGAGCTACCATACACAGGCACTGGCCTGACCCACCAGGAGCAACTGGGGGTTCAGTGTCTTGCTCAAACACACTTTGACATGCAGACTGCAGACAGAGCAGGAATCAAACCCCTGACCCTCCGATCAGTAGTCGGCCACACTACACCTGTGCCACAGCCGCCCCCTTTATTAAGGGGCAAAAAAGCTATCCAAATCTAACTGGCCCGGTGTGAAAAAGTAATTGCCCCCTAAACCCAATAACTGGTTGTGCAACCCTTGGCGGCAACAACGCAATCAAGCGTTTGTGATAACTGGCAATTTGTTACATTGCTGTTGCGGAATTTTGGCCCACTCTTCTTTTCAGAATTGTTTTAATTCATCCACATTGGAGGGCTTTAGCTTGAGGTCACAAACTGATGGCTGGACATTCTCCTTCAGGATTTTCTGGTTGAGAGCAAACTTCATGGTTCCATTAATTACGGCAAAATGCCCAGGTCCCGAGGCAGCAAAGCAGCCCCAGACCATCAGACAACCACCACCATGTTTGACTGTTGATATGATGTTCTTTTTATGAAACGTTGTGTTAGTTTTACGCCAGCTGTAACAGGGAACAGGCCTTCCAAAAAGTTCAATTTTTGTCTCATCAGTCAACACATTTTTCCAAAAGTCTTGAGGACCATCAAGATGTTTTTTGACAAATGTGAGACAAGCCTTTGTGTTCTTTTTGGTCAATAGTGGTTTTCGCCTTGGAACACTCCCATGGATACCTCTTCTGCACAGTCTCTTATTGCTGAATCGTGGACCAGTGTCCAAACTGAGGCAAGTGAGGCCTGCAATTCTTTAGATGTTGTTCTGGGTTTTGGTTCTCATCTGTTCTTGAATTTCTTTAGATCGTGGCATGATGTGTTGCGTTTTGAGATTTTTTTTTTTTTTTTTTTTAGCCTACTTCACTTTGTGAAACAGGTTCTATTTAAGTGACTTCTTGATTCCACAGATCTGGCAGTAATCAAGCTTGGGTGCGGCTAGTGAAACTGAACTCAACTTTCCAAAAATGTGACTGTGATCAGCCAATTTCAAGTTAAAAGAGATGAAGTAGTATTCATTTTAAAAAAAAAAAAAACTACTAAAAATAGGAGAGGGCTCAGCAAACTTTACTATATAAAGTGTCAAAATAGCCCATCAGTTATGAAGTAGCTCATTCCAGCCTGATGAATACGCCGCATGGTCACATAGAGGCTCCATCTTGTTACTAGTGATGGGTCGGTCGTGAATGAAACGGCTCTTAGAGCCGGCTCTTTGAAGTGAACGACGGGAGCCGGCTCCTTATTGGGAGCCGTGTTGTTTTTTGTTTTGTTTTTTCCTTTCTCTCACCCTCTCTCTCTCACTTTTTTTTCTCTTCAAGCCGCACGTGATTGGTCAATATGTGTTTGTGCCTGCTTTGTGTTTGCACTGAGGAGGGCGGTAGTTACACTAGCAGCAGCAGTAGCACACGAACAGAGCAGGAGGGAGAGAGAGAAAGAGAGCCAGGGGAAACAAGAAGAGACGACATCGACACATTAGAAAGGTATAGTAAAGAAAATGAGTGACACCAGGAAAAGAAGCAAAATCTGTAACCATTTCAATTTTATTGACAACACAAAGGCAGAGTGTAGTCTGCCAGAAAATCCCTCAGCAGATGCAATACTGGAAGTGAGATCCTACATATGAGCCCCTTTGCCAGAGAAGTGCAGACCCACTGAGCTGGTGGGAGACCAAGGCTTCAATTTATCCACATCTTACCCAGGTGATGACATGGAGACTCTGCATTGTGGCAACATCAGTCCCCTCTGAGAGAATCTTCTCCAAAACAGGGCAAATAATTACTGACAGAAGAAACTGGATCAACTCCTCAAAGTTGAGGCACTTGGTATTTCTAAATGCCAACCTTTACGTTAATTAAAGATCTGGGTGTTCATTTTTTTCTTTTTGTTTTGCATATTTTAATTTAGATTTTATTGTGTTGTGGTTTGCAGTGTTTTGTGTCGTTTCACTTTAAATTTGTTTAAAAGGAAAAAGCTGAAAATTTAAAGAGCTAAAAGTTGAATTGTAAATGGTTGGTTTTTGTATTTTATAATTTACTTTTTACATTTTATGTGGAGTGAATAAATAAAAGCATATTTATATAATAAACATATATAAATAAAAAAACACTTTTTTACATTAGTAATTCATTTTGTGCATAATTTTATATTGTTATTGATAATAAATTAAATTAATAAATTAAAGCAACAAAACAACCTGAAGAGCCGCTTGGGAGCCAAAAGAGCCCGCTCTTTTTAGTGAGCCGAGCCGAAAGAGCCGGTTCTCTAAAAAGAGCCAGAATTCCCATCACTACTCGTTACACATGAGAGGTTGCACTAAACTTTTTCATCATTTTGATAGACAGGGTTGTAAAAATTCTGTTATATAATCTATTATTACCTGTTATTTTAATTGAATCACCCTCAGTGTAGACAGACAGACAATGGGCACAGTAGCATAACATTAGCTCATTTTGCCTCATCAGAATAGTTTAAAAATCTGTGTGGATTTGAAAAACATTAAATACAGTACTGTGTTTGTAGGGATGTCGCAGTAACCGCAATTATGTAGTACTGTAGCACATACTGTATGTTTGGTTCATATTTCCCACAAGAGTGTGGCACATATGTCTGGTTCATATCTCCCACAAATGTATGGCTTATGTGGATTGGGGATTCACGTCTGGAGGAACAAGAGTCTGGATCGACAGGGGCCGACAGGAGATGGCGAGGAGGTGTGAAGTCGAGCCCTTGTCTCAGAGAGGAGGCCCTGGGGGGTTTCCCGGAACACCAGAGAATAAGAGACAATGGTGAATCTTCAGAGACTTGCATTGTGATTGAATGTTTGCAGAAACACCATGTGACTTGAGTTCTTAATCCCCCGGAGGTATAAGAGTGTGCTGTAACATTATTCTGCCTCTTCTTGCTTTTGAGAATGTTGGATGATTGTGTTCTGCAATAAAGCCGAACCTGAGGAATACACTCATGCCTCGTCATTGAACACATCTTCCACACTGGTGACCCACGACAAAGAATGGCCGGAGAGAATTCTCCCGAGCGGAGCTCATCAGAGGCCGGCCTGATGGCTGCCTCCACGCTCCAGCTGCCTGATTTCTGGCAGCACAGCCCACGCTCCTGGTTTAGTGCGGTCGAGGCGCAGTTCAACCTCCGGAGAATCTCAAAGGATGAGACAGGGTTCTACCATGTGGTGGCGAAGCTGGACAGTCACACGGTCTAGAGGGTGGAAGATCTGCTTAACCACCCACCGGACACCGACAAGTATGGCGCATTGAAGGAGGCGCTGATCAGCCATTTCACCCCCTCGGTGCAACAGCGAGCAGAGGGGATCCTAGAGTTGACAGAGTCGGAGAACGACAGACCGGCAGACCTGATGGTGAAGATGCTGAGACTGAAAGACTCCGAGGATGGCGAATTTATTTTCGCCCACCTTTTCTTCCGGACTCTGCCACCAGCAGTGAGAGTGACCCTGGCAGACTCACCCCGACTGGCCAAGCGGGACTACCACGGCCTCGGCAAGGAGGCGCAGCGACTCGTCAACGCCCACAAGCGGAGCGCGGTTTCGGCCGCGGCAGCTGAGCAGAGGACAGCGCCCGGAGATGGTTTGGAGCCAGGGGTGGCGGCGCCAGACGAACCGACGACAGCGGCGACAGGCGTCAGGCGACGCGGAGCTGAAGACGGCCTGTGTTTCTACCACAGCCATTTTGCGGAGAGGGCGCACAGATGTCTCCCACCGTGCCGTTTCAAGCGTCAGGGAAACGCCAAGACCGGGGGCCGGTAGCAGCTGCGTCCCTCGGAGAAGAAAATAAGCTGCTTTACCTGACAAATGCACACTCGGGGAAACAATTCCTCGTGGACACGGGCTCCCAGCTGAGTTTCGTCACGCCTACCTACGCAGAACGGCTGATGCCGTCCAAAGCTCCCTGGGTGTCAGTATCAGCAGCGAATGGCTCAGCGATTAAGACCTTCGGTGAGAGGACCATGCGTCTGTCCTTACAGGGCCGTTCATTCGAATGGACCTTTATTGTAGCAGCAGTCAGTTTCAACATGTTAGGGGCTGATTTTTTGTGCTCACATGGTTTATTGGTTGATCTTGCTAATAGACGTCAGGTTAATGCACTTTCTTTCCATTCTATCCCCTGCACAGCTCGGGTGGCTCTGCCGACTGCACACGCCAACGTCACAGCTGCGGGTCGTAAGTTTCATGCTCTGCTCACTCACTTTCCAGCACTCACAGTTCCAAAGTTTTCGGCGACAGTGGCCAAACACGGGGTGGAGCATTTTATCACCACCACTGGGCCGCCCGTTTTTGCAAAAGCCCGGCGCTTGGACTCAGCTAAACTGGCAATAGCGTGCGAGGAATTTGCCAACCTGGAAAAACTGGGCATAATTGGACGCTCGAACAGCCCCTGGGCTTCCCCGTTACACATGGTCCCAAAGGCTGATGGCTCGTGGCGACCTTGTGGCGATTTCCGCAGGTTGAACAACGTCTCAGCACACGACCGCTACCCGATTCCGCACATCCAGGATTTCTCAGTTCATTTGGCGGGGGCGCGCATTTTTTCTAAAATAGACTTGGTGCGCGGCTACCACCAAGTTCCCGTGCGCGCGCAGGATATTCCCAAAACCGCGGTAATAACTCCGTTTGGGCTTTTTGAGTTTTTGCGCATGCCATTTGGGTTAAAGGGCGCCGCGCAAACTTTCCAACGCATGATGGATGCTGTTTTACGCGACCTGCCTTTCGTGTTCGTCTATTTAGACGACATATTGGTAGCCAGCACGTCCGAGGACGAACATGAAACCCACCTCACAGCGGTTTTTCGGAGACTGGCAGAGCACGGGTTGATAATTAACCCAGCGAAGTGCCAGTTCGGGGTGGCGCAAATCGATTTTTTGGGGCACCGCGTTTCGCCACAGGGAGCGGTTCCCCTGCCTGAGAAAGTGCGCGCAATAACAGATTTCCCCCAACCTCAAACGATAAAAGCGCTGCAGGAGTTTCTAGGAATGGTTAATTTTTACAACCGGTTTCTTCCGAGCGCAGCGCGGCTTATGCAGCCACTGTATGCGGCACTAAAAAAACAAAAACCCACTAATAAGGTCAAATGGTCTCCGGAGCGGGAGCGCGCTTTCTCCCAGGTCAAATCAGCCCTTGCAAGCGCCGTTTTGTTGGCGCACCCGGTTCCAACAGCCCGTTTGGCACTCACCACCGATGCTTCGGATCTAGCGGTGGGGCAGTCATTGAACAGTGTTTGGCAGGGACCTGGCAGCCTCTCGCGTTCTTTAGCAAATCCTTGCGCGATAACGAGCGTAAATACAGCGCGTTTGACAGGGAGCTTTTAGCCTTACACTTGGCCATCCGCCATTTCCAGTTCTGGCTGGAAGGGCGTCGTTTCACCACTTTCGTGGACCACAAACCGTTAACTTTTCCGATGGCCAAGATCTCAGAACCTTGGTCAGGCCGACAACAAAGACAGCTAGCCGCAATATCGGAGTTCGCCACCGATATCCAGCATGTAGCAGGCAAACACAATGTAGTGGCGGACTGTCTCTCACGTGCTGTGGCAACGCCAGGCCACGTGGGGGCAGACTCGGTGGCTGTGGGCCAGGGCAGTGACGCGGGAGCGTGCGCAGCCCCGGTCCACGTAGGTTTGGATTATGCAGACATGGCTGCAGAGCAGATTGGTGACGCGGATGTGCGCGCGCTCCAGTCTGGACCAACAGGGTTAAGGCTGGAGCACAGGGTGCAGCAAATAGGTATGCCCCCCTTAATATGCGATGTCTCCACGGGTCGGCCTCGTCCTGTGGTTCCAGCCACGTGGCGCCGCCGCGTTTTTGACTCGGTCCATTCGCTGGCGCACCCGGGGGTACGCGCATCAGTCAAGATGGTGGGGGAAAAATTTGTCTGGCCGGGGTTGCGCAAACAGGTCAAGGAATGGGCAGCGGCTTGTGTAGCGTGCCAGAGGGCTAAGATACACAAGCACACGAGGGCTCCTTTGGAGCCTTTTCACATCCCGGCTAAGCGGTTCGATCACGTGCATGTTGATCTGGTGGGCCCACTTCCCTCGTCTCAAGGGCACACACACCTTTTGATGATGGTGGACCGCACCACACGTTGGCCAGAAGCGGTACCTCTGGCGTCAACAACGGCGGAAGAGGTTGCGTGCGCGTTTTTAACAGCTTGGGTTGCGCGTTTTGGAGTTCCGTCGGATATAACGTCAGACAGAGGCCCTCAATTTGTTTCTGAACTCTGGTCGTCTATGGCCCGCAGCTTAGGGGTGAAGGTACACCGCACTACCGCGTACAACCCGCAGGCCAACGGTTTATGTGAACGCTTTCATAGGTCATTGAAAGCAGCCCTCAGAGCATCGCTCACGGATACAAATTGGGTGGACAAACTGCCATGGGTTTTATTGGGGTTGCGTTCTGCACCTAAGGAGGATTTGCAAGCCTCCCCAGCGGAGTTAGTGTTCGTACAACCTCTCCGTTTGCCTGGGGAATTTCTCCCGGAAAATCCTGCGCCCAATTGCCCCCCCCGCTCAGCTGTTGCAGAGCGGCACAGGATCAAACACGCTGCCTGGCCCAGTGCATCACAGTTTTCCACGCGTTTTTGTGCCAGAGGCCTTGAAAAACGCAGAGTTTGTTTTTGTTAGACATGATGCACAACGCCCAGGGCTGAGACCACCTTACGATGGACCGTTCAGGTAGCTGGAAAAAATGAGAAGCATTTTTTGCTAGATTTGGGGGGCAGAAGGGAGCTAATTTGCATAAACAGACTCAAGCCCGCTTTTGTCCTGGCTGATGAACCCGTGCAGTTGGCAAAAGCCCCCCGCCGGGGCAGGCCACCGAGAAGGCATGCTCCTGAGCTCCCACAGAGATGAGCTAACAAATCTAATCCCCAGGTGCGAGGAGACGCTGCAGACGCAGCGAAGCCGGCCTACAGCAGATTCGGCAGGAAGCTAAGACCTAAGAGATTGGGGGATTGATTGTTGGTTATGTGGTGATGTCTTTTATGTTATGCATTTATGAGTATGTTTGTCCCATGCAGACGTTTGGGGGGGTCATGTGGCACATATGTTTGGTTCATATTTCCCACAAGAGTGTGGCACATATGTCTGGTTCATATCTCCCACAAATGTATGGCTTATGTGGACTGGGGCTTCACGTCTGGAGGAACAAGAGTCTGGATCGACGGGGGCCGACAGGAGATGGCGAGGAGGTGTGAAGTCGAGCCCTTGTCTCAGAGAGGAGGCCCTGGGGGGTTTCCCAGAACACCAGAGAATAAGAGACAATGGTGAATCTTCAGAGACTTGCATTGTGATTGAATGTTTGCAGAAGCACCATGTGACTTGAGTTCTTAATCCCCCGGAGGTATAAGAGTGTGCTGTAACATTATTCTGCCTCTTCTTGCTTTTGAGAATGTTGGATGATTGTGTTCTGCAATAAAGCCGAACCTGAGGAATACACTCATGTCTCATCATTGAACACGTCTTCCACAGTACCGTGCTATGGACAAGCCTACTGCAGAGGATAACAAGCAACCCCAACAACCGCAGTGTATAACCCCCTGAAAACTTTATTATTTTAGGTTAATTACCTGGTCAATAATTCTGAGATATGTATTTTTTGATCTTTGCATAAATGTTTTCCTATTAGTAGTTAATTTTACAAAGTACAGTACAGAGGCCTTATGCCATCCCATGCACTAAAGTAAAAAAAGCAGGCTTTTATTTTAACAGTGGTTTTGTTTTCGCTTCCTGTGCCTACCTGTGGAATTGTCAGTAAGGCTACAGCGCTTAGCAGAGACAGTCGAGCTACAAACGCTAACGTTAATCGGTTTATGGATCCATAATGAGACACAAGCTCTTATGGTGGTCGTAGTTTATGTGTTTTACTTAATGTGTACTGTGCTAAAATTAGAAAATAAAACTATAAACTTCGCCAGCAGTCAAGACCATTGCCATTTCATATTACGGGGATCTGTACATGCAGTGTTCACATTTTTGTATGTGTGGCTAAATCTCGTTGATCACTTATGTACCCCTATTGATTATTAAATAAATTATTAAATGTTAAGTGTATTTTTATTGCCACCAACATGTTTGCACCCGGTACTGTGGAAGCTTCCACAGTACCGGGTGTGGAAGCTTCCACAGTACTGGGAGCTGCCGCCGCCAGCAAAATGTGGGGCACTCTCTCTCCAGACAGACTCCAGCAGGCAATTAGTGGCGGAAGCGTTTGGACAAATTGCTAAATACAGCCATGACAGTGAGCACTGAAAGGGCACAAAGCGTGTTATTTCCTTCTGAGCAGAGTGTTTATGATCCTGACAATTGAGCTCCGAGAGCAAAACAGTTACTGCATAGTGCATTCCTTGTTTGAACTTGATTTTTCAGACAGCAGCAAAAATCCAAAAATCACGGACACAAGAGCCACGCAGGGTCCTGTACAGAGGCTGTCCTATTTAAATAAACTGAATGTCACTGCAGTCTCCAACCTGTCCACACACCCTGTAGTTGAAATGCTGGAGTTACCACCACTGCTTTATGAAAATGATCAATTTTTTTTTTAAACAGAATCAGCAGTTCATGCCTGGAGGAAGACCGGAGAGCCATACAACTGTCACACACGCACAAGTTGAGATCAGAGCTGCAACAAGTTTCTCACAGCTTCCATCGTTTGCCACATAAGTTATGAACCCTCCACCGTGACAGCCCCATGTGTTTGTGAATTTTTTTATACAACTCCAAATAATACTTATCTTCATATTTGAATTTGTACAATTTTGTACAGTTTCAAAGAATGCATTTGTTTTTAACTTTCATCTTTGCAGTTTTTTGTGTGTATTTTTTGTGCAAATATATCTTTACACCACATTCCAAATTATTACGCAAGTGATATATGTCTCAGATTTTCCTAAATAGTTGATGCAAATGACAGTCAATTTAATTTTCAAGTCATCAACCATTAGAGCATAATTCAAATTTTATTGGACAAACCTCCCAATGACAACTATTTTTTTTGCAAAAATTAAAAAAAAAAAAACTTAAAATGCATTCTTCCAAATTATTATGCATGACAGAGTTTGAAAATGGACATTTGTTGAATCTGCAGCATTAGGAGGTCATATTTACTGAAATCAAAAGCTATTTCAACCAAAAACACCTTAACAGGCCAAGTTACATATTAACATAAGTCCCCTTCTTTGATATAACCTTCACAATTCTTGCATCCATTGAACTTGTGAGTTTTTGGAGAGTTTCTGCTTGAATTTCTTTGCAAGATGTCAGAATAGACTCTCACAGCTGCAGTTCTGATGTGAACTGCCTCCCACCCTCATAGATATTTTGCTTGAGGACGCTCCAAAGATTCTCGATAGAGCTGAGGTCAGGGGAGGATGGGGCCCACACCATGAGTTTCTCTCCTTTTATGTCCATAGCAGCCAATGACACAGAGGTATTCTTTGCAGCATGAGATGGTGCATTGTCATGCATGAAGAAAATTCTTTCTACAGAAGGTACGGTTCTTCTTTTTGTACCATGGAAGAAAGTGGTCAGTCAGAATATATATACTTTGGCGAGGTCATTTTCACACACCCTCAGGGACTCTAAAGGGGCCTACCAGCTCTCTCCCCATGATTCCAGACAAAAACATGCCTCCGCCACCTCCTTGCTGACATCACAGCCTTGTTAGGACATGGTGGACATTCACCAACCATCCACTACTCCATCCATCTGAACCATCCAGGGTTGCACGGCACTCATCAGTAAACAAGACTGTTCGAAAATTAGTCTTCATGTATTTCTGAGCCCAGTGCAACCATTTCTGCTTGTGAGCATTGGTTAAGGGCGGTCGAATAAGATAAGATAAGCCTTTATTAGTCCCACAACGGGGAAATTCCAGGATTGCAACAGCACAGGGATAGCAACACTCAGAGCAACAATCAAAAGGCAAGAAAAAAAACAAGAGCAGCGAGTATACACATGTACATATAAACATAAATATATAGACACACGATGCGGAGCATTGCAGCTAGATGGAATAAATATATAGATATATAAACACAGTGCGGAGGATTGTAGCTAGCTGGAATAAATATATGAACATATAAACACACAGTGCGGAGCATTGTAGCTAGATGGAATAAATATGTGAATATATAAATACACAGTGTGGAGCGTTGTAGCAAGATGGAATAAATATATGAATATATAAACACACACAGTGCGGAGCATTGCAGCTAGATGGAACAAACATGCAAATATATAAACACACAGTGCGGAGCATTGTAGCTAGATGGAACAAACATGTAAATATAAAAACACACACACAGTGCGGAGCATTGTAGCTAGATGGAACAAATATGCAAACACATAAACACACAGTGCGGAGCACCATAGCTAGATGGAATAAATATGTAAATATATAAACACACACAGTGCGGAGCACTGTAGCTAGATGGAATAAATATGTAAATATATAAACACAGTGTGGAGCATTGTCGCTAGATGGAATAAATATATAAATATACAAACACACACAGTGCGGAGCATTGCAGCTAGATGGAATGAAACAGCATAACCGTCTACTTAGTTATTCTACATGGTATGATTATGTACCCATACATATTGTCACCCTCCATAGCTACCGGTATTTTCCTAGTTGTATACCGGAGGGGATCATTGTGTAAGTCTATTGCGTCTTTTGCATTCAATACTATTAGGTTGTCACGTCTTTTTGCTATCTCTGCGAGCAGCCCTGCTTAGGTTATACAGTCTGACAGCCGTTGGTAGGAAGGACCTGCGAATAGTAGGTTTATGCATAATTGCAAGCATCTGGAGGATCCTATACCTTGAGGTTCGTGGAACTTCAGAGGCACCAGCAGCTTCAAATACCTGGTTGCTGCTTTGTAATGGCATATTAGCAGCTGCTCTCTTAATCCGATGAATTTGTCTGGCAGAAACCTTCCTCATTATGCCTTTATCTGCACAAACCCATTTTTGCTGTGAATCAGCCACAAATTTCTTCACAGTACGAGGATCACGCTAAGTTTTGACGAAATAGAGAATGGGCACTGATATCATGCCACGCTGCATTCTGGGCCGTCATCGCCATTTTTGTGGTCTGGCTTCTTTGTTTACTTGTAGTTCACTGTAACTGCTAACGTGAACAGACATACTTGCAATGGAACAGAGCAAACAGAAAATTACAATTCCTTATTCAGAGAAGCTGAAAAAAGAAGCAAAGCAGCGCTACCTTCAAAAAATTAAAGAAATAAATGGGACCGATCCGTATGAGCACAAGAAATGGACCACGGATCTTGACCAACTGCCTGGAGTTATGTTGTCAGATGTGTTTGCCTACCTGGTTTGCGGGGTGAGCACATACATCCATGAGCAATTTAAAACCTGTCAACCTGCTGTCAGCTCCTGTCAATCGGTAGATTTCTGTGTTTTGGTGCTCGGTTTTTGACTACTGTTCTGGCTTCTGATAACTGAGTTTGGATTACGGACTGGACATCTTCGTTTTGACCCCTGCCTAACTTAAGACGCTGATAACCACGATTACGGACTGGAGCAGAGCTGAGCGGCCCACCACTCAGCTAGCTAAACAGCTGTTCAGTTAGCTGTTTAGTCAACATAAATCATCCGGGATCATGGATCCTAAGAAAGCTCAGCAGACTGAGGAGGTGGATGTTATTAAAAAGTCGCTTGACTTCTTGGTTGAAGAGGTTTCTGCTGTTAGGCTGCAGCAAAAAAACATTCTGGACCTGGTCGAGAAAGAAAAAAGCGCTGTGGATCCAGAACACCGAGAAGGACAAGAGGCTGGTGTATTTGGAGAGCAGAGTGGCTGATCTGGAACAATACACCCGGGTGAACGACGTGATCATCACAGGGCTCCACATTAAACCCCGATCATATGCTCAGGCAGTGGCCGTGGACAGCGGAGGGGGACTCGGTGATCTGGAAGCCGAATCCCCTGGGCAACAGGTGGTGGCCTTCCTGCAGTCCAAAGGAATATAGCTGGACTATAACACCATTGAAGCCTACCACCCTCTGCCCTGGAAAAACAACAGCGACAAACCAGCTGTCATCATGAGGTTTGTCAATAGAAAACACAAGACTGTGCTGCTAAAACAAGGTAGGAAACTGAAAGGAACAAACATTTACAAAAACAAGCACCTTACAAAAGAAAACACAGATATAGCCAGAAAAGCAAGATACCTGAGAAAGCAAAAAAAAGATTCACAACACCTGGACAACAAATTGTAAAATATACATCAAATTAAATGGATCACCTGAAAAAGCCAAAGTCATTAACGTCCGAAATATTATGGAACTGGACAAATATCAGTGAACATTATGAACTGGAGTCGACAGCAACAAGAGACAACTGTAGGACACTGAAGGATCACACTCATCTGCAACAGGACATATAACTGCATGAAACAAAAGATCAACAAACAGGAACAACAGGAACTGAAAGTTTTTGAATATACGGATCACAACCCACAGGACATGGAATATGACATAGACCCTGACAATAATTTATTTACCTCCATCAATAATAATTGTAGTTACTACACAGAAGAACAGTTTAACACAATGGTCCCATCTGATTTTAATATATCAATGATCCACTTCAACAGCAGAAGTCTCTATGCCAATTTTAACTAGAAAAGCACCCTGAGAGTGCAGACCTCCGCCAAGCGCCACAGTTCCCCCCATACAGTGTTTGTGTGTATGTTTTCAGATTCCTTCACCATGAAAACATATGACTAGCAATTGGATTCACAATGATAGGATTAGTGGTTCCTTGGCGGAGGTAATAAACTCAAGTGTTGGTGTTGTGTCCATCTCCTCCACTGAAAGCAGCACTCAGGGGTTCACTGACGGATGCAACTTGGGTAGACAGGTTGCCGTGGGTTTTATATTGGGGTTGCGCTCCGCGGCAAAAGAGATTTGGAAGCTTCCCCGGCAGAGAGCTTGTTTTTGCGCAGCCACTACGGCTGCCCGGGGAATTTCTGCCAAATAATCCGGCGCTGGACAGCTGCCCGCCTCAGCTTTTGCAGCGTAGCGCAAACACAGGCACGCTGCCGGGCCCTGCCCACCACAGTTTTCTGCGTGCTTTTGTGCCTAAAACTTTGAAGAACGTGGAGTTTGTGTTCGTCAGACACGACGACCAGCGCCCTCCATTGCGCCTGCGCACATGTTGAAAATGGCCGTATCTCACAATGTTAAAGAATCCTTTAAAAAATTCCTGTATCCAGACGGTGATCCGGATCATCCCCAAAGTTGTAATCAGTTCTTCCTTGTACCATTTCCAACAACGCCTGAAAGTTTCATCGAAATCCGTCCAAAACTTTTTGAGTTATCTTGCTAACCAACAGACAAACAAACGGACAAACGCTGGCAAAAACATAACCTCCTGGCCTGCGGCCTGGCGGAGGTAATAACATTAAAGATTATTTACATCAGTTTAAGGAGCCATTCAATATAGTGGCAATATGAGAGACGTGGCTCAGTGAAGAGAAAGGAGTGGATTTTATAATGGATGGCTATGAATTAAATTATATGAATAGAAAAGTGAAAAAAGGTGGAGTTGCAATTTATGTTGACAAGTGTTTGCAATACAAGGTTGTTGAAAATTTGTCAGTGACTGTGGATGATTTATTTGAATATATTACAATAGAAATCTGTTTGGACAATATGAAGAATATGTGAGCTGTGTATATAGAACACCTGGATCAAATATTGACTTATTTAAGAACTGGATGGAAAAAATGTATGCAAAACTTACTCATAAAGTTATGTTCATCTGTGGGGATTGCAATATAGATCTTATGAACTCAAAACAACATAGTATGACAGAAGAATTTATCAACACAATGTACAGTACGGGCTTACATCCAACAATCACCAGACCTAGCAGAATCACGTCACACAGTGCCACACTAATAGATAACATATTCACAAACATTATGGAAAATAATATCATGAGTGGGCTTTTATTAAATGATATCAGTGACCACCTGCCTATTTTTGTTGTCTATCAATGTGATTATAGGAAGAAAAAGTATACCAAAAATATTAAATATAAAAGAAAAAGAACTGAAAAATCTATGTATTTACTGGCAAAGGAATTATTAATACAAGACTGGAAAATAGTTTGTGACAAAAATCATATTAACAAAGCATATAATGAATTTTTCCAAATATTTCAATCATTGTACAACAAAAACTGTCCTATAAAACAATACAGTGACAGACAACAAAACAAAAATATTCCATGGGTCACCAAGGGGCTATTAAATGCATGTAAAAAGAAGAATACATTATATAAACAATTCATTAAGTTTAGAATGGTAGCAGCTGAGATCAAATATAAAAGATATAAAAACAAGCTAACTAATATAATGAGGACTTGTAAGAAAGAATATTACAACAGAATATTAGAGGATAATATAAGAGGAATATGGCAAGTGCTGAATGGGATTATTAGTAACCGATCAAAGAATGCTAATTATCCATAATATTTTATTGAAAATGACAACTTGATAAATAATATGGAGGATGTGGTTAGTGGTTTAAATAAATTTTTTGTAAACACTGGTCCAGAATTAGCAGAAACAATAGTGGCACGAGAAACAGAACGATGGTGGGTCTGTAAATGAAACAGAAAATAGAAATCCAAACACAATCTTTCTGGGTGCAGTAACTGAAAAGGAAATTATCGAGACTGTAAGTAAATCTAAGAAAAAAAAATCAACTGACTGGAATGAAACTGACATGACAATAGTGAAAAAAGTAATTGAAGGAATTGTTAAACCACTCACCCAGATCTGTAACCTATCATTTCAAACTGGTAAATTTCCAAACAAAATGAAAATAGCAAAAGTAATACCACTATACAAAACAGCAGACAGTCACCATTTCACAAATTACAGGCCGGTCTCGTTACTCTTCCAATTCTCCAAAATACTTGAAAAAATTTCCACTAAAAGACTGGATAATTTCATTGAAAAACACAACCTCCTTACAGTCAGTCAGTATGGTTTTAGAACAGACAAATCTACATCTTTGGCACTGATTGAACTCATAGAAGAAATCACTAGTTGTATAGATAAAAAAAAAAGCTTGCTGTAGGAGTATTTATAGAGTTAAAGAAAGCTTTTGACACCATTGATCATAGAATTTTACTGAGGAAATTAGAAAGGTATGGGATAACAGGCGTCAGACTGAGTTGGGTGGAAAGTTATTTAAGTAACAGACAACAATTTGTACAAATAGGTGAGCACAAATCACCCTTCATGGACATCACTTGCGGTGTGCCCCAGAGGTCAGTTTTGGGACCTAAACTCTATCTTATGTACAGTATAAATGACATATGCCAAGTATCAAAAATTCTGAAATTTATTTTGTTTGCGGATGACACAAATATCCTTTGCACTGGTGAGACTTTGCAGCAGGTTTTAGAGGTGGTTGTGGTCTATATTAATCATATATCCCATAACCTACATATGTTTAAGCATGTGAGGGTGTTTAGTGATTACATATGTAAAGCGACTTCACACCTCAGAACAGGACAAAGGGTCTCAACCGCCAGTGAAGATCAAAGAGCATCCGAGGCACTGCGGTGGAGACCGGATGGGTTGCCCTGACCCCCCAGGGCCAGGTGGAGGAGTACGAAGACAAAAGAGGGGATTAAGATAGTGAGGGATGTCAGCTTTTGATATGCATGTCTTTTGTTATGTGCGAGTATAAGTTCGTAGAGCCGAAGGTGTTCGCTCTCTTGCTTCTTCTGCTGCTGCACCTAGATGAGAGTTGTTAGAGGAGCTGATAATAAACTTTGGTTTATGAATCACATCGCCTCATTATTTCAAGCTCCTCCACACTGGTGACCCTGACGCGAGAATGGACCAGAGGCGTTCCCCCGCGATCGACTCATCTGTGGCGACCCAGGCAGACGCCGGCGCCCATGCAGACAGGGGAACAGATGGACGACGTTCCCCCACGGCAGAAGTGATAGAGAGGGCTCAACCGAGCACCAGCGCCGCGGAGAGAGCCGAAGCAAGGCACTCTCACCCTGCGGACACATCAGTGACGGTCCACACAAACGCCGTCACCGTCAAGCTGCCGGACTTCTGGCAGGAAGACCCCGCCTCGTGGTTTCAGCAAGCTGAAGCCCAGTTTGCACTTGCGGGCATCACGGCTGACGATACAAAGTTCTATCACGTCGTCGCCAAACTCAACGCCGCCACTTCGAGATGTGCGCGGAGCATAATCCAGCGGCCGCCGGCCCAGGACAAATATAAAGAACTGAAAGCGACCATCGTGGCAAATTACGTCCCCTCAGCCGAGGAGAGAGCCGAGAGGATCCTGGCGGTCTACGGCCACAGAGGAGGCAGACCCAAGGCCCTCATGGAGGACTTGCTGCAACTTAAAGAAGAGGACAATGACAACTTCCTCTTCCATTTCATATTCCTCAGTACGCTGCCGCCACACATGAGAGGGACGCTTGCCAACATGCGATGCAGCACCCAGCAAGACTTCCGCACGCTGGCTCACGAAGCTCAACGGCTCGTCAACGCCTGCAAGGAGCAGACACCCACAGCAGCATCCGCAGACCCGGCCAGGACGCAACAGACGGAGCGACGTTTGTTATTACCACCACCGCTTCGCCGAGAAGGCTTACAAATGCGTTCCCCCCTGCAAATTCACGATTTCGGGAAAACGCCGAAGCCGAGAGCCGTTAACAGTGGCGGTTCTCGGCGAAAAAAGCAAGCTTTTATATGTGACGGATGGACACACCGGCAAGCAGTTCCTTATCGACACGGGAGCTCAACTAAGTTTTGTCATGCCCTCCCAAGCAGACCGGGCCATGGGCCCCCGGGGCAATGGAGCGGTGGCAGCCAACGGCTCCATCATCGACACGTTTGGCGAAAAGAGCCTGCCCCTCTGCATCCACGGCCGCAACTACAGATGGACATTTGTTGTAGCGGCGGTGAGTTTTAACTTGTTGAGTGCAGATTTTTTGTGTGCACATGGGTTATTAGTTGATCTAGCGAACAGACGCTTGGTTAATGCACTGTCCTTTGCTTCTATTCCCTGCTCAGCTCGACTTTCTCCACCACCCGTGCAGGCTAGCGTCACCACAGCAGGAGGTAAGTTTGATCAGCTCCTCACCCAATTTCCAGCACTCACAATTCCCAAATTCTCAGCCACAGTGGCTAAACACGGGGTCGAACACTTTATTCCCACAACGGGCCCACCCGTATTCGCCAAAGCTCGGCGCTTAGACGCGACCAAGCTCGCCATAGCTCGGAACGAATTTACCACCCTTGAAAAATTAGGCATTATCAGACGCTCGAACAGCCCCTGGGCGTCACCACTTCGCATGGTCCCAAAATCCGATGGTTCTTGGAGGCCGTGCAGCGATTACCGCAGATTAAACAATGCGACAGCGCATGACCGCTACCCAATTCCTCACATTCAAGACTTTTCACTACATCTGGCGGGTGCGCGCATTTTTTCAAAAATAGACCTAGTCCGCGGTTATCATCAAGTCCCAGTTAGAGCAGAGGACATTCCTAAAACAGCTGTAATAACCCCCTTCGGTCTTTTTGAATTTTTGCGGATGCCTTTCGGCCTCAAAGGTGCCGCTCAAACCTTTCAGCGGATGATGGACGCAGTATTACGCAACCTCCCTTTCGTGTTCGTCTACCTCGACGATATGCTGGTAGCCAGCTCGTCTGAGGAAGAACACGAGCAGCATCTCACTATGGTTTTTCAGAGACTAGAAGAGCACAGGTTAATAATCAATCCAGCCAAATGCAAATTCGGCGTGTCACAAATTGATTTTTTAGGACACAGAGTTTCTCCGAAGGGGGCAATCCCACTGCCAGACAAAGTTCACGCAGTAAAAAGTTTCCCACGGCCACAAACGGTCAAATCGCTGCAAGAATTTTTGGGAATGGTTAATTTTTACAACCGTTTCCTCCCCCACGCAGCTCAGCTCATGCAGCCCCTATATGACGCGCTCAGAAAACAAAAACCTTCCAACGCGGTCGAATGGACCCCGGAGCGCGAACGCGCCTTCGCGGAAGTAAAAAGTGCCCTAGCTAATGCCACATTGTTGGTTCACCCCGATCCCTCTGCCCGCATTGCACTAACCACAGACACTTCAGACCTGGCCATAGGGGCAGTTGTAGAACAACACGTCAGCGGTATCTGGCAACCTTTGGCATTCTTCAGCAAATCGCTAAACCAAACTGAGCGTAAATACAGCACTTTTGACAGAGAGCTGCTAGCGCTTCATTTATCCATCCGCCACTTTCAGTTCTGGTTGGAAGGGCGGCGTTTCACGGCTTTTGTAGACCACAAACCGCTCACCTTTGCGATGGCTAAAATTTCCGAACCGTGGTCAGGCAGGCAACAATGACAGCTGGCTGCGATTTCAGAGTTCACCACAGACATTCGACATGTGGCAGGCAAACTTAACATGGTAGCAGACTGCCTCTCTCACGCTGTGACAGCGCCAGAGCGCGAGGAGACAGATTATACTACCTCAGCCGCTGAACTCTTCGCCAACGCGGACACATACGCAGCACCAATCCACGCAGGGATAGATTATGCAGCCATGGCAGAGGAGCAAAGTAGTGACGCGGACGTGCGCGCACTCCTGTCTGGACCAACAGGGTTAAGGCTGGAGGAAAGGGTTTTACGCGACGGTGTGCCCCCCCTAATATGTGACATCTCAACCGGCCGACCTCGCCCGTTAGTCCCAGCTGCATGGCGCCGCCGTATTTTCGACTCGATTCACTCCCTCGCGCACCCAGGTGTGCGCGCTTCGGTTAAAATAGTCGCCGAAAAGTTTGTGTGGCCTGGCCTGCGCAAAAACGTAAAAGAATGGGCAAAGACTTGCATTTCTTGTCAGCGCGCCAAAGTACACAAACACACAAAAGCCCCTCTGGAGCCTTTTCGAATCCCTGCTAGAAGGTTCGACCACGTTCATGTCGACCTCGTGGGACCACTACCTTCCTCCCAAGGTTTCACACACCTGTTAACAATGATAGACCGCACCACGCGCTGGCCAGAGGCAGTCCCTCTGGCGTCAACCACAGCGGAGGAAGTCGCTCGCGTTTTTTTGACAAACTGGGTGGCACGTTTCGGCGTCCCATCGGACATCACGTCCGATAGGGGGCCTCAATTTGTCTCGGAGCTTTGGTCAGCCATGGCCAGCAGCTTAGGGGCGACAATTCACCGCACCACCGCTTATCACCCTCAGGCTAATGGGTTATGCGAGCGTTTTCACAGATCTTTAAAGGCCGCCCTCAGAGCCTCACTAACGGATACAAATTGGGTAAATAAACTTCCCTGGGTTTTATTGGGGTTGCGTGCTGCGCCCAAAGAGGATCTAGACGCCTCCCCAGCAGAATTAGTTTTTGCACAACCTCTCAGACTCCCAGGTGAATTTTTACCAGAGAACCCAGAGCCAGGGCATCTTCCAGCCCCGAGGTTTTTAGGCAGCAACGGACCGGACTCTCTCCCCGGGCCGGCACATCACTCTTTTCCACGGGTTTTAGTCCCCCAAGCTTTAAAAAAACGCTGAATTCGTTTTTGTTAGGCATGAAGCTTTAAAACCAACTTTCTGCCCACCATACGATGGGCCATTCAGAGTGCTGGAACCTGGTGATAAACATTTTGTGCTTGATTTTGGGGATAGAAAAGAAACAGTCAGCATTGACAGACTTAAACCTGCCTTCTTGTTGAGAGACGAGCCTGCACGGTTGGCGAGAGCACCTCGGCGGGGTAGACCCCCCAAGAGAAAAGACTCAGCCCCCTGCAGGGAACAGTTAATCACTCTCCTCCCCAAGCTGCAGATTCCTTACAGGAAGGTCCCACCAGGATGCCCAAGCAGACCCACAGCAGATTCGGGAGAAGATTAAAACCCAGATGGCACAGAGACTGATGCAAACTACTCAACAGTTGTTCACTAATTGTGCTGTAACAGTTTAGGACTGACTTGTGATATTACTATGCTGTTATGATTACCACTGAACTCTCTTAGGAGCATGGCTGCTGGAAAGTTTCTTCTGTGTCAAGAGGTGTAGCAGTTAGTATGTCATAATAATTATCTTAAACTGTGAATTTTTCTATTGTCCTTTTCTTAGTCATTTTTTTTTGGGGGGGGGGGGGCGGTGGTCTATATTAATCATATATCCCATAACCTACATATGTTTAAGCATGTGAGAGTGTTTAGTGATTACATATGTAAAGCGATTTCACACCTCAGAACAGGACAAAGGGTCTCAACCGCCAGTGAAGATCAAAGAGCATCCGAGGCACTGCGGTGGAGACCGGATGGGTTGTCCTGACCCCCCAGGGCCAGGTGGAGGAGTACGAAGACAAAAGAGGGGATTAAGATAGTGAGGGATGTCAGCTTTTGATATGCATGTCTTTTGTTATGTGCGAGTATAAATTCGTAGAGCCGAAGGTGTTCGCTCTCTTACTTCTTCTGCTGCTGCACCAAGATGAGACTTGTTAGAGGAGGTGATAATAAACTTTGGTTTATGAATCACATCGCCTCGTTATTTCAAGCTCCTCTACAGTGGTCACAATAGAAATGAAAAGGTTAACACAGTGGTTCAACAAAAATAAATTATCTCTAAATCTGAAATAACAAAGATAATGTTGTTTGGAAATTATAAAATAAATCATGAAATAATGGTAATAATAGATGATACCAGAATTGAAATAGTACAGGAAAATAAGTTTCTAGGGGTGACGCTAGACAATAAAATCTGCTGGAAACCTCACATCAGTCACATCTGGGCCAAGTTTTTTTTTCCACAATATCTTTATTGAACCTTTTTTTTTTTTTAAACAAACATGATACAAACAATCAAACACTAACACTAAAGTACTACAAAAAAAAAAAATGCACTAAAAAACACCAACAACCACCAACAAAATCAAATCTTCAACAATGCTCCTCTGTTTAGTCTAGACAATCCAATACATAAGTATACATATTATGTTCACCAGTTTGGAATTTACAAGGTCCACACACATCATTCACCTTCTTCTTCAAGAGTTATGTTTAAATTTTTTACATAATCAATAAAAGGTCTCCATATATTCTCAAACACAATTTCCTTTGATTTCAGTATATATGTTATTCTTTCTAATGGAAGGTTTGTTAACATCTGTCTTAACCACTGAGTCACATCTGGTCTATGAGTCTTTTTCCATAATAGTGCAATACATTTTTTGGCATTAAGCAAACTGAGGTCTATGAATGTTCTTTCACTTTTATTAAAATTATGCTTTTCTGGGTACAGACCCAACAAAAACAGTTTAGGATTCAATATGATTTGTTTTGAGATTATTTTTTCAATTGTTACCCTCACCTCTTCCCAAAACATTCTTATTAATCTACATTCCCATACACAATGAAATAGAGTTCCTTTACTTTCCATGCATTTTGTGCATGTATCTGGTATATTTTTATTATATCTATTTAACTCCTCCGGTGTAACATACATCCGCATTAACCATTTGAAATGTATCAATTTAAGGCGTACATTTATTGATTTGGTTTGAGCTTCTGTACAAGCCAATTCCCATTGTTCCTCTGAAATTTCAGTTTGCAGATCTTCTTTCCAGTAGTTTAATCTTTTCAGTGAATTGAAAGTGAAAAAAAGCTATAAGGATAATAAATAATGTAGGATATAGAGACCGCCTTTGACTGCCACCTAATCCACATAGCACCGGACTTCCATGCTTCCATGGACGCCTCCCACTTGAGGTGTTTCAGGCACGTCCCACTGGGAGGAGACCCCGGGGCAGACCCAGGACTCGGTGGAGAGACTATGTCTCCCAGCTAGTCTGGGAACGCCTTGGTATCCCCTCTGAAGAGCTGGAGCAGGTGGCTGGGGAGAGGGAAGTCTGGGCTTCTCTGCTTGAACTGCTGCCTCCGCGACCCGGACCTCCGGAAAAGCGGTAGACGATGGATGGATGGATGGATGGATGGATATAGAGACCATACCAACTCGTTGTTTTTAAAGTCACATGCCATAAAGTTCATGGATTTAGTTAAATATAAGACAGCACAAGTAATGTACAGGGCAAGTAATAATCAACTCCCAACTAATATACAAAAAATATTCAAAAAAAGAGACGATTATAATTTGAGAGGAGACTTAAACTTTACAAGCCCTAAGGTTCGAACATCAAAGAAAAGTATGTACATATCTGTCTGTGGGGTGGATTTGTGGAACAGTCTGGAGCTGGAACTAAAACTACGTACAAACAGAAATCAATTCAAAAATAGGTATAAACATTATTTGCTAAAAGGATATATGTTAAAGGTGGAGTATTAATATGTAAGATGCACTAAACTCACTCTGGGACACTATGGTATGGTAGGTGGGACGGTACTGTGTTTATCTCAGTTGTTTGGGGCTGGGTATAGATGTATGAACTGTGTATATGTAGGGATGGATGGGTGTCAATGTTGATATGTATAAAATATAGTTAATTGTCTACTTGGGGTTCTTAATAGAGGTAATATGTATACATTTCACATGGGTTGTATTTAGGGAAAAAAGGAGTTGGAGTAAATAAGTGTTAACTTCTTCCTTCTCCCTTTCGAGCACTGTACATGGTCACTTTTACTGCACTTGTCATTTGTTTTGTTTTTGCTTTTTTGTTTGAAATAAGCAAGCAGCAAGGTGGGGGGATACAAGAATACCCACCCCTGCTCGTCGCCTCTCGCCCGGGGAAACTCCAGAAAAGGTGGATGAAAGGGTCTCATCCCCGGTGGATGAAAGGGTTGCTTCCCTGCACCTTCGGGTTGGGAAACGGTTCCTGACCATCATTTGTGCCTATGCACCAAATGATGTTTCAGAGTACCCACCCTTTTTGGAGTCTGTGACTGGAGTGCTGGAGGGTGCTCCTCTTGGAGACTCCATTGTCCTACTGGGGGACTTCAATGTGCATGTGGGCAACTACAGTGAAACCTGGAGGGGGGTGATTGGGAGGAACGGCCTGCCCGATCTGAACCCGAGTGGTATTCAGTTATTGGACTTCTGTGCTAACCACAGTTTGTCCATAACGAACACCATGTTCAAGCATAAGGGTGTCCATATGTTTACCTGGCACCAGGACACCCTAGGTTGCAGGTCGATGATCGATTTTGTTATCGTGTCATCAGACCTGGGACCGTATGTCTTGGACACCCGGGTAAAGAGAGGTGCAGAGCTGTCAACTGATCACCACCTGGTGGTGAGTTGGATCCGATGGCAGGGGAGGAAGCCATTCAGACCTTGTAGACCCAAACGTATAGTGAGGGTGTGCTGGGAACGTCTGGCTGAGGCCCCTGTCCGGGAGGTCTTCAACTCCCACCTCCAGAAGAACTTCAACCACATTCCGAGGGAGTCTGGAGACATGGAGTCTGAATGGGCCATGTTCTCCACGTCTGTTGTTGAAGTGGCGGCCCAGAGCTGCGGCCGCAAGGTGGTCGGTGCATCTCGTGGTGGCAACCCCCGAACCAAGTGGTGGGCACCAGTGGTGAGGGGGGGCCATTAAGCTGAAGAAGGAGTCCTATCAAGCTTGGTTGGCTTGTGGGACTCCCGAAGCAGCTGAGGTGTACCGGCAGGCCAAGCGGAGTGCAGCTCGGGTGGTTGCTGAAGCAAAAACCCAGGTATGGGAGGAGTTCGGTGAGGCCATGGAACAAGACTTTCGGTCGGCCTCGAAGAGATTCTGGCAAACTGTCCGGCGGCTCAGGAGGGGAAAGCAGCTCCCTGTCCACACTGTGTATGGTGCGGATGGGACACTGTTGACTTCGACTGGGGATATTGTCGGGCGGTGGAAGGAATACTTCGAGGATCTCCTCAATTCCACTGATACGCCTTCCACAGAGGAAGCAGGGTTTGGGGACGAGGGGGATGACTCGCCTATCACAGGGGCTGAGGTCGCCAAGGTGGTTAAAAATCTCCTTGCTGGCCGGGCCCGGGGGGTGGACGAGATTCACCCTGAGTACCTCAAGGCCCTGGATGCTGTTGGGCTGTCATGGTTGACACGCCTCTGCAACATTGTGTGGAGGTCGGGGGCAGTGCCTTTGGCATGGCAAACTGGGGTGGTGGTTCCTCTCTTCAAAAAAGGGGACCGGAGGGTGTGCTCGAACTTTAGAGGGATCACACTCCTCAGCCTCCCTGGGAAGGTCTATGCCAAGGTACTGGAGAGGAGAGTCCGGCCGTTGGTCGAACCTCGGATTCAGGAGGAGCAATGTGGTTTTCGTCCTGGCCGTGGCACATCGGACCAGCTCTTTACCCTCTCGAGAATTCTTGAGGATTCGTGGGAGTTTGCCCAACCAGTTTACATGTGTTTTGTGGACTTGGAGAAGGCATTTGACTGCGTCCCTCGTGGTTTTTTTGTGGGGGGTGCTTCGGGAGTATGGGGTATCGGGCTTGTTATTACGAGCTATTCGGTCTCTGTACGACCGTTGTGAGAGTTTGGGTCATATTGCCAACACTTGGTCGGAGTCATTCCCAGTGAGAGTTGGACTCCGCCAGGGCTGCCCTTTGTCACTGATCCTGTTCATAATTTTTATGGACAGGATTTCTAGGCGCAGCCAGGGAATGGAGGGTGTCATGCTTGGTGACCACAGGATCTCCCCTCTGTTGTTTGCAGATGATGTTGTCCTGCTGGCTTCATCCAGCAATGACCTACAGCTCTTGCTGGGACGGTTTGCCGCTGAGTGTGAAGCGGCTGGGATGAGAATCAGCACCTCCAAGTCCGAGTCCATGGTCCTCAGCCGAAAAAAGGTGGATTGTCCTCTCTGGGTTGGGGACAGGCTCCTGCCCCAAATGGAGGAGTTTAAGTATCTTGGGGTCTTGTTCACGAGTGAGGGGAGATTGGAGCAAGAGGTTGACAGACGGATTGGAGCAGCATCTGCAGTGATGTGGACGTTGTACCGGTCTGTTGTGGTGAAGAGGGAGCTTAGTTCTAAGGCAAAGCTGTCGATTTACCAGTCAATCTACGTTCCTACTCTCACCTATGGTCACGAGCTTTGGGTAATGACCAAAAGAACAAGATCGCGGATACAAGCGGCTGAAATGAGCTTTCTCCGTAGGATTGCTGGACTCACCCTCAGAGATAGGGTGAGGAGCTCAGTCATCCGGGAGAGGCTCAGAGTAGAACTGCTGCTCCTCCACATTGAAAGGAGTCAGTTGAGGTGGTATGGGCATCTGATTAGGATGCCTCCTGGACGCCTCCCACTTGAGGTGTTTCAGGCACGTTCCACTGGGAGGAGACCCCGGGGCAGACCCAGGACTCGGTGGAGAGACTATGTCTCCCAGCTGGTCTGGGAACGCCTTGGTATTCTCTCTGAAGAGCTGGAGCAGGTGGCTGGGGAGAGGGAAGTCTGGGCTTCTCTGCTTGAACTGCTGCCTCCGCGACCCGGACCTCCGGAAAAGTGGTAGAAGATGGATGGATGTTTGAAATAAAATATCTCATAAAAACTATACATCATTAGAGGCTCATGTTCAATTCACCAATGGATGGGTCCAGCTGCCTCAAATCTTCCGGATGAATGACCAGAAAACCGTCGTTTGCACAAAGGTAAGCAGTCATTGTTTCTGCGCAGTTTTCTGCACAAGCATGTGTCTGCAGCTACAGGCATTTTAAGTCCCAGCGGTGAAATGTTGGATTTATGTTCAGATTTGTCATATGATGCTTGATAAGTACATACACATTATTACCAACAGGACATGATCCAGCAGTGTGATAAACTCGACACTCGTGCTGGCACACTGAAAAAAATTTACCAGTATAATTAGTCGCTATAAAAACATACTAAATCAGGACAGTGACATTTTTATATTCACCTGAAAGAGGAGAATCTGTTTAATTTAATGATACTAAACATGCTATGGACTTCAGTCCCCAGCTTATATTAAATCCATGCGTAATGAAGGCAACAACGCTCTGGGAATTCCCTTCCAGTGCGCACAGAAAGGGAACCCCAGTGCTGCGTAGCGGTTTGTGTCCAGGTTTTTTTTTATTTGTGATAGTTTTATCAGCATGATAAAACAGCAGATAGTTTTATGCAGCATTGCTTTATGCATCTGTGAGTTCTGCTCGGCAACTACTGGTGGTGCAGCTTCAATCATCTCTGACTGCTCAGTGTGCGTTTTTTTTTTCCCCGATACTTGCACTGGCACACCGAAAAAAATTACCAGTATAATTAGCAGCTATAAAAACATCCTAAATCGGGACAGTGATGTTTTTATAGTCACCTGAAAGAGGAGAATCTGCTTAATTTAATGATACCAAACATTATGGATTTCAGTCACCAGCTGATATTAAATCCATGCGTAATGAAGGCAACAAGTAATCACAACTATCAAAGAAAATCAGCAACGCGAAAAGAAATGATGTGGGGAAATTATTTGATTTTGTCCTGTGTGTTTTTACACATTATTGAAAGATGACAAACAGCCGTGACTGAGATGCAGCCAAAGGCACAGCGCACAAGACAGCTGCTCTGGAGAGGGGACGTCTTTCTGCACTTCTAAATATTTTTTAAACCTTGGTGAAAATGCCATGAACACACAACCATGCGTGCAGGAATATTATTTGAGCTGATGTCTTTCCTTCTGACCACTGCAATCCATTCCATTCCATGCCTCTTTGTTAGCTGTGAGACCCGATTTGCTACACTTTTCTTCCAAGTCAGGAAGTTAAAAAAGCGTACGCCGTTATTAGTCTTTTTCCACGGCAATCGTGAGAGCAGTTGTTGCATTTGATAATGCAGCAAAACTTCCCCATTCTAATGTTGCGTGGTATTGGGAGGAATAATAATGTGACTGAAAGGACCACATTGGAAATAAGTGTTTTCACTTTCTTGTGTCATCCTGGATTTTGTATGATGTTTTATATGTAGGGCAGCGTGGTGGCAGAGTGGTTAGCACTGCGGCAGCACAGCAACTCACCCTTGGCCGGGGGATCCTGGGTTCAATCCCAGCCCCAGACCAACAGTGATCTGTGTGGAGTTTGCATGTTCTCCCCGTGTCTGCGTGGGTTTACTCCGGGATTTCTCCGGTTTCCTCCCACATGCAAGTTAGGTTAATTGACATCAAACTGGGGATTCTAAATTGTCCTTAGGTATGATTGTGAGAGTGAATGGTTGTCTGTCTCTCTGTGTTGGCCCTGCGATGGACTGGCGATCTGTCCAGGGTGTACCCTGCCTCTCGCCCAAAGATGCTGGGATAGGCTCCAGTTGGAACATGGTGTAGATATTCTCATTTCCTGTCCTACTGTAGCATTGACTATTGGGAAAGTATTAGTACAAACTTGCCTGTCAAGTTTTTCCGCAATAAATATTAGGGCTGCAACTAACGATTATTTTGGTAGTCGACTAATCTAATGACTATTTTTTTTCCATTAGTCGACTAATCGCGATTATTTCTCTCATGGCCACCATCTCTGCTTCCTGTTGTCACGCCTCCCGTTCGGGGTTCCAGGTGATGTTTTACTTCACCTGTTTAAGCCTGCAGACCTGTGAAAATCACTTTGTTGTCAGTCTCTGCCTTAATATAATATAACCTATTATGAGAAGTTCCCATAGTTAAATAAAATAATGACCCACCAAACATGAGTTGGAAACTTGAACTTGACAGTTTAATTAGAAATGTTTGTAGCAACACAATTAAATAATAGATGTTTTAAAGGGCAGTCTTTTAACCCCCAAAATAAAGTGCAAAAACTCAAATGGCAGCCTCTGCTACTATATAAAGGGCTGTTTTAATGCTGCACGCTCAAAACAAACTACAGTAATATTCAACTCCATTAAAGTAAAAAAAGAAAATAAGCTACTCCATCCTGTTTGAAACCTTGCTGGGTCTAGAAGTTTAAAAGTTTAATTAGGCTTCAGATGAAAATTAAAAGAACTTCTTCCAGTCAAAAATAAATTTACAAACACTTTAAATATCAGTGCAGGAATGTGAGCCTTCACTACACACACAGTGAATTATTTATCAAGGCATTTTAATTTATTTGTGATGATTAGGGTTATCCTTTTTTAATTAAATTACAAATTATGGTATTCTAATTTATGAAGATGCACTAATATTCAGAATGAGGGCTGATATTACCACAACAATAACAGAGAATACGAAAAGGAGTAAGCTGCTTATGTAATTCACCCATTTACTGCAGTTAACATATTAGCTAGCATAATGGAAGCAGCTCAGCTGTCAGCAACTATCGTCAACGAGAGATTATTGTCTGACAGCAGGTAAACTATTTAAACAGCATGGATTAATAGTGTGGTCAGTTTTCTAAAGCTGAGTCACTCATTAAAAATAAGAAGCGCTAACATTACTCGCTAACCTTACCAGTGCAGTCCGCTGACAGGTGGCCGGAGACGGAGGAACGGAGAGGAAGAAGGAATGGATGCATCACTGTAGTGCAGCTGTGATACGACAACACTACTTCACCGGAGTGGTGGCCTAGTTGATAGAGCATCTGCCCCACAACCGGGAAGTTGAGGGTTTAAGTCGCAGCTGGGTTATACCAAACACCATATAAAAATGGTACTTCCCGCCTTATAGCTTGGTGCTCAGCGTAATAGAATGGGGGAAGAAGAAGTCGTTTGTGGCGGCGCCTTGCATGGCAGTGACTCCTCTGATTCTACACGTGATTAACATTGTAGATAGGAGAAACGTAATTTCGTTCTACTGTACGTGATTGGCTGTATGGACTGAATGACAATAGAGTTGACTTCTTCTTCTTCTTCTTCCAGTCCACATTTAACTTGTTTCATTCATTTGTTTTTGGTAAAATCCTCCCATACTTTGGAAACTTTTGGCCTTCTCTGTAATTTTCTCTCCATGTCACCATGATGCATTCCTCTTCTTCTTTGCTGGAACAATTAAACTGAACATTCCCGCAGCATGCACATAAACTTTATAATGAAACGATTCGTTGACAATAAAAATCTATGTTGACAAATTTTTATGATTGACGTTATCGACAACGTCGACTAATTGTTGCAGCCCTAATAAATATGCAATTTTTTGCTTATAAATGTAACTTTTTTTCTTTAAAAAAAAGTTTTCTTTTGGTCATTTTTGAGGGCTTCCTTACATTCTTTTAGTTTGCTTAAAACTTTCATTCTTGTAAATATAAGACTTTTTCTCATAAATGTTTTTTTTTTTTTTGTCAAAGAAATAGGCCAAAAATCCCTGTACTACAACAACACTAGAATAAATCATTTAAATTCACATTGCTCAAAGCTGTCAACGGGCCAATAACAGTTATTACCACAATGTTATTTTTATTTGCATATAGGGAGCCTAGGTCACGCCCCCTCTACTTCTGCACATGGGACCTTGAATCGGAAAAATTCTCCATTGAAACAAATGGCAAGAGCGAAATTATCTTTCGATCCCGATCAAATTTTGCCACCAATTACACATATGATGTTTGTCAATTTAAAAGACAATTTTCCACGTAATTAGATTTGTTGGCTGTCGTATAATAACAGTAATATTTGGGGGGTTTTCAACGATTAGCGGACCACAACTCTCATCATCCCACATCACTGAACATGAGCATGGCGAAAGATTACTAAAACTTCACCTCCTGTTTCCTGACCAATGAAAGAAGGATCCCAAGAGGAGAAAAACAACACAAAAGTATTGTATTGTTTTGTATTGTGAGAGCTGCAGCTCATCCAAAGGACTGTTAGTTACTTCACCCTTGGCGCGCTTTGAAAAGATGATGTACAGTGCATATAAAAAGTCTACATACCCCTGTTCAAATGCCAGGTTTTTGTGATGTAAAAAAATGACACCAAGATAAATCATTTCAAAACTTTTTCCACCATTAATGTGACCTATAGCCTGTAGAACACAATTGAAAAACAAACTGAAATCTTTTAAGTGGAAAAATAAAAAAAAAACTTAAAATAACCTGGTTGTATAAATATGCACACCCACACCCACACAATAACTACCTCAGCTGTCTGCACAGAAAGACTTGGCACACCGACAGTAATACATCTGCTGCTGTATGTCTTTGCACCTTATTGCAACCATTTGCACAAATGCCATACCTGCTGCTGTCTGTGTGTTATCGAAATATTGATCATGTGCAGTCCAATCTGTCACTATCTGCACCTACACTACCACACTGAACTTGCAATTACGGGTATTATGGCTCCACGTTTTCTGTATATAGGATTGCTGGGTTTTATCGTTTATCTTCATTTGCACTACGGGTAGCATGACTGTACATAGACTGCTGCTGTTGTTTTTCATCCTTATTCCTTCTTTTCTTATATATTGCGCACACCACTAAGGGAGAGAGAAACGGCATTTCAATTCTCCTCCATGTCCTGTACGTATAGAAATACTGACAAATAAAAATCTTTGAATCTTAAAGTGCCTCTGATTAACCCCAAATCAAGTGCAGCTGTTCTAGTAGGCTTTTCCTGACATTTTTGTAGTAACATCTTACAGCACAAGTAATGGTTTGCAGAGCTTCCAAAGCATCAGAACGATCTCATTGTTCAAAGGTATTAGTCAGGAGAAGAGTACAAAAGAATTTCCAAGGCATTAAATATGCCATGGAACAAAGTGAAGACAGCCATCATCAAGTGGAGAAAATATGGCACAACAGCAACATTACCAAGAACTGGACATCCCTCCAAAACTGATGAAAAGACAAGAAGAAAACTGGTCAGGGAGGCTGCCAAGAGGCCGATAGCAACATTGAAGGAGCTGCGGGAATTTCTGGCAAGTACTGGCTGTTGAGTACATGTGACAAGAATCTCCCATCTTTTTCATATGTCTGGCCTATGGGGTAGGGTGGCAAGACGGAAGCCTTATCTTATGAAGAAAAATATCCAAGCCTGGCTACATTTAGCAAAAACACATTTGAAATCTCCCAAACGCATGTGGGAAAATGTGTTATGCTCCGATGAAACCAAGGTTGAACTTCTTGACCATAATTCCAAAAGGTAGGGCTGTCACAATGGAGGAATTTCCCCTGTGGTGACGGTGGATAGTTCAACAACGCGGTATGCAGTATTACTGCAAATGTTTTTAGAACCCAGAGGTCTTGTAATTTAGACAGGGTTCATAACTTATGTGGCAAATGATGGAAGCTATGTTGAGAATCGCTGGAGCTCTCCTCTCAATTTATGTGCATGTGTGACGGAGCTCTTCCTGCAATCATGAACTGCTGATTTGGTTAAAAAAAAAACTCAATCATTTTCATAAAGCAGTGGCAGTAACTCCAGCATTTCAACTACAGGGTGTGTGGATTGGTTGGAGACAGCTGTGACATTCAGCTTATTTAAACAGGACAGACTCTGTGCAGGACCCCACGCGGCTCTTGACTCCATGTCTAACGCCACTGTCCGAAAAATCACGTTCACACAGCAAACAAGCAATGCACTATGCAGTAGCAGAGCTTAATCGGCAGGATCATAAACACTCAGAAGAGGCCCATCCAGCCATTATTTTATTAAATTTAGGATATTTTCTCACCTCGTTCCCCCCTCCCCATCTGCCACAAGCGATCTGATCTGATCTCACCAAAAGTAGTTCAAATAACACAATTTATTCCCTGCAAACATGCTGCTGACAATAAAAACACACTTAACATATAACAGTTTATTTAATATTCAATAAGTGAACAACAAGATTTAGCCACACACACAAAAAAGTGAACACTGGGGTTGTTGCGGTTGCTCATTATCCTCCACGGTAGGCTTGTCCATAACGCGGTATTACATAATTGCGGTTATTGCGACAGCCCTACATATTTGGCACAAACATAACACTGCTCATCACCAAAAGGATACCATACCTGCAGTGAAGCATGGTGGTGGCAGCATTATGCTTTGGGGCTGTTTTTCTTCAGGTGGAGCTGGGGTCTTAGTCAAGGTGGAGGGAATTCTGAACAATTCCAAATACCAGTAAGTGTTGGGACAAAACCTTCAGGCTTCTGCTAGAAAGCTGAAGATGAACTTCATCTTTCAGCATGACAATGACCCAAAGCACACATCCAAATCAACAAAAGAATGGTTTCACCAGAAGATAAAGGTTTTGGAATGATCCAGCCAGAGTCCAGACCTGAATCCGATTGAACATCTGTGAGGTGATCTGAAGAGTGCTGTGCACAGGAGATGCTCTCGCAATCTGACAGGTTTGGAGCATTTTTGCAAAGAAGAGTGGACAAATATTGCCACATCAAGATGTGCCACGCTAATAGACTCCTACCCAAAAAGACTGAGTGCTGTAATAAAAGCCAAAGGTGCTGCAACAAAGTATTAGTTTAAGGGTGTGCATATTTATGCAACCAGGTTATTGTAAGTTTTTTATTTTTTATTTTTCCCCCCTTAAAAGATTTCAGTTTGTTTTTCAATTGAGTTGTCCAGGTTATAGGTCACATTAATGGTGGAAAAAGTTTTGAAATAATTCATTTTGGTCTCACTTTTTTACATCACAAAAACCTGGAATTTGAACAGGGGCGTGTAGACTTTTTTATCCACTGTAAGCTCCGTCCATCTGTGTTTGTAGTTTTTAATTTATGTATTTTCATAACCTTATACCTGAACAGTTAGACAACAACCTACACCATTATTTACATGGAAAATTATCTTTTAAATTGACAAACATCACATGTGTAACTTGTGGCAAAATTCGATCGGGATCAGAAGATAATTTCGCTCTCGCCATTCATTTCAATGGTGAATTTTTTTCATTTAAGGTCCCATATGTGTAAGTAGAGGCAGCGTAGGCTCTCTATAGAGGGGATGCATTGGAACAGAATTATTGGCAGTTACAAGACAGTTACCATAGCAACACAGCACTGAGTGGCAATCACATGTGACAGCTTTACTTTGTATGCAAAACATAAAACTCACAAAATATTTCATCACAGCAGTGCACAAAGTACCTTTTTTTACTTTACATGTTAATACTACATCATTTACTTGACTGTAGTGATGTGTGAGTAAAGACCAAGGAACACATGGCAAGTGAAGAACTGATTCAGAACGTTTAATTATTTAATTTTTTGTCAATTAATACAAGACGAAATGATAAGATTAGCTCTCAACAATTTTGGGGGTGGCTGTGGAACAGCGTGGCCAACTACTGATTGGAGGGTCAGGGGTTCGATTCCCACTCTGTCTGCAGTCTGCATGTTGAAGTGTCCTTGAACAAGACACTGAACCCGCAGTTGCTCCTGGTGGTCAGGCTAGCGCCTCTGTGTGTATGGCAGCCCTGCTGCCATCAGTGCATGAATGGGTGGATAGCAGGATCTGTAAAGCGCTTTGGTCATCCAGAGATGAGAAAAAGCGCTATATAACAATGCAAGCAGGTACTGCTGTGACTGAATACTGTATTTTTTTTTTTGTTTTAATGCATACCCCCTAATGCTACCACTCATTTTTGCCACTGTGTTTTTGGTTTTTTTTTTAACTGCCATGAGTTCTGTTCTGTGACATCATGCGCATACCCTCTATACAAGACACCCCTAAAATACCCAGAATGTACATGCTGCAATCCTGCTCTGGTGGCTGCACACACTTCCATGTTGTACTTACCTTATCGTTGATCCCATGTTCGTGGAGATGCTTCTGCAGCTGGCTTTCAGTAGTAAAGACCTGTGAGCAAATTGTGCATTTTTTGTCCTTGAGCTCTCCGTCACTGAAGCTGTCTGCCTTTTCACTGGGATCCACATCTGATGAGAGAAGTACAAGAGATGACACTTGACTATCTTTATGTGCCTCAAGAGGCTTTCTCCTGTTAAGGATAGCTGAAGATGATGTGGTGCATCTTGCTCTGACTACTTCAGTTATACAAGTGTCACACTCACTGCACTGACTTTACATGTGCATCCAACAGGAGATCTTTTTGTAATATACACCATGTTGACAAAAGTCTTTGTCAGCAATGCATACAAGTAATACCACATGATGGAGAGGAGCACTATGAACAGAAGGTTAATTTTATTGACCCCGGTTACATGGTCACAATAAACCGATTACTAGGAATAAACTGATAATGGCAATCAGTTTTGTCATGTTTAAATGCACTGAATAAACAGATTATTAAAGGGTAAACCACTGGAGTTAATGATCGCAGTTCCATGGACTTCATGAAATTATTCTGTTTACACGGTCACTTGAATAATCAGATAACTCCAGAAGTCCAATCATAACCGGTTTATTTGTGTGCATGTAAACGAGATCAGTGATGCAAGGTCTATGGTGTTATTGTTGTAAAGTGTGATCGTTAGAATAAACAGTTCTGTAAACAAATTCCTCTGACAATAATTAAAAAATATTAAGCTTGTAAGCAAAGATATAACATGAAAAACATGATTTTTTTTCGACCAACTAAGAGCATCTATTTTCTGTTCATTTTCTGTGTAGTAAAGTTTTTAATGCGCTCAGTGCCCTCAGCGTAAAAACAGTCTCAGCAGTTTTTGTCACTGTGGTCAGAAGATTAAAAGCTGAAAATAGTTCAACTTTTGGGATGCCACATCGCTTGTTAGTGGCACACCTCCTCTCTAACCAACCAAGGAGAATTAGACGAACAGGATAGCATGAACAATATTTGAAAGCAAAAGTTTAGAGGGATGTGTCTTTTCTTAATAGTTTGTTGCAGTATAGTGTAGAGTTTCAACGTAAAACACTGACTGTGAGCTCTGTGTTGAGCTGAGCTGCAGGCCACGCCCTCTCTACCTGAGTGCTTCAGGTCTGGGTGAGCCTCCCAGCCTGAAGGCAGTTGGTTGATTAAGGGAGTTTGGAGGCAGTTACTCACAGGGCAGTGGGGAGTAAGCAGTGTGTGAGAGAAATGGTTGGAGAGTCTGGACTTGGAAAAAGGAGACTGCAGGACTAAAGCTTGTTTCAAGCAAGGAAGAAGGAGCTGGTGAGCGTTCATTTGTGATATGTATCTTTGTAGCTGCATTTGGAAAATCATTTGATCAAATTTAGGTTAAATGTGATTTATTAAAAAAATCATGTGATTGAAGTGTAAGTTAAAATGTCATATTTAACATTGTGGGTTTAAAAGTATAGTTAAAAATAGAGTATTTTAAAAGCATTAAAAGCTGCTAAAGTTGTAAGGTTAAAAATCATTATTGAACAGTGTTTTAAGATATATTTAGTATTTGGGGTGTTTTAGATGTGGATATTTTATATTTATTTTCAAGATTAATTTTTTTTCCCACAATATCTTTATTGAACCTTTTTTTTTTTTTTAACAAACATGATACAAACAATCAAACACTAACACTAAAGTACTACAAAAAAAAAAAAAATACCCTAAAAACACCAACAACCACCAACAAAATCAAGTCTTCAACAATGCTCCTCTGTTTAGTCTAGACAATCCAATACATTAGTATACATATTATGTTCACCAGTTTGGAATTTACAAGGTCCACACACATCATTCACCTTCTTCTTCAAGAGTTATGTTTAAATTTTTTACATAATCAATAAAAGGTCTCCATATATTCTCAAACACAATTTCCTTTGATTTCAGTATATATGTTATTCTTTCTAATGGAAGGTTTGTTAACATCTGTCTTAACCACTGAGTCACATCTGGTCTATGAGTCTTTTTCCATAATAGTGCAATACATTTTTTGGCATTAAGCAAACTGAGGTCTATGAATGTTCTTTCACTTTTATTGAAATTATGCTTTTCTGGGTACAGACCCAACAAAAACAGTTTAGGATTCAATATGATTTGTTTTGAGATTATTTTTTCAATTGTTACCCTCACCTCCTCCCAAAACATTCTTATTAATCTACATTCCCATAAACAATGAAATAGGGTTCCTTTACTTTCCATGCATTTTGTGCATGTATCTGGTATATTTTTGTTATATCTATTTAACTCCTCCGGTGTAACATACATCCGCATTAACCATTTGAAATGTATCAATTTAAGGCGTGCATTTATTGATTTGGTTTGAGCTTCTGTACAAGCCAATTCCCATTGTTCCTCTGAAATTTCAATTTGCAGATCTTCTTTCCAGTAGTTTAATCTTTTCAGTGAATTTTCACTTGAAGATAGTGTCAATGAGTTATAAAACTCTGAAATAATACCCTTTCTTTTACTATCTTTCATCATCATTTTTTCCAAGGATGAATAAATAGGTCGAGTGAGAGCTTTATTTTGATTTGATCGAATAAAGTTTCTAAGTTGAAGATATTTAAAAAAATGTGTTCTATTGAGATTAAATTTGATCCTCAGCTCTTCAAAAGACATTATGTTGTCTGCACATGGCAAATATAAATCCTGAATCTTTTGTATCCCTTTTAAATTCCATACTTTAAATACAGCGTCCGCTCTCCCTGGTTTAAAATATTGATTACCCCATATTGGACTAAATTGTGACAATAACTGTGGTTCTTTTAAATAGTTTTTAGCTTCACACCATATTTTGATCATATGCTTTACAAATGGATTTTTAACTTGTTTTTGTAATTTTTTTGCCGAATCTGAGTATATGAATATGGGGAGAGGTAAAGGTAAATTGTATGATTCCATTTCAGTCCAGTGAGGGAGATCATTTGATGAAAAATAATATGTCATAGACCTCAGTTGTGCCGACCAATAATACAACATAAAATTTGGACATTTCAGACCTCCACGATCAAATGGTAAATATAATAAAGACAAACGTAATCTAGCCCTCCTGTTGTTCCATATAAATTCCACTAACTTTTTTTTTTTTTTTATTCTTGAGAATAGATCTAAAGGTGGTGATAAGGGAATGTATTGAAATAAATAAAGTATTTTAGGTAAAATATTACTTTTAAGTATATTGATTCTCCCGATCATCGACATTGGTAGTGACATCCATCTCTGAGTTAACTCATTGATATCTGACATTAAGGCTTCATAGTTGACACTGGCGACTGATTCTAGCTTAGGCATAATTTGGATTCCTAAATATTTAAACTGATTTACAACATTGAATTGATTTACCTCAGGGGCTGGGTAATTTCTCTGGGTCTCATTTAGCATTAATATTGAAGATTTAGTTTTATTTATTTTATATCCTGATATTTCCCCAAAATTCTTTATTAAATTCAACAAGGTTGGAATTGATTTTTTTAGATTCGACATAAACAAAATTATATCATCGGCGTACAGGGAGATTTTATGTTCTGTTGGTCCAACTTTAATTCCATATATTTGTGAATGTAAACGTATCGCTATCGCTAAAGGTTCAATTGCCATAGTAAACAGTAAAGGTGAAAGTGGACAGCCTTGTCGACATCCTCTATTGATTTTTATTGGTTTTGAAATATTGTTATTTGTTAGGATTTCTGCTGTAGCATTATTGTATATTATTTGAACCCATTTTATGAAATTATTTCCAAGTCCAAACCTTTGTAGGACTTCAAAAAGAAAGGGCCATTCAACTCTATCAAAGGCCTTTTCGGCGTCCAATGATAGGAGAGCTGTATCCGGTGCTTCTTTATTAAAATAAATAATATTAAATAGTCTTCTTACATTATGGAAGCCTTGTCTACCCTTTATAAAGCCATTCTGATCTCGATTAATAATATTTGGTAAAATTTCTTGTATTCGTCTTGCTAAGATTTTACAGATTATCTTAAGGTCGGCGTTTAATAGGCTTATTGGTCTCATATTTTCACATTTATTAGAGGGCTTACCTGGTTTTGGCAACAGTATAATTAAGGCATTATTTATGTATGATGGTAAATTATTATTTTGAAATGCTTCTAAAACCATTTCCAAAAAAGGTTTTATTAATTTATTCTTAAATTTTTTATAAAGGTCAACTGGAAGACCATCTGGTCCTGCACTTTTTCCTGATTTCATATTATCAATGGCTAGCCCAACTTCTTCTTGACTAATTTTAGACTCCAATATCTCCCTGTTTTCATTTGGAATACACGGTATAGATAGTTCGTTCAAAAACCCATTTAGTTTTGTTAAATCAGGTTCATTTTTGGTATCATATAATTTTTCATAGTAATCTCTAAAGGCTCTATTAATTTCTAAAGGATCTATAACTACCTGTCCATTACTTATAATACTGGTAATTGGTGTTTTAATTTCCAATTGTTTAATCTGCCATGCTAATAATTTTCCTGATTTTTCACCTTGTTCATAAAAAGATTGTTTCAATCTTAGAAGACTCGAGGCAGCTCTATTCGCTGATTTTTTGTCGTATTCAGCTCTCAAAATCAGTAATTCATTCTCCAACCTTGGGTCACTTCCTGCATACACTTTTTCCTGAAGACTTTTTATTTTATGTTCCAATTTAGCTCTCTCCTCTCGAGTCTTCTTAGATTTTGATCCTGTATAACTAATAATATGTCCCCTAATAAAAGCTTTGAAAGCCTCCCACTTTACACATGCTGATGTTTGTGTAGTATTGATGTCAAAGAACTCGTCTATCTGTTTTTCTATATACTTGACAAATTCCTCATCCTGAAGCCATTTATGCTGAAATTGCCATCTACCTGATTCCTTTGTCAATTTTTTATCTACATATATTAGACAACAGGGTGCATGATCAGAAATCACGATGTTATCATAAAAGCAGTTTTGAATCTTGGACCTTAATTCTGTGGAAATCAAAAAATAATCAATACGTGAGAATGTCTTGTAGGTACTGGAATAACAAGAATAGGCTTTAACTTGTGGTTTCATTTCTCTCCATATATCTAACAATCTCAATTCTTTCATAAAATGATTAATAGTCATCCTACATCCAATGTGCGTACAATCCAGTCCTGTTGATCTATCCACACCTGGATTCAATGTACAATTAAAATCCCCTGCTATTATATGTTGCCCTGTAAGTGATGATAAGATGAGAAATAAATTAGCAAAGAACTTCTGATCATCTATATTGGGACCATATAAGTTCACAAGATTTATATTTTCTAATAGCAAAGAACCTTGAATGATTACATATCTTCCAAATTTGTCTCCAATTACATTTTTCACCTGAAAAGGAACTGATTTATGTATGAGAGTCATAACTCCCCTGGCTCGGGATGAAAATGAAGAGGTGAATACACTTCCCTGCCATCTACTCCTAATTCTTTTAACATCCTCCTCTATCAGATGAGTTTCTTGTAAAAACACAATTCTTGAACCCATGTCCTTTATTTTATTCATAACTTGTTTAAGTTTTTTTAAATTTTGTAGACCTCTGCAATTCCATGAAGTTAAATTAAGATTAACACTTTGGTCCATGATCAATAGAGAGTTTGGGATTACCTTGCAGTGTAAACATGCTCATACAGAGAAGCAAAAACATGAGTGGTTGAACATTCATCCTACAAACTACACACAAACAAATTTCCCCTTCCCACACTTGTGGCAAACCCCCCAAAATCAAAAGAAAAATTCTGTCTCCCGATATAGCCATCGACTGTTCCACACCCACGGGGAACAGCCTAAGCCACTCCTTCTTCATCCTCCCAATCACCCTAACTCTACTGCTTTTAATGACGTAACATTAACTCTCCTCTGTAGTTTTCCAACTTAACTCCAAAATTTTTAACAACTTTGTACATCATAGTTTTTTTTTTTGTTTGTTTTGTTTTTGTTTTGTTTTTTTAATATATAATACAATCTATATTTTGTAAACTTACTATTTACTTCAACTCAGTCAGATGCCTGTGCAAATGCTTAATTATTCTACCTTATATTTTGTTCATGCTTAGCTCCCACCAGTCTCTTCTTCTTCTTTGATCTTCTTGATGAACTCCTGCGCCTCCTCTGGGGTCTTGAAAATGTGGGTTCTGCCCTCATACGTGGTCAGCAGTCTCGCAGGATAGATTACACCATGACGAATCCCAAGGTTGCGCAGCTCCTTACGTACGGGATCAAACTGCTTCCTCAATTGCTGGATTCCTGTGGCCAAATCTGGGTAGAACCGCACCTGCTGGTCCTGGTGTTTAATCTCTCCTTTAGCACGTGCAGCGTTGAAGATCTTCATCCTGTCTCTGTTGCTAAGAAACTTCATAATTAAGGTCCTCGGCGGTCCCTTATCTCTCCGTGGGCCAATACGATGTGCTTTTTCCAGAACCACTGCTGATTGCAACTCCTCGCTGCCCAGCACCTCCGGAATCCACTTTTCCAGAAAGGAACATACGTCCCGACCTTCTGATTCCTCTGGAAGACCCACCAGCCTCAAATTATTCTGTCTCGACCGAGATTCCAAATCCAAAATATTATCTTCCAGAGATTTATTTTTTTTTTCCAAAATGCGCACCTTTAATTGAAGACGGGTGACGTCATCTTCAGCACTAGCGAGACGGAGCTCCATCTGCGCCGTTCGTTCTACACAGTCACCCAATTCCTTTCTTATTCCTTCCAACGCTGTCATAATCCCATCAAATCTAGAGGAAAAGTCCGCTCTCATTGAACTCATGGCAGCCATCAGCGCATCTGCGCCATTCCCCGCAAACATCGCACCGCCGCCAGCTTCCTCCGCCATATATGGAGTTTTGTTTGCTGCGTCACAGACCTGAAAGTCCGTTAATTTGGACTGTTTCGGCGGCTCGCTTTTTCCTTTTCCTGGTTTTCCAGCCTTAGGCTTCGCCGACATATCCTCGCCCAAATGCTGGGATACGTTCTGTCCCAAATGAGAGAGTTATTTGCCGATTTTTTTTCTCCAGGAGCAGAGCAGAGCGAGACACGTCCGTCCTACGTGGCAGCCATAACCGGACACCTTCAAGATTAATTTTTAGTAGTTTAAAAGTTGAGTATTTGATTTTGTGTTATGTTGATTTATTATGGTTTCTTGGGTTACATTTTCTATGACCTTCTATTTGTGTTTGTATTTAAAGGTTTTCCACCTGTGCTTGGCCTTGATGACTTTTCAAAAATAAAAGGAAAGAAAAGGAAAAGTTGAGTCTTGGTCGTTGAGTGACTTCCAGTTCTATCTTCCGAAGCAAGCTTCCCATTCAAGTGGGGGAAACTGCTGGTCAAACCTCACAAGAGTGAGGGCCACTTGACAGTGAAAAACCGCTGTGGAGACTGGAACAGAGAACCCTGAACAGCAACCAGCCAGGCTTGGAAGCCCAGAGGCCTGGTAACACACTGAACAGCACCTTACTCAATCCTGTCGGAAAAGAAGATGGCTGACTCAAAGTCACTGGAGCAGCTTAAAGCCAATAGGACATCTGCGACGCGGCAATTCTCCCGGCTGGCCAATAACATTGTCCGGATGGACGCCATAATCCCCGAAGCGGAGCTCAGAGACAGTTTCAAAAAGCTCATAGTTGAGGCCAACAAAGTCATGGAAGCCAATGATGATGTGGAGGCCCAGTACCTTGCAGAGGCGGAGCTGGATGCAGATCCTGAAGAAGTTCCCGGGTTGAGCAAGCAGCAAAAGGTCGATATTGGGAAAACTGCGAGTGAGTGAGTTGACATCCAAAAGACACTTTGGGCCAACTTCGGAGAGGAGGAACTGATGATGGTGGTAAAAGCTGCAGAGGAGAAGGTAAAGAGTGTGATTTTCTTTGAATCCAGTGGAAATAAAGAGGCCTTTGACTTCATGTTCGATTACATGGAAAGTCTGGTTAAGAGGGCAAAAGAGCTATACACACAGTGGAAGTGTTGGGCCCCTCCTGTTGAGCAGAAAGACTTCCAGCTACATGTACGAGAGCTTGAGCAGTTCATTCTTAAGTTAATGTCAAGGAAAGCAGAGTTTATTCAAGCAAAAGCTAAAGAGGACACCGAAAAAGTTGCAAGTGCAGCTTCCATCAGCTACCCAACATCAACCATTAGACTGAAGCCAACCTCCCTCCCCAAGTTTACTGGCATCAGCCGAAACTTTCATCACTGGAAAAGAGACTGGGAGGCCCTTCAGAGGCAAGGAGAACCCACTTGGTCAAAGGAGGACAAAAAGTTCCAGCTTCTTGACAGTTTGGATGAGAAAGTAGTGAGAGATCTTCGATTGATGACCTACAATATAGCAGATGACATCTTTCATGTCCTGGAGAACCGTTTTGGAAGCCAAACTGCAATCGCTATTGAAATAGTTGAGGAGCTCCAGAGACTTCCAGCTGTCAAAAGTCACCAGCCCAGGAAAATTGTTGAGCTCATTCAAGCTGTTGAGAAAGCCCTTGAAGACCTGAGTGACCTTGGTGACACTGGTGCTTTAAAGAACCCTCTGGCTTCTCTGTGCAGCTGAGAGGATCAGTGCCAATCCAGAGAAGCGCTTTGACAGTCTTCTGGCCTTCCTCAAGAGTCAAGAGAGCATCTATGAACTGTCATGAATGGCTCTCGCGAGCCATAAAGGAGACGCTATAGGCGACCAGTGAGTTTGCGTAACTTTATTAACAAAGGAACAGAAAACACAAATGGCAAAGTAAAGAGCCACGAGGGGCAAAGATACGCACATACACTAAGTAGAACTCCAACTAGGGTGAGAGGCTAAGAAGTGCAGCGGGCAAGAAACCCACACTGAGCAGTAACACTTACAGGTGGGTGAGGAGCAGAAACACCGAGGGAACTGGAGTTGGACGTAGGAACTCCAGTCGTGGAAACACGATGTACGTCTTTCCTCGTTTAGGTCGCAGCGAGGAGCGATTCTCAGCTGCTCCCTTAAATGAGGGACAGAACCCAATCAGGAGCGGGAAAGGTAATTGATGATAATGACAGACAGCTGTCCCGGAGCAGCTGGGCTTGACAGCCGGAAGTCTGAGATGCTGTCAAAGCTACGAGCCCCGGAGGAGGCCGTAAGACCAGGCCCGGAATGGGATGGAGCTGAAGCGAAACTGGACAACCTGAGCGCGGATAGCAATCAGCGCCCAGGCGTGACAGTACTCCCCCCCCCCCGAGCCGCGCCTCCTGGCGCGGGCCTACCCCCTCCCTCAAACAGAAGGCCACCAGGGCCGACCCAGGGAGGGTGGTGGGGGAACTGGCCAGGGGGGAGAGAAATGAGACGGGGGAAGAGAAGAAAAAAAAAAAAAAAACCATAGGGAGAAACCCAGGTACAATGGAATAAACGACATAATAAACATGCTGCCCGACAGGTCACAACAAAAATACAGACATACTCAAGACCATATAACACTGGGAAAAGGGAAAAAGAAAAAATCAGTATTACAGAGCAGGCAGACAGATCCTTCCAATCAGCAGAGAGAAAAAAAAAAAGGTGAACCTGGAGGCCTAACTCAGAACATAGTAGAGTGTGCCATATAGACAGTCTTAGACAAAAATAACCATCACCCCCTCCTCTGCAATGACCAAACGGTAGATACAAATAACCACAGAAGGCAGGGCAAAAGGGAAGGAAAAAAAAAAAAAAACCCACAATGAACTCAGGGTGAGGACAAGACAAAATTCATGTCCCGAAGGTCATAGAAAACAAATTAATTCTGTAACTTGAGGTTAAAGTAGGTTCCCACCCATGCAAACCCGGCCAAGACAGATCAGTACACTAAGAAAAACAATCTGGGAGTAACTCCAAAAAATTGAGCCTGGTATAGCAAATTGACATACTGATACAAAAAAAAATCAGTTCCTCAATCACATCATATCGGCATTACAGATGTCATAAATCAGTCTGGAGGAGGGTATGAATGCAGATAAGTTAAATTACTCAGAATGAGGCCAGGCAACATGAAGCAAAAATACTACTTTAAGGACCAACTTAAATTAGCATAAATACTGTCCGTCCTATGGGCAAAATAGGACATAGAAAATAGTTCTTCCAAAGAAAATTTAGCTGGACTGAAACCACAGCAAAAACGCTTGCAAAAAAACTTCAGTGTTCCGAATAGAAACAAATAAAGGAGGACAATCCAAACACAAAACTACTAACAGTCAATCCTTCCCGGGACGCCAGCAGGTGGTGAGGGGCAAGAGATGACAGTTCGTCCGGCGGGCGACCCAGACCCGGATTCCACCTGGCCAGGAGCAACATCCACAGTTCGGGCGGCCTACCCGAGTCCCAGGCTTGGGAACACAGTATCTCAGGAGGCCCACCCAGATCACCGAACCAACCAGATGGTTTCGCGGGCGGTCGTCCCTCGTCCTCAGACCACCGAGAGCAGAGGGAGAAGCTTAGCTTAGGTGCGGCTTCCTCACCGAGGGGAAAAAGGCAGATCTGCGGGACAGAAGGAAAGTGACCCGGTTGAGGGGAACCCCAACAGCACCCGGAGGAGAGAAGACGGAGGCAATGGGCGGAATCAGCCAGACGTCCAGGGAAAACGATCCTCCAGTTTCCTCACTGGCCTTTAACCAGACCGGCGCAGCACTCCCGGTGGGCCCCAATTGGACTGGCGCAGCACTCCCGGTGGGCCCCGATTGGACCAGCGCAGCACTCCCGGTGGACCCCGATTGGACTGGCGCAGCATCAGAGGCGAACTTCGTGCACAGAACCAGAACCTCCGTGGCGGCAACTAGAGTGGATTCGTCTCCAGTGACCTTGGGGAAAGGCTCAGAGGAACAAAAGGAACCGGGATCAGGATCACCGGAAGCGCCAGAACCCAGCGAGACAAGCTCGGATGCAGTGGACGGCTGCACCCGGCTCGCCCCCCCCAAGAGACAGGCAAAAATGCTCAATCATGGAAAAGACAAAGACAATGCTGAGCACTTGCCTGATCTCGGGTTCCGACGCCGTCCAGGACTTCGACGATCCAGGTTCAGTATGCAGAAGTTTGTCATCCGGCTCCCACTCGACTGCGACGGGCTCCACAGCCGGCATGATGGTTACCACAGTCTGAAGGTCACCTGGCGCCGCAGTCCCCATCAAAGGCCCGCACGGCGTGGTGGCAGGGGATCTGGGTTCTGCTGGGCCGAACCATTCCTCCGTGGAGACCCGGGGACGCTTTGTTGTCGGCGCAGGTTCCAAGTGGCAGTCCGACCTCCGACTCTGCCCACGACGTGACTGCGGGGCTGGAATCAGGCTTCCCAGGGCCGCAGGCTCCCTCCTCGTCCGGCGGTGCAGTCCCAGAACCGGGGAGCGCTCAGGGGGGAGAGACACAGAAGGCGCAGGTTCATATCTTATGTCTGCAGCAGGTGGAGAGAGCTCAGAGGACTGTGAACCCCGAACTCCACCTCCAGGAATCAAACAAGGCAATTCATCAATTAGAGGAAGAGAATGAAAAGGCACTTGCCTGATTCCCAGAGAACCGGTGGAGCCCGCCACAGTGGACTTGAGTCTTCCCTTTCCCCGCTGGATGGAAGTGGAGGACCCCCTGGGAAGACGAGAAGGAGCCTCTCGCACTGGATCAGGACCGGGGGCATCCGGAGACGGACTCATGCTCCTCACAGCAGCTGGAGTGAGCGTCGAAGAGGAGGGAGAAACAGCCGAAGCGAACCGGGAACCCGAAGCTGATGGGACAGCGGGGAGAGATGACCCGGAAACGGCTGATTTACCTCTTCGGCGAGACACGGAGGCAACAGCTGGCAGGGAGATAGAGTTCGTGCGACTACCCGGAGCTGGATCCAGACGGGGTTCTCGCTGAGGTGTCTGAGAGGGTTGGGAGCGACGTCTTCTGGCCGAGGATGAGGCGAATGTGAGTTTAGGGAAACGCCGCTCCTGGGCAGAAAATGAAGCGAGCAGGTCAGCATATTCCGGATAATCATGCAGCTCAGGGTTCTTCTCTACCAGCCTGACCGCTGCCGTCATGTGATTCATGATAGCAGTGGGATGGGCGGCGGAGCGAGCAGCAGCCACTCGGTCCTGAATGCAGATTGCTGTCACCTGTATTCTCTCTGGGGGAATCCCGGCTGACGTCACTGCTTCATGAGGGTGACCCCGGGGTGGTGCGAACCCCTGGGCTGGATTGGAGGCTGGAACGGGATCCCGAAGCGAGGAGCGATGGTGCCTTGTCTTCGGCTTCCTGCCGGGGTTTTCCTCAAGCCCACAGAGTTTCTCCCGGAGCGCAGAGATGTCTGCCCTCCTCGCCTTAACTTCGGGATATTGGAAGTAGTGAGGGAGGCCGTTAATAATATCCTCAGCGAGGTCCAGGTGCCGGCGTATATCGCTGGGAGTGTCATAGAGGCCCGCGGTGAAAAGCATCCCATCCACGTAGTCCAGGGCTTCTGTGAGTTCGTAGTCTGGGCACCGCATGCGCCTCCTGAAGGACGACATACTCCAGCTCGCCAGTACCCAGAAGAAGGGTTAAAGACAACAAGTCCAAATTAGCAAAACTCACGGTCTCCGGCATCTCAGTCTGGCTGCAACCTACTGTCATGAATGGCTCTCACGAGCCATAAAGGAGACGCTATAGGCGACCAGTGAATTTGCGTAACTTTATTAACAAAGGAACAGAAAACATAAATGGCAAAGTAAAGAGCCACGAGGGGCAAAGATACGCACATACACTAAGTAGAACTCCAACTAGGGTGAGAGGCTAAGAAGTGCAGCGGGGAAGAAACCCACGCTGAGCAGTAACACTTACAGGTGGGTGAGGAGCAGAAACACCGAGGGAACTGGAGTTGGACGTAGGAACTCCAGTCGTGGAAACACGATGTACGTCTTTCCTCGTTTAGGTCGCAGCGAGGAGCGATTCTCAGCTGCTCCCTTAAATGAGGGACAGAACCCAATCAGGAGCGGGAAAGGTAATTGATGATAATGACAGATAGCTGTCCCGGAGCAGCTGGGCTTGACAGCCGGAAGTCTGAGATGCTGTCAAAGCTACGAGCCCCGGAGGAGGCCGTAAGACCAGGCCCGGAATAGGATGGAGCTGGAGCGAAACTGGACAACCTGAGCGCGGATAGCAATCAGCGCCCAGGCGTGACATGAACAGCTGGATCAATTGAGGGATGAAGAGCCGCCAAGCAAAGAGATCCAACCTGAGCAAAGGCAAGCCAGGTTGCCCAACGTTCCGTGGGCTCAAGTTCACAGAGAAGAAGGATTGAGTGCGAAAGCTGGGAGCCTGCTGGAAATGTCTGGAGGTCCATGATGATGACAATCACTGCAAAACGTCATTCCTGTGCAAAAATCCTAAGTGTGAGGACAAGAGAGCCACAGACCATCACTATCTGTGTCCCAATGCTGAAGCATCCAGAGGCAGCACGGCCCAGAGGAGGAGCAAAGGCAGTACAGTGGGAGGTGGCAATAAGAGGAATTACACCGAGGCCCAGGAAGAATTCTTCAGAAAGCTCTTGCTTGAATTAGCCCAACAATGCCGGGACGCATTCTGCAACACAGCAGCGAGCACCTCCCATGTCGTAAAGAGTCACTCAAGTCTTCTGGCAGAGAGTGGCCTAGCGGAGTGGCCTGTCATCATGATGCTGCTGGAGAAAACAGCCAATGCTGGGCAGAAAATTGGGACCCTAATCGACCTAGCTTCTGACACCAATTATATCAACCATGAGGCAGCAGGTCGGCTTAATCTTAGAAGTGAAGACATCACGCTTGTGGTCCATGGTGTAGGAGGCATGAAAATCTACATCAAAACAAAGCGGTACCTCCTGAAAATTCGTATTAACACCTCAAGAGGTACTCTCAAGTCCCACCAGCTGATTTGCTAAGGCTTAGACAGCATTGCAGATATCCACAGACATGCATCAGCCAAAAAACTGCAAGAGTTCTTCTCAGACATCCCGCTCAGTGACCTGGTAAGACCAAGAGAGATCCAGCTCCTTGTAAGTCACAAGGAGGGTCAGCTGGCTTCACAGAAAATTTGCACAGTGGGGGACCTCGTGCTGTGGGACGGCCCAGTGGGAAAGACAGTTGCGGGCACTCATCCTGAGCTGTTTGAAGAGGTCACTGTATCAGCCCACACATCAAGAACGCACTTCGCAAGGTCTATGAGAACTGCTGCTGTAAAGTATGAAAAACATAACTGCGTAGTCCCCATTTATCCTCCACAAAGCCAGCAAGCCTCAATTGCCGTCCAACCTCATCAATCTAATTGTGCAGCTACTACATCCAACTTCCTCGAGTGGTGGAAATGGGATAGTATTGGTGCTGGTTGTGTCCCAAGATGTGGGGGCTGTCGCTGTGGGAACTGCCAGCCAGGGGGCAAGGAAATGACCCTCGCTGAAGAAAGGGAGCTGGAGGTGGTAAAGCGTGGCCTCACATATGTAGCTGCTCATAATCACAGTGAGAGGCCTCACTGGCACACCAAGTACCCCTGGGTAGCAGATCCAGCCTCATTACCAAGCAACAGGAGTGCAGTTGAGGTAACATTCTTCAGGACTGAGAGGCAGCTGGACAGAGAGCCAGAGTGGAAGGCTGCCTATGCTGCACAAGTTCACAAGATAGTCGAGTGTCGGGCCGCAATGAAGTTGTCTAAAGACGTCCTTTATGCATGGACTGGTCCAGTATGGTACATCCGCCACCTCATCGCACCCAACTCACGCGCCATCACAACTCCGGTGAGACTGGTCTGGAACAGTAGTCAAAAGTGCAGAGGGGAGTTTTTGCTGCGTTGGGAGACAAAGAAAATGTACTATTCAGTGTGGCTCGAAGACCAAGACGTGCATTTGCATAGGTTCCTGTGGCGTGGCTCTGAAGAGAAGGAGCTGGGTGAATATGCAGTCACAAGAGTTAACATTGGAGATAAGTCAGCAGGTTCTATTGTTCAACTCGCCATGAGAGAGACGGCTAATCTCCCCCAGTTCAGCCATCTTGAGGAAGAGTGTCGAGTACTGCAGGAGGACAGCTATGTCGATGACCTGTTAACCTCTCATGACAACTTAGACCAGCTTAAAGTCATTACAGAAAATGTAGAGCAGATCCTGAAAGCAGGAGGGCTCGAGTTGAAGCCGTGGGTCTTCTCTGGTCAAAGTAGGAGGGAGTCTGCTGGAAAACAGGAACAGGTGGCTATTCCAAAGACTGTGATCCTGCCAAATCAGCTCAAAGAGGAGGACAACAAAGCTCTTGGCCTCGGCTACTCCCTGGAGGATGATAAGCTTTATTTCATGGTTGGAATAAACTTCTCAAAGAGGAAGAGGAAAATGAGACTCGGCCAGGTCCTTCAACTGGAGCAGGTGAGAGCCCAGACGCCAGACCCACTGACACGATGAGAGTTACTCAGCCAAGTTTCTGGACTGTATGACCCGATTGGTCTGATGCCTGTAAAGCAGAAAGGGACCACCTTGGTTCGGAGAGCATTTCAGAAAGCCAAACCCAAGTGTAGCACCATCAAAGATACTTGGGACCTTGCGCTATCAGGAAAGCTCAGAAAAGATGCCATCAGCCTCTTTGAAGAATATGCCCAGCTGAGTAAGGTCAAGTTTCACAGAGCCCTGATGCCAGTGGACACCTCAGCTGAACCTAACACAATCACCTTCTCTGATGGCAGCAAGCATGCTTATGGTGCAGTCCTGTATCTGCAGTGGGCCTGTGACCAAGGTTCTACGGTGAGGCTGGTGGAGTCTAAAGCTAAACTAACTCCCTTAGATCACAAGGGGGTAGTAGTCAAGGCAGAGCTTTGTGGAGCAGCATTCGCCGCCCGGTTGAAGAAGTACTTTGAGCAGCATAGCCGAATTCAAGTCAAGCAATGGCACCACTTTGTTGACAGCCAAACAGTCCTTCGTGCAATTCAATGTGAGAGCTATGGCTTTCAGACCTTTTTTGCCAACAGGATTGAAGAAATCCAAAGTAGCACGCAACTTCAGGATTGGTGGTGGATCCCTGGACCACTGAACATTGCTGATATCATCACGCGTGGAGCTTGTCCAAAAGATTTGGATGAAAATTCACCATGGCAGCAAGGACCACAGTTCCTGGGTCTACCAGCTGATGAGTGGCCAATTAAGTCTGCAAAGGATGTATCAGCAACTGCCAGAGAGCGTGTTGAAAAGATGCAGAAGAAATCATTTGTTGTTGCATTCACAAGAGCTCAGGTGAAAGAGCCACCAGATCTGGAGCATCGGAGGCCACCTGCTAGTGCTGCTGTCCGAAACCTGGTGGATGAAGGACGGTTCAGCAATTTGGCTCACCTGGTTAAGACGGTCACCCGGGTCTGGAGGGCAGCAAAATGCTTTGCAGCTAAAAATAAGATCCTGGGAACTCCAAAGTGGGAGGCGGTTTCATCAGCCAGGGTCATCACTGCAATAGAGCACCAAGATGCTTTAAGAGATCTTTTCCTTGCTGCACAAGAGGGTGTGACCTTTCCAACTACCACAATAGACCGGCTGGTAGTCGTCAAAGAGGAAGAAACTGGGCTACTGGTTTGTGGTGGGAGAGTCCAGGCTTTTAATGAAGACAGAGTTGGTGTCCCCCTCTTACCTTACAGTGCCTGGGTCGCAACTCTGTTGGTTTGTGAAGCTCACAGCAAGGGTCACGAGGGAGTGGCTGCAACTCTATTGAAGGTGAGAAAGAGAGCATGGGTCATCAATGGACGAAGAATTGCTCAAAAAGTCATTGAAAACTGTATGATCTGCAAGAAAGCCAGAGCTAGAAGATCCCAGCAAGTGATGGGTGATCTGCCTCAAGAGAGAACTGGGCCAGCATCTCCATTTGAGTTCACAGCAGTTGACCTGTTTGGACCTTATCAGGTCAAAGATGATATGAGGAAGGGAGTCACAATGAAGGTTTGGGGAGTAGTATTCTGCTGTATGGCCAGTAGAGCAATCCACACAGAGCTGGCCAACACCATGTCAACTGAAAGCTTTCTGATGGCTTATCAGAGGTTTACAGCAATTCGAGGGCATCCTAAGAAGATTTGGTCTGATCCAGGGACCAATTTTGTTGGTGCCAAGCCTGTTCTGAAGGAGCTGTATCAGTTTTTGGATGGCCTGGACAGGTCTGTTATGAGGAGACTTCACCTCAAAATGGAACCGACTGGCATTGGAAAATCCAGCTAGCTGATTCACCTCATTGAAATGGCTCAACTGAAGCAGCTGTTCGGATTGTGAAGAAGGCGTTCCAGAGTCTGGGAAGAAACTCAGGGCTCAGTTACAGCGAACTTCAGACAACACTTCAGCTCGCCGCTAATCCTTCTAATGAGCATCCCATTGATGCCAGGGTGCACAGCCATGAAGACACCATGCAGTACATCACACCCAATACACTCCTGCTGGGACAAGCATCAAGTGGTGACTGGAAAACCTTCAACTTCACAAGCTATCCCTATAAGAGACTTCAGGAAATGCAGCACTAGGTAAACAAATTCTGGAGGTCCTGGAGCCAACTTGCCAGTCCTAATCTCTTCGTGAGGAGTAAATGGCACACCACACAGAGAATGTTGCAGTTGGAGATATTGTTTGGCTGTGTGACCAGAATGCATTGAGGGGTCATCATCAGTGTCAACCCAGACTCCAGAGGCATTGTACGGGATGTGAATGTTAGAGTTGTGGCTAGCTCCTGTATTCCTGCGGAGAGGCCTGCAACATCAGCATCCAAGCATCCTGCCTCCAGCATTCGGAGGGACCTTCAGTCCACAATTCTTCACCGGGACGTCCGATGTTTGGTGGTCCTGCTGCCAGTGGAGGAGCAGGCAGGAGGCCCAGGAGGAAATCTCTGACCGCTAGTTCACTGTGTGTGATCTTTCCAGCGGTTTCCGTGGGAGGATCGAGTGGGAGGTGTTGAGCTGAGCTGCAGGCCACGCCCTCTCTGCCTGAGTGCTTCAGGTCTGGGTGTGCTTCCCAGCCTGAAGGCAGTTGGTTGATTGTACCAGGTGGGAATGATCTGGTGATTAAGGGAGTTTGGAGGCAGTTACTCACAGGGCAGTGGGGAGTAAGCAGTGTGTTAGAGAAATGGTTGGAGAGTCTGGACTTGGAAAAAGGAGACTGCAGGACTAAAGCTTGTTTCAACCAAGGAAGAAGGAGCCGGTGCGTGTTCATTTGTGATATGTGTCTTTGTAGCTGCATTTGGAAAATCATTTGATCAAATTTAGGTTAAATGTGATGTATTAAAAAATCATGTGATTGAAATATAAGTTAAAATGTCATATTTAATATCGTGGGTTTAAAAGTACAGTTAAAAATGGAGTATATTTTAAAAGAGTTAAAAGTTAAAAGCTGCTAAAGTTGTAAGGTTAAAAATCATTATTGAACAGTGTTTTAAGATGTATTTAGTATTTGGAGTGTATTAGATGTGGGTACTTTCTATTTATTTTCAAGATTAATTTTTAGTAGTAAAAGATGAGTATTTGATTTTGGGTTATGTTGACTTATTATGGTTTCTTGGGTTACATATTCTGTGACCTTCTATTTGTGTTTGTATTTAAATGTTTTTCACCTGTGCTTGGCCTTGATGACTTTTCAAAAATAAAAGGAAAGAAAAGGAAAAAGTTGAGTCTTGGTCACTGAGTGACTTCCAGTTCCATCTTCCAAAGCAAGCTTCCCATTCAAGTGGGAGTAACTGCTGGTCAAACCTCACAAGAGTGAGGGCCACTTGACAGCTAGGACACAGGATGGAGAATTTAAGAGCACTGTGAAGCATTAAAAAAAAATGGGTCTAGTGTTTCCAAGTTTCTGAGAAAAAATGCTGTCTGCTGACAAGCAGCCTAACCAATGCAATTTCTTTTTCTTCTTCGTCTTAACACACGATTAAAGTTTTGACTTTTCTTTCATCCACTTCTACTCCTTTTGGCTGTTCCCCTTTCGTCGTCGGCCTCCGTCGGTCTATGATGACCATGGAAGAGAATCCTAAACGTCTACTCTGCTGGAACAGCACCACCTGTGGCTGAACAGGCCGATGCGCACTGGTGTTCTACCTTCCAGCGTTGGGCGTTGGTAGGATTCAAGCCTGGGCAGGAAGATATGGAGGACAAGATGTTACCCATGCAGCATGTCCCCCCTCTCCACGTCACTGATGAATCCAAAGGAACAGCAGGGCTGCTATAGTTTGACACCAGCGCTGTCGCAGGAGCTGCCAGAACGATATTGAGCACAACAGAGAACTGCCTTAGGGGCTCCGACTCCGGATTTTTCCTCAGGGTTGACTCCCAAAGCCTTTCCCATGACCGGGTGTGCCGCAAGGCAGCGGAGGTTTGAAATCAGGGTTTACCTTCCCCTAGATGGGCTACCTTCCCAGGTTGACGAGCCACCATCTACCCGAAGCATCTGGTTTTAAGGCGCCAGAGATCCGCCCTCGCCCCTTCTCGTATTAGTAAAAGCAGTTCCGCCGAGCTTAGAGACTAAACCACACGGGCAGGCTAGGAGTTGGACTTAGTTGTCAGAGGCTTTTCGAGATGCACGCCGTAAGGAGCATTTTATGAGCACTGGGAGCTTAACCCCAGTGCCGCTCCTGGCTATGACAACCTTGGAACCTGTTCCCCTTAGGGGTCATTGTTATGTCGGAGGTTGGAGACAAGGAGGAGACTAGTTGTGGAGCTGAACACACGTTTATTAAAACCAGGCACTCTGCACCTAACCACACCAAACCACTGGCAGAGGAAAGAGCGAAAGAGACCGCCCTCCTACCTGCAGCCCTTCTTATACCCACGGGGTTGGCGGAACCAGAAGGTGGAGCCACCACCCCGTGCCACACAAATAAATGCTCCAAACAAATGTACAACATATGAACTATAACTATATCACACCACCACCACCACCCCGTGGAAAAGTCCAAAACACACATACAATCAAAACCCACCCCAATTTGTAACCCGAATCATCCACTAAACAAACTAAACTGAAATCACAAAAAGGGGCTGAACACATTCACACAAAACGGGTGCACTGCCGCCCTACCCCCCCCCCCACACACACACACGGCAAGGTGGATTATTCTGCTGCCTGTGCTGCATAAAAGCCCATTTGTAAACTAAAAGAAAATTACTGCCATTTTTCCTAATCTAAACAGAACACAAAATAATCCCCAGACCTATAAACACATATATACCAAAACACTCAAACATATGCAGAACAAATAACATTTATACACACGGCTTGAGGAGGATGACCCCGTGGGCCCCCAGGACCATCCTCTACTCATTCTGTCCCTTGATGTGGCTCGCCTCCCGGGCCACAGCTGGTAGCTTCAGCCCCAGTGCGCCTCCTCCTCCACACAGCCGGACGCTCCACTCATCCGGGGCCACGTCTCAGTACCTTACCTGGGGCATGCCATAGCTCATTTTCTTGCCGCCACAAGCCATCTGACAGCCGGAGATAAGCGTCGTACCACTCGTCCACCACCTGCAGCCGACCTTGGTGCTCCCCCATCTGTCGCTTGGCCCGTACACGCTGTGACCTCGCTTCCGCTCAAGCCCGAACCCAGTCCGCGACTCCCAGTGGGGCTCTGCTCAGCCTGCAGTGTCTCTGCCTGGCACTCACCCTCTCAGTGCCAATTGGTCTTGCCCCGACCTCTTCTAAATCTGCTGCAGGCCCTGCTGATGTGGCCCTGTGCCCACCAGCCCACTTCGGCCGAGCTCCGGGAACACCTGGGACCATCCCTTGGGCATCGCTCGTCTGTGCAGGCTCTCCCCTGTGCCGCCCAATACCCTCATCCAGGGTGACTCGGGCTCTGGCACTGGGGCCTTCCTGTGGTGACCCTGAGCGAAACAAGGCCTGTCCACTTTCCAGGGTACCGAATAATCTTTCGTCCCACACAGTATCGTCCTGTACTCTTGGAACCGGTCGGTCCCACAATCTGCATCCCGACCATTCTTCCCCAGCACCACCCTTGATGGAGAAACCAAGACCATAGAAGAGGTTGCAGCCCATGATGTTTGTGCCGCGGGTCATCACCACAAACTCCACATCAGCCATCTCCGCCATCTTGTACCGAGCCGTCAGTCTTATTGTTCCCACCGTGGCCAACCGTCCTCCTCCATAGCCACAAAGCGGCGCTGAGTCACCTCCAGCTCTGTAGTGGGAAAAATTGCCTCACTGTAGCCCAGTTCAGCAAGGAACTCTCCACCCCCATGTTGATCAGCATCAGCACCATCATTCCATCCAACTCCACCGTGCAATATGTGCGCCCACTGGTGTTCGGGGACACAGTGTGGATCACTGTCGGGGCAGGAGGGGTTGAATTCCTTTGCGGGCTTAACCGGCACACCCTCGCGTAGTGGTGAAGACGGTCACACTTGCTGCAGAGCTTTCCTCTTGCTGTACACTCTCTGGCTCTGTAGCGGTGCTTCGTGGACCCGCAGCCCATACATCTGGGCTTCCCTGGGGCAGGCCTCATCCGTACAGCATTGGCCCCTCCCGCGTCAACGCTCCCATCGCTGTCCGGGTCCACTACTTGTGTAGCCATGGAGGATCCTAACTCTCACGGTGACAGACGCTCACTCAGCTCCCGAGTTAGCTTATCTGTTGCCTCCAGCTGGAGAGCTAACTCAGTGACCTTGGACAGCGTCAATTCACCAGGAAATGTGAGCAGCTTAGACTGGACCACAGCACAGTTGGTATGTTCCGCCAACTGGTCGCAAACCATTTCTTCCTCCAACAGTCCGAACTGACACTCAGTGGCCAGCTGCCTCAAGTCTGACACGAACCGTTGGATGGGCTTGCCAACCTGTTGGCGGTGCTGTTGGAATTTGATTCTCCGGACGATGACATTGTCCGGCACTCTGAAATGGCGCGCCATTAGCTCATCCACCTCTTCATAACTGTCTGCGTCACCAAGCGCGCCCAAAATTTGTTGTCCCCTCCATTCCCAGGTTGTGCACAAGCAACGCACATGCCCTTAATTTCTCCATCCTTCCCAGGTCCAGTGCTACCATATACATCCTAAAGGCGTTGTACCACCTAGGCCACAGAACAGACGGCTCACTTGGGAGCCACAAAAAAAGCCGAATTGGTGCCCCACACACTTCCATACCTTCAGTTTTATCTGCTTTCGTCTTCATTGCCAAGTGTTACGTTGGAGTTTGGAGCCAAGGAGGAGACAGTTGTGGAGCTGAACACACGTTTATTAAAACCAGGCACTGTGCACCTAACCACACCAAACCACTGGCAGAGGAAACGGCGAAGGAGACCGCCCTCCTACCTGCAGCCCTTCTTATACCCACGGGGTTGGCAGAACTGGAAGGCGGAGCCACCACCCCATGCCACGCAAATAAAAGCTACAAACAAATGTACAACATATGAACTATAAATAACTACTGTATATCACAGTCACCATAGCGGATCATCTGCCTCCATATCACCCTATCCCTTACCTGACTGTACCAGCATTATAATTGATCCAAACATCACAATGACTGTTTTCAGAAACCATGTTCTCCTCACCATGCCTTGATTATGTATGGGCCCCTGGGCATTAATATTGGATAAGCTTCAGCAAGGAAGATGTGAGAGACAGGCCACCTGGATCCAGCTGTTTTTGATCTCTACAAGACATTATTTTACTTGACTACAGACCCATAGCACTTACGTCTGTAGTCATGAAGTGTTTTGAGCAAATGGTGTCCCAGCACATCAGGGACTGTCTTCCCCCCCTCCTTCGACCCCCACCAGTTCACTTACAGGAAGAACGGGTCTAGGGAAGATGCCATCGCCACAAATCTCCACAGAGTGCTGAGCCACCTGGAGAACCCAAGGAGCTACGGTGGTGTGAAAAAGTGTTTGCCCCCTTCCTGATTTCTCTTTTTTTTTTGTATGTTTGTCACACTTAAATGTTTCAGATCATCAAACAAATTTAAATACTAGACAAAGATAACACAAGTAATCACAAAATGCAGTTTTTAAATGAAGGTGTTTATTATTAAGGGAAAAAAAATCCAAACCTACATGGCCCTGTGTGAAAAAGTGATTATCCCTAAACCTAATAACTGGTTGGACCACCCTTAGCTGCAACAACTGCAATCAAGCGTTTACAATAACTGGCAATTAGTCTTTTACAGCACTGTGGAGGAAAACTTTATCATTACATGGATGCTCCTCTTCCTGAACAGGGTCAACAGCCACTTCTTGCTCAGACCTATTTTCATGATCCTGTCCATGAATTAGAATTATGACGCACCTATCCCTCAACCAGTTGTCTGAACAAAGAAGACGACCCACGAGATGGAGAGCAATAGAGTGAGAACTGCTGCACATCAGAAAAGATGCCGTGAAGATGAAACACCTGAGGTTTGAACAGTACGTCGCAGACATGACTGTGAACAACACAGCCGTCTGAGACAGGAGGAGACCCTTCCGCAATGGGCATGCAGAAATACTTGCTTATACTTGGTTTCTACGGGCATGGATGGGTATGCACTAGTTGTTACAATTCAGCCACACTGGAGGGGTTTTCGGGCATGAACCGCCTTTTTAAGGTCATGCCACAACATCTCAATCGGATTCAGGTCAGGACTTTGACTAAGCCACTCCAAAGTCTTCATTTTGTTTTTCTTAAGCCATTCAGAGGTGGACTTGCTGGTATGCTTTGGATCATTGTCCTGCTGCAGAACCCAAGTGCGCTTCAGCTTGAGGTCACGAACAGATGGCCTACCAAAAAATCCTTCACATTTTTTGCTGTCTACCAAAAAATCCTTCAAGATTCATTCATTCAAAAAATCCTTCAGCAGAATTCATGGTTCCATTTACCACAGCAAGTCTTCCAAGTCCTGAAGCAGCAAAACAGCCCCAGACCATCACACTACTACCACCATATTTTTCTGTTGGTATGATGTTCCTTTTCTGAAATGCTGTGTTACTTTTACGCCCGATGTAACTGGACACACACCTTCCAAAAAGTTTAACTTTTGTCTCGTCGGTCCACAGAGTATTTTCCCCAAAGTCTTGGGGATCATCAAGATGTTTCCTGGCAAAACTAAGACGAGCCTTTATGTTCTTTTTGCTCAGCTATGGCTGTCGCGGTCTAGGAATTTCCCCTGCGGTGATGGTGGATAGCTCAACACCGCGATATGTGGTATTATTGCAAATGTTTTTAGGACCCTGTGGTCTCGTAATTTAAACAGGGTTCATGACTTATGTGGCAAACAATGGAAGCTGTGAGAAACTCGCTGCAGCTCCGCAGTCAACTTCATGTGCGTGTGTGACAATTGTGTGGAGCTCCGGTCTTACTAGGCATGAACTGCTGATTCTGTTAAAAAAAAACAAAAAAAAAAAACAATCATTTCCATAAAGCAGTGGCGGGAACTTCAGTATTTCAACTATGGCATGTGTGGACTGGAGACTGCAGCGACATTCAGCTTACTGAAACAAGACAGCCTCAGTACAGCCCTGTGTGGCTCTAATCTCCGTGATTTTTGGATTTTTCCTGCTGTCTGAAAAATCACGTTCAAACACGCAATGCACTATGCAGTAGTTGTTTCGCTCTCGGAGCTCAATTATAAACACTCCGCTCAGAAGGAAATAACACACTTTGTGCCCTTTCAGTGTTCACTGTCACGGCTGTATTTAGCAAGGAGTCTAAACGCTTCCACCACTACCAGACTGCTGTAGTCCGTCTGGAGAAAGAGTGCCCCACATGGTGTTGATGCCACCAGCACCCAGTACTATGGAAGCTTCCACAGTACTGGGTGCTGCCGCCATTAGTACCGGGTGCAAACATCCTGTTGGCAATAAAAATACAGTTAACATTTAACAATTTATTTATCAATCAATAGGGTCACATAAGTGAACAACAAGATTTAGCCACACACACAAAAAAGTGAACACCATGGTTGTTGCGGTTGCTCATTATCCTCCGTGGTAGGCTTGTCCATAGCACGGTATTACATAATTGCGGTTATCGCGACAGCCCTATGTTCGGCAGTGGTTTTCGTCTTGGAACTCTGCCATGCAGGCCATTTTTGTTCAGTCTCTTTCTTATGGTGGAGTCATGAACACTGACCTTAACTGAGGCAAGTGAGGCCTGCAGTTCTTTGGATGTTGTTGTGGGGTCTTTTGTGACATCTTGGATGAGTCGTCGCTGTGCTCTTGGGGTAATTTTGGTTGGTCGGCCACTCCTGGGAAGGTTCACCACTGTTCCCTGTTTTGCCATTTGTGGATAATGGCTCTCACCGTGGTTCGGTGGAGTCCCAAAGCTTTAGAAATGGCTTTATAACCTTTGCCAGACTGATAGATCTCAATTACTTTGTTTCTCATTTGTTCCTGAATTTCTTTGGATTGCAGCATGATGTCTAGCTTTTGAGGATCTTTTGGTCTACTTCACTTTGTCAGGCAGGTCCTATTTAAGTGATTTCTTGATTGAGAACAGGTGTGGCAGTAATCAGGCCTGAGTGTGGCTAGAGAAATTGAACTCCGCTTTCCAAAGATGTGATAAACCATAGTTAATTTACAGACGTGGACAAAATTGTTGGTACCCCTCTGTTAATGAAAGAAAAACCCACAATGGTCACAGAAATAACTTGAATCTGCCAAAAGTGGTAATAAATAAAAATTCTATGAAAATTAACCAATGAAAATCAGACAATGCTTTTGAATTGTGGTTCAACAGAATTATTTTAAAAAACAAACTCATGAAACAGGCCTGGACAAAAATGATGGTACCCCTAGAAAAGATTGAAAATAATATGACCATAGGGACATGTTCAACCATGATGTGTCCTCTAATTAACATCACAGGTGTCTACAAACTTGTAATCAAGTCAGTCGGCCTATTTAAAGGGTGACAAGTAGTCACTGTGCTGTTTGGTGACATGGTGTGTACCACACTAAACATGGACCAGAGGAAGCAAAGGAGAGAGTGGTCTCACGAGATTAGAAAGAAAATTATAGACAAGCATGTTAAAGGTAAAGGCTATAAGACCATCTCCAAGCAGCTTGATGTTCCTGTGACTACAGTTGCACATATTATTCAGAAATTTAAGATCCACTGGACTGTAGCCAACCTCCCTGGACGTGGCTGCAGGAGGAGATGGATAATACGAATGGTAACAAAAGAGCCCAGAACAACCTCTAAACACATTCATGGTGAACTCCAAGGTCAAGGTACATCAGTGTCAGATCGCACCAACCGTCGTTGTTTGAGCCAAAGTGGACTTCATGGGAGACGACCAAGGAGGACACCACTGTTGAAAACAAATCATAAAAAAGCCAGACTGGAATTTGCCAAACTGCATGTTGACAAACCACAAAGCTTCTGGGAGAATGTCCTATGGACAGACGAGACAAAACTGGAACTTTTTAGCAAGGTACATCAGCTCTATGTTCACAGACGCAAAAATGAAGCACACCAAGAAAAGAACACTGTCCCTACTGTGAAACACGGAGGAGGTTCTGTTATGTTCTGGGGCTGCTTTGCTGCATCTGGCACAGGGTGTCTTGAATCTGTGCAGGGTACAATGAAATCTCAAGACTATCAAGGTATTCTAGAGAGAAATGTGCTGCCAAGTGTCAGACAGCTTGGTCTCAGTCACAGGTCATGGGTCTTGCAACAGGATAATGACCCTATTGAACATCTGTGAAGGGAGCTGAAACATGCCATCTGGAGAAGGCACCCTTCAAATCTGAGACAACTGAAGCAGTTTGCTCATGAAGAGTGGGCCAAAATACCTGCTGAGAGGTGCAGAAGTCTCACTGACAGTTACAGAAATCATTTGATTGCAGTGATTGCCTCAAAAGGTTGTGCAACAAAATATTAAGTTAAGGGTACCGTCATTTTTGTCCAGGCCTGTTTCATGAGTTTGTTTTTTAAAATAATTCTGTTGAACCACAATTCAAAAGCATTGTCTGATTTTCACTGGTTAATTTTCATAGAATTTTTATTTATTACCACTTTTGTCAGATTCAAGTTATTTCTGTGACCATTGTGGGTTTTTCTTTCATTAACAGAGGGGTACCAACAATTTTGTCCACATCTGTATGTTTTAAGATGGGGGGCAATCACTTTTTCACACAGGGCCATGTAGGTTTGGATTGTTTTTACCCTTAATAATAAACACTTTCATTTAAAAACTGCATTTTGTGTTTACTTGCATTATCTTTGACTAATATTTAAATTTGTTTGATGATGTGAAACATTTAAATGCAACAAACATAAAAAAAAAAAAATAGAAATCAGGAAGGGGGCAAACACTTTTTCACACCACTGTATGTGAGGATGCTCTTTGTGAACTACAGCTCAGCTTTCAACATCATCATCCTAGACATCCTGATCAATAAACTGCACCTCCTCCAGATTTGCCCCACCGCACCTGCTCCTGGATAAAAAAACTTTCTCACCAACCGCCCACAAACAGTCAGACTTGGCCCCCACCACTCCTCCACACTGTCTCCCCCCAGGGCTGCATGCTAAGCCCACTACTGTACTCCCTGTACACCTTTGACTGTATTCCATCCCACCCAACCATCATCATCATGAAGTACGTGGATGATACCACCTTGGTTGGGCTCATCACTGACGACAATGAGCAGGCATACAGGGCAGAGGTAAAGAATCTGCTGCTGTGGTGCCAAGCAAACAACCTGAAACTGAATGTCCCAAAAAAATCAAACAACTCAGAAAGAACAGACAGGACCACACACCCCTCCTCATAAATGGCAGCTTCCCAGGTCGCACCTTCAGGTGTCTGGGCAACCACATCTCCTGTGACCTCTCCTGGTCTGTCAACACCAAGGACCTGCTGAAGAAAGCCCAGGAGCGACTGCACTTCCTCTGTGTCCTGAGGAAAAACAACCTGGACCAGATTATTTATCTTTTGTTCATATAAAAGACAAAAAATAAAATAGAAAGGAGATGTCTTTACCTTCTTTACATGTTTCAACTGCACTGCAGCCTTCGTCAGAAGAGCTCAGTGAGCATGTACATTGACCCATCCATGAAACCACTATCATACCTGTGTATATTTTCCATAATCCTCAGGCCATTTTATTCAATTGTGTGTTCTGCACTCCACATCTTCATGTACATTGTTTCCTCCGTAAAGCCACTATCATACCTGTGTATATTTCCATAATCCTGGACTATTTTTATTTCAGCCGTGTGTTTAATGGTATGTTCTGTTATTGCATTTTATCTAATCCTCTCTTACTTTATTGCGCAGTAGCCTGGTGGAGCACCCACAATTTTGTTGTACAACTGTACAATGACAATAAAGCCTATTCTATTTTCTCAACCGCCTTGCAGTTCAGCTGGCTAGCTGAAGCTAGCCACTCATTCACATACGTTTCTGGTCTTGCTGTACTCCAGGGACTGGTCATACTAGGGCTGCTGTGATAACCGCAATTATGTAGTACCATTCTATGGACAAACCTACCGCGGAGGATAATGAGCAACCGCAACAACCGCGGTGTTCACTTTTTTGTGTGTGTGTAGCTATATCTCGTTTACTTATGTGCCCCTATTGATTATTAAATAAAGTGTTAAATGTTTAGTGTATTTTTATTGCCAACAGTATGTTTGCACCCGGTACTGTGGAATGCTGAAGCCGCCAGCACCATGTGGGGCACTCTCGCTCCAGACGGACTCCAGCAGGCAATTAGTGGTGGAAGTGTTTGGACAAATTGCTAAATACAGCCGTGACAGTGATCACTGAAGAGGCACAAAGTGTGTTATTTCCTTCTGAGCAGAGTGTTTATGATCCTGACAATTCAGCTCCAAGAGCGAAACAACTACTTCATAGTGCATTGCTTGTTTGAACAGCGGCAAAAATCCAAAAATCACGGAGACGAGAGCCACGCAAGGTCCTGTATGGAGGCTGTCATGTCACTGCAGTCTCCAGTCCACACACCCTGTAGTTGAAATAATGGACTTGCCGCCACTGCTTTATGAAAATGATCTTTTTTTTAACAGAATCAGCAGTTCATGCCTGGGAAGACCACAGCTCCGCACAATTGTCACACATGCACATAAAGTTGAGAGTGGAGCTGCAGCGAGTTTGTCAGCTTCCATCGTTAGCCGCATAAGTTATGAACCATGTTTAAATTACAAGACCACGGGGTCCTAAAAACATGTGCAATAATACCACATATCGCTGTGTTGAGCTATCCACCGTCACCGCAGGGAAAATTCCTCTACCTTGACAGCCCTAGATCATATCCTATAGACCACTGAAACTACACACCCTCGCACACCAGAGATGCATTATTTCATTCATTCATTCATTTGAGACAAATTTATGTTAGCTGGCTCTGAGCTAGTCAGCTTTTGCTCAGAGCTATAGCTTCAATGTTGCTGGCTAATATTTACAATAGTGACATTGGAGGGAGGGCGGAGGCAGTCTCAGAGATCTTAAAGTGCCAAGTCCTCAAACTGACCATTTTCAGAAAGTCTGGAAAAATAAAAATTAAAGAAAAAAGCAAATTTGCTGCAATAGTTAAATAATTAAAGAAAATTTGAACAAAATATGTCACAAACATTTCATCAAGATGGCGATCTGTCCAGGGTGTACCCTGCCTCTCGCCCAAAGACGCTGGGATAGGCTCCAGCCCCCCTGCGAACTGAAAAGGAATAAGCGGAAGAAGATGAATGAATGAATGAATGTGAGCTGTTAAACTGTGGAGAAAAAGTGCAATCAATGACCAATTTAACTTCCACCATTTAACCCTCGGTTCTGAATTCACTCTTCCTCTTCTTGCTTTCCAGTCATCCTACAAACTACCATCTGATGCTGTCTAGCTACATTCTACCCTGACACCACCTTGCAGTCTCCGATCTTTCAGATTACTCCTTTTGCATATGCTATAGTCCACTTGTTTGCACCTTCCTCCACTTTTGTAAGCCACCCTGTTTCTCCCTCTTCTTGAAATATGTATTCACCACAGTCATTTCCAACCTTTTAGCAAAATCCACAACCATCTGTCCTTCCATATTTCCCTCCTTAATACCATACCTACCCACCACCTCCTCATCACCTCTGTTCCTTTCATCTATATGCCCATAAGGAGCCTAAGTCACGCCCCCTCTACTTCCGTACATAAGACCTTAAATTGGAAAAAATCTCCATTGAAATTAATGGTAAGAGTGAAATTAACTTTTGATCCTGATCGAATTTTGCCATTGCCACACGTGATGTTTATCAATTTAAAAGATAATTTTCCATGTAAATAATGGTGTAGGTTGTTGTCTAACTGTTAAGGTATAAGGTTGTGAAAATACATAAATGAAAAGAGTCTCACGTAATTATGTCATCATTTTCAAAGCACGCCCAGGGGGAAGTAACTAACAGTCTTCTGGATCAGCTGAAGCTCTCAAAATACAAAACATTTGTGTTGTTTTTCTCCTCTTGGATCCTTCTTTCATCCGTCAGCAAACAGGACATGAGCTTTGAAAGGGAAACTATGATGATCATGGTTGGTGATGTGGGATGATGGAAGATGAAGTCCGCTAAGCGTGTTCACAAAAACTAAATATTAATCTGTTATTATAAGACAGCCAACAACTTATGTGGAAAATTCTTTTTTTTAAATTGAACAAACATCGTATGTGTAACTAGTGACAAAATTTAAAATATTCCATCCATCTGTCTTCTACCGCTTAATCCTTTTTGGGTCGGGGGGGGGGGGTGCCTGGAGCTTATCTCAGCATCTTTGGGCGAGAGGCAGGGTACACCCTCGACAAGTCGCCAGTCCATCGCAGGGCCAACATAGAAAGACAGACAAGCATTCACTCTCACATTCATACCTAAGGACAATTTAGAATCCCCAGTTAATACCAGTTAACCTAACCTGCATGTCTTTGGCCTGTGGGAGGAAACTGGAGCACCCAGTGTAAACCCACACAGACATGGGGAGAACATAGAAACTCCACACAGAAGAGTCACCGATGGTCTGGGGGTGGGATCAAACCCGTGACCTTCTTGCTGTGCTGACACAGTGCTAACCATTGCTTCACCGAGCTGCCTCAAAATATTCCTTCCTTATTAAAATATTTCTTCAATATACCATCCTTTCAATATACTGGAGCCTCCGGGCCCACTCCACAACACTGCTAAACAGCTTTGCTCACTATGCCATCAGGACCCTAAACTCTGTCCACTCCCCCTCACCCACCCCTGGACTGTAATGCACTCACCCGCACAATAACTACCTCAGCTGCTGGCACAGAAAGACTGGCACACCAACAGTAATACAGCTGCTGCTGCATGTTTCTATACCTTACAGCAACCATTTGCACAAATGCCATACCTGTTGCTGTCTGTTATTGCAATATTGATCAGGTGAAGTCCAATCTGTCACTGTCTGCACCTACACTGCCGCATTGAACTTGCATCTACGAGTTTTACTGCTCTACTTTTTCTGTATATAGAATTGCTGGGTTTTATCGTCTATTTGCACTATGGGATGCCTGGGTTTTATCTTTTACCGTTATTTGCACTACGGGTAGTATTACTGTACATAGACTACTGTTGTTGTTTTTCCAGCCTTATTCCTTTTTTTTTTTTTTATTGCGCACACCACTGAAGAAAGAGAAACAACATTTCAGTTCTCATGTATGTCCTCTACGTATACTAGTATTGACAAATAAAATCTTTGAATCGTCTCTCCAACATAACAGGCAACTCTCTCCCTTTACTGGTCATAGTCCTTACATTTAACGTCCCTACTGCCTCTCCTTTTCTGTCTCTACCTCCAAACATGCCTTCTCCTTCTCCTCCTTCATTTTTGACCAACAGCAGCCGAACTTCCACTTCCACCAGCACCCTATCAGTTAACAGCACCAGTGACGATTGTTGTTAACCCGGGCCTTGACCGATCCGTCATGGAAATCTCATTTGTGATGAACCACATTTAGCAGAGATTTTATGCCAGATGCCTTTCCTGATGCAACCCTCCGCATTTAGCCAGGCTTACGCCATGTTTTATATTAGTAGATATATTTCGTGTCTTTTCTTAAGAGAACATAACTGCTTCCTTTAAGTGCATAGATTAGTACAATATGAAAATCAATAAAACTAAGCATGTTTAACTGTGTGGACAATAGTTCAGATTTTTATTATTTCAGATTTTTACTGCAGATGTTCTTCTCATGTATGATTGTTAGTTTGTGTGTTTTTGTGACCCATCGGGGACTAGATGCAAATTAGCAGTACTGCTATATCTGGCATACTTACATTTGTATTAATGTTCATTAGTATGTAATGTCCCTTTCAAATAAACATTAAACCTAAACATATTAAACATATTCAAAGTGAAGACTCATCATCAGCTTTGAATACATTGTTAACTTTTTTTTTCAAAATAATCTCTCCATTCATATTGGAGAAACTCCTACAGTTACATTTTTTGAATTCTGGCAAATATCAATCATTATTTTATTAGAAATGAAATTTATAACTTTAACATGAAGTTGCTACATATTCTTGTAAATTTGTTGAAATTTACAAGAATATTTGTTGAAACAAATTATTGAAACAAGTTTCAAACAATTTTTCCAACTTTTATATATATATATATATATATATATATATATATATATATATATATATATATGAGAGCTATTAGAATAATAAACAAAGCTGCTTACAGGGAACCAACAAACCCACTTTTTCTTAAATTAAAAGCTCTCAAGTTGAAAGATCTGGTTGACTTTAAAACTGCAGTAATAATGTTTAAAGTGAAGAATCCAACACTGCCCGCAAGTAACCAAAAGCTGTTCCAAATAAGGGAGAAACAATATCATTTCAGAGGAACATGTATATTTCAAAAACCTTCAGCGAGAACTACCACCAAGCAACACTGTGTTTCAGTGCAAGGAGTCAGATTATGGAACGATTTTGGACCTGAATTAAAATTATGTACAACGCTTGGACAATTTAAACAAAAACTAAAGGAAGAAATACTCCAAACATATATACAAGATGACATGTAAAATCACATAAGGATTGTCATATCCAGTGTGTGTTGTGTTGTTGCTTAGTTTTTTTTGTCACATTTTGTCTTAGCTTTGTTCCGAATTGTAATCGCTCTTGTTTTGTTTTTCTTTTGAATTCTTGGATGGAATATGGGTGGGCAATATAAGCTGCGGCTTCAACCATCACCCATTTCGGATAACTTATGTTGAACTGTATAATCAGAGGAGTTATTGTTTAAGTTAACCTTGTTGGATTTTTTTCCCCTTTGTTATATTGTTCTGTTTGTTTTTAATCTTTACTTTTAATCTATCCGAAATAAAGATTCATTCATTCATTCATACATACACACACACACACACACACATAAATATGCAGTATATACTGTATATATTGAGCTTTCAGGTGAAATTTCAGGATGAACCTAAAATGCACTATAACCTTTACAGGTGAATTTAATTTGACCTTCTCTAACCTTTTGAATGCACATGTTCAGTGTTTCAGTACTTTTTGCATAACTTGCTGTTCTCTAACAAGGTGCTTAATGGCAAAATTCACAACAAGTGTTTGATCCATGAATCGATCAATACATTTTCTGGTTCAATTAGAATTGGTATTTAAACAGTCCTCATCATGCTGTTCACATTTTGACATCATGAGACCAAGACTAACTAACTAACTAACCTGCACTTATATAGCACTTTTCTAGTCACAAAGACCACTCAAAGCGCTTTCATTAATACTAACCCTCTATTCTAAGGGCCTATAGGAAACAAATATCTAGGGACAATTTAGAACAGCCAATTAACCTAACATGCATGTTTTTGGCATGTGGGAGGAAACCGGAGAAATCCCGGAGTAAACCCACGCAACACGGGGAGAACATGCAAACTCCACACAGATCACTGTTGGTCGGGGGCTGGGATCGAACCCACGATCCCACGATCCCCCGGCCAAGGGTAAACTGTGCTGCCGCAGTGCTAACCACTGCGCCACCGTGCAGACGACAGGTAACAATTGATCAACAGCAGTGTTTCCTCTGGCTTAAAGACCTTGGCGCGGTGGCAACATATTTTTAGGGTAAACATACCGGAAAATGTTAATTTTATACTATTTATTTCTTTTTAAAATTTTACACAGTAACGTTGTATATGGAACTTACCATTTGAAGTATTGTACAACCGAGGCTTGAACATTGGGCCAGTTGGGGTCCCACCCAGACATCCTGTGTTTGGACTTTTTAGTGGTGTTACCCTTCTCTCCTTCCTCTGCCTGAACACTTTCCTCTCCTTGGCTCCTCTCTTCTGTCTCATCTTGCCCTCACTGAGCTCTGTCTAATTCAGGTTCTCTCTCTGTCCATGGTGGTTTACAAACAGGTTAGAAAATATCAAGTGTCATGTTTTGTCCTGTAGGATTTTTTTTTGTCATGGTTTACATAAATGACAAAAATATGTGTATTTTTGGTATTTTTATTCTAGTGTTTCTTTTTTTTTTCCATTGAGAAAGTAGGGAAGGGAAAGAAACGTTCATAATAGCAATGTACTCAAGCATACTTAAATTATATGATCAGGTGAGTATAGTAACCAGAAACTCTACTCATGTAAAAGCAGTGCTTTGAAATTAATAATTAAAAGTAGGCAACCAAAAATTTCTAGTTGAGTTAAGGGTACAAAGAGGACCCACTTAAAACCTTGAGTAATGACTTCAGTCTTCAAGGCTTGAGGTCTTTCTCAAAAATTTATAACAATTTTCTTATTTCTACTTTTTTCTGTAAATCTAAAGTTGAAACCATGTTCCTCAAATTTGTAATTTCCTCTTGTAAAATTGACTTTTCTTGTACATTTGAAACTTTATTATAAATTTGTGGATTATTTTATGACAAATTTTTGTCTGCTTTTTAAAATAAAATTACTGTTTTGGTTTTTTTTAGATAAATTTGAAACATTTTTTTACTTTTTCCTTATAACAATTTACATTTTTGACCATAATTTTGCAGTCAGAACAGAACAATAATTTAACTCTGATTACAAAGGAAAAAAATTAATAAAACTGTATTTAATGAAATAAATTAACTTAAATGACCAAGGATGCCGTTATTTCTGTTATAATATTTCTTTATATTTATAGTTTGTTTGTTTTTTTAAGAACTCTCCTCACCACCCAGACAGCAGGAAAAACCTCCCTTATTTTGAAATCAAATGTTGACAAGTTTAGTTTGTCTGAAGGCTGCTGACAGATTCAAGTCATTGACTTTGTGAATTTCGGTCATCTTAACCTGCCAGGTACATAATAGGGAACTGTAGTGGACTCTAAAGACATAATTCACCACAATATGTGTTCATGTACAGAACGATCTGTTTAGGCAGTTATAGTTGCCAAGTGACTACACGGCCAGGAGCCGGTCTCCTAGTATCACAATATCTGACCGGGAAGTGCCTACAATTCTTTTTCTTTATTCAATGGTAGAAAATACACACAAATTACAAATGTGCTAATAATACAAGTAAATACCTCCTAATTTGGCTATTTGGTTAAAAAATATTTTAAAAAATGCACATATTTATTTTCCATCAGGCGCATCAGGGAGCCCTTTGGGTCCTTCACTCCCTGACAGCTCGGGCACTCGACAGCTCGGGTGTTTCACACACATACACAATTCATCAGTCCCCCTGCCTTTCCCTTCATATGAAGCCAGCTGCATTTGAATTCTAACCACATCTCTTAGCCAAGCAACTCTTCCATTATGACTCCCGTTTCCAGCGGGTTAAAACCATGATAAATGCCAGTGCTTACATACCTCTTATGATTTTTTCCGCGTTTAAAGTACTTTAATAAACTCATGTTTCTGTCGGACAGTCACACTTAGCGAGACACTGTTTGCTGACTGACTGGAAAACTCATGTGAGCGGGGCACTTCTAAACTCCGCGCGGATGACGACCACGCACATTGTTCGTGTGCGCGCTTGCGGAAAGTCATTGCTTCATATATTTTTATAAATAAAATCATATCGGCTAGGCGTGGCAGTACGATTTCTGGCGAAGCGGGCCGCCACAGAGAAATGTTACCAGAGGAAACCCTGAACAGTACCTCACCATTGCGAGGCTTCAGACTGGATGTGATCAGAGGGAAGTGACCACTGAGCTTAAGAGTGTCACAGAGTGTCATCAGCAGGTTGCAACAGAGACACAGAGAGACTGGAAGAGTCACAGAAAGGCATCAAACTGGACATCCTTTGGCCACATCCCACGCTGATGACCACTTCATTGTGAACAGTGCCCTGCAAAACCGAATAATGAATGCTACTCAACTCCAGGCACATTTAAGGAAGATGAGAGGCATCCAAGTGTCATGTCAGACCATTCAAAACCATTTACATCAGCGTAGTTTGTGTGCTTGATGACCTGCAAGGGTACCTGACCTGAGTAGATACAGGGGTCATCATCTTGCATGGGCCAGGAAGCATTTACACTGGACAAGGGACCAGTGGGCCTCAGTGTTGTTCTGTGATAAGTTGATTCACAATGAGCAGAAACTATGGCCGCCAACAATGTTGGAGACATCAAGGAGAGTGCTATGCATCAGCCACTGTGGTCGCCAGACAAGCCTTTGGTGGTGGTGGTGGTGTTACAGTCTGGGCAGGTGTGTCTAGTCAATACAGAACTGCCCTACACCTTGTGAATGGTACAGTGACAAGCCAATACTACCCGAATAACATCATTAATTCAGTCATTGTGCCCCTGCATGAACAACACAAGCCTAATTTCATCTTCATGGATGACAATGCTCCAGCTCATTGAGGTCACATCATTAGGGAACGGCTTCTGGAGGCTGGGGTACCTCAAATGGAGTGGCCTGCACTTTCTCCAGACCTGAATCCCATAGAAAATCTATGGGATCAGCTGAGTCGCCGTGTAGAAGCTCGTAACCCTGCACCCCACAACCTCAATGACCTGAGGGCCGCCCTTCAAGAAGAGTGGAACGCCATGCCTCAGCAGACAATAAGTCCACTTGTGAACAGCATGAGACGTCATTGTCAAGCTGTAATTGATGCTCAAGGGCACATGACAAGTTAGTGAGACATTGACATTTTTTGTTGTGGTATACCCACCGTTGTTGGCTTTACTTTCAATAAATTGTTTAAGATGAGGAAACCCCCATTGCATGCTTCTACTTAAATGTCCTACTTTCATGATATCACTGTAGCTTCCATAAATTTCACCTGAAAGCCAAATATCACTAACTTTTTGTGAGTTGTGTGTGTGTATATATACCCATCTTCTACCGCTTATCCAGGGATCCGGGTCACGGGGGCATCAGTCCAGGCAGAGTAGCCCAGATTTTTGCTCAGTCCACAAAGCACCATAATCTCCACGATCCCTCCTGCAGGTGGCGAACCCACTGGAGGGCGGACCCATGTGCTGCCTTTGGGTACACTGGGTCCTTGATGTAACCTTCTTCACCCAGGACCTGTTTGCCTTGGGAGATCCTACCAGGGGCAAGTTGCCCCCCGACAACATAGCTCCTGGGATCATTCAGGCACTGAAACCCCTCCACCACGATAAGGTGGCGATCCACGGAAGGGTGTGTGTAAATTGTGACAACTATCTCAACAGTTTTTTTCCCAGAAAGACACAAATACACCTTTTCAGTATAATGGAACGGTAACATTTCTAAGTCCCCTTCTTATTTCTACAGGGTGATGGTTACTCAGACTTTTGACATTTATCTCAGATGCTATTTAAAAAGAATAAGTTTGCAGACACGCCCATTTTGGATATCACTGATCACTGACCATGGTGTTTATACGTATATATACTGTATATACTGTATATATACTGTATATATATATATATATATGTATGTATGAGACTGTTGTTTTTTATTTACATATCAAGCCACTCTGTTGATTTTTTGGTTTAGGTGAGGGTCACCCGATATAAAATGCTAAAATATAAGTAGCACGAAAAATGTCATCGTAATTACGGCAAATGCGTTATCATTCACTGTAGTTGCAGTGGAATGCAAAAATAAAACCAGGCGAGAACGCTTCAATAACACCGTTTCAGGGCAATGGCAACTTGTGACTAAAACATGAATATCGTTCCATCAGCAGCTGCACAGCGCTCCAACGGATCAAAAACAATGGCCAACATTTTAGCGTGTTAGCCGCCACGCTAGCTTGTAGCAACCTAAGCTAGGTAGCAACACCGTGCTAACACCGAAATGCGAGTAAATAAATACTGTACATTATAAGCGCACATTTAGTGACAGTTGACAACACCATTGCTCCGCTTCTCGCCGACACCAATTTAGACTGGAAGCCAATAAGAACAGCCACTCGAACATTATTAATATCATTCCGCCTCAATCACTCCTTTGCCGCACAAAGCGGAGCCCCACTCGCACTACTATATCCGGGGACTATATACACTCCATTGAAACGTTATTATCAGCCATACGGAGATGTTTGGCAAAATAATAACAGGTTATTTGTACAGCACATTCCCTGTACATTTTATTAATGTAGTTTGGTACTTTTTACCTGTTTCGTCGTTGCTTTGAACTCTCAGTTTGCGAGGCCGGCCTCGCGGCATAGTTCCAGTACCCGGGGAGGGTGTGCTGTGAACGGGTTGCTTTCCAAAATGGCCACTCGGTCATCTGGTGTGGACGCACGGTGGCGACCGAACCAAGGCAACTTCTACACGGACAAGGGAGACATCTACCGTCCTCTGTGCTGTACTTCCACCCGCAGGTATTCACACAAGCTGTAAACATTTGCCTTGAGAGTTGTTTTTGTTTTTTTTTTGCCATTTATCTGTAATAATTAACTGCAGAAGTGTGGGCAGTAGCCAGAAATTGTACTTAAGTTTTTTTTTTTTTATGATAGTCGCATACAACCCCAATTCCGATGAAGCTGGGACATTGTGTAAAAAAACATAAACAAAAACAGAATACAACGATTTGCGAATCCTTTTCAACTTATATTCAGTTGAATATGCTACAAACATGTTCAAACTGATAAACTTTGTTGTGTTTTTTTTTTTTTTAAATCACTAATTTTGAATTTGATGTCTGCAGCAAGATCCAAAAAAGGTGGGACCAGGAGCAAGAAAAGACTGGGAAAGATGAGAAATGCTGAAAAATATCATTTTGGAACATTCCACAGGTGAACAGGTTAACTGAACACAGGTGAGTGTCATGATGAGGTATAAAAAGAGTATCTCCAAAAGGCGTCCTCCTCCCCAGCATCAAATGGGCCTCGACTAAAGGCGCTGACAGCGGGCCCTGAAGATAAAGACAATGTTGAGGACGAGGAATACACCTCCGTCGTCAAAATAAGGTCTACCCCGGGAATGCTGAGATGTTACGGCTGTGGGTCCGCCAGACACAGCTATAAGTCCAGAGAGTGTCCGGCGAAGGGAAAGCGCTGTGGGAAATGTGGCCTGCTGCACCACTTTGCGCGGTCCTGTAGGAATTTTGAATGAGGGGAACATGAAAAGGGAGGGGGTTCCTCCGCGAAGACTCCCGCCGTTGTTCATACAGTTGCACCAGAGTCCAGTAGCCGTATCTATTGCACGGTATCTTTGGACGGAGTCGAGGTACTGATGCTGGTGGATACGGGTGCAGTGGCTTCAATTTTAAACCTGCAAACGGTGAAGAGTCTGTTTCCCCGGTACTGCATCCAGAAGATGGTGGCCCCATTTTACGGCTATAGGAGGAGCAGGATTGCCGTATTGGGGTACATTGAACTAATGGCACAGTACAAGTCGCGGAGCATGGCGGATGTCCAAGTGGTGGTGACTGCTACAGGATCCAACATTATGGGATGCGACATGTTCTACGGCTTGGGCTTCTCCATCACCAGTGACACCAGAGAGGAGTGGTCGGGTGGAGGTTTGTGGAACTGACCCCTGCCAGATGTGGACGATGATGCGGTTTGGGACGCCGATTGGTCCGGATTGGGAGAAGACAGCAAGGAGGACCGTCACAGGGCGCCTTCCCAGGACGGAACTGATGCCAGAGCCCAAGCTACCCTGGGTGTGGGAGCCGGGCGGCATGGCAGGGCCCCCTGGGTCGGTAGGTGGAACCAGGACATCAGCACTGAACAGCATCGGGGCTAGACCAACAGGTGCGTGTCTAAAATGCACCAGTGCACCAGGAGGCAGCTTTCGAAAAGGGCTTCAGGCCACACTGGCGAATGGACCCAGTCCAAATGGGAAGCCCACCCCCCCACACACCCCCCACACACACACACAGCAGGAAGATCCGAGGAGACCTATTAGAGCTCCTCTGGGTGTTGGTGATGTGGTCCACCCTAGGGTTGAAGCTCGGTCGAGGGGAATCCATAGGCAATGTGGGCAGTATGATGACCAGGTAGAAGCGGCCCAGAGTTACAGCTATCTTCGCCTGTCAGATGAGACGTGGAGGCACCTCAATGAGCTGCGTTGGGTGGTGGAGAAGAGGAGATGGCGCAGCCCGTCACCAGAGGCAAGGAAGCGGAGATACTCTGGCCGGGAACCACAAAATGGCAATCCTGGGGGGGGAGGGGGGGCTTTATGTGTGTTATAAATTGAATTATTTGGGGCTCATCTGGTTGATTGAATGTAATTTTGGAAAATGTGAAAAATTTGAGAGCTTAAAAAAAAGAAGAAGAATAGGCAATATATACAGTTGTTGGTTTGCATGACAAGAGGGATATTTTGACATTTGGTGGATTATGAGTAGATAATTTATGGCTCGACTTGTAAATGGGTACTAATGTAAATTGGTGATAATTATTTGACATGCCCTACATTTTGTATTGTGTGCCCTAGTGTGTGGTGGGTGTGTTGGGGCAGGGGCTGCCAGTAGGAGATGTTTAGGTTGTGAATTTGAGCTGTTTATTGTTTATTTATTGTGTGTGTAAAAGGTTCTGGGATTGATTTTCTTTAGACACGACTGTATTTTGTTTGGACTATTAGGGACAAGGTGGCAGAATAATCTGCCTGGCTGTGTAGGGGGTGCTGGTAATTTACCCAGCCCCCCCCAGCCTTGGTTGTGTGAATGGATAGGTTATTTATTGGTTTTGTACATACTGCTTTTCCCCTGTTAGAGCGTGAGTTGGGTGTTAAAATAATGGGTAGGTCAGTCTGTGTGCCTGCGTTTTTTAAGGGGGGGGGTAGACCGGGGAATAGAGGGGGTTGGCAGCCCACCTTTCCGGTGGTGACGCCAGCCAGGGTATAAGGGTCATGACCGGAAGGGGCACGTCCTCTTTTGCCATTGACGCCTGGACCAGGAGCGCTGTAGTTCACTGCTGTGTGTTTGTGAGTTCAACAATAAATAATATAAACTGCCTTCCGCCCTCTTCCTTATTCCACTAATTATGGACACAACAGCGAGGTTCTCCACTTTGTGAACAACTATGTGAGCAAATAGTCCAACAATTTAAGAGTGTTTCGCAATGTACAATTGCAAGAAATTTAGAGATTTCATCATCTACAGTCCATCATATCATCAAAAGATTCAGCGAATAGGAGAAATTTCTGCACTTAAGTGGCAAGGCCAAAAACTAGCCATGAATGCCTGTGGCCTTCAATCCCTCAGGCAGCACTGCTTTAAAACCGACATCATTTGGTAAAGGATATTACCACATCAGTTCAGGAGCACTTAAGAAAACTGATGTCATTTAACACAGTTTGTCACTTCATCTACAAGTGCAAGTTCATAAAACTCTACCATGCAAAGCGAAAGCCATATATCAACAGCACCCAGAAATACTGCCAGTTGCTCTGGGCCTGAGCTCATCTGAGATGGACTGATGCAAAGTGGAAAAGTGTGTTGAGGTGTGACAAGTCCATATTTCAAATTGTTTTTGGAAATCATGGACATCTTGTCCTCTGGGCTAAAGAGGAAAATGGCCATCCAGATTGTTATCAGCATTAAGTTCAAAAGCCAGCATCTGTGATGGCATGGGGGGGTGTTAGTGCCTATGGCATGGGTAACTTGCACATTTACAAAGGCACCGTTAATGCTGAACGGTACATACAGATTTGGGAGTAACATATGCTGCCATCCAAGTAACATTTTCAGGGACATCCCTGCTTATTTCAACAAGACGATGCCAAGCCACATTTTGCACGTGTTAAAACAGCATGGCTTTGTAGTAAAAGAGTGCAGGCATTAGACTGGTCTGCCTGCGGTTCAGACCTGTTTGCCATTGAAAATGTGTGGTACATTATGAAGTGCAAAATACAACAACAGAGAAACTGGACTGTTGAGCAAATTAAATCGTACATCAAGCAAGAATGCGAAAGAATTTCACCTACAAAGCTTCAACAATTAGTGTCCTCAGTTCCTAAACACGTACTGAGTGTTGTTAAAAGGAAAAGTGATGTAACACAGTTTTAAATATGTCCATGTCCCAACTTTTTTGGAACGTGTTGCAGGCACGTGAATATTTACAAAAGAAAAAAACATTTTATCAGTTTGAACATTAAATATAATGAGCCTTATTTTGACAGTCATCAGCGAATGTTTGTGCCAGACTTCCTGGTGTATGCCAGTGTTTTTGTTAGTTTCTGTCAGAGCATTGTCTATTTTTATGCTTTACATCACGCCATCTACTGTAATTACCACTAGACAGTGTGCTTGCTTTGCGCTGGGAGGTTGAGAGTCATGTTAAAGAGGTGTTGCGGTGCGCAGTCTCATGCACACCGGTATTATGGTGCATGTTATGACGATGCTTTTGATGAGGAAAAAGGAGGTCTGTTGTCAGAAGTGCACTAATACCTCCGCCAAGGAGGTTATGTTTTTGTCGGCATTAGTTTATTTCTTAGTCTGTCTGTTAACAAAATAACTAAAAAAGTTATTAACAGATTCGGATGAAATTTTCAGGAAAGGTGTGTAATGGCATGGGGAACAGATGATTAGATTTTGGTGATGATCTGAGAGTGCATACCTCCACCAAGGGCTTTGTTTGTATTTGTGCAGCAGGATTACACAAAAACTACTGAATGGATTTGAATGAAATTTTCACCAGAGGTGGTTCTTGGGCTAGAGACAAACCCATTACATTTTGGTGATGATCTGAGGATGACTACCTCCGCCAAGGCTTCTTCTGTTCTTCTTACAGTGTGTTAGCAACAATACTCCAAAACTAATGGACAAACTTTGATGCACTTTTCACCAGAAGTGGCTCTAGGCCTGCACACAAACCCATTACATTTTGGAGGTGATCCATGAGGGACAGAAGGAACCTTGGTGGTGGTATGTGCTGTCTGAGTACTTTTCTAATTTAATGCTATTTCAGTGGCGTGTTTTGAAATTGTGCAGCTCCCAAGCTCATGAGTTAACAGCATGCACTGGGATTTTCTGTTATTTTAATGAAGAGAGTTGTAACAGTTATAATGTAATTGACCATCATTTTATTTACTGTATATGATGATATACTAAATATTTTTTTTATTCCATCTACACTCTCATTTTAATTGCAGACGTACAGTTGGAGTCTATAGATTAGGCATTAATGTCTATCTATCCATCCATCCATTTTCTACCGCTTTTCTGGAGGTCCGGGTCATGGAGGCAGCAGCTCAAGCAGAGAAGCCAAAACTTCTCTCTCCCCGGCCACCTGCTCCAGCTCTTCAGAGAGGATACCAAGACGTTTCCAGGCCAGCTGGGAGACGTAGTCTCTCCATCGTGTACTGGGTCTGCCCCTGGGTCTCCTCCCAGTTGGACGTGCCTGAAACACCTCAAATGGGAGGCATCCAGGAGGCATCCTGATCAGATGCCCAGTGTATGCCCAATGCATTACTGTATGATTTTTATTTTTTTTTTTAGGGGAATTAATGAATGAATGAATGATTGAATAGGGAGCATGTATGCATTCTGGTCTGGATGTGGTACATTGGGGGAGGCGTGTCAGTCTGAAGATTTTTATTCCATCCACATTTTCATTTTCATTACAGACTTATTAGGCATTAATGTGTTTATTTTTAGGGGAATGAAGGAATGAATGAACTGTTTTGGGTTTTTTTTATTTTTCACTGTAACTCCCCAGAGAGACAGGAGATGCTTCCACATCTGCCTTTGGCTGTGCGCCCCTGGATTTTCAGCTGGGCTGAGGCCGCCTGCACCACGCTCCAGCAGTAGGGGTTCTCGAGCTGCCAGCTCCCCGATTGCCACCCATCAGCCCCCAAGAGGTTGCCACGAGAGCGTGCTCGCTTCATGGCGAGGGTCAGCGGCAGACGAGATACCGCACTGGATCTCCTTCTTCCTTCCCGCCCGGGAGGGACTGGGACAGAGAGACACAAACGTCGACAGACCCCTGCACAAGACACAAGACCCTCGGTTGGTGAAAGCAACAGGAGAGGGAGCACTTCTTGTGCTAATGGGCCAGGAGCAACTTTGGGACACCGTTAATGATCCTTTTATTTTATGAAAGTTGATGAAAATTTACACAGGCATCATTTGCCCACACATGCCATTAAACTGGAGTGGTGGCCTAGAGGTAGAGCATCGGCCCCACAACCGGGAGGCCGGGGTTCAAATCCCGACCAGGTCATGCCAAAGACCATGTAAAAGTGGAACTTCCTGCTGTCCAGCTTGGTACTCAGCAATAATGGAAGAGAGGAGGGAAATGTTGGTTACCCAGCCACAGTGGGTGGACAAGTCAAGTGTGCACGGTGGCGCAGTGGTTAGCACTGCGGCAGCACAGTTTACCCTTGGCCGGGGGATTGTGGGGATCGTGGGATCGTGGGTTCGATCCCAGCCCCCAACCAACAGTGATCTGTGTGGAGTTTGCATGTTCTCCCCGTGTTGCGTGGGTTTACTCCGGGATTTCTCCGGTTTCCTCCCACATGCCAAAAACATGCATGTTAGGTTAATTGGCTGTTCTAAATTGTCCCTAGATATCTGTTTCCTATAGGCCCTTAGAATAGAGGGTTAGTATTAATGAAAGCGCTTTGAGTGGTCTTTGTGACTAGAAAAGCGCTATATAAGTGCAGGTTAGTTAGTTAGTTAGTTACTCCCTGCACTGGTCCCAAGCCTGGAAAAAATGGGCAGGGTTGCATCAGGAATGGCATCTGGTGTAAAAACTCAGCTTCAACTGTAAGAGGACCCACCCCAACTGAGGGACTAATTGTGTCCTGTCAAAATAAATATGGATGATGATGATTATTGTCTTTTCCTGAAGTTTCAAACCCATTCATGTTTGTGTGTTGCATCCGTGCGCACTACATTTAATCATTCTGATGATTTTTCAGCCCAGAATTGGCTATATCTGCCTTGTTCTCTCTAAAATAACTAACTGGGCATCAACTGTGATTGATGTCTTCCTTATCACCAAGCAGTATTACTATTGCATGCATTTTTGCTCACCCGCACAGGCTTTGGCCAGCACAAAATCCATCTTAAACAAGCCGTCATGATCAGAGTTTACTTTAGATAACGTGCCTCTGTGCCTTAAAGGGATGGGCAGGAGCGTTTTGGATTGGATTATCCAAAACACACCTCTGAATAATTACACCAACCTTTTTGCACTATGCGCCTGGTGGAAAAATTGTTTATCCACTGTTGTCATAAGAAAATGAACTTGGAAACACCCATAAACACATTCTGCATCAGTGACAACTTATAATGGACCATGTCCTTGTGTACTCCCCTTTGTCTTTGTAGTATGTTTAATTGAATGTAGGTTGGAAAAAATTTTTAAATGTATTTTGTTTTTATTTATTTTTCACATAATGTCCCAGCTTCACCGGAATTGGGGTTGAGAGTAAGAGTAGTCACAAAATACTTGTGTAACGGCAAAAAAGTATCTACTAAGAAAGTTTCTTGAGTAATGAGTAATGACTCTCACCTGTAAGTGAGGTTTTACATATTAAAAGGAGAAATTTTACAGTTCTGTTGAACATGTTACTAAAAATAAATAACATGCATTTATTTTCATATTAAGCTGAGATAGTTGCCTTACTTTTCTTGGGGAATGTGTCTTTAGATGCCACTTAATCATCACTGTAAGACAAAGAGATGTAAATAGGTGGGGAAAATATGTGCATAGTATATTGCAGTGTTTTTCAACCAGGGTGCCCTGGTACATTCAGGTTTTTGTGTGAAGTGATTTAATTTAGTTTAGTTTAGTTTAGTTTAGTTGAAAAGGGACAATGCAATTTCATAAAACACATGATTACACATGGTTAAAAAAGCCAGAATTAGCCAAAAGGCTAGTTTTCATCTGTAGTCCCCTGGCCAAGATGTAAAAAAGCAGTAAAATGCATCTACAAGAAAAAAAAAACATAGTTAGACATTTAAGAGGCACTAATGTAACAAATAACATATACATAACAAACTGTACATTTAAACACAACATCAAACATCACAGCAGACTTATCTTTTAGTGTTGGCAGCTGTAGGTGTTTATAAGCCACATTTTCAATTTTTTTGTGAAGGCCTTGAATGTTGTGAGCAGTTTAACCTCCTCAGGTACTGAGTTCCACTCACTAGTGCTCCTCACTGACCAGGCCGACTTACTGAAAGTGCTCCTGCGCAGAGGAATGAAACAGTCACCTCTGACAGAGCCTCGAGTGACACGTTCAGAGCTGTTTCTTTGGCTGATGAACTCTGCCAGAGGATCTGGAGCCAAATCATGCAGTACTTTATAAATCAAATTTAAATTTGCAAATGTATGAAGACTATCCCAATTTAAAAGACTGTATTTTTTTAAAATTGCACAATGATGATACACAATGATGCACAATGATGAGTGATGAATTTCACTTCTTAATTGGTCCAAAAAATACAAATAACTTGCCAGTGTTGTACATGAGTGCCTACAGAACCCATGCAACACATGGTTGAGTGTTTTTCAACTTGGGGTTGAAAAGCACTGGTACAGTGGTATTAGCAATAACTACTTTCAAACTGTCGTCATATCGGCTATCAGCAAACATTCTACTATTGTGCATCCCTACTACAAATGCTACTCAGCAAGTAACAAGTATGTATTACAGTGCATCTGGAAAGTATTCACAGTGCTTCACTTTTTCCACATTTTGTTATGTTACAGCCTTATTCCAAAATGCATTAAATCAATTTTTTCCTCAAAATTCTACACACAGTACCCCATATCGACAATGTGAGAAAAGTTTTTTTGAGATTTTTGCAAATTTATTAGAAATAAAAAAACTAAGAAATCACATGTATGTAAGTATTCACAACCTTTGCTCAATACTTTGTTGATGCATCTTTGGCAGCAATTGCAACCTCAAGTCTTTGTGAATATGATGCCACAAGCTTGGCACACCTATCTTTGAGCAGTTTCGCCCATTCCTCTTTGCAGCACCTCTTAAACTCCATCAGGTTGGATGGGAAGAGTCGGTGCACAGTCATTTTCAGATCTCTCCAGAAATATTCAATTGGATTCAAGTCTGGACTCTGGCTGGGACACTGAAGGACTTCCACAGAGTTGTCCTGAAGCCACTCCTTTGATATCTTGGCTGTGTGCTTAGGGTCGTTGTCCTGCTGAAAGATGAGCCGTCGCCCCAGTCTGAGGTCAAGAGCGCTCTGGAGCAGGTTTTCATCTAGGATGTCTCTGTACATTGCTACATTTATCTTTCCCTCTATCCTGACTAGTCTCCCAGTTCCTGCTGCTGAAAAAAATCCCCACAGAATGATGCTGCGACCACCATGCTTTACTGTAGGGATGGTATTGGCTTGGTGATGAGTGATGCCTGGTTTCCGCTAAACGTGATGCCTGGCAGAGAATTTTGTTTCTCATGGTCTGAGAGTCCTTCAGGTGCCTTTTGGCAAACTCCAGGTGGGCTGCCATGTGCCTTTTATTAAGGACTGGGTTACGTCTGGGCACTCTACCATACAGGCCTGAATGGTGGATTGCTGCGGAAATGGTTGTCCTTCTGGAAGGTTCTCCTCTCTCCACAGAGGAATGCTGGGACTCTGACAGAGTGATCATCGGGTTCTTGGTCACCTCCCTGACTAAGGCCCTTCTCCCCTGATCGCTCAGTTTAGATGGCCAGCCAGCTCTAGGAAGAGTCCTACTCGTTCTGAACTTCTTCCATTTACGGATAATGGAGGACACTGTGCTCATTGGGACCTTCAAAGCAGCAGAAAATTTTCTGTCCCCTTCCCCAGATACAGTTGTGTGAAAAAGTGTTTGCCCCCTTCCTGATTTCTCATTTTTTTGTATGCTTGTCACTTAAATGTTTCAGATTATCAAACATATTTAAATACTAGACAAAGATAACACAAGTAAACACAAAATGCAGTTTTGCAAACACTTTTTCACACCACTGTATGTGCCTCAAGACAATCCTGTCTCGGAGGTCTACAGACAATTCCTTTGACTTCATGCTTGGGTTGTACTCCAACATACACTGTCAACCGTGGGACCTTATATAGACAGGTGTATGCCTTTCCAAATCATGTCCAATAAACTGAAATTACCACAGGTGGACTCCAATTAAGCTGTAGAAACATCTCAAGGATGATCAGTGGAAACAAGATGCACCTAAGCTCAATTTTGAGCTTCATGGCAATGGCTGTGAATACTTATGTACATGTGATTTCTTATTTTTTTTATTTTTTTGTAAATTTACAAAAATCTCAGACTTTTTTCATGTTGTCATTGTAGGGTATCGTGTGTAGAATTTTGTGGAAAAAAAATGAATTTAATCCATTTTGGAATAAGGCTGTAACATAACAAAATGTGGAAAAAGTGAAACACTGTGAATACTTTCCGGATGCACTGTATAATCACTGACTTGCACTGGACAATATTTCATTTGGTTACATGTGTGTTAAATGACAATAGGCCTATTCCTTTCTATATTGTGCTCATTGAAGTGCTAAGCAACAGTTAACTGGATACATTTAGAAGGGACTTTTTTCTTGGCGGAGCAAAATAACAGGTTAAACAAATAAATCATAATATTTTGTGATGTATTGCTGTCATTTATTAAACTGTGCTTGTAGAACTGTTGTATAAAAGCAATATTACATTCAAAGTCATGGAAATATTACACTCAAGGAAAATGCAAAATACGGCACCTTTTAAAACCTTTTGGTACTAGTCTTCTCCTATATTGTGTATAATTAGCCAAGCTGAGAGTTGTGATTTTTGTTGTTGTTTTGCCATTTGTTCTGATGTTTGCTACCGGAGTGGTGGCCTAGTTGGTTGAGCATCTGCCCCGCAACCTGGAGGTTGTGGGTTCAAATCCCAGCCTGGTCATATCAAAGACCTTATAAAAATGGTACTTTCTGCCTTCTAGCTCAGTATAGTAGAATGGGGAAAGGAAAGTTAACGCACAGAGCTACCAGAGGACTGACCTCCCACTGTAGCTTTCACTACTTACAGTAGCGGTGTGGCCTCTACTGCCTCACTGACCTAAGGTCAGTGAAATGGAGATAGGCACCACTCCATACACCACATGCTGTGAAAGGAATTAACTTAACTTGATATTTATTGGGTAGTTGCATTTGATCACCCCTACCCATAAGTGACGCGGTTGGAACTTGGTTTAAATCTACTGACCCGACAAGAACAGCCAATAGGTGTGGTGTGCAGCATCATGGGATGAAAATGTGCCTTATCTTACCACATTGGTCCAGTGTGGGTTGGTAGGGGCTAGATGGATGTGGACTTAGTCTGGGACCTTAAACTCAACCTTTCCAACATCACTGAATGTGCTTGGCATAGCATGAGTTTTCTTTGATCCTCGCAAGCCCTGTCATCGCATCAAAGTGCCACATCCCTGATGGGATTCACAGGTGTCCAAAGGAGGATGGCTCCCTAATAACTGACAGAGATCAAATCATTGAGAGAACATGTGAGTTCTACAAAAAATTCATACTCATCCAACCAAACCAAGCCGGAGCCTGAAGCTCAAGAGGCCAAGATTCACCATAAATTTAAAGGCTTTCTGAAAATTGAAGCCTGGGAAGTTAATCTTGTGGTTAAACAACTGAAAAAAGGAAAGGCATCTGGTTCTGACAATATGACCATCAACCTCGTTTAAGCGGTGGGCAAACTAATGTTAGAGAAATTTGCCAACCTTTACAATGAATGTCTCAAACAAAGGGCTGCACGGTGGCGCAGTGGTTTAGCACTGTGGCAGCACAGTTTTACCCTCGGCCGGGGGATCGCGGGGATCATGAGATCGTGGGTTCGATCCCAGCCCCCGACCAACAGTGAGCTGTGTGGAGTTTGCATGTTCTCCCCGTGTTGCGTGGGTTTACTCCGGGATTTCTCCGGTTTCCTCCCGCACACCAAAAACATGTAGGTTTAGGGCGCTTGCGCACGCAGCGACCAGCAGCCGGTGGCTTGTCACCAGACTGCAAACCAAGTCTACCTACGGGTACAAATAAGTAACAAAAAACAAACAAACAAACAAACAAACAAAAAAAAGTAAAATGCCAGACGATTGGAATGAAGCAATCATCATACTTCTGTACAAAAAGGAGATCCAAAAATCATGATCAACTAGAAAAGCACTCAGAGTGCGCATACCTCTGCCAAGGCTCCTTCCATCCCTCACGGATCACCTCCAAAATGTAATGGTTCATATGTAGGCCACAAGCCAGTTCTGGTTAAAATTGCATCAAAGTCTGTCCAGTAGTTTTGGAAGATTCATGCTCACACACTGTGAGAATATAAGAGCCTTGATGGAGGTATACATTTTTGGATCATCACCAAAATGTTATGGGGTCCTCTCTAGGCCAAGGACCACCTCTGGTAAAAATTTCATTCAAATCCATCCAGTAGTTTTGGCGTATTCTTGCTAAAACTCTGTAAGAAGATAAGAGTCTTGGTGGAGGTATGTGTTCTGGGATCATTACCAAAATATAATGGGTTCTTCTCTAACCCAAGGACCACCTCTGGTGAAAATTTCATCCAAATCCATCCAGTAGTTTTTGTGTAATCCTTCTGCACAAATTCAAACAAGGTCCTTGGTGGAGGTATGTACTCTCAGATCATCACCAAAATGTAATGGGTTCATCCTTGGCCCAAGGGCTACCGCTGATGAAATTTTCATCAAACTCCATCCAGTAGTTTTGCGTAATCCTCCCAACAGATGGACGGATGGACAAACCACCCCGATTACATTACCTCCTTGACGGAGGTAACTATTGTCCCATAAATCTACTAAATAACATCCACAAACTGTTTACAAACATCATCACAAACAGAATCACAAGAACAGAGAATCAACCCATAGAACAAGCAAGCTTAAGAAAAAGGTTTTTCTACTCAAGACCACCTCCATATAGTCAACCAAATCACTGAAAAAATGTGTAGAATAAAAAATTCCTTTGGTCTTCGACCTAGCTGACTACAGCAAAGCCTTGGATTCCGTAGAAATCTGGGATGTTATCGAGGCAATTCAAGAACAAGGTGTTGAACCGATCTACTTCAACATTTTTAGGCACATCTACAAATATGCAAGAGCCTACATCCATCTTCACAAAGAATCAAAACCTTTCTGACTTCGAAGTGGTATAAGACAAAGGGACACTAGTTTTCCAAAACTATTCACAGCGGTCCTAGAAAATGTTTTCAGAGTATCTCAGCCACCTTAGATTTGCCGATGATGTCATCATCTTTACTAGCAACATTGAAAAACTGTGACAAATGCTCACAGAACTGAACATAGCTAGCCTAGAGGTCGGTCTGAACATGAACCTCCAAAAGACCAAAATTATGTGCAATGATCATGCTGAGGATTCAGACCAAATCAACACCATTGCCAACAATGAAATAGAAGAGGCCGGCCACTATATCTACGTTGGTCAGCACATTTCAATGGACTCTGCATCCAAAGAACAAGAAATCAAGCCTCGCATCACACTTGGATGGCAAGCCTTTGGTAGAGTGAGTGCCATTTTCAAGAACAAAGACATGCCAATCATCTTGAAACACCAAGTTTATGACCAGTGTATTCTACTGACAGTCACCTACAGCTCAGAAAGCTGGAACCTCACAAAAAACAAAATCCAAAGCCACGAGCAGTGAAAAGAGCGCATGAAATGATCATGTTAAACATCACGTGACGAGATAGAAAAACCACCGACTGGATCCAAGAAAAAACAGTTAAAGTATGGAATATTCTAGAGACTATCGGCAAAGCGAAATGGACGTGGGCAGGACATGTTGCCTGAAAAAAAGACAAAGGATGGACCACCCGTGTCACCTTCTCCCCAAGAGGATACACAAAAAACAAGGCCACCGGAAAACTGGGTGATGAGATTACCTTGATTTATTTAAAAAATATTTGATACATATGCCTCAGGACCGGCAGCAAAGGTGCAGCTCAGGGAAGGCCTTTGTCCAACTACGGGCTTATGAAGATCAGCCTTTATTAGTCCCACAATGGGGAAATTCCAGGGCTGAAGAAGAAGAAATTTTGTGTATAAAAAGACTTAACAGCATAAAGTAAAGCCTGCTTTGGGGAAATAGAATTTCCTCTGAGCAACTGTGTTGGCAGCAACTGTAGTTCATGTTGCTCTTCTATCCGTCATCTCCTATTAAAACTCTCAAAAGTTTACTTTCCATTAGCACCAGCAGAGGGAAGCCACGAGTCATGAATGACTTCGATCATTTATAGCTCAAAAACGACTGCGATCCCACTAAGCTCATTTGTGCTAAATTATTACTAATAATCTGTAAGTGAATGAGTGTGTGTGTTTTATGAAGAGCTCCTGAGGGGCTGGGTGATTTGACATGGGTGGGGTGAGCACCCTGCTAACTCCTAACGAAAAAAAGTGCATGCACACCCATGCAAATATGAGAAGGCAGTTGTCAAGACTAGAGCCATGCCTCATTTGCTTGTCTTTGTCTGTTGTGTTGGTATTGATAGCAGCGCTTCCATTCACCCACAATGTCAGGAAAGAAAAGAGGATTCATATTTGGCATGAATAGGTTCTGTGTGTGGAAAGAGGGCAGAGATTTACATTGGTCTGAAGAAAGCACACAAGTTTATCGATGTTCATGAGCACACAGTAATAATTTATTGAGGCTTACGATTCTGTGTATTCATAGTAACTTTGTTAATCTGTTCTTGGTTGTAAAACTTAAGTTAATGTTTAGGTTGAACACAGAAAGCTGGAGTGCAGGAGTGGAATTAGATGGTAAATGCTAAACAGGACTTATGCTGTCATTGCCCATAGAAGAGTGAAAATCTTTAAAGAAGACACACTTCACGCACTTTAAAGTTCATGAATATACTGCAGTTCAAAAATGCACAACTCCGACTATTTACAAAAACTCTCAAATAAATGTATTTTATAACCAAAAACTGTTTATTTCATCATTATTTTTGATCTGCTGCTATTATGTGGGTATTTTCTTAGCTGTGAGTTAATCATACTGTGTTAGCCTTACTGCCTAAGCAATGTTTTTTTCATAGGCAAACAGGTGGAGTCTCATCTGTATTATTCTTTGTTTCCAAAAAGGGGAAGTCAGCTCCTTGACTTTTAGTGAATAAGCAAACAACCAAGTGCATGTTCATTGTGTAAGAACATCTGTTCCTGCCAGGCCGCTACTTACCCTGAGCACCCCCTCCCAGGCTGCACAGGCCACCGATCTCACCAGTGGAAACAAAAGACTGGACATTGCTCTGACCTTGTGGGATAGTGTACGCCCATGTTCCTCCCTTTCCTTTTTTTCCTTTCATACCGTGGTCTTCTCTCTTGACTGTCACCACAGTGAAGAGGAGAGTGATCAATCATTAAAATTGTCACAGGCTTGGGGAGTGGAATTGTCAGGAAGCTCACCTCTCCTAGAGATGAGCTAAATTCATGCTGTGGAAAACATGCTGAGAGGGATAGAAAAGTCAGGCATCTGCTGCCTTCGAGTGCCACCATTTGCTTTGTCATTCTTGCTAATAAGCCTGACTTGAAAACACTGACATCAATGATACTGGCAGCACTGTTCTACAGACAAGGCTAGACATGAGTCAGACTTGAAAATGTGGTGCTTGTTGGCAACACTTTACAGATGAGGTATCTTGTGAAAAAACCACCCATGCAATTAAAGATTAATTCCTTGATTCCTAAGCAGTCATTATCTTTTCGCACTTAAACAACAAAAGGCAATTCACGGTAACATCAGTCGTGTGAATGGTGTCCTTGCTGATTCCCTTGTCAGACCAGGACATTGTTGTCTGCAAATTCACCACCATCTCACACAGAGGCACACAAAGACTAAGTCAGACTCAGACAAAGGATAAATTCACACCCAATATTCTCAATATGTAGCACGAGGCCTGGCTGTAAAATACCTCATCGACGGTGTGGGTGGAGGGGTGGAGATGGATGACAGGTCTTACGATGACCCTTGGAGTGACCTTGTTCAGAAACATTTCACATCCTGCCAGTGTTTCTTCTCCCAGGTGTGGCCGAGCCTCCCCCTGTGCTGTCAGAGAGCACTGTCCGGATCCATGAAACCAATCATTCTCTGGCATCATGGAAACAGCCTCTGACAGCCATGGTCGCCATGGGTGTCCTCCCTTGTGACCACCCTTGACGGGGGACTGAGGAGGTACGGCCAGCACTCAGCAGCACTCTCTGGATGGCTGCTTCTCTGCTTTAGGAAATATGGCTTTCTTAACCATAAAGAGGTTTCTTATTTGATTTACTGAGAAAATCAAACAAGATGAGAGATGAACAGGTAATTATTGTTGGATGTGGTGTGATCTTTTTTTTAAGCTAAATAAATATTTAAAATCTCACAGTTGGTTAGTATAACCACTGGATTCACAAGATGAGGTGCTGCTGTCAGTGTGCATGTAGTTCAGATATAACTGGTTAAAAAAGTAAAGAAAAACATGTAAGAATATACCAGCATATGAAATGTAGTTCGATGGTATGAAGATATACAGTATTAACACATGCAGATCTGTGGCATAATAACTACTTAAAGCTCAGAGTAATAAGGTGTTCCGTGTTACATGATTTTTCTGATAATTGCTAGATTGTGTTTCAACCCCTCATTGGACTTCACTGGTTAGTCCCTGCCCACCTTTGTCTTTATTGTGCACTCCTCTATCAGTGCACTGCGAATGTGGAGAAGATAGAGTTGTCTCTGCCCATCTACAATTTAGCCTCTCACTTGGTTTTCAAGGGGAAAGGGGGTGGAGTTCGGGGGTGATGGTGATGGTGACGGCATCACACAAACAGAAAACCGTGCAGGAAATCAAAAAGGTGCATGCACTGATACAAAACACGTCTCAACTGCTGCTGCAAGAATAAAGCCTAATTCACAGTCAGCTGTGCTGTAAAAAAAAAAAAAAAAAAAAAGATGAAACAGCATTGCAGGAGTGTTTTGTAATCAATAATGTATGGCTGTCCATCTTTGGAAAAGAGAAAGCCCCTCCAAACACACCAGAGGCATCAGACACTTTTCATTTCATGCTGAAGGTCAGCAAAGCAGCACGGGCGTCTCTGCAGTGCACAGCACCAGGAAGTCAACAGGCACAGACAACAGTGTTTAAAATCACGTCTTGTTCAAAAACTGTTTAGAGTGTAATTATGTAATCCTAATTCATAACAGATTCTGGCTAAGCACTTGTGGTATAAAGAATATTAGTATGCATATTTTGGTAATTTTTTAAAAATAATTAATTAGGTGTAGACTTTTGCATATGCCACAATGTGTTTATTTATTTATTTAGTACAATTTATTAAATAAAAAGTAACTATATATTAGTAACTATATCTTTTCCATATACTATAGATATTATGTTTACATGTTTTTAATGAAAAATATGCTGTGGAAAATTTTGGCATAGCACTGTATATCCTACACAGGTAGAAAGATGTGGCTAGATTACAGCCCTCAAGTTGTGCAGCTAATATGCTAATGTGTAGTAAGGAAGTACTTGCTGAGTCCACAGGCACGAGCAAGTGAGGTAAAGGAAACAAAGGGGTAACATATTTGTATTTTGAATGATGTGGGAATGTAGGCCTTACAGTACAAGTAATAATAATAATGCACCAGATTTATAGAGCGCTTTTTCATGGACACTCAAAGACACTTTACAATGGATGCATTATTCATTCACTCCACAGACAAAGGTAGAGGTAAGCTACTACTGCGGCCACAGCTGCCCTGGGGCAGACTGACGGAAACGTGGCTGCCAATTTGTGCCAAAGGCCTCTCTGCCCACTGTCGAACATTTCTACACATTCATAAACAGTGTCATGGACACTGGAGGCAAGGTGGGTAAAGTGTCTTGCCCAGGGACACAATGGCAAGGGAGAGTGGGATTCGAACCGCCAACCCTACGGTTATTGGACAACCCGCTCTACCTCCTGAGCCACTACAGTAGTTTTAATTAACAAGGTACACTGGTCAGTAGTCAATATTTATTTTCACAACAACACAAAAATGGGCCAAAGTCAGAGTAAAACTGGAACTTCGATGTAATATAGGGTGTATGATCTTTCTTTGCTTTGCTGTCGTCAAGAGCAAAGGGAATGAACATAAACCATGAAATGACTACATCTTTCAGTCTTTGTACTTTGTGAATGCTTTCTCATTGCAGCAGACAAGACGGAAAACATTAACTCTCTCAGTTTATATATAAATAAATATGTTTGTTTATTTGCATACCTGATTAACTCTGTTTTTGAGTAGTTATTACCCCCGCCAAGGGGAGGAGGTAATGTTTTTATTGGCGTTGGTTGGTTTGCTGGTTTGTCTGTTGGTTTATCTGTCTTTTAGCAACATTACTCCAAAAAGTTATGAACGGATTTTGATGAAATTTTCAGAAAAGGTGTGTAATGGCACAGGGAACAGATGGTTAGATTTTGGTGGTGAACCATATCACGATCTGATCCAGACATTTTTTTGGGGGGGAAATAATAATAATATTGAGCTTCCCCTTTAAGACATGTTCACCCCTCTAAGACATGTCCACAGATGCTGTGTCTCAATTCAGGTTCTGCGTCCTCCAAGTGCGCATTTGTAGGCCAGATACGTTACTGTGCTGCGTAGAAGGCTGTCCTATTCTGTGGGCTCCTTCACATGCGGTGGACAAATGCAGCCTTCAAAACCTCGAAAACGAAGGATACATGAAGAGTATCCTTGTGGCCCTAACACATCCCAGCATTCAGCACGTGGCTCAGCCTGGCTTTTTCTTTTTTCTTTTTTTTTTTTCTCGGCTCAGACAGAAGCAGGACTAAGTCAGAACTAGGGCTGGGAATGATCCCTAATTTCCAGAATTGATTTGATTCCAATTCTTGAGATTCTGAATCGATTCAATTACGATTCGATCTGATCCCGATTCGATCTGGGAAATTACCATTTTAATAGCCATTTTACTTGCCAGAAAAAAAAAATCTTCGAGACCTAATGATGCAAATTGCACCAAGAATACTCTAACTTTAATACATAAAGTTATATCTAGAACTGACCCAAAATCAGTTAGAATAATGCACATTTCATTATTTAACTTATGATTTCACAAAGTGCTCACAAGTGCTTTCTTTAGTGCAAAGGGTGTGTAGTGTCAAGTTAACAACCCAAAGTAAACAAATTCAGTGCATGAAGCATGTATACATAATCTCACTGTATTTCAGTCCCTCCAGGATTTCGTCGGCATTTTTTGTGATTGTTGTGGCCCAAAAAGCCTGAATTTGTGGGAGCTTTTCTAAAAAGCTGACATTTTTACCATTTTTTTTGCACTGAAAGTTGTGTGAGGAAGTACAGATTTTAAAGTAGTTGCTTTTTCCATAGTTTACAGTGATGCTATTCTGTGTAATACCACAAGAAAAGCACAGGATTGCCAGACATTTCCTGTTAAACAATGATTTACTGTATGTAGAATTAAAGCCTCAGTAAAACTGTCAGAAAATGACCAACATTGTATTCTTGCTGAGAACTTAAATTAAAAAAAGAAATACAAGAATTAGTCATTACAACAACTGAATTGTATTGTATGCATATTAGAGTATAAAGAAAATTATGGCAGCACCTTCTTTATTTAAGTTTTTGTAAAGGGTATACATGTCATTACAGCACTGCATTGTTTACATTTTCATCACATGTTCCCTTTTTTTGTTTTTTGACAACATTGGAAAAATAATTATTACAACACCCTTTTTTAAGTGAAAGAAAAAGAGAAATTAGAGAAAGAACAAAAAAAAACAAAAAAACAAAATAAGAAAAAAAAACAAAAACAAAAGAGAGAAAAAAAATGAAAGAGTATCTGAGTAGTGTTGAAACAAAGAGAGGTGCCATTATTGAAATGGTATTTGTCAAAGATTAGATCTAATGGAAGACACATATGCGTTCCAGGGTTGCCAAAAGTTCAAGAACCCATCCATGTCCTGTCTCAGTGCGAATGTCAGCTTTTCCATTGAATAAGTGTCTTGAAACACGTGAATCCAATCTTCAGGTGTAGGACAGTCCTTCAACATCCATTTTTTGTTAGAGCTTTTTTACTTGCCAATATTAAGATAAGATAAGATAAGATAAGCCTTTATTAGTCCCACAACGGGGAAATTCCAGGATTGCAACAGCACAGGGATAGCAACACTCAGAGCAACAATCAGAAGGCAAGAAAAAAAAAACAAGCAAGCAAGAGCAGCTAATAAACATATGTACGTATTACTATAAAATATATATATATATACACACACACAGACACACAGTGCAGAGCATTGTAGCTGGATGGAATAAATATATGAATATATGAACACACAGTGCAGAGCATTGTAGCTAGATGGAATAAATATGTAAATATATAAACACCCACAGTACGGAGCATTGCAGCTAGGTGGAATAAATATGCAAGTATATAAACACACACAGTGCGGAGCAATGTAGCTAGATGGAATAATATGTAGATATATAAATATATAAACACCCACAGTACGGAGCATTGTAGCTAGATGGAATAAATATGCAAATATATAAACACACACAGTGCAGAGCATTGTTGCTAGATGGAATGAAACAGCATAACCGTCTACTTAGTTATCCTACATGGTATGATTATGTGCCCATACATATTCTCACCCTCCATAGCGACCGGTATGTTCCTAGTTGTATGCCGGAGAGGACCATTGTGTAAGTCTATTGCATCTTTTGCATTCAAAAAACTATTAGTTTGTTACGTCTTTTTGCTATCTCTGCGAGCAGCCCTGCTTAGGTTGTACAGTCTGACAGCCGTTGGTAGGAAGGACCTACGAAACCTCTCGGTTGTGCACCTGGGATGATGTAGTCTGCTGCTAAATGAGCTCCTCAGTGCATTCAGTATGTCCTGCATAGGGTGGAACTCGGACTCCAGCAGAGATGACAGTTTAGCCACCGTCCTTCTCTCTCCTATCTCCTCCATCGGATCAAGGCGCTGCCCCAGGACAGAGCTAGCTTTCTTAATCAGTTTGTTCAGTCTCTTCCTATCGGCTGCAGTAATGCCACTGCCCCAGCAGACCACTCCAAAAGTGATGGCTGATGCCACCACCGTGTCATAGAATGACTTCAGCAGCGCCCCTTGTACACCAAAAGACCTGAGTCTCCTCAGCAGGAACAGCCTGCGCTGTCCCTTCTTGTAGAGTGCATCAGTATTGTGTGACCAGTCTAGTTTATTGTTCAGATGAATACCCAGGTACTTATAGGATGTCACCATCTCGATGTCTGTTCCCTGTATATTTACTGGTACTGTGAGGGGCTGCCCATGCCTGCGGCAGTCCACCACCAGCTCCTTAGTTTTCCTCGCGTTGATCTGGAGGCAGTTCCGATGGCACCAGTCCACGAAGTCCTGGATAAGCCCTCTGTACTCAGCTTCATCTCCATTGGAGATGAGGCCAACGATCGCAGAGTCATCAGAGAACTTCTGTAGATGGCAGTGTGTTGTGTTGTGTGAGAAGTCCGCAGTATAAAGAGTGAACAGGAAGGGAGCCAGCACCGTTCCCTGGGGGGCCCCCGTGCTACTGATGATCGTGTCGGACACACAGTCCCGGGTTCTCACAAACTGAGGCCGGTTCGTGAGGTAGTCCAGGATCCATGATGACAGGTGCTGGTCCACCCCTGCGCGCAGCAGCTTGTCCTTCAGGATCATCGGTTGGATGGTGTTGAAAGCACTGGAGAAGTCAAAGAACATGATCCTCACCATATTCCCGGGCTTCTCCAGGTGGGACAGAGAACGGTGAAGGAGGAAGATCACCGCATCCTCCACCCCAATGCCATGCTGGTAGGCGAACTGGAGTGGATCCATCGCTGGTTCCACCAGGGGGCGGAGGTGAGCAAGGAGCAGTCTCTCCAGGGTCTTCATCAAGTGGGACGTCAAGGCCACCGGTCTGTAGCTGTTCAGGTCTTTGGGGTGGGAAGTTTTTGGTACAGGTACCACACAAGATGTTTTCCACAGCTGTGGTACCCTCCCCAGTTTCAGGCTCATGTTGAAGATATACGTCACAATCCCACACAGCTGGTCTGCACAGGACTTGAGGAGCTTTGCGCTGATGCCGTCCGGTCCCGGCGCCTTCCTCGCCTTGATCTTCCTCAGCTCCGTCCTCACCTGGGTCCTGGTCAGGGTCAGGATGGGGGGTTGTGTGTTGGGAGTGGGGGGGTGTTGGTAGAGTGGGGAGTGGGCAGCAGGACTTGATTTCTTTAGAGGCAGCAGTGGTTGTTGTGCAGTCAGGGGGGAGGGCGGTTGGTCAAATCTATTGAAAAACAGATTCAGGTTGTTCGCCCACTCCCTGCCCCCTGTGGCCTGGGGGGAGGTATTCTGGAGCCCCGAGATGGTTTTGAGGTTTCTCCAGACCCCGCTGATGTCGCTCTGTTGCAGCTTGTCCTCCATCTTCTTCCTGAAGCTGTCCTTGCCTTCTCTGATCTTTCTCCTCAGCTCCCTCTGTACGGACTTCAGCATCTCCCTGTTCCCCGACCTGAAGATCCTCTTCTTCTCTCTCAGAAGTGTTTTTATCTCAGGGTTGATCCAGGGTTTGTTGTTTGAGTGACGCCGTATGGTCTTGGTGGGAACGGATTTGTCCACACAGAAGCTGAGGTAGCCCGTGAAGGTGTGAATGAGGCCATCGATGTCCTCACCATGTGGATCGCAGAGCTGCTTCCAGGCGGTGGCTTCAAAACAGCCCTTTAGGGTGTCCATTGTCTCCTCAGACCATAACTCCACAGTGTGCATGGCCGGAGGTTGTCTGTGCACTAGGGGTTTGTACACCGGCCGGAGATGAACCAAGTTGTGATCCGATCTCCCGAGTGGGGGTAGTTGTGATGAGGTGTACGCCTCCTTAGTGTTTGCGTAGAATAAATCCAGTGTTTTATTGTCTCTAGTGTGGCATGTGACATACTGGGTGAACGTGGGTAGAATGGGAGACAGTGAAACATGGTTGAAATCGCCTGAGATGAGGAGAAGAGCATCTGGGTGTTCTGTCTGCAGCCTGCTGGTTACTGAATGGATGACGTCACGTGCTGTCCCAGCGTTCGCCGTCGGATTTGCATAAACAACAATGCAGATCACGTGTGAGTGTTCTCTCGGGAGATATGTAGGCCTCATGCTAACAGCTAGCAACTCAATGTCTTTGCTGCAGTGTCGTTGTTTAACAGTGATATGTCCCGGTCTGCACCAGTTGTTGTTAACATACATGATCACTCCACCGCCCCTAGCCTTGCCACTGTCTGGTGTTCGGTCAGCTCGTATCATGTGAAAACCCTCCAGCTCAATGTTAGCATCTGCTGCTAGTTCAGTTAGCCACGTCTCAGTAAACAAAAGGAGAGAGCACTCCCAGTATGTGCTATCATAACGGGAGATAGCCGCTAGCTCATCTAACTTTCCCAGTATCGACCGTACATTTCCCATGACAACAGATGGAAGGGAGGGTCTGTACCTTATATTTTTTGTCCTCCGCCTTACTCCAGCCCGGCAGCCGCGGCGTTTTCGCCTCAGTTCACTCGGTATGTCGAGTTTTTCCAATGGGACCGGGTGGCGGTTGAATGCTAGCAGCTGTTCTCTGCTGTATCGTATCCTGCTATAGACAGTGGCTCCGTCCACCGGCTCAGGAGACATTTAGGACGATCTGTGTGTCCGTGATATAAGTGGGGTGAAAAAAAAAGACGGATCAAAAGAGAGAGGAAGGGAAAAAGACTCGGAATCGAGCCGCTGTTGCAAAAGGCAGCCGACTCGTGTGGCGCCGAGAGAAAAAAAAAAAAAAAAAAAAAAAAAAAAAAAAAAAAACAGTGAATTGAACAGTGAATTGAACAGTGAATTGAACAGTGATTAAAACAGTGAATAAGTATTTTTCTCCTCGTCTTTCCAGTGATTCCGGTATTAAACCCAAATACAAAGTTACAAAAGAAAAAGGAACTGTTATTTTGAATATTTTCCCCAATATTGTCTGTACATTGGTCCAATATTGGTGGATAACTGGGCATGACCAAAACACATGAAAATGATTTGCAGTCTCTTCACCACACAAGCGCCAACAATTCAACCCCTTACGAGTAAATTTGTTTTGTGCAGGTGTTCTGAAAAATCTTACCAAATTTTTCCATCCAAATTCTCTCCACTGCAGGGATGAGGTACTTTTCCATTGCTGTTTATTTAGTTTTTCCCATATTTCCAGTTGTAAAGTGAAATTCCCCTCTTTTTCCCATCTCTCTTTTATATAAGATGTGTTGTCTCCTTTTAAGTCTTGAAGACCTTGGTATATTTTAGAAATGTATCTGATCCCTGGGATCCCTTTATATGCCATTAAGAAGACCTTCAGAACACCTGACTGGGCCCTTTCCAAATCCTCCTTTTTAAGTATTTTGTTTATGTGGTGTCTAAGCTGAAAGAACCTGTAAAGGTCTTGATTTATAAGATAAGATAAGATAAGCCTTTATTAGTCCCACAATGGGGAAATTCCAGGATTGCAACAGCACAGGGATAGCAACACTCAGAGCAACAATCAGAAGGCAAGAAAAAACAACATCTAGTAAACATATGTCCATATTACTATAAATGTATATATATAGACACACAGTGCAGAGCATTATGGTTGGTTGGTGAATGTGCAGCAGAAAGTCTAAGCTCTCTCTCCGCGGATGCGGCAGGCCAGCTGGAAGTCTTTGGGCATGATGGTGACCCCCTTAGCGAAGAAGAGACCACCAGGTGGGCCTCGCTGGTCTCCTGCAGAGCCATGACGGCGAAGCTCAGGAAACGCAGGACAGTCTTGAAGTCCTGAGCGATCTCCCTCACCAGGCGCTGGACGGGCAGCTTACGGATGAGCAGCTCCGTGGATTTCTGGCAGCGACAGATCTCTCTCAGAGCCACGGGCCTGTGACGGCGAGGCCTCTTCACTCTGCCGGTGGCCGGAGCGCCTCTCCGAGCAGCCCTGGTGGCTAGCTGTCTCCTGGGGGGCTTCTTCCTCCAGTAGATTTTACGGGCAGTCTGCTTGGTTCTTGCCATCGCTCTTTATTATTCTGTCTTATATTTCTTGCACGCTGCCTAAACTCCAGCCCGGCACCCGCGTCGTTTTCGCTACAGCTCCCGGTATGTCGAGTTTCCCATTAGCACCGGGCGGTGGCCAAGTGCTAGCTAGCACTAGCTCCTCCCCGCTGTAGCGTCTCCCGCTGCAAACCGTGGCTCCGTCCGCCGACCCGGGAGACCCCCGGGGCGATCCGTGCGTCCGTGATATATATACAGAGTGAAAGGTGTAGAAAGAAGAAGGAAGATTAAAAAAAAAGGCTGTTGCAACGGGCAGCCTACTCGTGTGGCGCCACCGGTCCGGCGGAACCGGAACCGGAAAAAAAAAAAAAATTATTAGACCTTGTTTTTTCAAATCTTCAAAACTTCTTAAAATTTGCCCTTTAAAAAAAATCGTAATATTTTATCAGTCCGTTCTCTTTCCACTTTTTAAATCTAGTGTCTGTTTTATTAGGAGTAAAGTCTTGATCATAGGCAATTCATTGCAGTAATGGATAGGGTTCTTTAGTTTGATTCTCTCTGACTATCTTAAACCAAATTTTTAGCGGGGTCTCTATCCACGGGTTAGTGTTATTCAAAAGTTTAGGTAAGACATTGTTCCCTATTATCGCCTGTAGGGGGATGTCACTTGTTATTTGGCATTCCATCTCCTTCCATTGTGCAGTGTAGACTGGGTTACATATCTCTACTAAAGTTTTAATTTGTGCGACTTTAAAATAGTCCCTGATATTTGGCAGCGCGAGCCCACCTTTGTCTTTGTTTAGCTGTAGGCTTCTATATCTGATTGTAGGTCTCTTGCCCTGCCATATGAATCTTGAGATCCTTCTGTCCAGTTCTTGCCATGTTTTTTTGGGAGGTTCTACCGGTATTGTTTGGAAAAGGTATAGAAGACGTGGAAGTATATTCATTTTGACTGCTTCAATTCTTTGTGCAGTACCCAAGAATGGTATCATATTCCATCTTGCTAGATCAGATTTTATTTTTGCCATCAGTGGATCATAGTTTAGTGTTATAATTTTGTTGAGTTGTTTCGGGATATTGACCCCCAGATATTTCATAGATTCCATCGCCCAGTTAGTTTTGAGTTTGCTTAGTAAATATTGATTTGGGTCATAGTTGAATGTTAAAACTTGGGTTTTATGCATGTTTAATTCATACCCCAGTAAATCTCTATACTCTGAAAAAACTGAGATTAGTTCTGGAAAAGATGTGTCCGGCTGCCCCAGGTATATTAAAATGTCATCAGCAAAGAGTGCTATTTTATGTTCCTTCTGACCAAGTGTAATACCTTGAATTTTTTGATTCTGTCTTATCCATTGGCTCAGAGGTTCTATGAAGATTGCAAAGAGCAGTGGAGACAAGGGGCAGCCCTGACGACATCCTCTTTCCAGTTCAAAAGATGATGATAATTTACCGTTAATCCTTATTTTAGCTGTTGGTTTTTTATATAATGCCTGGATAGTTCTAATGAAGTTGTTATGAAAATTGAAACTGGATAAGATTCTATATAGGAAAGACCAGTCAACCGAATCAAATGCTTTTTCAGCATCTAATCCCAGTATGGCTGCATTTAAGTTATATTTTTTTATATGATGAATTATGTGTAAAGTGTGTCTAATATTGTCTTGTGTCTGTCTTTGTCTTATAAAACCTGTTTGGTCTAAATGAATTAAGTCTGTCAGTATATTTTCTGACCTTTTGGCAAGGATAGTGGTAAAAAGCTTATAGTCCTGATTTAACACACTGATTAGTCTGTAGTTGGAGCAGTCTAGTTTATCCTTTTCAGGTTTAGGTATGACTGCAATGACCCCTTCTCTCCAGGAGGGGGAGATTTCCCCTGTGTGGAGGACATAGTTAAATGTTTTCAGGAGGAGAGGAGATAGTTGCTGTTTAAAGGTTTTGTACCACTCTGCTGTAAAGCTATCTGCTCCTGGGGATTTGTTAGCTTTAAGTTTCATAATTGCTTTTTCTAATTCTTTAGGTTGTATTTCTGACAATAGTGTTTTATTTTGTGACTCAGTAAGTTGGGGAAGGTTTAATGTATTTAGGAAGGCTTCGGATGCGTTTTTATGTTTTTTGAGGGAGTACAAGTTCTTGTAGTAGTTCTCGAAGCTTTTAAGAATTTCCTGAATTCTAAATTTTATTTCCTTTGATACTGGGTCTCTGATTTTGTAGATTGCTCTCTCCGTTTGTTGTTTCCTCAATTTATAGGCTAGTAATTTTGCCGATTTGCTACCTGTTTCATAGTATTTTTGTTTGAGAACTGTAAGTTTCTTCTGGATTTCTATTGTGTAGATCTCATTTATTTGTTTTTTTAAATTTCTGTAATTTTGAATGAGTCATTAGAATGAGTGTTGTCTTTGTGCTGTTTTTCTAGTTTCTTAAGTTCTGACTCTAATGTGATTATTTTTTCTTGTCTTAGTTTCTTTTGGATTGCCAGTTTTGCGATAATCTTTCCCCTTATTACAGCTTTGCATGCGTCCCACAGTATTAAAGGGGATACTTCTCCATTTTCATTTTCTTCCAAATATCTGAGAATATCTGATTCCAATTCATCTTTCAGTGGTCCTTTCAGCACATTTGAATTTAACCTCCAAGAAAATGTATTATTTGTGTATTTTTGGATACTTAGAAAGAATTACCTGATGCATCCCAGTATGGATTCAGTCTTAGATTGAAGTCTCCACCACATATCACTAAACCTTGAGCTTTAGTTATCATTAGGTCAAATACATTTTTATAAAATTTCCAGTTAGCCCCTGGAGGTGCATATACATTCAGCAGGGTGATATCTTCTCCCTCTAGCCGACCAAGTACCATGCTGAATCTCCCTTCTTTATCTTTGTGTTCTGATTTTTTTTCAACTATAATTTTGGTTGAGATCAATGCCGCTACCCCCCTCCTCCTCCCTGACTTATATGAAGATGAAGAGATCATTTTAAACCCTTGTCTATTAAGTTTAGTGTGATCCACGTCTGTTAGGTGGGTTTCCTGTAAAAATATTATTCCTGCTTTGTCTTTTTTCATTTTGCCTAGAATCTTGGATCTTTTAACTGGATTCAGGATTCCTTTTACATTATATGAGATTATTTTGGTTACACCCTGTTTCTCCATTGTTATTCTGCCACCATGAATTAAGTTGGCCAGCTCCCATTACAGCATTTCATATAAGTGAGTTTGGTTCCCTCTAGTGGTGTAGTGAAAGCATCGTTTTGAACTGATACACAAAGTGTTGCACATGCGCAGTAATGATATAACGGGAGACCGGTCAGAGCTTCACCCAATGTACGAACGCTGTGAATGTTGTTTAATTATCGGCGCCTTGGACATCATTAGTCCGTGAGTATCCTACATGGTTTGACAGTGTTAACAGCTACAATGAGAACTGCACGGTTGCATTGGTGTATTTTAAGCGACTGTCTAGTCCGTTGCCAACATTGTTACCAGCTAAGTTAGAGCTAATGCTAACATGTGCTAAGCTAGACACGGTGATGATATCATTGACGGCGTGTATATGTCTACTTTGTTGCAGTTTTACACGGATGTAGGAACGAATGTAAACGGATGTAAAACCAAAAAGACGAGTGTACATCACGTTGAGTTCCTTGTGGGGTAGCTTCAATAAACGAGATAAAAGGAAACATCTTGTCATCATTGAGGCCTGCACCACACGTGTTAGCTTGCTGTCTACCAGTCGATGACTGGGAAACTCGATGGGAGGGCAGTAAAATTGTGTTGTCTTATTTAGTATAACAGTATGGTGGCCCTCTTTTATGCTACTCAGAAACTGAAAGAACATTAAGAACATAAAAACATTAAGAACATAGTACCATATATAAAACTTTAAAACAAAAAACTGACAAAAGATCTTCCTGAGCTGAGGTCTTTTTAGTGACCTTAGAAGAGCCTTGATGGTGTGTTGGCTCTGAGGGAAATTCCTCAAACTCTGTTACGTGTTGAGGGCCCTCTCTTACTCCTGTAAGTTGTCCCATGTTTTTAACGTGAATTTCAGATCCCAATCCAAATTTGTAATGATTTTATTTTATTTATTTTTTTTATGCCTATACCCTATGAAATTGTGCGCAACCTCCCACCGCCATCATAGCAAACAGTCACGTTAATACAGTATTTGTTAGTGTGGAGAGATCATGTGGTTCATTGTCACATTTCTATTTTAACAAGTTTTTTTTTTCTTTTTTAAAGACTTATTTGTTTCTAATATTATGTCTGTTCCATGAAATGTTTTACCACTTGATACTTGCTGATTCTGCATCTCCTTTAATGTTTGTTACCTTGTAGGAGGAGGGTTGGATGTGCAGATTGACTAAAAGTATCGTTATTCCCTCCTGAAAACGCTTAGTTTTTCCTTATAGCTCTGGCGCTGGGTTTCCCGCTGCTGGCTCGTGGGTTTTGAGGGTCTCTGTGTGGACCACGTTTGAGCCTTGATTCTTTCGACTGGGTCTGCTGCGGGTTTATACACCATTACCGGGAGCCCTCTTCTTGCCATATCCGTGGTTGCTTCTTCCGCTGAGTTGTAGAGACACGTCTCATCTCCGTAAAACACCCTCAGCTTCGCCGGAAATGGAGTCTGAAAGCACAGTTTCTTCTCTCGTAGTACCTTTTTAGCGTCGTTGTATTCCCGACACTTTTTAAGGACCTCCGGGGCGTAGTCGTGCTCCACAAAAACTTTTCTCTCTTGGTGCATAAATCCTTTTTTCTGCCAAGCCAGTCTTACAACCTCTTCTTTTATTCTGGAGTTGGAGAACTTCACCACCACCGATCTTGGTGGCGCTTCCGTCGACGGCCTTGGGGCTAATGTACGGTGCGCCCTTTCTATCTTCAAGTCGGTGGATTGGGGAATTTCCAACTTCTCTCTCAGAATGGATTCCACGCATGCAGCCATTGTGGTGAAACCGCCCTCGACTCCTTCTTTCAGACCATGAATTCTTATGTTGTCTCTTCTTAGTCTTCCTTCTTGGTCGGTTAGCTTAGCCTCCAGTCTTGACTGTCGTTTAAGTAAATCCAGCACGGTTTCTTCCAGCCCTTTCATTCTTTCCTCTGCTTCCATGATTCGGTCCTCAGCCTGGTCCACTCTGCTGTTTGTCCTTTTTATTTAGTCTTTAGTTTCACGAAATTCGGCCCAACACTCTCGGCGAAATTGTCTTAATTCTTGAAGTACCATTTTTAAGCTAACCTTGTTGCTAGCTTCATTCAGTTCCTCCTCTTCTGAATGGATATCCTCCGGGTCAGATTCTCCGGCCAATGCGTGTCTTGGCCCGGTAAATGTCGATCTCTTCTGTTTTCCTTTAGGCATAATGACTTTGTCTTTTGATTTTCATTCTTCCAAAAATCCGTTAAATCTGATTTTCAAGGTATTTTCATGAATGGTCTGGGAGCTTCAGCGTTAAGCTGCTATCACCATGGTGTCCAGACCGGAAGTCCATGGCAGCACCTTCTTGAATCTTGAATTTACAAACTAAGACCCTGAAAAACTTGATTTCTTCTTCTGTACTGAAATCCACAATGCAGCAGGGATGGCTCCTCCACTGACGACCTCTTCCCTTTAGAAGGTCTCAGTGCAGGATGGACCTTGGAGTGGAAACCCAGTCTTCACAGATCTGAAGGGGAGGTGAAAAGAATAGATTTCACAGTAAAATTAATTATCATATTTTTAAATCCCCACACCACAGCAGGGTTTAATAATTTTGTTTCTTTTATTTTTTTGTTGTTTATATTTTAACTACAAATGAACTTTCAATTTTTGAAAAGGGTTTCAATTCATTTCCTAGGAAGATTTGTTCATTTCAGTTTAGTTCTATTGAGTAAAAATTACTCGTACTGCAGCCTTTATTAATTCTGCCATTTTCATTTTATTGGGATTCATTATTATCTTCAAGTCTCTCGCTTAAGTGCTAGAAGTCCATAATCTCATAAAATATACCTTTATTCTGCATTTATTCACAGTGCTTAACCAACAGTTAACTCTGTATCAATAGTCTGTAAAAAAAAAAAAAAACACCATCATGCCGGATAAATTATTAATTTACAACACAAATGTTAAAACAAACAAATGATATTTTACTTACAATTTCAGCAGCTCCAAGTCTCCCTCTCTCTTCATGGGTTTCAGCCAGTCTCTGTGCGTTTTCAGTTTATCAGTTGTCGACTTTATATTCCAACACAACGCTGCACGTAGTACAAAACCGTTTATCCATGCTTTATGAAAAATATTCGGAAGCTGTTGAGGATAGTCTTTACAGTGACTTTTGTTGATAAATTAAGATACACGCACGTTAACAACTCCGCTCATGTAAACATGGAAGTAAAGACGTGTGCAGGCGCCACAGGGAATGCTTGCCGGATGAGAACCGTTTAACACCACACAAGAAGAACTAGCATATCCGTTAGCTTGTTAGCTGTTAGCTTCGTTAGCGCTCCGGGTGTTTCTGGTTCTTGGCCACGGATCCTGGCTCACTGACCTGTTTCGACACGATCAGACTCAGCAGATGTTCACAAACATAAAATTATTATATTAAAAGATCGATCCACAGACTTTATGGATCGATATCGGCTCAGTCAAACATGGATCGATCCATATCGTATCGATCTTTTGAACCCACCCCTAGTCAGAACCAGTTCAAAGTAAGTTTTTTGATTGAATTATGCAGCGGTTTGAACATGAAAACACCAATAATCCAGAAAACAGCAACATCTGATTATTTAAGCTTATGTTACGTGACATTATTTTTTTCTGATGTGCTGTATGCTTTGCTTAATGTATTAATTAAACATGCTGAACTGTTATTTTTTTCTGAAGTGAAACTTTTTTTCCCATTAATGTTAATTTATTAACTAGTCTTTTTCTTTTTCTTCTTCTTCTTTTTTTGGCTGCTCCCTTGAGGGGTCGCCACAGCGGAACATCTGTCTCCATCTCACCCTATCCCTTGCATCTTCCTCTGTAACATCAACCCTCTCCATGTCCTCCTTCACTACATCCATGAATCTTTTCTGTGGTCTTCCTCTTTTCCTCCTACCTGGCAGCTCCATCTTTAACATCCTTTGTTCAATATATCCACTATCCCTCCTCTACACATGTCCAAACCATCTCAGCCTTGCCTCTCTTACTTTGCCTCCAAACCACTCAACCTGAGCTGTCCTTCTGATATAGTCATTTCAGATAAGATAAGATAAGATAAGCCTTTATTAGTCCCACAACGGGGAAATTCCAGGAGAATTTCTAATCCTGTCCCTCCTAGTCACTCCCAGTGAGAATCTTAGCATCTTCAACTCTGCCACCTTTGCCACCTTCTGCCACCTCTGCTACCTTTCAACTCTGCCTCCTGTCTGTCAGCATCACTGTCTCCAAACCATACATCATAGCAGGTCTCACTACCGTCTTGTAAATCTTCCCTTTCACTCTTGCTGCTATCCTTCTGTCACAAATCACCGCTGACACTCGTCTCCACCCACTCCACCCTGCCTGTACTCTCTTCTTCGCCTCTCTTGTGCATTATCCATTGCTTTGGCTGGTGATCCCAGATATTTAAACTCATCTACTTTCGCTACCTCTACTCCTTGCATCTTCACCGTTGCACCTGCCTCCCTGTCATTCACACTCATGTAGTCTGTCTTGCTTCTACTGACTTTCATTCCTCTTCTCTCCAGAGCATACCTCCACCTCTCCAGGTTCTTGTTCACCTGCTCCCTACTCTCACTACAGATCACAATGTCGTCTGCAAACATCATGGTCCACGGAGACTCCTACCTGACCTTGTCTGTCAGCCTGTCCATCACCATAGCAAATGAGAAGGGGTTCAGAGCCGATCTCTGATGTAACCCCATCCCCACCTTGAATCCATCTGTTACTCCGACAGCACACCTCACCACCGTCTCTCTGTCCTCATACATGTCCTGCACCACCTTCACATACTTCACTCGTGACTTTCTCATACAGTACCACACTTCCTTTCTTGGCACCCGATCATATGCTTTCTCTAGATCCACAAAGACACAGTGCAACTCCTTCTGACCTTCTCTATACTTCTCCATCAGCACTCTTAGAGCAAACATTGCATCTGTAGTACTCTTTCTTGGCATGAAAGTGTACTGCTGCTCACTGATTGTCACCTCTCCTTTTAACCTGGCTTCAACAGCTCTTTCCTATATCTTCATAGTGTGGCTGATCAACTTTATGCCTCTGTAGTTACTACAGTTCTAAGCATCACCCTTGTTCTTGAAAATGGGTACCAAAACACTTCTTCTCCACTCCTCAGGCATCCTCTCACTCTCCAAGGTTGTGTTTGACAATCTGGTTAAAAAGTCCACTGCCATCTCTCCTAAACATCTCCATAACTCCACAGGTACAGTATGTCATCTGGACCAACCACCTTTCCATTCTTCAGCCTCTTCAAAGCTGCCCTCACTTCTGCCTTGCTAATTCTTGGGATTTCCTTATTCACCATCTTTATTTCATCCATCCTCCTCTCTCTCATTTTCTTCATTCATCAGCTCCTTAATGTACTCCTTCCACCTTCTCAACACACTCTCATCACTTGTTAGTACCATTTCTGTCCTTAATCAACCCAACCTGCTGCACATCCTTTCCAGCTCGATCTCTCTGTCTAGCCAGTTGATACAAGTCCTTTTCTCCTTCCTTAGTGTTTAACCTCTCATACAACTCACTATGTGCCTTTTCCTTTGCTTTTGTCACCTCTCTCCTTGCCATGTGCCTAGATTTCAAATACTCCTGGCTACTTTTTTCATCTCCCTGACTATTGCACGTTTTCTTTGCTAACCTCTTCTTTTGAATACTTTCGTTTACCTCCTCATTCCACCACCAAGTCTCCTTGTCTTCATTCCTCTGTCCACTGGATACACCACATACCTTTCTATCAATTTCCTTCAATACTTTTGCTGTACTGTCCCAGTCATCTGGTAATTCTTCCCTACTACCCAGAGCCTGTATCAACTCCTTCCTGAACTCTGTGCAACCTTCTTCCTTCTGTAACTTCCCCCACTTAATCTTTGGCTCTGCCTTCATTCTCCTCTTCTTGCTTTCCAAAGACATCCTACAGACTACCATCCGATGCTGTCTAGCTACATTCTCCCCTGCCACCACCTTGCAGTCTCCTATCTCTTTCAAATTTCTCCTTCTGCATAAGATGTAGTCCACCTGTGTGCACCTTCCTCCATTCTTGTAAGTCACCCTATGCTCCTCTCTCTTCTTATGTGTTCACCACAGCCATTTCCATCATCTTAGCAAACTCCACAACCATCTGTCCTTCAACATTTCTCTCCTTAAGACCATACCTACCCAGAACCTCCTCATCACCTCTGTTCTCTTCACCTACATGTCCATTAAAGTCTACTCCAATCGCCACTTTCTTCCCCCGGGAACATTCTCTACCACTTCATCCAACTTAGTCCAGAATTCCTCTTTCTCTTCTACCTGACATCCAACTTGTGGGGCATATGCACTGACAACGTTTAACATCACACCTTTGACTTCTAGCTTCAAACTCATGATTCTGTCTGACTCCCTCTTTATCTCCTGAACACTCTTCACATACTTTTCCTTCAAGATTACTGCTACTCCATTTCTCTTCCTATCTACACCATGGTAGAACAGTTTAAATCCACCTTTAGTGCTCCTAGCCTTGCTTCCCTTCCATCTGGTTTCTTGAACACACAGCATAACTACCTTTCTTCTCTCTATTGTATCAGCCAACTCTCTGCCTTTACCAGTCATAGTCCCCACATTTAAGGTCCCTACTCTCACCTCCACACTTTTACCTTTCCTTTTCTCGCTCTCCTTCCTAACATGCCTTTCCCCTCTCCTCCTCCTTGATCTTCGACCAACAGTAGCCCAATTTCCACCGGCATCCTGTCACTTAACAGCACCGGTGGCGGTCATTGTTACCCTGGGCCTTGACCGATCTGGTGTGAAAGTCTCATTCGTCATGATCTGCATGTTTGATTTGGTAAAGGTTTTACGTCGGATGCCCTTCCTGAAACAACCCTCCTCATTTACTGGGGTTTGAGACTGACACTAGGAATACACTGGCTTGTGCACCCCCTGTGGCTCTGTTTATTTATTAACTGTTAGTAATATAAAAAAATACAGTATGACGTGGTTGAAATAACTTGCTTTAAGATAACTTTTAAAGTCCCGTACAGACATCGGGAAGTTGATGTTATTTATTACCTCCATCAAGGAGGTTGTTTTTTTCTGGCATTGGTTTGTTTGTCTGTTAGCAACATTACTCAAAAAGTTATACATGGATTTTGATGAAATTCTCAGGAAAGGTGTGTAGTGGCACGCGGAACAGATGATTAGATTTTGGTGGTGATCTGAGAGTGCATACCTCCACCAAGGGCTTTGTTTGTATTTGTGCAGCAGGATTACACAAAAACTACTGGGTGGATTTGGATGAAATTTTCACCAGAGGTTTTTGTTGGGCTAAAGAGGAAGCCATTATATTTTGGTTATTATCTAAGAATGCATACCTCCGCCAAAGCTCTCATCTTCTCACAGAGTGTTAGCAACAATACTATAAAACTACTCATTCACGAGTGAGAGTAGAATGGAGCGGGAGATTGACAGACAGATCGGAGCAGCATCTGCAGTGATGTGGACGTTGTACCGGTCTGTTGTGATGAAGAGGGAGCTGAGCTCTAAAACAAAGCTGTCGATTTACCGGTCAGTCTACGTTCCTACCCTCACCTATGGTCATGAGCTTTGGGTCATGACTGAAAGAATGAGATTGCAGATGCAAGCAAATGATCTTTCTCCATAGGATTGCTGGATTCACCCTTAAAGATAGGGTGAGGTGCTCAGTCATCTCGGAGATGCTCAGAGTAGAGCCGCTGCCCCTCCACATTTTTTTTTGTATACTTTATTAATCCCAGAGGGAAATTCAGGGCATCCACCTAGATGGATGAGGCAGCCATGGTACATGCCAGTCCCGTCACCATTCACACACATATTCACACCTAGGGCCACTTTATTGTCTCCATTTTACCTAACTTGCATGTTTTTGGCCTGTGGGAGGAAGCTGGAGTACCCGGGGTAATCCCATGCAGACACGGGGATAATATGCAAACTGCACACAGAAGGGTCACCAATGGTCAGGGAGTGAGAGCGAACCCACGATGGTCAGGGGTGGAATCAATCCCATGACCTTTTTACTGTGCTGCCGCGCTGCTAACTACTCCACCACTGAGCTGCTCTGGCTCGGAAGGAGCCAGTTGAGGTGATTTGGGCATCTGATCAGGATGCCTCCTGGATGCCTCCCACTTGAGGTGTTTCGGGCACGTCCCATTGGAAGGAGACCCCAGGGCAGACCCAGGACACGCTGGAGGGACTATGGACTTTTGGGCTTCTCTACTTGAGCTGCCGCCTCCGTGACCCGGACTGCCAGAAAAGCAGTAGAAAATGTAATGAATTGAAAAATGTCTTTGCTATGTATGTTTGTATTTCTTATCAAATGTGTTATCTTTTCTAGTGTTTATCTGATTATTATATCACCAATACCCTATGCACACAAAATAATTACACAGACAATTTCATGTTGCTTTGTCCTTGATGCAAACTCATTCTCAATATTTATATCTATGGCCATCTGTTCACTCCAGATTACTGTTAAATATTAATCCATCCTTATTCTTACTGCATTATGACAGCATGGTCATCGCCTGCTCGGGAGCCATCATCTGTATCGATATTTCTCCAGCATCCGCACATCTGGATGTTAAATTATTCTGACTGCCACCTCTCCCAAGTTACTATAAATACAAACATGAATAAACACTTGTAATAATAACCTCCTAACCTTCTTGTACATTCACAGATGTATTCATCTGATATTACCTAAATGTAAACATGATCCCATCACTCATGCTGTGCTTTGCAGTTACATTTGGCTACACAGATGTTCATAATCATACAAATGCATGCCTGTCTGCACATATGCATGCATCCACCTTTTCACCTCTTTTCTGTAAAAGCCAGAGTGTTGAGGATACGCGTGTGCTCTGAGAGTAGCACATAAGGACAATCAGCTTTCTACCACATGAAGCCAAGGCCCCATGACAGCTTAGAGATCAATTAAACACCATTAAAGGCTGGTCCCAGAACAGCCATGGAAGCTACCTAATGTCATCTATTTCGCTTGTATGGTACCAACAAAATCCATCCTCTGCCTCACCCAAATCTAATTACAGGTAGAGCTGCACCGTGTGAGATGAAAAGCTAGGAGACGCTTTGATGGATGGTGAGCTCGTACAAAACAGAGCAAACAACCAATTAACATGACAATGAGGATAAGGCAGGGGTCTCATACAATGACAAAAGTGCGCCCATGCAAGTCCGCCAGCAGGAGTGTGTTTGTGCGTTGCGGTGCACATTTGAGGGGACAAAAACACCTAAAGTGCAGAAATAAAGAGAGCAGAGGATGAGAGCTTAAAACTTTGATGTGCTGTGAAATGCGGTGGAATAAATAACAGCGGTGCTGCAGGGACAGACCAGATGCTTAATGGAGGTGTTGAAACCTTGTGCAGTGATAAATAATTTATCCTTTGACAAAGTATACCTCATTAATTTTTCATTACACAGCATATATATATATATTTATGGGTGAATCATGAAGATGTAATATCTGGATTAGTGTGAATTGCCAGGTGTGGTGCTCCTCCTCAAACAATTTGTACTTAAGTTCCAACCAAATGACCTCATTCACCCCTCAGTTCGAGTGCTCATCTCAAGCAGAATGTGTTTCATTTTTGACTTAGACCATTAAATTTAGGTATTTAAATGTCACATTTAGACACTATAAAAACTCTGATTTAATAGCTACTGTACACAATGGCACGCTTCATAAGAGTGAATGTTTAATGGTCCTATTTTATTCCATTTCCAGGGATTAATTTTAAGTTTTGACATCCTCAGTGACATACTGTATGTAGTCTTACTGACCAATAATCATTCCTGTGTTGCTTTACATCACAAAACGACTTGTATGTCATATGTCACTCTGTTTTCTACCCTTACATTAATATTCACAAGTCCCTTATCTTATTGGACAGTTTTTCCAGGTGAGGCAATTTAAGGCCAATCACAAGTAACATTCTGCTGACACTAACTGCTAAGTGACACTTTAATGGCCCATCCCGCCACAGCTGGCATTTGCACAAAAAGCAAGACAGCACCAGTTCAAAGGGTAAAGAATAAAACCACCTTCAGTACAATCAGACATCAAAGCAAACACTCCACTTATAATCAATGCTAGGCTAACAGCAGCTTCAACAGCCATATCCTCTGATTACAGACACACAAAATCATGAAGCATTCTCATTTTTTCAGGAGCATTGTGGAATAGTGGTTACACTGCTTCCTCACAACTAGAAGGGTCATGGTTTGAATCCCCAGACTGGCTGGGGTAGGAGTCTTTCTGTGGGGAGTTTGCGTGCTCTCTCTGTGTTTGTGCAGGTTCACTATGGCTGTGCTGATTTTCTCCCACAATACAAAGGCATGCGTGTTACGTTAATTCATGACTCTATATTGGCCCCAGGTGCCTGTCTCATAATCTTGTGGAACAGAAGCAGGGATTTCTTGTAGTGATGTACTTAAATGTAAATGGAAGAACTCTATCAGCTTCTGCCAGAGTGTATTGAAATAAATATTTCTAAGTGAAGACAAGTTTTGATATTTTTTACATTAATCCTATGACCCAAGAAAGCATTTTAGATGGTTACAAATACGCATCATTATAGTGAGTGGAACATTTAAGAGATCTGGATACAACATTAAGCAGCACTGTAGCATTATCCCTTTAAAGGCAGTGTGCTACTTTTTGTCAGGGTTTCTATGTTTGGATGGCAACAATTGCTTGGCAGCAGCTGTGTTAGGTAACACCAGGCTTTTATTTATTTATTTGATTTGGCTTTAGATCTGTTTAAAGCCACAATAACAGCATCATTACAGTCCCCGACAAGCCACCAGGCAAGCAAATGTTAAATGGACTGACAAATATGCAGTTCTGTATAGTGTCACTGTTCCATGTAGGCTTTTCATAATTCTATATAAAGTAAATCCTTTTCTTTTGGAACTGTAACTTCCTTTGAAACAAGTAAATAGTTAAAAATAAAGATAAAGATTAAAAATAGAGACATTTTCAATAGAAATTAGGATCCGTTTTACCTCTATCCACAATGTAAAGAGGATTCATTACCAATCTACAGTATATGAACGAGCTTGTCTAGAGAACTGAATGTGAATAGGAAGGAACTTTCACTAAAATGTCTTTTGTCTGTAATAACTGCCTAGTTTTTAGACAGTAGTACATCGCTGACTGTTGACAGTCAGCATTGTTCTGAAAGTTATTTGGCTAGTTATTTTTAATCCTGTGTCATATCATGATTGAATTTGTCCACCAGTTAGTGGGTGAAAGACAAAAGCGCTTCATACAGATGAATTTCTCTCTGCACAGGAAGAAAGATATGCATTATTTCTTTGGTAAAAATACTTACTGTAACTATGGAAATAGTTGCCCAAGAGCATCAATTGTAAAATGTGCTAGTTTGATGGTGGTTAAAAAACTGTATGTATGAAATGTATTTTTAGATTGCTAACATCCTGCTTCGTTTATAATGCAATATTGTCTTGTGTATTAGAACTAATGTGATAGTTTCTGTCTGTTTGAATGAATGAATGAATGAATGAATGAATGAATGAATTTATTTATTTCGGATAGTACATTACAGGTTAAAAGAAACTGTATAATATAACAACAAGGTCAAATTAGACAAAGACTCCTTCTACTATACAATTCCACGTGAGTTATCCGAAATGGGTGATGGCTGAAGCCGCAGCTTATATTGCCCACCCATATTCCATCCAAGAATTCAAAGGAGAAAAAAGAGAAAACAAGACAAGAGCGATTACAATTTAAAACAAGGCTAAGACAAAATATGACTGAGAGAAAAAGAAAACTGAGCTAGTCTAAGTTAAGCGGTTACTATTCAAAAACAAATCTAAGACATAGTGTCACAGAGAAAAAAGAAAAACTAAGCTATAACACAACACAGGCTGGAAATGTCAATCCTTATGTGAGTTTACATGTCGTCTTGTAAATATGTTTGGAGTATTTCTTCCTTTAGTTTTTGTTTAAATTGTCCAAGCTTTGTACATGATTTTAATTCAGGTCCAAAATCGTTCCATAATCTGACACCTTGCACTGAAATACAGTGTTGCTTGGTAGTTGTTCTCACTGTAGGCTTTTGAAATATACATGTTCCTCTGAAGTGATATCGTTTCTCCCTTGTTTGGAACAACTTTTGGATATTTGCGGGCAGTGATAGATTCTTCACTTTGAACATTATTATTGCGGTTTTAAAGTCGATCAGATCTTTCAACTTGAGAGTTTTTTGTTTAAGAAAAAGTGGGTTTGTTGGTTCCCTGTAAGCTGCTTTGTTGATTATTCTAATAGCTCTCTTTTGAAGCATAAAGAGTGGATATATGTTTGTTTTATATGTATTTCCCCATACTTCATTACAATATGTCATGTATGGGAGTATTAATGAATGATACAAGGTGTATAGTGTGGGTTGATTCAGCAAATTTTTCACTCTGTGTAATATTGCAATTGATTTGGATACTTTACCTTTTATTTAATTAATATGTGGCTTCCAACACAGTTTGTTATCAATTATTACTCCAAGGAATTTAGTTTCGGATACCCTTTCAATCTCTACACCATTTACACTGAGTTTGGGTACTGGGTAGTTGTGATGGTTGTTAAAGACTATAAATTTTGTCTTGCTTAAATTGAGCGTTAATTTGTTTGAATCAAACCACAGTTTCAGCTTTCCTAATTCCTTTCCGAGTGTATCCAGAAGTTGTTCCAAATTGTTTCCACTGCATAGCAGGTTAGTGTCATCAGCAAACAATATTAAGTCCATTTTTTCTGAAACTTTACATATATCATTTATATACATATTGAATAATAATGGTCCCAAAACTGAACCCTGTGGGACTCCACAGGTGACCTTCAGTAGCTCTGAGTTTTTGTTGTTAACACATACAAACTGATATCTATTCTTTAAGTAACTTCTTAACCAGGACAGTGCTACCCCTCTGATACCACAATTTTGTAGTTTCTTTAATAATAGATTGTGATCTACTGTATCAAATGCTTTTTTAAGATCCAGGAATACTCCAACTGAATACTCTTTATTTTCAGTGGCTGTTGATATTTTTTCTGTAAATTCCATTAAGGCATATGCTGTTGTCCTTTTGTGTCTGAACCCATATTGCTGCTCACACAATAAATCATTCTTCAGTATGAAGTTGTCAATTCTCTCATAGAATATTTTTTCAAGTATCTTGGAAAATTGCGGTAATAGTGAAATTGGTCTGTAGTTGGAGAGTTCCCCTCTGTCGCCTGTCTTGTAAATCGGAATTACTTTAGCTATTTTCATTGCATTGGGAAATATACCTGATTGGAGAGACAGGTTACAGATATACGTCAGTGGTTTCACTATGCATTCGATAACAGTTTTGACTAGTAGCATATCAATACCATCGCAGTCAGTAGATGTTTTACTTTTGAACGATTTAACAATTTCAATGACCTCTCTTTCGTCTGTGTTCTTTATGAAGATGGTGTCTTTTACAGCAGTGTTATTGCATATTGAATCACCTGTTTCAATGTTTAATGCTCATACTAAAAAACATGGGCAAAGTGTGAAATCATGACATCAGCTACTGTGAAACTAAACAGTTCAACTTCACACTGGTCTACACACCTAAGCCCATATGCTCAAACATTCTGAGCAGGGCTGTTTCCTAGTTTTTGGGGGCCCTATGAAAGATTTTGTTTTGTTGCGCTGCGTGTAGGGCTGTCACGATGGAGGAATTTCCCCTGTGGTGACGGTGGATAGCTCAATGCTGCAATATGTGGCTGTGGCACAGATGTGGTGTGGTCAACTACTGATCAGGTGGTCAGGGGTTCAATTCCCACTCTAGCTGCAGTCTGCATGTCGAAGTGTCCTTGAGCAAGACACTGAGCCTCCAGTTGCTCCTGGTGGGTCAGGCCAGCGCCGGTGTATGGCAGCTCTGCCACCATCAGTGTGTGAATGGGTGAATAGCAGGATCTGTAAAGCACTTTGGTCATCTAGAGATGAGAAAAAGTGCTATATAAGTGAACACCATTTACCATTATTGCAAATGTTTTTAGGACCCCGTGGTCTCGTAATTTAAATGGGGTATTGTGGAGTACGATTTATTACACACTCACATCTCACAAGCAAGGAACAGGCTGACTGGTCACATCAAGCATTCCTCTCTCTATATCGAGTCACACTTCACAAGGATCAAGGCACTTCCTCATCACAGCATGACATCTACACTACACTTCATTTAACCCCCTCTCACCCACTTGGGCGTTGTTCTCCCATGTGTATTCATTGTATCTGTCTAAGGTGTGAAATAACCTGAGGCCCATACCGCCCCCCCAGCATCTTAGATAGAACAATAGAACATCAGTCCACATGCTGTTTCGGCTTCAGTCTCCTCCCATATCTGCTGTAACTGGGGTTTACTGCCTCCGTGGCGCTGCTGTGCCGGTGGGAGGCTGCTGGGAGTGTGTCCGGCTGCGGGTGAGCCGTGGGGGTGGGGGGATGTTTCACTCTGTCCGTGTGGCTGCTCTGATGAATCGTTCCCCTGGGGAGGTCTCCGTGGGGGTCTTCCACGCCGAGGGGCCCTCGCCAACAGCACTTGCTCATCCGCCACTACAAAGGCTGGTTTGAGTCTGTCTATGCCAACTCTCTCCTGTCTACCCCCCAAGTCTAGCACAAAATGCTTATCCCCTGTTTCCAACACTCTGAACAGTCCATCATAGGGTGGGCGCAATGGAGGGCGGTGGGCGTCGTGTCTGACAAACACGAACTCCGCGTTCTTCAAAGTTTTAGGCACAAGGGCAAGCGGAAAACTGTGGTGTGCAGGGCCCGGCAGCGTGCCTGTGTTTGCGCTACGCTGCAAAAGCTGAGACGGGGAGCTGCCCGGCGCAGGATTGTCCGGTAGAAATTCCCTGGGCAGCCGTAGGGGCTGTGCAAAAACGAGCTCTGCCGGGGAAGCTTCCAAATCCTCTTTTGGCATGGAGCGCAACCCCAATAAAACCCACGGCAGCCTGTCTACCCAATTTGCATCCGTCAGTGAAGCCCTGAGTGCTGCTTTCAGTGATCTATGAAAACGCTCTCATAAACCATTGGCCTGTGGGTTGTACGTGGTTGTGCGATGAATTGCAGCACCCAGGCTGCGGGCCATCGCGGACCAGAGGTTGGAAACAAATTGCGGGCCCCTGTCGGACGTAATGTCCGAGGGGACTCCAAAACGCGCCACCCATGTTGTTAAAAAAGCGCGTGCTACGTCCGCGGACGTGGCTGCTGCCAGTGGGACTGCTTCTGGCCAGCGCGTGGTGCGGTCCACCACTGTCAGGAGGTGCGTGCACCCCTGTGATGGCGGGAGGGGGCCCACGAGGTCCACGTGAATGTGGTCGAACCTCTTAGCCGGTACCGGAAACGACTCCAAGGGAGCCTTCGTGTGCCTGTGTACCTTGGCTCGTTGGCACACCACGCAGGCTGCAGCCCACTCTTTTACTTGTTTGCGTAGGCTCAGCCACACAAACTTCTCTCTCACCATTTTGACAGACGCGTGCACTCCTGGGTGCGCCAGAGTTTGAACCGACTCAAACACGAGGCGGCGCCACGTGACCGGGACCACCGGACGCGGGCGTCCCGTGGAGACGTCGCAGATTAGGGGGGGGGGGCGCCATCTTGCAGCACCCTGCTCTCCAGTCTTAACCCTGTTGGTCCAGACTGGAGCACGCGCACATCTGCTCCACGGCCATGGCTGCGTAATCTATCCCCACGTAGACTGGGGCCACCACGGCGCGCGAGAGGCAGTCCGCCACCACATTCAGTTTACCCGACACATGCTGAATATCGGTAGTAAACTCTGAGATCGCAGCCAGCTGTCTCTGCTGCCGGCCCGACCACGGTTCTGAAACCTTGGCCATCGCGAATGTTAGCGGCTTGTGGTCTACAAACGCGGTGAAGTTGCACCCTTCCAGCCAGAACTGGAAGTACCGTATGGCCAGATGGAGAGCCAGCAACTCTCTGTCGAACGCGCTGTATTTACGTTCGCTGTCGCGCAAAGTTCTGCTGAAAAATGCGAGTGGCTGCCAAGCCCCGGTGACGCGCTGTTCCACGACAGCCCCTATGGCCACGTCTGAAGCGTCGGTGGTGAGCGCTATCCGGGCCGTCGGGTCCGGATGTGCCAGCAGTGCTGCGTTTGTCAGGGCTGCTTTAACTTCCGAGAACTCCCGCTCTCGCTCCGGGGTACATTCGACCCCATCCGCGGGTTTCTGTCTCTTGAGCGAGGCGTACAATGGTTGCATGAGCCGTGCTGCGTGGGGAAGGAAACGGTTATAAAAATTCACCATCCCCAAAAATTCCTGCTGCACCCTGACCGTCTGAGGCCAGGGAAAATCTTCCACTGCGCGCACTTTGTCGGGCAACGGGATCGCTCCTTCCGGAGAGACGCGGTGCCCCAAAAAAATCAATCTCCGTCACGCCGAACTGGCATTTCGCCGGGTTGATTATCAGCCCGTGCTCCTCCAACGTCCGGAAAACTGTCCTGAGGTGGGTTTCGTGTTCGTCTTCGGACGTACTGGCTACCAGGATATCGTCCAGGTAGACGAACACGAACGGGAGATCGCGCAGCACTGCATCCATCATGCGCTGGAACGTCTGTGCTGCACCTTTTAACCCGAATGGCATGCGCAGGAACTCGAATAAACCGAACAGAGTTATTACCACTGTTTTGGGTACGTCCTCCGCGCGCACTGGGACCTGGTGGTAACCGTGGATCAGGTCTATTTTAGAAAAAATGCGCGCTCCGGCGAGGTGAACGGAAAAATCCTGTATGTGGGGAATTGGGTAGCGGTCGTGTGCTGTGGTGTTGTTCAACCTGCGGAAATCACCGCACGGTCGCCACGATCCCTCAGCCTTAGGGACCATGTGTAGCGGGGATGCCCATGGGCTGTTTGATCGCCTGATGATGCCCAACCTTTCCAGGTTGGCGAACTCCTTGCGCGCTATGGCCAGTTTAGCTGCGTCCAAGCGCCGAGGTCTTGCAAAAACGGGCGGCCCGGTGGTGGTGATAAAGTGCTCCACCCCGTGTTTAGCGATGGCCGCCGAAAACGTCAGGACCGTGAGTGCTGGGAACTGAGTGAGCAGTGCGTGGAACTTACCGCCTGGAGTTGTGACGCTTGCTTGTGCTGTTGGCCGGGTCCCTCGAGCTATACAGGGGAGAGATTCAAAGGACAGTGCATTAACCAGGCGCCTGTTAGCAACATCCACAAGTAAACCATGTGCACACAGAAAATCAGCCCCCAGGAGCAGGCAGCACAGTGCTGCTATGATAAAAGTCCACTCATACGAGCGGCCATGTAGAGATAAGGTCAGTGTTCTCTCACCGAACGTCTTAATCTCCGAGCCGTTTACTGCCACCATTCCGGGGCTGCTAGGTCAGGCCAGCCAGTCAGCGTAGGACGGCAGGATGACGCTCTTCTGGGCTCCGGTGTTGACGAGGAAGCATCTCCCCGAGCGCGAGTCTGTCACGTAGAGCAGCTTGTTCTCTTCACCGGCGATCGCAGCTGCTACCAACTGCCGGCCTTGGCGTTTCCCGAGCGCTTGAAGTGGCACGGTGGCACGCATCTGCGCGCGTTCCCTCCGAAGCGGTGGTGGTAGAAGCAGAGCGTGTCTTTCTGGTGCTCCTTGGCCCCCGTTGCCGTTACCGTCAGTGGCTCCTCGCCTCCCCTGGTCGTCTCGCTGGGCTCCGCTGCCGCCACGTTGACTGTGATCGCCCTGGTGGTGAGGATGATCTGGTCTGCATCCTGGGCTAGCGCACGGTAGTCTCGCGCGGCCAGCAACGGCGAATTGGCCAGAACCGCTCTTGCTTCTGCTGGCAGGTTCCGGAGGAAAAGGTGGGCAAGCAGAAGGTGCCCGTCGCCCATGCCCATCAACGCCAGCATCTTCTCCATCAGGTCTACGGCCGACCCATCTCCTAACTCGGTCCGCGCCAGGAGCCTCTCCGCTCTCTCACATTCCGTGAGCGTGTATCGCCGGATGAGCGCAGCCTTGAGCGCCTCATATTTGCTGGTGGCTGGTGGCTGATCAAGCAGGCTCGCTACCTGCTGGGCTGTGCGGGAGTCCAGCGCTGCTACCACATGGTAGAACTTGGTGTTGTCTGCTGTTACCCCCCGGAGGGCGAACTGGGCCTTGGTGTGGTGGAACCAAGAGCGCGGGTTGTGCTGCCAGAAATCTGGTAGCTTGACTGAAACTGCACACACGTTGCTGGGAGTTCCAGTCCTGGCTGTCTGCGGGTTGGCTTCTGCGTCTCTGGGGATTCCCGACCGGGCCGGTTCCCGGGTTCTTGCCTTGTGTTCCATAATACGTCTTGGGTCACCAGTGTGGAGTGTGTAAATGAAGAGACATATTCATTTCAGACGATTTATTACACACTCACATCTCACAAGCAAGGAACAGACTGACTGGTCACATCAAGCATTCCTCTCTCTATATCGAGTCACACTTCACAAGGATCAAGGCACTTCCTCATCACAGCATGACATCTACACTACACTTCATTCAACCCCCTCTCACCCACTTGGGCATTGTTCTCCCATGTGAATTCATTGTCTCTGTCTAAGGTGTGAAATAACCTGAGGCCCATAGTATAAACCTTTCAGGGGGTTGCTCGTTAGGCTTGTCCATAGCACAGTACTACATAATTGCGGTTATCGCGACAGCCCTAGCTGTGTGAAAAACATGCAGTGCAAGTTGCAAGGGCTGCTGGGAAGTGAGAAGCCGAAATGGCCTTGCCAGACACCCATTTACCATTTACTGCAACAGTTTACATCCTATATGGTGGTTGTTATTTTTCTAAACCTTTGTCATGAATCATGTGTTATTTGCCACACATGAACTGAGAGGCAATGTGTATGTGCATGTGCGCAGTTTGAATCTGATCATTCATTCATTCATTCATTCATTCATCCATCTTCAACCACTTAATCCTTTTCAGGTTGCGGGGGACTAAGAGCAACTAAAAACATTATAGCCTACTTTATTCACTTTATTAAATAGCCCGAAGTTATGACACTTTATGTGTACTTTGAGTGAAATTACAGGGATAAATTGTTAAGAATGGTAAAATATTAAGTATTGGGGTAACAAGCCGTGGTTTTTTTTTTACATAATTGAAGGGTGCTTTCCATGTACTTTCAGTACATGGAGAGTGGACAAAGTACTTTCCATATAACTCTGGGGTGTGTTATAAAGTGTTACACATTATCCCAACACGATCCAACCTATAACGTTTAATGAATTCATCGTCATTCACCGTTTCAAGAACATTTCTTCTTTGTCTCCATGTTTTCTCCATTTTCTCCTCCTTTTAAGAAACATCTAAGCCCCTTAAAAGTCCTCACTCTGCTTAACATGTTTTTGACTTAGGAGCACTTTTAAGCGCTAAGATGCTTTCTAAATAACTTGTTTTTACTAGAAGCTTCTCTTAGATTTAGGAGGGAAACCTTAGAAAACATCATAATTCTGAGAATTACTTCACTGGGAGTAATTTTTAGCACAAGTACACTTTGTGCACATGGGGCCTGGTTTCTGACTTGGATCTTGGTGATGTTCATGAGGGGGAAAATGGCCCTCATTTATCAAATGTGCGTAAGACAGAAAAGTGGTTGTACAATCATTTCAACACACAGATTGGTATTTATCAATCTGAAAGTGATCATATGGTGCATTCAAATCTCACATCAGCTCTGAGTTTTGGTATGCAAATTTTCAAGTTGCTGTCAACTCCCATGCAGCAGAGAAACCTGGCTGTGTGGGAGAATTATTTGATCATATCAAAATATGAGCAATTCGGCCTTTCAGTGCTTGCCTTGTGTTATATTTAGATGAGAGTTTTGATGATTTACTTTAAAGACTAAGGAGCCTGCTTTGTTAATTATAAATGCTTTAACCATATTTATGTCACTGTGGCAAATATTAAAATAGATTTAAGCAGAATTTGAAAATGGATGTTTGATGGAATGTCTAAAATCGAATTTAGTTTCGGAAATATTTTTTTACTGTTGCAGTTGAGCTGCAGGTTTTTTTCAGTTGTTGTTTTATTACTGTATTTACATATCTATACTATAAGGAGTCTTCTGTGTGAGCACTGTGTTAAAATGATATTCTAAAAAGCATTTCTTTGACTAAATTTTCTGTCAGTATCTCATAATATTTATCCCTTACAAATTATCCGTTCACTAAACCACAACACAGCTTTACTCACAGAAGTGCCTGGCCAAGGTGATCCACTGCATCGGGGTTAAAAAAAAAACTGTTCCAGATTAGCAAGAGAAATTTGGATTAGCAGAGAAGGTGTGGGGAAGTTATTTTATTTTGCCCTGTGTGTTTCTACACATTACTGAGATATGCCAGAGAGTGTGGCTGAGCTGAGCCAATGCGCACAGGGTGCATCAGACAGCTTTTCTGGAGAAGAGACGTCTTTCTGCACTTCTAAAAAAATGGTAAATGGCATTCACTTATATAGCGCTTTTATTCTCATCTCTTGATGACCAAAGCGCTTTACAGATCCTGCTATCCACCCATTCACACACACATTCACACACTGATGGCGGCAAAAAAAGTAAGTAATAAATAATCATGTTTCACAAGTATGCTTTAAAATTACAAAATGGACAACATTTAATCAAACAATAGGCTATATTATAACCCTGGATTTACACTGACTCCAGATGCAGTACGTTATGGCTGTGATCTGGTCTCCACATCAAGTAGTTCCCATTCTCATCAATTTTCTAATACCCACCTGGTCCGGACCACTGTGGAACAAATCCGGCTCATCAAATTTGATTCGCCAATAGGGTTAGTACTAGTGAAACGCTTTGAGTGGTCTTTGAGACTAGAAAAGTGCTATATAAGTGCAGTCCCTTATCCCTTATGCCTTAATAAAATGCAAAGAGTCTATTTTTGACAGAAGCCAGATCCAGTCCACAAGGAAATCCCCGGTATCTCATGGTATCTAATAGCCATTTGATCATTAACATTTTAAGGATTGTCCATTATTTTCTGAGGTCTACTTCTGTCATACTAAGTTCGGACCCAGGGAACACGCACACAGGCTCGAGCAAGATTCAATGATTTTATTAAACAACAATTGGTGAATGAGTGCATGAGTGCGGGGTGCGAATGTATTGTTGGAGGACAGGATGCGCCGAGGGCGAAGCAGTGCGCCGTACAGCCAGGCAACCCTAAGGGCAGAGCAAACACAAGGGTTAAAGGCTGGAGGACACTCAGTGGGATTTACACTTTGACTGGTGCTTACTTGCAGGTGGTTTGGTGGCTGGCGTTGGCTTAGCTGAAGGTCTCCTGCCTGGAAGACAGCACTCCAGTGCGCACTTGGCGCGGGGAGAGTGGAGATGGCGATGAAGAGGGAGAAATCCGCCGCCAGAGAATCCACCTTTGTACAGGGGAGAGAGGCTGGAGAGAAGGTAAGAATGATGGTGATGGCTTACTTGATTGGCGAGGAAGGACTCTGAGATGCGTAGGCAGAAAGGAGTAGACGAGTGCTGGAATGCACAAGCACTGGTGTGCAGACGGCTCCAGACCGAGGCTCCAGGCAGAGCGGGCTAAATAGCCCGAGCTTGATGAGGCACAGGTGTGCGCGCAGCTGGAGCGTGAGACAGGCGAGAGCGAGTTGTGACAGTACTCCCCCCGAGCAGCGCCTCCCGGCGCTGGCTTATCTGGGTGCACCCGGTGGAACTCCGTGATGAGGCGCTCGTCCAGCACAAACGATGGGCGCACCCAGGATCTCCACTCAGGGCCATACCCCTCCCAGTCCACCAGGTATTGCAGTCCGTGACCCCGGCGGCAGGAGTCCAGGATGGAGTCGACCCTCCACGCCGGGTCGCCGTCGATCATCACGGGAGGGGGTGGAGCCCTAGGAGGAGGACAAAGAGGGTTAGACACCAGAGGCTTAATTTGGGAGACGTGCAACGTCGGACAGACACAGAGGGAGGGGGGGAGAGCCAGACACACAGCCACCGGATTGATTATCTTAGTGATGGGGTACGGTCCAATGAAGCGCTGGGCCAGCTTCCTCTTCTCGGCCTTCAGATTGATGTTCCGTGTGGAAAGTCAAACCTGCTGACCCACCTGATAATGGGGAGCGGCCCTCCTGTGACGATTAGCCGTTCTGGTGTTGTGCGCCGCCGTGCGTAAAAGCGCCTGGCGCGTAGCGGTCCAAAAGCGCCGACAGCGCCTGAGATGAGCCCGGACGGATGGTACTGCCACCTCCTCCTCCTCTTCAGGGAACAGCGGAGGGTCATAGCCCAGAGATGCCTGGAAGGGAGACATCCCGATGGCCGAAGACAAGGTGGAATTATGCGCGTACTCTATCCAGGGCAGATGGGTGCTCCAGGAGGAGGGGTTGGAGGAGGTGATGCAGCGCAGCGCAGCTTCCAGCTTCTGATTTGTCCGCTCGCACTGCCCGTTATACTGGGAGTGGTGACCAGACGGCAAGCTCACCGTAGCCCCCAAGGCGTTGCAGAAACACTTCCAGACCCTGTACACGAACTGAGGCCCCCGGTCAGAGACGACTTCCATCGGAATCCCTTGCAGCCTCACAACGTGTTGGACCAACAAATCCGCTGTCTCCTGTACCGTAGGAAGGCCGTGGAGCGGTACGAAGTGGGCGGCCTTCGAGAACTGGTCCATGATGTTCCCGCAGGAACAGCGGCCGCGGGCTATTTGAAGGACACAAGTAATCGGAAACTCTTGTGCCTGTGTGATCTCTCTATCGAAGATGTTGAAGATTTATACATCTTCGTAGCAATGGTCATCGGAATCTTACTGATTGGATCTGGGATTGTTCTGGTGTACCGTAAATTGATGAAGATGGACGGAGCCTATCAAAATGCTGACCAGGCGAGGCTTAACCATCAAATTGACCAATTGGGCAGGACTCTGACAGCGGCTAATGGAGAACTGTCTAGGAAAATGGATTACATCATGATCACGCTGAGAGCCGTCCATGAAGAATTCAACGTCCAGCAATGAAGGATTAAAGTACTGAATCTGTAAGAGAAAATAAAGTTTCTTTCTCTGAAGTCAGTACTCTTCGACTTATCTGACCTACCCTTACAATCAAAGTCCTCCAGATTATCTGCAGTTTTTGTTTTCAAAACATCTAAGCAGCATTGACTCTCATGGACAGCCAGCTGTCTGGCACAAGGACACAAGCGCCAGACGCTAGACACAACATCTCCTGCTGAAGAGACTTTGTTGTTCTTAACTGATACAAACACCCTCACTCAACACCACACTCACACTGACTCAAAACTGATGAGAAGATTATTCATTCACTGCTCTCTTTGTGTCCTTGTATAGATTCTATTGTCTGCTACTTGTGCACTGAGGGCTTTTTTTCTTGTAATCATAATATTGATCATCTATGACGGGTATTCTGACAAACAATGCTTTTTTGCTCTCTCCTATTGTGTTTATCCTTTTCTTCCCTATGCTTCCTGTCCCTAGTCTGCTGACAGGCGCGTTATCGACGCTGCCACGTCACCGGAAATGCATGTCGTTTTCAGTGTCAAGTCAAATCCCTCGTATGTTTATCAGTTGTTTACTGTGAATGTACTTGGCAATAAATCTTTTCTGAGTTCTGAGTTCTGAGTTCTGAGTTCTGATGGTCAGGATGGTGTCGAAAAAGTTGGACGTTGGGAGACCGGTGACGAAATCTAAGGCTACATGGGACCAGGGTCTTCCAGGGACCGGCAGGGGGTGGAGGAGCCCCGCAGGGGGAGAGGTCGACGTCTTACCAGTCGCACATTGGGGGCAGACATGGACCTAATTGGCAACGTCGTCCCGGAGGCCCGGCCACCAAAAGGACCTCTGGAGAAGCTCAACCAGCTGGGAGATCCCAGGGTGACAGGCGAGCTTAGAGGTGTGAGCCCAATGGATGATGTCACCCCGGACTGCCGATGGCACAAACAGCCTCCCAGCTGGACCACCGCCAGGATCGGGTTCGGTTTCCTGTGCCCTCCGGACCTTGTCCCTGATGGACCATGAGACAGCGTCCACGACGCACGAGGTCGGCAGGATGGTGTGATCCTGGTCTTCGGGGGCTTCTGGGGCGAACTGCCTGGACAGAGCATCCGGCTTCCTGTTCTTGGAGCCGGGGCGGTAGGTGATGGTAAACCTGAAGCGGCCAAAGAACAAGGACCAACATGCCTGGCGGGCATTCAGGCGCCTAGCCGTCCTCAGGTACTCCAGGTTCTTATGGTCTGTCCAGACCACAAAAGGCTGAGCTACCCCCTCGAGCCAGTAACGCCACTCCTGCAGCGCGAGCTTGACCGCCAGGAGTTCTCTGTCGCGGACGTCATAATTCTTCTCCGCCGCGGACAGGCGCCGGGAGAAGAAGGCGTAGGGACGAATCACCCCATCCACTGGAGAGCGCTGAGACAACACCGTCCCCACCCCTGTATCGGAGGCGTCCACCTCCACGAGGCATTGCAGTGCAGGGTCCACCTGAGACAGGACCTGGGAGGAGGAAAATTCCATCTTCAGAGCAATGAAGGCAGCTGCGGCTTTCTCAGTCCACTGGAACGGCACCTTGGGGGAGTTGAGGCGGGTCAGGGGAGAAGCGATAGCACTATACTTCGGGACGAAGCGGCGGTAGAAGTTGGAAAACCCCAGGAATTGCTGGACCTGTTTCCTGGATGATGGGAGGGGCCACTCGACTACTGCCTTGACCTTGGCAGGGTTGGGGATGATCTGGTTGTGGGAAACGATAAAGCCCAAGAAGGAGGTCTTGGCCGCATAGAACTCACACTTCTCCGCCTTCACGTAGAGTCTGTTCTCCAGGAGACATTGGAGGACCCGCCTCATGTGAACCTGATGCTCCTCCCGAGACCGGGAGAAGATCAGGATGTCGTCCAGGTAGACGAAGACGAATACCCCCAGGAAGTCGCGAAGGACGTCATTAATTAGTCGCTGGAAGACGGCCGGAGCGTTGGTGAGCCTAAACGGCATGACCAGGTAATCGAAATGGCCGCTGGGCGTCCGGAACCCCGTCTTCCACTCGTCGCTCTCTCGGATCTGAATGAGATGATATGCGCTGCGGAGGTCCAGCTTCGTAAACCAGGAAGCCCCCGGAGCGAGTCGAATGCGGAGTCCATCAATGGCAGCGTATACTTGTCCTTGATCGTGATGTCATTCAGCGCCCGGAAGTCGATGCAAGTTCGAAGGGACCCATCCTTCTTGTCGACAAAAAAAAACCCCTGCCCCGACCGGAAACGAGGAGGGGTGAATGATGCTGGCGCTGAGTGACTCCTTGATGTAGGTGTCCATGGCTTTGCGCTCCAGTGCCGACAAGCTGTACAGCTGACTGGAAGGTAAGGGCGCCCCCGGGCAGAGGCTGATGGCGCAGTCATGGGGCGGTGGGGGGGTGGGGCAGAGACAGCACTTTGGACTTACTGAAAACGGTTCCCAGGTAGTGGAACTCCGGAGGCACCGTGGAGAGGTCTGGAGGGGGTGAGTCAGAGGAGAAAGGAGGAAGCGACGGGGCACAGGCAGCAGACTGGAGGCAGGCGCCCAAGCAGAAGGTGTTCCAGGAGAGAACACTTCCAAACCGCCAGTCAAAAGCTGGGTTGTGCAGGCGCAGCCAGGGGTAACCCAGAATAATGGAGGCCGCAGAGGTGGGCAGCACAAACAGGCTGAGATCCTCGCTGTGATTTCCGGAGATGATGACAGGGACCGGGACAGTCCGTAACTTTCTCCACTTTTCTCCAGGGGTGTAGCAGAGAGAGTGACGAGGCTAAGAGGAGCCGGCAGGGGTTGGCATGGGATGCCCAGGCGGGTTGCCAGGCTCCTAGAAATAAAGCTCTGCTCCGCCCCAGAGTCCACCAGTGCATGTGTGAGGTGTTCAGTGGAGTTATGGCAGAATCTGATCGGTAAAAGGCACTTTGATAGGGCGTTAGATTGGAATGCGTCCGCGAGGCCCCCTACAGTGACTCGTGGACTCCCCCTTATGGCTTCACCAGGCAAGACTCCACGGAGTGCTGGTCGTCTCCGCAATACATGCTGAGACCCAGCTCCCTGCGGCGCTGTTTTTCCGCTAGTGGAAACTTGGCCCGGCCAATCAGCATCGCCTCCGACTCGTCGGCGGACTCTGGCACGGGCAACGCCATGGGGCGAGGTTGAGAGGTACGGGGGAACGCACCACCCGAGCTGCTAGACGACTTCCACTCGGTGGCCCGTTCTCTCAACCTGTTATCGAGACTAATAGTGAGGGAGATTAATTCAGAGAGCCGCTCCGGCAGGTCCCGGCTGGCCAGCTCATCCCGGAGACTTGAATTCAGGCTACAGGTGAAAATGCTGCAGAGAGCAGCATCCCCCCACCCAACTTCCGCTGCTACCACCTGGAAGTTGACAGCGTAGTCAGCGGCCGACCGGCTACCCTGGCAAAGGTTTAGCAGCCGGGTGGTTAGTACACTGTCACGGTCCGAATGATCAAAAACTTCATTGAAGTCATGCACGAACTGAGCATAGGTCAGGTTAGCAATATAGCCAATTCGGCTGTGATCAGTTGGGAAGTCCCCGGGGACACGCTGGAACACCGACTCACACTGGAGGAGAAACCCCCGAGCTTCACCGAGCTTGCCGTTGAAGCGCGTGGGCGTGGAAATTGGGGTGAGCTGGGTTGGTGGCCCCGGGCTAGCCTGGCTAGCAAGAGGACCGGCGGGAGCCGACCCGCCGTGAGGAGCCGGAGGAAACGCCTGCTGGGGATCCAAACGGTCCAGCCGGTGGGTAATTTGGGTAAGTTGATTTAAAATCACCTGTTGCTGATGAGTGATCTGATCCACTCGAGCCTCAATGATGTTTAGCCGGTGTGCGAGCCCGCTGTCCGCTGGGCCGCTCTGCTGGAGCCGTACTGGTTCGGACCCAGGGAACATGCACACAGGCTCGAGCAAGATTCAATGATTTTATTAAACAACAATTGGTGAATGAGTGCGTGAGTGCGGGGCTTGAATGTATTGTTGGAGGACAGGATGCGCCGAGGGCGAAGCAGTGTGCCGTACAGCCAGGCAACCCTAAGGGCAGAGCAAACACAAGGGTTAAAGGCTGGAGAACACTCAGTGGGATTTACACTTTGACTGGTGCTTACTTGCAGGTGGTTTGGTGGCTGGCGTTGGCTTAGCCGAAGGTCTCCTGCCTGGAAGACAGCGCTCCAGTGTGCGCTCGGCGCGGGGCGAGTGGAGATGGCGATGAAGAGGGAGAAATCCACTGCCAGGGAATCCATCTGTGCACAGGGGAGAGAGGCTGGAGAGAAGGTAAGAATGATGGTGATGGCTTACTTGATTGGTGAGGAAGGACTCTGAGATGCGTAGGCAGAAAGGAGTAGACGAGTGCTGGAATGCACGAGCACTGGTGAGCAGACGGCTCCAGACCGAGGCTCCAGGCGGAGCGGGCTAAATAGCCCGAGCATGATGAGGCACAGGTGTACGTGCAGCTGGAGCGGGAGACAGGCGAGAGCGAGTTGTGACAACTTCTCCACTACTGTGTCAGAGAAAGTAAAAACTTAACTTACCATACAAACAATTCACAGAATTAAAATTAACGAGCTACTTACATTTATTTAGAGCCCAAAAATCCGGGGGCGGGGGGGCTACATCACACTTCCTTGTTGTTGCCACGTGATCGCAATCGGTTCATCTCGGTCACTCTCAGGTCTTTCTCGAGAGCTCGTGTTATTTTGTATAATTCTCACGTCATCTTGTATTTCAAACTCTGTTCTCATCCATGCTGCTGCAAAACACAAACGGAGCTAGTAGGGATGAACGCAAGGGGCCATCTGCACTACATCTGCAATGGACTGCATCCGGAGTCAGTGTAAATCCTGGGTAATCCTCAGCTGGTCATCAGCTGATCACACCAAAGGTGCTGCACAGCACCAGTCTCCTTCTTAATGTGGTTCTTTTGCATTTAAAGTGACTTTTGAGGTTAACATACTACACTACTTTATTACTTTTCCACTTCTCTTATAATAATGTCAATTTCTACTTTGAAAAGTTTCTCTTTTTGCCATCTCATGTTCCACTGTGTCGTGAATTCTGTGGGCGAGACGTGGGCGTGGAATTCAAATGACGCTTGGATCCATCTGTCAGATTTATCAATGAGTGAACGATTGTACACTGAGACTGACCAGATACACACAGTTATAATAATAATAATAATAATGGATTAGATTTACATGGCGCTTTACATGTCAAGTGACATCTCAAAGCGCTTACAGTGAGTTCATTATTCATTCACTCCAGACAGACAGTTTTGTAAATACCATGTATTTACACCCAAATGTGCACTGATTTTGATCTAGTCTGGTATCAACAGTGATTAATGCCTGGCATAATGCCAAACAGCTTTACATATCGCGTGCATTTTTGCTCATGCGTACACCCTTTGGGCAGCCCATCTTCTAAACAGCCATAATGATCATGATCATGATCAGAGTTCACCTTCGATTATATGTGCCTCTGTGCATTAACAAGAAGGCCAGGAGCACTTTGGGTTGAATTTGGGTTAAAAGACCATTTTCCCACTACCATGATAATAAAATGGACTTGGACAGACCCAAAAATGCACTCTGTGCCACTGACAATAGACTGTTGAATAAGTCATCATAAGAGAGCCATCCATCCATCCATCCATCCATCCATCTTCTACCGCTTTTCCGGAGGTCCGGGTCGCGGAGGCAGCAGTTCAAGCAGAGAAGCCCAGACTTCCCTCTCCCCAGCCACCTGCTCCAGCTCTTCAGAGGGGATACCAAGGCGTTCCCAGACTAGCTGGGAGACATAGTCTCTCCACCGAGTCCTGGGTCTGCCCCGGGGTCTCCTCCCAGTGGGACGTGCCTGAAACACCTCAAGTGGGAGGCGTCCAGGAGGCATCCTAATCAGATGCCCATACCACCTCAACTGACTCCTTTCAATGTGGAGGAGCAGCGGTTCTACTCTGAGCCTCTCCCGAATGACTGAGCTCCTCACCCTATCTCTGAGGGTGAGTCCAGCAATCCTACGGAGAAAGCTCATTTCAGCCGCTTGTATCCGCGATCTCGTTCTTTCGGTCATTACCCAAAGCTCGTGACCATAGGTGAGAGTAGGAACGTAGATTGACTGGTAAATCGACAGCTCTGCCCTAGAACCAAGCTCCCTCCTCACCACAACAGACCGGCACAACGTCCGCATCACTGCAGACGCTGCTCCAATCCGTCTGTCGATCTCTCGCTCCATTTTCCCCTCACTCGTGAACAAGACCCCAAGATACTTAAACTCCTCCACTTGGGGCAGGAGCCTGTCCCCAACCCGGAGAGGACAATCCACCTTTTTCCGGCTGAGGACCATGGACTCGGACTTGGAGGTGCTGATTCTCATCCCAGCCGCTTCACACTCAGCGGCAAACCGTCCCAGCAAGAGCTGTAGGTCATTGCTGGATGAAGCCAACAGGACAACATCATCTGCAAACAACAGAGATGAGATCCTGTGGTCACCAAGCATGACACCCTCCATTCCCTGGCTGCGCCTAGAAATCCTGTCCATAAAAATTATGAACAGGACCGGTGACAAAGGGCAGCCCTGGCGGAGTCCAACTCTCACTGGGAATGACTCCGACCGAGTGTTGGCAATACGAACCAAACTCTCACAACGGTCGTACAGAGACCGAATAGCTCGTAACAACAAGCCCGATACCCCATACTCCCGAAGCACCCCCCACAAAAATCCACGAGGGACGCGGTCAAATGCCTTCTCCAAGTCCACAAAACACATGTAAACTGGTTGGGCAAACTCCCACGAACCCTCAAGAATTCTCGAGAGGGTAAAGAGCTGGTCCGATGCTCTCTTATGGCTCATAAGAGAGCCATAAAAGTTAATTGAAAATGACTATATAAAAAAATCAGAGGATTCTCCTTTACAAGTTTCTTTTTAAAGTCTGATTATAATTCACCAATACTGCACTAGGGGGAGAGCGGTATCACTGGGGTAATTTGGCCATCAACCCGATGTGCTGCTGAATTCCAAAGATGTCACTGCTAGCTAGCAGTTGATTCTCAGTTCTGCTTTTGTTTACATTCTCTTCTTAGTGGCATCTTCATATGAAGCAATGAGTCCGAAGCATGCATTATGTTGTGGGGCTTCAGAACAAACTGTACCTGTGAGGTTTTAATATAAACTTAGGGGTAAAGGTACGGTAACTGCAGCTATTATCATGAATGCAAAAGACAGCAACACAATTTCCAGGATATGATGGCTGTTTCTTTTCTAACAGCACTGTACTGTGGAAATTAAGATACACAACACAGCATTCCAATTCTTACATACTGTATTATAAGGCACAACAGACAGTTACTTTAGGTAAAAATTATTAGAACACCATTAAAGTGAAGTGAGGCATATCCATTGACGCGTCTGACTGTGGTTATTGGAACTCTGGAATCCCTATTGACCAATCAAATTGCTTGTTCGAAACTATTGTAAATGTTGCATCAGATAAATATGTTGAAAAGGGAGAAGTGAAAATGACATCTCTAAAACACACTGCTGACACTGGGCTATTATTTTAGTATAAAAAAATATAAATTTTGTGCAAAATATTTCACTCTTACTTTAGTATAGCAACTGTAATATTAAAGGGCAGTCAGAGAGCGCATACCTCTGTCAAGCCTCCATCCCTCCCTCCCTTCCTTTGTCCATCCATCCATCCATCCATCCATCCATCCATCCATCCATTTGTCCATACATTGTGAGATAGGGCCTTGGTGCTCATGGATCACCTCCAAGAGCCACCTCTAGTGAAAATTTCATCCAAATTACTCCAGTAGTTTTTGCATATTCCTGCTGTCAGACAAACACCTGCCAAAAGTTACCTCCTTGGGGAGGTAATAATAAAATGTGAATATTTGCTCAAAGTGCTTACTTGAGTAAGTACCTAACTGGGCAAGATTTTGCAGTGGAAGCATCCTTAACTATTGGTGCAGCACTTGCTTTTTTTTTTTTTTCTTTTTTCATAATTTCAGAGTTGCCTTTATTTTATTCATTCTTGCTTATGATTACTCAATACTTGGTATTAACATGTGAATTATACAGTTATGGCACCAGACTTTCTTACCTTTTCCATTGTCATTTCCTGTAATCAATGACTTCAGCATGTAATCAAGAAATCGTTTATTGTCATCGAGGTGCTACACAGTGTAATTACTGTCAAGTGTGAACAGATTTGCGCTCATATTTTAAACCTATAAACCAACATTCTACCATTTAATATTCGATTTCTTGACTGTGTTGTGTATGACGGTGCATCTGTGAAGCTGCTTCAAGTGTGCTTGGGCCTTTATTCATGGATTTATTTTTATGCATATGTATACGCATATGTATATGCATATGTATACTTCCAGCCATGTATTTTCTTCACCACTTATCCAGTTTGGGGTCACAAGGAATTTATTAATTCATTCATTCATTCATGTCCTTATTTCACAGTAGCCCAAAGATGACTAGAAACCAGAGGCAGTTCCATTTTGCAGTCTATGCAGACTTTTTTTTTCAGGTGACTCCTGTACTGACTAATTCAAAAGTATGCTCCTTCTTTGTTTCAACAAGATCTATAAATAAGATGACGCGTCAACATTTGCTTATAAAATGCTGCTGCAGCTGTATGAATTCCTAAAAACTACCCATCAGCCTTAGATTACATTTAGACCCAAACACACAAGAAAATGCTGTAAAGCCCTTTGCTTGATGGCCCATCACATGATTGAAACACACAGTAATTCCCAGTGTATGGCTGAAATGTTCCTCTGGGATTAGTGTTGTGGGACAAGACTCTTTTGTTTTGGATTTCAGTCCAACATTCTCCTAGCTCTCACATCATTTCACAACTGCAGACCTCCTTTCAGCTTCGCCTCTAGGAGCACGGCTGTAATCGGCCAAATCACAAAAAAGGGAGATCCAAACAAAGTTAAAGGCTCTAGTGCACTTGCAAATCACATTTTCATTACTGTAAATATTCCTGCTGCATGTAGAAGCTGATACAAATTAAGCCCCTGTGGTCATGCGTGTAGTGCCAAGCTATATGTCTATTCAACACAATGCAGTTGTGTATCAGAGGAGTGGGTGTGAATGAGAGACTTGCAAAGGCTTTCAAAGGGGACGCTCTGAAAGTTCCAACGCACATTTGTCATGCTTTTAAGTGATTTACAAATGAGAGGCATGCGGGCTTTGTGAGGGAGATGAGGAGAGAGGGAGTTTTTCAGAGAGGAGCTTTGTGTGTTCCCTGCCTGCCCTGTGCATATAGATGGATTTAGAAATTGTGTTTGTGCGTCATCAGTGATCATTAAAACCAATACATACACCAGAACCGCTGGCAGTATACGACAATAAAAATGGGGAACAGGAAAACGGGCGTTAAAGATGATGAATATTTTTCTTAGTCTTTTGTCAGCTGGGAAAAAAAGAGAGTAAAAAGGGCAAGTTCAGTTAGAGAAACTTGTAAGCACAAAAAAAAAATGGCAGCAGAAAATGAAACACTAGTTGTTTTGATATTCCTTTAAATGTATAATTACTTCCAATATGTGAAATGTAGGCCCAATGAGTGTTTTTCTCATCCATTTGAGTCGATTTTACTGCAACTCCCGATACCACACCCACTCATTCCCATGCACAGCACAGCACACACACACACACACACACACACACACACACACACACACACACACACACACACATATTTATTTCACTTTGACTCACACTCACAACCACCACCATCCCACAATAATAGTATACCGTTTCACAAGTAAACGCACCAGCTTTCAGTCAGTGACAACACCACGCTGACCTTTCCCCCCCCCCCCCCCATTCCACTTTTGACTCATTTCTGATAGTTCAGAACATATGGGTGGCTTGTTCAAGCCAGGCAGTTCTTGAACAAAGATGAGAGGCGAGAGAGAGAGAAAGAGAGAGAGAGGAAAAAAGACAGAGGAAGAGGGAGGAGGAGGGACAATCTAGAAGCCACCCATCCCCCATCTTGGTTTAAAAAAAGAGAAAAGGCAAGTGATTTCCTCCCTCACTTTCCTATATGAAGTCAACATGTTGTTAAACTTCTGCTTTCCATATTGAAGTAGTTAAGGTGATGTACACTTGAATGCATTTTTTTTTAATTGCATGAGGTGAGTAGCACTTAAGGTGACAGGTTTCCAGATGTGGAGTCAAAAGAAATCTTCATTTCTGTTGGATCAACTGACAAATATTAAGGGACACTTTTCAATACCATCAATGCTTTTTTGAGGTATTTAGCTGATGAGAGCTGTGTGTGCTGGTGTGAGATTTTGGCTAATTGCAAAGAGGGTTTGAGCACTTGGGGGTAATACAAACAACAGCTGTCTGTGGCATAGTGGGAGAGTCAAGCACACGCACACACGCAACTGTCTTGGATATAATTAGCAAGATTAAGATAAGTGGAGTCTGCACTGCACTGCAGAATAACCTTTTGAAAGGTGGTACAGTTGCAGGTGAGTGCACATGTTTTGGACAGTTTGTACTATCCAAGGGGTAAGTTAAACAACATCTTGAAAATGCTTCATAAGAACTACATGTGGTAGCACTTTACAGCACGGCCCATGAAGTACTACAGGGTACTCTCCATGTACTTTCAGTGAAAGAACTGGTGTAAAACAGTGTTAATATGGTGAAATATTGGGGTAACAAGCCGTTATTTTTTAAAAATCATTGTAGGGTGTTTTCCGTGTACTTACCCTGAAATTACCTGGTACTTACAGGGTAATTTTGGGGTAACTGGTGATGGGCAAAATACCTGCATAACACAGCCAGAAACTCTGTAAGTACTAACACTGTTTCACACCTATACTTTCATCGAAGGTACATGGAATGTACCCTGTAATACTTCACAGGTTGTGTTATAAAGAGTTACTATAAATATTCTCATAATGCTCTTCTATGAAATAACCAAATTAAACTATCTTTAGATAAGTGTATCAACAGTATTAATCCTGCAGACAGTCTCACATCAAAAGATATACCATAATTAATGCAAGTCACCAAACAAATTTATATTCATGTTTTTTAATTGCTAGCAAGTTTAAAAATATGGCTTTAATCTCTTTTAACCAAGGGGTTTGTATATTTTTACAAAAAGTAATGCACTGAAATTCTCCAGTTGATTCAAAATGTTGCTGCCAGAGTACTGTCAGGTGCTGCCAAGTGAGATCACATTTCTTCTGTCTTATCCTCTATACACTGGCTGCCTAGTAAATCAAGAATAGAATTTAAAATCCTTCTTCTTACTTATAAAGCCCTCAGCAGCCAAGCTCCTTTCTACCTTACAGATGTTATTGTTCAGTATTACCCTGCTAGATCTATTTGTTGTCAAAATGCAGGCTTGCCTCTGGTTCCCAAAGTTTCTAAAAGTAGATTGGGAAGCAGATCAGGCCCCTCTCCTGTGGAACTAGTTCTCTTTTAGGTCTTTTCCACCAAAACGGTTCCAGTGCTTAACTGGAGCCAGAGCCTGATTAGCACCAGTTCTTTGGTTTTCCACCGCCTGAAGCACTATTCCCAGGCTCTCAAAAGTGGGGCTATCGTGGCCCCAACTCCTACCTGGGCCAGCGGCAGCACCAGTTTACGTTGGTTACGTCCACAGCCATGGGCGTTGTTAACTGACCAGCTTCAAAACATTACTGACCGCCATGTTGCTTTCCAAACAGCCGAGCAAGCGATGGATTCCAAGACCAAACAGATTTGGAGCGAAGAGGAGACACATTTCTTGGCTCTATGGACATGAGCAGAAGTACAAGGTAAGCTGGAGGGGGCCACTCATCTGATGAACTGTTTTGGGGGACCATCGTAACTCTGTCGATTAGTCCGTACAACAAACTGCTCAAAACGCACTGGTAAGTGTATTGTTTTTAAAATGCCAAAAGTTAACGAATATACTGTATATACATACAGACGTGGACAAAATTGTTGGTACCCCTCTGTTAATGAAAGAAAAACCCACAATGGTCACAGAAATAACTTGAATCTGACAAAAGTGGTAATAAATAAAAATTCTATGAAAATTAACCAATGAAAATCAGACAATGCTTTTGAATTGTGGTTCAACAGAATTATTTTAAAAAACAAACTCATGAAACAGGCCTGGACAAAAATGATGGTACCCTTAACTTAATATTTTGTTGCACAACCTTTTGAGGCAATCACAGCAATCAAATGATTTCTGTAACTGGCAATGAGACTTCTGCACCTCTCAGCAGGTATTTTGGCCCACTCCTCATGAGCAAACTGCTCCAGTTGTCTCAGGTTTGAAGGTTGCCTTCTCCAGATGGCATGTTTCAGCTCCTTCTACAGATATTCAATAGGATTTAGATCAGGGCTCATAGAAGGCCACTTTAGAATAGTCCAATATTTCACTCTTAGCCATTCTTGGGTGTTTAGCTGTGTGTTTTGGGTCATTATCTTGTTGCAAGACCCATGACCTGCGACTGAGACCAAGTTGTCTGACACTGGGCAGCACATTTCTCTCTAGAATACCTTGATAGTCTTGAGATTTTATTGTACCCTGCACAGATTCAAGACACCCTGTGCCAGATGCAGCAAAGCAGCCCCAGAACATAACAGAACCTCCTCCATGTTTCACAGTAGGGACAGTGTTCTTTTCTTAGTATGCTTCATTTTTGCGTCTGCGAACACAAAGCTGATGTGCCTTGCCAAAAGGTTCCAGTTTTGTCTTGTCTGTCCATAGGACATTCTCCCAGAAGCTTTGTGGCTTATCAACATGCAGTTTGGCAAATTCCAGTCTGGCTTTTTTATGATTTGTTTTCAGCAGTGGTGTCCTCTTTGGTCATCTCCCATGAAGTCCACTTTGGCTCAAACAATGACGGATGGTGCGATCTGACACTGATGTACCTTGACCTTGGAGTTCACCATGAATGTGTTTAGAGGTTGTTTTGGGCTCTTTTATTACCATTCTTCATCAAGTTTCCTCCTGCGGCCACGTCCAGGGAGATTGGCTACAGTCCCGTGGATCTTAAATTTCTGAATAATGTGTGCAACTGTAGTCACAGGAACATCAAGCTGCATGGAGATGGTCTTATAGCCTTTACCTTTAACATGCTTGTCTTTAATTTTCTTTCTAATCTCCTGAGACAACTCTCTCCTTTGCTTCCTCTGGTCCATGTTTAGTGTGGTACACACCATGTCACCAAACAGCACAGTGACTACTTGTCACCCTTTAAATAGGCCGACTGACTGATTACAAGTTTGTAGACACCTGTGATGTTAATTAGAGGACACATCTTGGTTGAACATGTCCCTATGGTCACATTATTTTCAATCTTTTCTAGGGGTACCATCATTTTTGTCCAGGCCTGTTTCATGAGTTTGTTTTTTAAAATAATTCTGTTGAACCACAATTCAAAAGCATTGTGTGATTTTCATTGGTTAATTTTCATAGAATTTTTATTTATTACCACTTTTGTCAGATTCAAGTTATTTCTGTGACCATTGTGGGTTTTTCTTTCATTAACAGAGGGGTACCAACAATTTTGTCCATGTCTGTATATATCCGCTTGTACTGATATGTAACAGCCAAAGTGCAGATATATATAGTATACTAAAATACTATAATATTTTCCGTTAGCTACGCTAACAAGCTAACAGTGCCTTTACTACGACCAAACGTTTTCTCCTCACCATAAAGAAATGAACAGGCCATCTCTGCTGACAAATGTATATTGCTTGTATTGATATGTAATGGCCGAAGTGCGGAAGTATTTTTAGTCCCTCTTGTGCGTATAGTGTTTTCGGTTAGCTATGCTAATGAGCTAACAGTGTTTTTACCACGAATGTTTCTCCTCACCATAAAGAAATGCACGTTTGAGAAACTAGAACAGAAATCTTAGCGTCTTACAAAATGCTTTTTTTTTAATAAAGATATCCAGCACAAAATATGCTTTTTGTGGTATCAATACTGTGTATGAATGGGTGCCTTGCATTGTGTTATGGGAGATTTTTCTACCGAAGACGCTAGTAACGTTGTCATTTTTACTATTTTGGTAATATTTCCATAATCGGGCCATTTTAAAAAAAAATTTCACTCGTGTGTTTAACCCCTTGCACTCCGGGCAATTTTCCTAAAAATGCCAAAAAGTAACATGCCCAAAGTAAATCGAAAGCTGTTATTCAACCCTTTGCAGCATCTTCATGGGGTTGGTCTCATTTAAAAGAAAACACTTTGAATTTTTTGGCAAAAAAAACATGATCTCTCTACGTGCTCCGGCCACTGAGTTACAGTCATCTAAACATACTGAACTTGAAGAAAATAAATTTGGCCACGGTGTTTTTTTGGATACAAATGCTTGCAAATAACACACAGCTGTCCGATCCGGCTGGAAAATGCAACAGAAATATAGAACCAAGTGTTATCAAGCTGAGTTCCAAATTTGGTAACAATACCACAAAAAATGAATATTTTACACAGCTTTGTTCTCAGGCTGTTCCCAGGCATTTTGGAACTGTGCCAAATTGTGCCAAACGGCACAGTTTGGAAAAACGTCTGTAACTTTTGAATAATTCAATGTAGAATCTTCATTTTGGGCTGTAATGAAAGGTCACATTCAGGGCTGTGTCTGTGTGTGTGTGTTTGTGTGTGTGTGGGGTTGTCCCCTCCCCCCCCGCAACAAAGGCCGGAGTTCGGCCCTCGCTACATGACGGATTACACTCGTTGCATGTTTCCACAGCGGCTCCCCCCCCCCCGCTACTGTGTGTGTGTGTGGGGGGGGGGGGTCTTGTCCCCCCCCTCGCTACAGAAGACGGCCATCGCTACATGACGGAATAGACTCATATGCTTCCCCCCGTGGACCGGGGGGCGTTCGGACCATGAACACCCCCCACCGCTCCTCTTCTGCAGCGGGGGGGGGGGGGGGGCGTTCACGGTCCGAACACGGCAAATGAACCGTTTATCGCACGCACTTCGTACTTTGTGCGCCGTACAGTTGTAATTTACCGATCGGTCAAAAGTCATTTTTTGATTACAATTTTCAGGGAGAAATAATAATTTAGCTTATAACACCTTACCTCTTCACAGCAGCAGAGTCCTGGCGAACTTCTCTTCCCCATTGTCAGACGAACAATGGGAGAGCTGGTCCGCTCGTGGATCCCGGTCAAAACATAATTCCATTATTGCCGTTTTGGCGAATGATTTACGACTTTTGTCGTCGGCCTCCGTCGGTCTATGATGACGGAAGAGAATCCTAAACGTCTATTCTGCTGGAATGAGTGCAGGTCCCACTTGTGGGTGTTCTCCATGCTGCGGGGTCTGTAGCAGATTCGTCCAGCGTCCTTTGTTTTCATCTGCTGCAGCAGTAAGTCTCTCTTCACCCAGCCCGAACTTCTGTGATTCAATTGGCTCCTGCATTCACAGTAGGCGGGTCCTCCTTCCTAGGTTTTCATTCATTGGTTCTTCAAGGTTTCAGAAACCCAATTCAAGGCTCTTATTAGTCGAATGAGAGGTCAATCAGATGAACTAATCTGTTCGCGGCTGTGTCTGCAGCTTTTTTTTTCAGTGGCGCTTGGAGGCCACACCACCTACATCACCACCATCAATATCCTTATCATGCGTCATGCGTCCGAGGGCGCAGAGACTTGCCCGCCCGCGGAACAACGGAGTGCAAGTGGTTAATTGTGTGTTGTGTAACCGTATTTTATCTAATCCTTCTCTTACTTTATTGCGCAGTAGCCTGGTGGAGCACCTACAATTTCGTTGTACTGTACAACTGTACAGTGACAATGAAGCCTATTCAATTCCTATTCTTCTATTCCATAATCAGACATGTAAGCTTTGCTAATATTGATATTGAATAAAATTGCCTTCTACGTCTGCACATTTAATGGAGGGCTTAAGTTGTACACTGCACAAACTAAAACACTTTTTTTGTATTTACAGATTTATCACAGCTGGATGATGAGGGAGAACCATCCAGACCTGTGGTGTCCAGCTCACCTTCACCAGCACCAAGCTTGTCCTCCTCTTCTCATCAGACCAGATTAGGTAATATATGTTCACATCATGACCCATTCACACAAAGGAGGGAGTGAATTAAACCAATTATACACTTGAATTGAATGCTGTGATGCCATTAACAGTAAATGGATGTTGAATAGACACATTGAATCTTGGATTGACAATTCCTGCATTTTTTAGTGTGTGGTTATTTTATATTGCTTATTTTTGTACTTTAAAACAGGGAAACAGAAGTGGGACACAAACATGGACCTCCTTCTTTACTACCTGGAGAGGTTAGGGGAGCAGTGCAGGAGGGAGGAGCAGCTGACCTCAGCTTTGCTGCAAAGCATCCAGAAGATGGAGGACAGAACCAACACCCTTTCTGGACTGATGGGACGCGTTGTCTGTGCTTGAGGGACTGCAAACAAAGTAAGTATCACAGCATTGATATTTTTGGCTGTGTGTACATAATATTTCTTATGTAGCAGTCTTAAGTTTTTGCACATTTTGTAAATAAACGCTTTCTTTCCTTAAGTGTTTTTCTGCTTCTACACTAATTGTTATCCTCACACTAAACATATGCATGAAATGTAAAGCTATTTAGGATAAATAATGCAAATCATTATAACATTGTAGTGGTGGGAAGTGAAAGTACAAGTACTGAATTACTGCACTTAAGTTCATTTTTTCAGGTATTGGACAATATATCAGGTATTTGTGGACTTACTCATATTTTTGACAACTTTTTTCACATTTTCTAAAGAACAAGCAGCAACAAACTTTAAATCTATGCACTTTTTCTGTTGAAAATGTTCCAAGTTGCCAGCTTCAAAACTGATAATGAGTTTATATTCTTTTGACAACATACCACATGACATTCTATCAGCTCTGGACAAGATCATTTCTGGGGAAAGTACTCTTAACTTTTACACTTTACGGTCTGTCTCTTGTTACCCCTACATCAATAAAAACTGGAATCAGTACTTTAACCAGAATAGATGACATACGAGTACAGAAGGGTCTACCTTTAACAACTCTGTAAATGTGCCTATAAAATATATAAATACACCATAAATACTTTAAAACAGAGTACACTGAGGAGTGATTGTCAGCTGAATGTTTTATTCATTAATTATTTTGAACTACTTCACATGTTACATTTTGTCAATGATATGGCAGGCACTAAACAGGTTATTGCTCCACACTGTTAAAATACTCCATTAAAGCTGCCCTAATGTCATCCCCTTCTACACTGGCATGGTCAGGTAGTGGTTGAACTGGAGGCTGACTGTGATCAGGTGTGTCTGGGAGTCCAAAGTTGTCACCGTGTTCCTCACAAGTATTATCAAGTACAGTATGCAGCAGGTGAGCACCATTTTCTTGCTCTGCTCCAGTATGCAGTCATTCCTTGTCAGGACGGACCTCCATCATCCTTTCAAGCCGCCAAAAGCCATTTCCACAATTGAACATGCATGGCTCATCCGGTAGTTGTAGTTACGTTTTTCAGGGGTAAGTCTACTTGTGTCCGAAAAGGCTTTCATCAGCCACTTCTGCATGGGGTCGGCTGGGCGGTGAAATCCGGTGTCGTGCCAAAAAGTGATCACCATCTGCAGGAACCAGGATCGCCTGCTTGTTGAAGGTATACTGCCTGGTCTCAGTCCACCTACAATGTGTCTAAATGTTTTGAGGTTTTATCACATCTGAAAAGTTATAGTGTTGGCCAAAGTGTTGCAGTTTGGAAAACAACGTATAGAATTTATCTGATTGCAATATTTACGTATGTGCAAAAACATCGTTGTTTGGAGGTACATAGAATAGATATTGATACAGTATCTTCATGTATATCTGTAGTCTGTACTGTATTTGTATTTCTTTTATTAATTGTTTTTAATTGTTTTAATTGTCTTGTTTTTTATTAACTGTTTTAATTGTCTTGTTTTTTTTGTTTTTGTGTTTATTTTGATGGATCATGAGTGTGGAATAAAGTTTGATTGATTATATATGCGATATGAGAGTGAGATATGAGAGTGAATGGTTGTCTGTCTCTCTGTGTTGGCCCTGCGATGAACTGGCGATCTGTCCAGGGTGTACCCTGCCTCTCGCCCAAAGATGCTGGGATAGGCTCCAGCCCCCCGCGACCTGAAAAGGATTAAGCGGAAGAAGATGAATAAATGAATGAATGATTATATATGCAGTAAATCTATGCATTTTTCCATGAAACCTTGTGACTGCATTATTTTAATTGCTTTTAATCCTAGATCAAGTTTGTTTTGGGTTCAAAATGCATCATAAGTGTTAAATATATATCTTGCTATACCTAACTAAGTACTGTTTATCTGTTGAAATATATATATTTAATGGCTAATATAAACCCATAACAATATGGCCCCTGGCAATCATTTTTTGGGGCAGCTGATCAGGCGACCTCCGTCTCGTAATGTGACGTAACACCACCTATTACAGAATTGACATAAATATTATGTTTAAAAGTGTAGTCAATGCTCGCGCTTCAGACTTGATCTAACAATGGCTGATAACTGAAATACTGATAATTACCAGTCTCCTTAAACGTAGCCGCTGTTCTCTGCAATTAAGAATAAAACTGTTTTTGGATGGTATTACAGGTTTGGAATAATAAAAGCAGCACTCCCAAAGACACAACAAACTCCTCATGTTGACAAGCTGTTGACAAGCTAGCGCTGCTACTTCTTCTTCTGTGGTGTTCTGCGGGGGTTGCATAAAGGCGCTTCACACTATGTAATGACGTAGCCCTGACGTAATCGCCTACCAGCTTCATATCAGTGGAAAATCAACAAGTTCTTATGAGGCACTGCAGTTGAACTGGTTAAGCACTGACACCAACCCCAGAACCAAACTAGCACTGGCTCTTGTTTTGGTGGAAATGAGCCCCTTGTGGGTACAGGATGCAGATACCCTGTCTTCTTTTAAGATCAATCTTAAAACTTTCCTTTTTGACAGAGCTTAAAATTAGCTTCTTTTTTGCACTGATTTCTAATTCAAGGAATTGTGACTGTTTTACTGTTCTTTTATTGTCTTGGTCGTTTTAATCTGCTGCTTTATTGCCTACATAGTTTTGTATATGTTTAACCCTCTTTTATCATCTTTGTGTTCTTGTCATGATTCAGTACAGGTTAGACTCAAACGCAGAGCTGCCAGAACAATCGCTCAGACTCGGATAAACAGTTCACCAATTTATTGAAAACAAGCAACACTAAATAAAAGTGCACAAACTAAGGAAAACAAAACACAAAAACGCACACTTAAATTTGCATGAAGACAGGTGCCCCCTGGAGCGCACGTAGCACTCTGAGCAGAGGAGTCTGGCAGGGAACTCCTGTGTGGACCAGGGGGACAGGGGAAGGCGATGACCTAGGTGGATGTCCGGCGTCTTCTGGTCAGGCGAGCGTGATCAGGTCCGGAGGGCACACCGGCGGGTGGCAGCAACCCAAACGATCCGGCGATGGAATCTCCACGCGCTGGCTCTTAAATACGCTGGGACATCCAGACACAGCAGGTGTGTAATCATGCAGGTATGTCTAATCCTCCGGAGCCAGGAAGGCAGGAATAGGAGGGGAGGGGTAGCAGGCTCGCCTGATCATCACAGTGCTCCCTCCTCAAGGGAGGCCTACCAGCGTCCCACTGGGCTTGCGACAATGGGCCCATGGAATGTCCGCACCATTTGCTTACCCAAAATGTAGGACCCTTGGATCCAGGACCTCTCCTCGGGACCGTACCCTTTCCAATGGACAAGGTATTGGCACCCACGACCCCATTGGCGCACGTCCAGAATTCTCTCCACCGTGTATGTAGTCTGGCCGTCAACGACCCAGGGGGGCAGTGGGGGATCTGGAGGAGGGCAGAGAGGACTGGTGGAGAGGGGCTTAATCCGGGAGACAAGGAAAGTTGGGTGGATGCACATAGAGGGTGGGAAGTCCAACCGAACCGTGACATCATCGTTCAGCCGCTTGATGGTGAACGGGCTCAGATAGCGGGGGCAGAGCTTCCGGGACTCCGTCTTAAGCGGGATCTGATCATTGGACAGCCAGACCCTTTGTCCCACAGTGTACTTTGGTGCTGGCGCCCGTCTGCGGTTGACGTATTGTTTGTTGCGCTCTGCAGAGTGAAGGAGGGTAGCTCTTGTGACCCTCCACAGATGGCGGCACCTGCGCCCGTGGGCCTCCACAGATGGGATGGCGAGGCCTCTCTCTGCCATAGGCAGCAAAGGTGGTGTGTAACCCATCTATGCTTCGAATGGTGTGAGCCCAGTGGAGGAGGAGACCGCCGAGTTGTGGGAGTACTCCACCCAGGTCAAGTGGGAGCTCCAGGTGGATGGGTTTGAGACTGATTAGCACGCTCAGCCTGACCGTTGCTCTGAGGATGGTATCCGAACATCAAGCTGGTGGTTGAACCCAAGAAGTGGCAGAATGTCTTCCACACCTGCGATGTAAACTGGGGCCCCTGATCCGAGACGATGTCAGTCGATATCCCATCCAGCCGGATGATGTGCTGCATCACCAGGTCTGCCGTCTCCATGGCAGATGGAAGTTTGTGTAGAGGGACCAGGTGGATGGCCTTGGAGAACTGGTCGATTATGGTGTGGATCACTGTGTTGCCTTGGGATGGAGGGAGGCCCGTAACAAAGTCCAAGGCAATATGCGACCATGAGCGATCCGGCACCGGGAGGTGATGGAGGAGGCCAGCAAGAGGGGAAGAGTCAGCTTAATTAGCAGAGCAGGTGTGACAGGCCTTCATGTACTCCTGCACACCCCTCCCGAGTGTGGGTCACCAAAACGCTCTCCTGAGCAGCTCGATCTTCCTGGAGATGACAGGCGAAGTAGCTCGTATGCCCCCACTTAATCACCTCTCCACGTAACGCCGCAGGGACATACAGCCGGTCCGGTGGGCCTCCCTCCGGGACGGGTTCAAATGACTACGCCTGCCAGACCCTCTGCTCAATCTCCCACGAGAGTGTCCAGAGAAAGCAGGAGGAAGGGAGAATAGTCTCTGGGGGGATGCAGCAGCTGAGGAGGTGGAGGAGGAGGAGTCAGGAGAAAACTGGCATGAGAGAATCAGAATCAGAATCAGAATGAGATTTATTGCCATTGTTCATGTAGTACACAAACTAGGAATTTGTCTCGGTGCAGTGCTGCAACATTAAACATGAGTAGCACTAAAGATAAAAATAAAAAACTATGCATGCAATAAAATGTAGAATATGAATGAGTAATACTAATCTATGCAATTTTTAAATATATTAACAAGCAGCAGATATTGTGGAGTTCCACATAGTGCAGTCGGTAGTGCAAAAGAAAACAGTGATAATTATCATGAGTCCGGTTGAGCTGCTGTACGTAGTGCACGAGAGTCTAATAAGTCACTTAGTGTTCAGCAGTCTGATGGCAGAGGGGAAGAAGCTGTTCATGTAGCGGGAGGTTTTAGTCTGAATGGACTGAAGTCTTCTGCCTGAGGGGAGGGGGGCAAACAGTGCGTGTCCAGGGTGTGAAGGGTCGGCTATGATCCGACCTGCACGCCTCCGGGTCCTGGAGATGTACAGGTCCTGGAGGGATGGGAGCTTGCAGCCGATCACCTTCTCAGCGGCGCGCACAACGCGCTGCAGTCTTAGTCTGTCCCTGGTGGTGGCTCCTGCGTACCACACGGTGATGGAGGTGGTAAGGATGGACTCGATGATGGCCGTGTAGAACTGCACCAACATCTTGGTGGGTAGCTTGAGCTTCCTCAGCTGCCTCAGGAAGAACATCCTCTGCTGGGCCTTTTTGATGAGGGAGCTGATGGTCGGCTCCCACTTGAGGTCCCGGGTGATGGTGGTGCCCAGGAAGCGGAAGGAATCCGCAGTGGTGATGGGAGAGTCTGTGAGGGTAAGGGGGGGCAGAGAGAGGCAGAGAGAGCATCAGCCTTGGCATTGCAGGACCCTGGGAGGTACGAGATGGGTCAATTCAACCTATTAAAGAACAGGGCCCACCAAGCCTGTCGAGAATCTAACCGTCTGGCCGATCAAAGATATTCTTTTTTTTTTTTTATTTAAGTTTTTGTAAAGGGTATACAGGTCGTTACAGCAATGCATTGTTTACATTTTTATCACATGTTCCCTTATTTTCTGATATCTGACAACATTGGAAGATTAATTCTTACAACACCCCTTTTTTTTTTTAAAAGTGAAAGAAAAAGTGAAATTAAAGAGAAAAAAAAACAAAAAACAAATAACAAAAAAAAAAACAAACAAACCAGTAAAAAGAAACAAAAAGAAAAAGTAAGTAAATAAAGATAAAAGAGCATCTGAGTAGCGTTGGAACAAAGAGCGGAACCATTATTGAAATGGTATTTTTTTTATTTTGGTGTACAAGGGGCGCTGCTGAAGTCATTCTATGACACGGTGGTGGCATCAGCCATCACTTTTGGAGTGGTCTGCTGGGGCAGTGGCATTACTGCAGCCGATAGGAAGAGACTGAACAAACTGATTAAGAAAGCTAGCTCTGTCCTGGGGCAACGCCTTGATCCGATGGAGGAGATAGGAGAGAGAAGGACGGTGGCTAAACTGTCATCTCTGCTGGAGTCCGAGTTCCACCCTATGCAGGACATACTGAATGCACTGAGGAGCTCATTTAGCAGCAGACTACATCATCCCAGGTGCACAACCGAGAGGTTTCGAAGGTCCTTCCTACCAACGGCTGTCAGACTGTACAACCTAAGCAGGGCTGCACGCAGAGATAGCAAAAAGACGTAACAAACTAATAGTTTTTTGAATGCAAAAGATGCAATAGACTTACACAATGGTCCCCTCCGGCATACAACTAGGAACTTACCGGTCGCTATGGAGGGTGAGAATATGTATGGGCACATAATCATACCATGTAGGATAACTAAGTAGACGGTTATGCTGTTTCATTCCATCTAGCAACAATGCTCTGCACTGTGTGTGTTTATATATTTACATATTTATTCCATCTAGCTACAATGCTCAGCACTGGGTGTGTTTATATATTTATATATCTACATATTATTCCATCTAGCTACATTGCTCCGCACTGTGTGTGTTTATATATTTACATATTTATTCCATCTAGCTACAATGCTCTGCACTGTGTGTTCATATATTCATATATTTATTCCATCCAGCTACAATGCTCTGCACTGTGTGTCTGTGTGTGTGTGTATATATATACTGTATATATTTTATAGTAATACGTACATATGTATATTAGCTGCTCTTGCTTGCTTGTTTTTTTTTTTTTTTTTTTTTTTTTTTTTTTTTTTTTTTTTCTTGCCTTCTGATTGTTGCTCTGAGTGTTGCTATCCCTGTGCTGTTGCAATCCTGGAATTTCCCCGTTGTGGGACTAATAAAGGCTTATCTTATCTTATCTTATCTTATTTGTCAAAGATTAGATCTAATGGAAGACACATATGCGGTCCAGGGTTGCCAAAAGTTCATGAACCCATCTATGTCCTGTCTCAGTGCGAATGTCAACTTTTCCATCGAGTAAATGTCTTGGATCACGTTAGTCCAATCTTCAGGTGTAGGACAGTCCTTCAACATCCATTTTTTAGTTAGAGCTTTTTTGCTTGCCAATATTAAAACATTGAATAAGTATTTTTCTCCTCGTCTTTCCAGTGAGTCCGGTAGTAAACCCAAATACAAAGTTACAAAAGAAAAGGGAACTGTAATTTTGAATATTTTCCCCAATATTGTCTGTACCTTGGTCCAATATTGGTGGATAACTGGGCATGACCAAAACACATGAAAATGATTTGCAGTCTTTTCACCACACAAGCGCCAACAGTTCAATCCCTTATGGGTAAATTTGTTTTGTGCAGGTGTTCTGAAAAATCTTGCCAAGTTTTTCCATCCAAATTCTCTCCACTGCAGGGATGAGGTACTTTTCCATTGCTGTTTATTTAGCTTTTCCCATATTTCCAGTTGTAAAGTGAAATTCCCCTCTTTTTCCCATCTCTCTTTTATATAAGATGTGTTGTCTCCTTTTAAGTCTTGAAGACCTTGGTATATTTTAGAAATGTATCTGATCCCTGGGATCCCTTTATATGCCATTAAGAAGACCTTCAGAACACCTGACTGGGCCCTTTCCAAAACCTCCTTTTTAAGTATATTGTTTATGTGGTGTCTAAGCTGAAAGAACCTGAAAAGGTCTTGATTTATTAGGCCTTGTTTTTTCAAATCTTCAAAACTTCTTAAGATTTGCCCTTTAAAAAAATCGTAATATTTTATCAGCCCTTTCTCCTTCCACTTTTTAAATCTGGTGTCTGTTTTATTAGGAGTAAAGTCCTGATCATAGGCAATCCATTGCAGAAGTCGATAGGGCTCTTTAGTTTGATTCTCTCTGACTATCTTAAACCAAATTTTTAGCGGGGTCTCTATCCACGGGTTAGTGTTATTCAAAAGCTTAGGTAAGGCATTGTTCCCTATTATCGCCTGTAGGGGGATGTCACTTGTTATTTGGCATTCGATCTCCTTCCATTGTGCAGTGTAGACTGGGTTACATATCTCTACTAAAGTTTTAATTTGTGCGGCTTTAAAGTAGTCCCTGATATTTGGCAGCGCGAGCCCACCTTTGTCTTTGTTTAGCTGTAGGGTTCTATATCTGATTCTAGGTCTCTTGCCCTGCCATATGAATCTTGAGATCCTTCTGTCCAGCTCCTGCCATGTTTTTTTGGGAGGTTCTACCGGTATTGTTTGGAAAAGGTATAGAAGACGTGGAAGTATATTCATTTTGACTGCTTCAATTCTTTGTGCAGTACCCAAGAATGGTATCATATTCCATCTTGCTAGGTCAGATTTTATTTTTGTCACCAGTGGATCATAGTTTAGTGATATAATTTTGTTGAGTTGTTTCGGGATATTGACCCCCAGATATTTCATAGATTCCGACTCCCAGTTAGTTTTGAGTTTGCTTAGTGAATAATGATTTGGGTCATAGTTGAATGTTAAAACTTGGGTTTTATGCATGTTTAATTTGTACCCTGATAAATCTCCATACTCTGAAAAAACTGAGGTTAGTTCTGGTAAAGAAGTGTTCGGCTGCCCTAGGTATATTAAAATGTCATCAGCAAAGAGTGCTATTTTATGTTCCTTCTGACCAAGTGTAATACCTTGAATTTTTTGGTTTTGTCTTATCCATTGGCTCAGAGGTTCTATGAAGATTGCAAAGAGCAGTGGAGACAGGGGGCAGCCCTGACGACATCCTCTTTCCAGTTCAAAAGAAGATGATAAAATACCGTTAATCCTTATTTTAGCTGTTGGTTTTTTATATAATGCCTGTATAGTTCTAATGAAGTTGTTATGAAAATTGAAACTGGATAAGATTCTATATAGAAAAGACCAGTCAACCGAATCGAGTGCTTTTTCAGCATCTAATCCCAATATGACTGCATTTAAGTTATATTTTTTTATATGATGAATTATGTGTAAAGTGCGTCGAATGTTGTCTTGTGTCTGTCTTTGTCTTATAAAACCTGTTTGGTCTAAATGAATTAGGTCTGTCAGTATATTTTCTAACCTTTTGGCAAGGATAATGGTAAAAAGCTTATAGTCCTGATTTAGTACACTGATTGGTCTGTAGTTGGAGCACTCTAGTTTATCCTTTTCAGGTTTAGGTATAACTGCAATGACCCCTTCTCTCCAGGAGGGGGGGATTTCCCCTGTGTGGAGGACATAATTAAATGTTTTCAGGAGGAGAGGAGATAGTTGCTGTTTAAAGGTTTTGTACCACTCTGCTGTATAGCCATCAGCTCCTGGGGATTTGTTAGCTTTAAGTTTCATAATTGCTTTTTCCAATTCTTTAGGATGTATTTCTGACAGTAGTGTTTTATTTTGTGACTCCGTAAGTTGGGGAAGGTTTAATGTGTTTAGGAATGCCTCGGATGCGTTTTTATGTTTTTTGTGGGAGTATAAGTTCTTATAGTAATTCTCGAAGTTTTTAAGAATATCCTGAATTCTGAATTTTATTTCCTTTGATACTGGGTCTCTGATTTTGTAGATTGCTCTTTCTGTTTGATGTTTCCTCAATTTATAGGCTAGCAATTTTGCCGATTTACTGCCTGCTTCATAGTATTTTTGTTTCAGAAATGTAAGTTTCTTCTGGATTTCTATTGTGTAGATCTCATTTATTTGGTTTTTAATTTCCTTAATCTTGAGCGAGTCAGTAGAATGAGTGTTGCCTTTGTGTTCTTTTTCTAGGTTCCTAAGTTCTGACTCTAATGTGGATAGTTCTTCTTGTCTTAGTTTCTTTTGGGTTGCCAGTTTTGCAATAATCTTTCCTCTTATTACAGCTTTGCATGCATCCCACAGTATTAAAGGGGATACTTCTCCATTATCGTTATCTTCCAAATATCTGAGAATATCTGATTCCAATTCATCTTTCAATGGTCCTTTCAGGACATTTGAATTTAACCTCCAAGAAAATGTATTATTTGTGTATTTTTGGATATTTAAGTCCATGTAGATCGGACTGTGGTCGGAGAGATCCATCAGTCCTATTTTACATGTTTTTACTCTTCCAATGTCTCTATTAAACATAAAAAAATAGTCAATCCTTGAGTAAGATGAATGTGGAGTTGAGTAAAATGTATAGTCTTTTACACTGGGGTTGAGTTCCCTCCACACGTCACAGATTCCCAATTCTTTTAGTAGCATCCGAGTCTTCCTGTTTTGGGTGTTATTTTGATGTGGGGAATTACCAGAAGCATCCCAGTATGGATTCAGTCTAAGATTGAAGTCCCCACCACATATCACTAAATCTTGAGCTTTAGTTATCATTAGGTCGAATACATTTTTATAAAATTTCCAGTTAGCCCCTGGGGGAGCATACACATTCGGCAGGGTGATATCTTCTCCCTCTAGCCGCCCAGTTACCAAACTGTATCTCCCTTCTTTATCTTTGTGTTCTGATTTTTTTTCAAATGTAATTTTGGTTGATATCAATGTCGCTACTCCCCTCCTCCTCCCTGATTTATATGAAGATGAAGAGATCATTTTAAACCCTTGTCTACTGAGTTTATTGTGTTCCACGTCTGTTAGGTGGGTTTCTTGTAAAAATATTATTCCTGCTTTGTCTTTTTTCATTTTGCCTAGAATCTTGGATCTTTTAACTGGATTCAGGATTCCTTTTACATTATATGAAATTATTTTGGTTACACCCTGTTTCTCCATTGTGTTGTTTTGTTTAGTATAACTGTGTGGTGGCCCTCTTTTGCGCTACTCAGAAACTGAAAGAACATTAAAAACAAGAAAAACATTAAGAACATAGTGTAAAAAACTTTAAAACAAAAAGCTGTCATAAGAACTTCCTGAGCTGAGGTCTTTTTAAAGACCCTGTAAGAGCCTTGATGGAGTGAAGGCCCTGAGGGAAATTCCTCAAACTCTGTTACGTGTTGAGGGCCCTCTCTTACCACTGAAAGTAGTCCCATGCTTTTAACGTGAGTTTCAGAACCCAATCCAAACTTGTAATGATTTTTTTTTTTTCCTTTTATGCCTAAACCCTGTGAAATTGTGTGCACCCTCCCACCCCCATCACATCAAACATTCACACAAAAACAGTATTTGTTAGTATGAGGAGAACATGTGGATTATTGTCACATTTCTATTTTAACAAGGTTGTTTTTTTTTTTTGTTTTTTTTTATTATTACAAAGACTTATTTGTTTCAAATAATATGATTGTTCCATGAAATGTTTTACCACATGCTGAATATGCATCTCCTTTAATGTTTGTTACCTTGTATGAGGGGGGTTGGATGTGCGGATTGATTCAAGAGAAAAAAAAAAAAAAAAAAAGTCGCTATTCCAACCTGAAAACGGATAGTTTATCCGCGACGCTCTGGTGCTGGGTTTCCCGCTGCTGGTCCGTGGATTTTGAGGGTCTTTGTGTTGTCCATGTTTGCGCTTTGATCTTCTCACTCGGGTCTGCTGCGGGTTTAAATACCGTTACCGGGAGCCCTCTTTTCGCCATGTCAGCTGTTGCTTCTTCCGCCGAATTATAGAGACACGTTTCATCGCCGTAGAAGACCCTTAACTTCACAGAAAATGGTGTCTGAAAGCGCAATTTCTTCTCTCTTAACACCTTTTTCGCGTCATTGTATTCCCTGCGCTTTTTAAGGACCTCCGGGGCGTAATCGTGTTCCACGTAGACTTTTCTCTCCTGGTGCATAAATCCTTTTTTCTGCCAGGCCAGTCTTACAACCTCTTGTTTTATTTTGAAATTGGAAAATCTTACCAACACCGAACGTGGGGGCGCTTCCGCCGCCGGCCTAGCGGCTAATGAACGATGTGCCTTTTCTATCTTCAAGTCGGTGGTTTGTGGAATATCCAATTTCTCTCTTAGTAAGGATTCCACGCATTCTGCCATTGAGTTAAAACCATTTTCGGTTCCTTCTATCAGACCATGAATTCTTATGTTGTCTCTTCTTTGTTTTCCTTCTTGGTCGGTTAGCTTAGCCTCTATAGCTGCTTGTCTTTTGCGTAGGTCTAGCACAGAATCTTCGAGCACTTTTATTCGATCCTCTGTTTCCAAGATTCGGTTCTCGGCCTGGTCCACTCTGCTGTTTGTCCTTTTCAATTCTTCTCTGAATTCCCGAAATTCGGCCGTAACTTCTCGGCGAAATCGTCGTAGCTCCTCAAATAGTGATTTCAGGCTAACCCTTTTGTTAGCTATCACCAGTTCCTCGTCTTCTGAACGGAGATCTTCCAGTTCAGATTCTCCGGCCGATACGTGTCCTGGCCTGGAGAATTTCAGTTTCTTCTGTTTTCCTTTAGACATGATGATTTTGTCTTTTGATTTTCACTCCTCCAAAAATCCGTTAAGTTTGATTTTCAAGGTGTTATCCTGGATTGGGTCTGAGAGCTTCAGTGTTAAGCTGCAGTCGCCATGGCGTCCCCTGAGAGATTTTTCGATCAAAGATATTCTAAATTTTTGTGATCAGTCCAGACAATGACCAGTTGGCTAGCTCCCTCCAGTCAGTGTCTCCACTCCTACAACACCAGCTTAATGGCCAACAGGTCACGGTCCCCAACATTGTAATTCCTCTCGGCTGGCATTAGCCGCTGGGAGAAATACGCGCACAGATGGAGTTTCTGGCCAGAGGAGGAGCACTGGGAGAGGACAGTGCCCACCCCGAATCAGAAGCATCCACCTCAACCACGAACTGTGCCACGGGATCCACCTGCGAAAGGACGCGTATGTTGGTGAAAAGGCCTTTCAGGGTCACAAAAGCTTGTTCAGCGGCCTCAGACCACTTGAACGGGCTTCTGGTTGACATCAACTACGTAAGCGGTTGCGCCACCTTACTGTAATCTCGGATAAATTGGCGGTAGAAGTTGGCGGAGCCCAGGAAGTGTTGGAGGGCCTTCCTGGTCTGGAGAGTCGGCCAGTCTACTACCACCTTGATTTTCGCTGGATCGACCTTCACTGTGCCCTCAGCGATGATGAACCCCAGGAACAAAGTAGAGCGAGTGGAAAATTTGCACTTCTCTGCTTTGACAAAAAGCTGAATTTCCAGCAGCCGCTGCAAGATGGAACTAACTTGGACTACGTGCTCCTCCAGGGTGTGGGAAAAAAATCAGAATATCGTCCAAATATACAAACACAAACTGGTTCACCATATCTCGTAGGACGTCAATGATTAACTGCTGGAAGACGGCGGGGGTGTTGGTCAGCCCGAATGGCATAACTGAATATTCAAATGGCCCAGTGGTGTTTTATATGTCATCTTCCACTCGTCCCCCTCGCGAATGCAGACCAAATGGTACACATTACAGAGACTGAGTTTGGTAAAAAAAAAAAAAAAACTGCACCCGTTGAAGTAGCTCAAACGCTGAATTAATAAGGGACAGTAGATACTTATCCTTCAGGGTGATCGCGTTAAGCTCACGGTAATCAATACACGGCCTCAGTGACCCATCCTTCTTCCCTACAAAAATGAACCCCGCGCTGACAGGGACGGATGATGGACGAATTATGCCAGCGCTGAGGGGGTCTTTGATGTTGGTCTCCATTGCCTCCCTCTCTGGCCCAGATAAACTGTAGAGCCGGCTGGATGACAGCCATGCTCCCAGGAGGAGGCTGATAGTGCAGTCGTAGCCCCGGTGAGGTGGTAGTGATAGGACCCTAGACTTGCTAAAGGCCTCCCCTAAGTCGTGATAAACCTCGTGCACAGAGCTGAGATCCACCGGCTCCGCCGGAGGGGAGGAAGTTAAGAGCAAAGGTGAGCATGCGGCTGATCGGAGACATAACGAGAGGCAGAAAGGGCTCCAGGACGAAATGGAGCCCTGACTCCAGTTTATGATGGGGTTATGGATGCAGAGCCACGGATACCCCAGGCTCATGGTGGTGGTAGACTGGGGCAAGATATAAAACTGAATAGTCTCGCGGTGATTACTGGACAGGATGACTGAAATGTGCTCAGTCTGTTCAGTAACCACTGCGATGGTGCTGCCTGAGACCGCCGAGACTGTCAAAGGTGTTGGGACATTCCTGGTGGGTATTTGTAATTTACGCACCACGGCCTGTTGGATGAAATTTTGCTCCGCCCCAGAATCAACCAGGACAGATGTTTTGAACTCGGCCCCCGATAACTGAATAAGGGACGAAAGTTCAAAATGATTGGGAGGATTTTGCAAGGTCCCTCCCACCAGAAGCCCTCCCACGGTTACTGACGGGCCAGGTCTTTTGGCCTCACGGGCATTTTAAGACAGTGTGGCCTGGGGCCCCGCAATACAAACACACCCCCTCCCTCTCTTGACACTGACGCTCCTCCTGAGTCAGATGGAACCTGCCAAGGGCCATCGGCTCAGAGGAGGCCGGCGGAGCAGCATCAGAGGGAGGGTCGGCCAGTCGGGGAACAAACAGAGAGGGAGTGGCCTTCTGCGCTCTCGCTCGCTCCCTAAACCGGTTGTCGAGGGCCACAGCCTGCGCGATGAGCTCATCCAGGGAGGAGGGAGATGCACAGATAGCCAGCTCATCGTGGAGATGCAAATTCAGGCCCCAGAGGAAGACATTGCGAAGGGCAACGTCGTTCCATCCGGAGTCTGCCGCACCGACCTGGAACACAACAGAGAAGTCGGCAATGGTCCAACCCCCCCTATCCCCGCCGAAGCCCCATCAGCTGGCTAGCTATATTCCCCTCACTCTCTGAATGGTTGAAAGCCTCGGAGAACTCTCGCACAAATCTCTCATAAGAATATAGGGGCCCGTCCGGGCTGCTCAAGATAGACTGTGCCCACATGAGTGCCCGGTCCCGCAACAACAAGGTCATGACGTGTATCTTACCCGAATCTTCCCTATATTCCCCCTCCACCTGCTGGAAGTACAACCGGGAGTGAAACAGAAACTCCTTGTATCCCCTCCCCACCTCATCCCCATAGGGGGCAGGTGTGGGAACAGAGATGTTCCTGCGGATGGCATGCGCTGCCAGGGCAGCAGGTGCAGGAGGAGGTGCCACACTAGGAAGCTGACGCAGGTGCTTGGTCACTGTCGCCAATTGTTGGGTGATGGTTTGAAGTTGTTTGGAAAGAAATGCGACCTGACGTTCCGTGGCATCCAAGTGGTAGAGCGCTGACTGTTCGCCTGGCCGAGCGCTTGCTGAGCCTTGATCCTGGCTAGATCGTTCTGTCATGATTCAGTACAGGTTAGACTCAAACGCAGAGCTGCCAGAACGATCACTCAGACTCAGATAAACAGTTCATCAATCTACTGAAAACAAACACAACACTAAATAAAAGTGCACAAACAAAGGAAAACAAAACACAAAAACGCACACTTAAATTTACACAAAGACAGGTACCCCCTGGAGCTCACGTAGCACTCTGAGCAGAGGAGTCTGGCAGGGAACTCCTGCATTGACCAGGGGACAGGGGGAAGGCGATGACCTAGGTGGATGTCCGGTGTCTTCTGGTCAGGCGAGCGTGAGCAGCTCCAGAGGGCACACCGGCGGGTGGCAGCAACCCAAACGATCCAGCGACGGAATCGCCACGCTCTGGCTCTTAAATATGCTGGGTCATCCAGACGCAGCAGGTGTGTAATTACGCAGGTGTGTCAAATCCTCCGGAGCCGGGAAGGCAGGAACAGGAGGGGAGGGGGGGCATGCTTGCCTGATCATTACAGTTTAATGCGTTTCCATTTTGACTATGGTTCTGTAAAGCACTTTGAGTTGCACATGTGCTTGAAAGGTACATTATAAATGAAACTGAAGTATTTTTGTGCAAAATCTTAATCTGAAGCTATAGATGATACATAATTGTAGTGGGACAGAAAGTACAGTATGGCTCTGATAGGCAGTGTGTTAAAATCTAAAGCAACATACAATAGATAATACTCAATAAAATACAGATTATATAACCAATTACTCTAGTCCTCGCACCCTTCTGTCTGTGTGTATTTTAGCACTATAGTGAGATTGTTAAATGCATGCTACTGCACTTTATGAAAAAGTCAAAGCAGTTGAACTATACGGGTGTAGGCAGGATTCTAACAGCTACTGTACAGCAGGTGTTTAACTGGTTGAGTCAGAGGAGCTAATTATTGAAATCAGTTGTTGTTGTCTTTGACAGTGACAGCCTGCATTACAATTCCCTGTGCATTTACAAAAGTACTCGCTGTTACATACAGTTAGGTCCTTATATATTTGGACAATGATACAAGCTTTGTTTTTTTAGCTGTTTACCAAAACATTTTCAAGATACATTTATATTGTGGAGAAAGGATGCAGGCGAGGTAATGAGCTGAGCGACACAAGAACTTTATTCTTTCTCCAACAAACAGTATAGCAAAACAGAATCCCGGGTCTCTGTGCATTCCTCTTTTATATCTTTATTTTCATGCATCGAGACCCGGAACTTCTGACCATAATACATTGTGGTTTGAACAAAGGATTGTGTGGCACATTAACATGACATAACGCCGGTGCCGCTCCAACACCCTCTTTCTCTGAGCGGCTCCGGCATCTCTTACTCTTCCCAGGGGGCGCATAGACCCAACAGTCCTGTCTGATACCCCCCGGTGACACCTCCTCCTTCGGACCATTGTTTTCCCCTCCCCCTGCCTTCTCTGGGTGGAGAAACCCCTACTCCATGCCCCCACACAGCCCCCCCCCAAACACCCAGAAAGGGCTCTAACCCCCCTGTCCTTTGGGCTTGAGCTGGCGCCCATAGCGGCTATAGCGGGGGGTCGCCGATCCAGTCGAGCCGCCCTGCTGGTGAGGTGTACCAGAGGACACGTCAGTCTGGGGAGGGAAAGGGGGTGGGACACATTGGCTTTGCGAGCACAGGTCCCTGCTGAGGGATCACCACTTTGCGGAGCCACCAATGGTGGGCATCCGTGCCGGGAAGCTTGGGCCAACACCACCTGCTCGTCTGCCAAAGCAAAAGCGGGCTTCAGCCTGTCGATGCGGATGGTCTCCCCCCCCCCCCCCAAGTCTAACACAAAATGCTTCTCCCCAGGTTCCAACACCCTGAACGGTCGGTCATACGGTGAGCGCAGCAGGGTTCAGTACGCATCGTGCCTGACAAAAACAAAACTGGCATTCTGCAAGCTTTTTGGGACGAATGTGCGGGGAAAGTAGTGGTGGGCCAGGCCCGGTACGCTCACAGCCTCCATACTGTGTATAAATTGTGCAAACAGATCAGCCTCGGGCGTGGGGTTTTCCGGTGAAAACTCTTTGGGGATCTGCAGCAGCTGAGAAAAAAATGAGTTCTGCCAGGGAGGCTGCCAAATTCTCCTTAGGTGCAGAGCGCAACCCTTAAAAGAACCCAGGGCAGTCAGTCGACCCAATTTGTGTCCGTGAGCGAAGCTCTGACTGCTGCTTTAAGCGACCTATGAAAACACTCGCATAACCCGTTAGCCTGGGGGTTGTACTTGGTAGTGCGGTGAATTTTGACCCCCAGGCTCTGGGCCATTGCGGACCAGAGTTCTGAAGCGAACTGTGGACCCCTGTCGGATGTGATGTCTGATGGAGAACCGAAACGCGCAACCCAAGCCGACAAAAAAGTGCAAGCCACTTCTGCGGATGTGGTAGAAGCCAATGAGACTGCTTCAGGCCAGCGCGTGGTGCGGTCCACGATTATCAAAAGGTATGTGTGAAACCATGTGACAGTGGAAGGGGTCCCACCAAATCCACATGGACGTGGTCGAACCTCCTAGACGGGATTTGGAACGGCTTGAGGGGGTCTCTGGTGTACTTGTGAACTTTGGCCCGCTGGCACACGACACAAGCTGCATCCCACTCTTTCACGTCTTTGTGCAAACATGGACAGACGAATTTCGCCCCCACTAGCTTCACCGAAGCATGCACTCCCGGATGTGAAAGCGAGTGGACCGACTCAAAAATGCGATGGTGCCAAGAGCTCAGAATCACCGGGCGCGTGCAGCCAGTGGAGACATCGCAGAGCAAGGGAGGGCGCCCTTCTTACACCACCCTGTTCTCCAGCCTTAACCCAGTTGGTGCAGACTGGAGCGTGCAAATGTCCGCGTCCCCGGCTTGTTCCGCGGCCATGGCAGGGAAATCAATCCCCAAATAGACTGGGGTGATTGACGCGTGCGACAGGCAATCGGCCATGACGTTGAGCTTACCGGCAACGTGTTGAATGTCAGTAGTAAACTCTGAAATTGCGGCCAAATGCTGTTGCTGCCGGGCTGACCACAGTTCCACAAGCTTGGCCATCGCGTATGCCAGTGGCTTATGGTCCATAAACGCGGTGAACTTGCACCCCTCCAGCCAGAACTGGAAATGGCGCATCGCCAGGTGGAGAGCCAGCAATTCTCTATCAAACGTGCTGTATTTGCGTTTGTTGTCGTGCAAGGTTCAGCTAAAAAATGCTAGCCGCTGCCACAAACCTGAGACACACTGCTCCACCACTGCCCCTATGGCAACGTCAGACGCATCCGTGGTGAGCGCTATCCGTGCAGACGGATCCGGGTGGGCTAGCAACACGACATCTGCCAGTGCTGTTTTGGCATTTGCAAAAGCCTGGTCTCGCTTGGGAGTCCTGTTGATTGTTTCTGCAGGCTTCTTTTTTTTAAGCGCGGCATACAACAGCTGCAACAGCTGGGCGGCTCGGGGAAGGAAAGGGTTATAAAAATTAACCATTCCCAAAATCTGTTGTAGTACTGTCATGGTCTGTGGATGCGGAAAACCCAACACCGCGCACACCTTATCCGGTAACAGGATCGCGCCCTCCGGCGAAATGCGGTGGCCCAAAAAATCAATCACTGGCACACCGAACTGGCACTTCGCCAGGTTGACTATCAGCCCGTGCACTTCCAACCTCTGGAAAACTGTCTTGAGATGGGCGATGTGCTCCTCCTCGGACACGCTGGCTACCAGAATGTCATCTAAGTAGACGAAAACGAACGATAAGTTGCGAGGCACTGCATACATCATCCTCTGGAAGGTCTGCGCCACGCCTTTTAATCCGAACGGCATGCGTAAAAACTCAGAAAAGGCCAAAAGGAGTTATTACCGCCGTTTTTGGAACATCTTCCGAACGCACCGGGACCTGCTGGTAACCGCGGACAAGATCCACTTTGGAAAAAACACACGCCCCGGCCAGGTGCACGGAAAAATCCTGGATGTGTGGAATAGGATAGCGATCGTGTTCCGTCCCTTTTTCAAGTGCTGGAAATCGCCGCACGGTCGCCACGACCCGTCGGCTTTAGGCACCATGTGTAGCAGGGATGCCCACGGGCTGTTGGAGTCCCAGACGATGCCCAACTGCTCTATGTTGGTGAACTCCTCGCGCTTTTGTAGTTATGAAATGTTCAACCCCGTGTTTCGTTATCGTAGCTGAAAACGTCAGGACCGTGAGTGTTGGGAACTGTGTGAGTAACTGTTGGTACTTACCCCCTGGAGCTATAACGTTAGCCAGTGTTGTCGACCCAGCTCCCCGAGCTGTACAGGGCAGAGGTGCGAAAGAGACAGCATCCACTAATCTCCTATTAGCATCATCATCATCAGAGCAATCTGTTGTGGGTGACAATGACTGTTTCATTTAGGTATGATCAGATTCCTCCACACAGCTCTGTCCTTAGCCTTCCGCTGCCAGGAACTCCTGTCTATATCCAACTTCTTCAAGTTTCTTTTTACAGTGTCTTTAAATCTGAGCCTTGGTCTACCCTGATTGCATTTGCCCTTGCATAACTGTGAGTAGAGTAACTGCTGAGGGAGATGCTGGTGATCCAACATCAACTAATAACCCATAAGCACATAAAAAATCTGTGCCTAAAATGGGGGCGGAACATACAGCTACCACAAAGTTCCCCTGAAAGTTGCATCCGTGTAAGGATATCGTCAGTGTCCGCTCACCAAATGTCTTGATGGTAAATCTGTTGGTGGCCGTAAGCTCGGGACCGCTGCCCCCTGCCACCCTGTCTGCATTGACTGGCAGGATGAGGCTCTTCTGGAAGCCGGAGTCCACCAGAAACCGTCTCCCTGAACGTGTGTCCATGACATAAAGCAGCTTGTTTCTGTTGCCAGCGGTCGCAGCTGCTACTGACTGTTGGCCGTGCCATTTCCCGACTTCTTGAATTGGCATGGCGGCACGCATCGCTGGACGTTTGAGCCAAAGCGACGATGATAGAAGCAGATCGCCCTGTTCCTGCATCTCCTGGCATCTGCTCCCGCTACCACCAATGGCTCCTCAACCTTGCTGGAGTCCCTTCTGGACTTCGGTGCCGCTGCATTCACGCTGAGAGTTCTGGTCGCTAAAATGATGCGATCCGCTTCCTGCGCCAGTGCACGGTAGTCCTTAGTCACCAGCAACGGCGAGTTGGCCAGGATTGCCCTCGCTGCAGCTGGTAGGTTCCTGAGGATCAGGTGGGCGAACAGGAAAGACTTGTCATTTCTACCCATCAGCGCCAACATGCTCTCCATTAGCTCCATGGCTGATCTGTCCCCCAACTCTGAACGCATTAGGAGTCTCTCCATCCTTTCACTGTCCGAAAGGGTATAGCACTGGAGAAGCATCCTTTTGAGCGCCTCGTATTTTTCCCGGGCCAATGGCTCCTGGAGCAGGCTTTTCACCTGTTGCATGGCGTGCGCGTCCAGCGCCGCGACCACATAGTAGTACTTTGTGTCATCCGTTGTTATCTCGCGGAGTGTGAACTGGACTTCTATGTGCAAAAACCACGATGTCGGACTTCCGGGAAGATGGCGGAGAGACATAACACTTAAACAAAGAGCTCTCCCTAGCCGGATTAAAAATCATCGGTAAATGGCCAACTCGACATAAACGAATCAATAAACTAAGGGATGAAAACACGAAGGAACCGGGCACAAGGACAAAAACGGTAAAATTGAAGAATTCCTCTCCAACAACGCAGGAAAAACCGCTGTACGCAAAGCCCAAAAAAACGAGATGTCCACAGCAGAGAAAATGGAGGACACCAGACTCGACAACATGAACGCTGGCATCGCCAGTTTGGGTGAAGAGTTGAGAGAATTCAAGCGACAGCTACAACAGGATTTAGCGGCTCTTAAGGAGGAACTGAAAAAAGAAATTAAGGAGGAAATCATGGACCTCCGAAGAGAAATGGAGCGTAAATTAACGGAAAACATGGAGGAGCTGCGCTCCCAGCGGGCGTGTATGACAGAAGCGCAGACCCGAATTTCGGAACTAGAAGATTGGAAAAGCGAGGCAAACGAACAACTACAGACCCTGACGACGCAAACGCAGAGGATGCAGGAGAAAATAAACGACTTGGAGAGCAGATCCCGACGAAGCAATATGCGCATCTTTGGAATTCCGGAGGGCATTGAAGGCAACTCGATGACAAAATTCATGGATCAGTTCTTAAAAAAAGAACTGGAAATACCCGGAGAAACGGATCTGCAGATTCAACGGGCGCACAGAACACCGGCACAGAACCCGAAAACAAACTCTCCACCCAGGTCAGTTGTGGTAAACTTTGTGAAATATGACATAAAGGAAAGAATCCTGACGCAAACATGGAAAAAAAAGATACGAATCGGCGACAAACAGGTATTTTTTGACCATGACTAACCGACAGAAATCGTGCAGCAGCGGAAGAAATATGCCAATATTAAAAAAACGCTGAAAGAGAAAAAAATTAGATTCCAAACGCCGCTAACGAAAATGAGGATTCATTGGGAGGAAGGCACAAGAACCTACAACACGGCCGAAGAGGCAGCGCGGGATATGATGGAGCGGGGCCTTGAGGTGAGCGTGCCGAAGGAGACGGCTGGAGCAGCGGCGGCCCTGAACGCACCACGACAGACGGAGTGGAGACGAGTGAACGGCGGGAGAAGGGGGAGAGACGTAGCGCAGCGGGCCCAGGACAAGCTACAAGGCTTTCAACTGAAAGCCTAGATCATAAAGATTAAGAAAGGCACAGAAGAAATAAAGGCCAAGAAGACAAGGTAAAAGAGAAACAGACGGCTAGGAGAGGTTTAAGTGATATTTGTTGGACATTTCTAGACTTATGACTATTACTTTGATAGTAATTAGAAGTCTAGGGAGGGCCCTTCACTCTGTGAAGACAAACCCCCCACCCACCAACAGGGACCAGTGGGCAGAAGAAAGGCCCAAAGTACGGAGGTCGAGTTTTTTTAATGTGTTTTTATATAAATATGTGTTATTTTTGTTGTTAAAGGGGCTAGGAGCACAAGTTAAAAAAATGGAAAAACATGAATATGGGTAAAAATCTTAAGATAATGACACTAAACGTGAATGGTCTGAACTCACCTGTTAAAAGGGAAAGAATAATAAGAAAATTCAAGAAGGAAAAAGCTGAAATTATATTTATGCAAGAGACACATTTGAGCAAGGCAGAACATGTGAAACTAAAGAGATTTGGCTATAAGAACTCCTACTACAGTTCATTTAAGGGAGGAGCAAAAAGGGGGGTTATGATACTAATCTCAAACAAAATACAGTTTGAAAGTGAACAGGAAATCCAGGATAAAGAAGGCAGGTATGTAATAATAAAGGGAAGAATAGATGGTATGCAGATCACATTAGTGAACATCTATGCCCCACCAGAAAGTGACAAGGGTTTTTTTCAACATCTGTTTGATCTCATAGCAACACACAGTGAAGGAGTCCTAATTTGTGGAGGAGACTTAAATGCTGTCATGGATCATGAAGTTGACACAACAAGTGTTAAGAAGACAAAAAAACATGTAACAAAGTTCATAAGAACCTCACTGGCAGAAATGGGTATGGTAGACATATGGAGGGACCTACACCCACTCGAAAAAGACTATACACATTATTCAGCAGCCCATAAAGTACACTCTAGAATAGATTACTTCCTTATGAATGAAGGTGACAGACACAGGGTGAGAAATTGTTGGATTGGAGGGGCAGAAATATCAGATCATAATCCTATATACATGGAAATATATTTAAACAATAGAAAACGACAAACAACATGGAAACTTAACGTAGGACTGTTAAATGATGAGAAAATGAAAGAAAGAATAAAAATAAACATAAACGAATATATCCAAGAGAATGACAATGAAGAAGTGGACCCAACAATACTATGGGACGCACTAAAAGCCGTGTTAAGGGGTAAATTAATTGTTGAAACAGGAAAAGCAAATAAGACTAAACTGGAAGCGTATGAACAAAGATGTGAGAGACTGAGGGAATTAGAACGTAAACATCAAAGCACAAATGATCCAAAAATATATCAAGAAATTAAAGAAGAAAAAACAAAGATAAAAGAAACACAAATGGATGAAATTGAAAGGTTAAGAAAACAACAAACAATGAATAATGTATACAAGATTAAAGACCCCACCACAAATAAAACCACAGTTAACCCAGAAAACATCGAAGAAATTTTCCATAATTTCTACCAAGAACTATACTCGCAACCTGAAGAAACAAATACTAAAGATATCAAAAAATTTCTAGACACATTGGACTTGCCATCAATAGGAAATCAACAAAATGAAAAACTAACAGCAGAAATAACAACACAAGAGATCAGAGATGTGATTAAGTCACTTAAAAACGGTAAATCACCAGGTAGTGATGGATACCCCTCTGAGTTTTATAAACTGTTTATAGAAGAACTCACGCCACAACTCCTAAAGTCATTTAATTGGACGCTGAACAACAACAAAATACCTCCAACATGGAACGAAGCAATCATTTCAGTTATTTTAAAACCAGGGAAAGATAAAGAACAATGCGGAAACTATAGACCAATCTCTTTATTAAATGTAGATTATAAAATATACACAACAATTATATGTAAACGAATAAAGACATTCTTGACGGAATTGATAGAAGATGATCAAACTGGATTCATAGAGGGACGCCAAACACATGACAATATCAGGAGAACAATACATATAATTAACCAAATACATAAAGAAAAGAAAAGCGCAGTAATAATGAGTTTAGACGCAGAAAAAGCATTTGACAGGGTTAACTGGAAATTCCTATATAGTGTACTGGAGCGCTTTGGATTTAACGAAAAATCAGTACAATGCATAAGGACGCTATATCAAGAACCTGTGGCAAGAATCAAGATAAACGGTAGCTTAACAGACAAAGTAAATATACAAAGATCAACTAGGCAGGGATGCTGCTTATCGCCCACCTTGTTTGCTCTGTTCATAGAACCATTGGCTCAAGCGATACGACAAAATAAGAAATTAAAAGGTGTAACAATAAAGGGGGCGGAACACAAGATTGGGCTATTTGCAGACGATATTATAGTTTACCTTGAACAACCAGATAAATCAATAATGGAAATGATGAACTTGATAGAAAATTTTGGAAAATTATCAGGATACAAGATAAACATAACAAAAACACAAATACTGACATTCCACTATAACCCTCTAAACCAGATAACTGATAAGATCAAACTAAACTGGAAGCAAAAAGAAATAAAATACCTTGGAGTGAACATACCTAAAGACCTAAGCAAAATATATAAAGCAAACTATGATAGGTTGGAACAAGAAATAAAAGATATTGATAGATGGTCAATCTTAAATATGGATCTGAATTCAAAAATTGAGACAGTCAAAATCAGCATACAACCTAGATTACTTTACCTCTTCCAGGCTATACCAACAGAGATTCCAGATGCCCAATTCTCAAAGTGGGACAGGATGATATCGAGATTTGTTTGGGGAGGTAAAAAACCAAGAGTGAAATATAAAACCCTCCAATTACCAAAAGAGAAAGGAGGCATGGGCCTACCGAGTCTAAAGGAATATTACTACTCAGCACAAATAAGATATATCATATGTTGGTGCGACGAGGGATATGAGGCAAAATGGAAAGAAATGGAAAAGGAAATTGAGGGACTCCCAGTACAAAGCATAATAGGGGATAAAGATGCATATAAGCAAATCAAACAAATAGACCCAATCACTAAATTTACTTTAGAACTGTGGTATAAAATAGTACAAAAATATAATATAAGGGAAGACATAAAACTATTGAAATGGGTAGCATTTGACAGTCAGTTTGAACCGGCAAAACAAGATAGGGGATACAAAAATCTGGTGAACAAGGGAATCACAGCATGGGGCAATATCGGAAAAAAAGATCTCGGGAGCTTTGTAAATATCAGGAGAAAATTTAAATTAGAAAGATCGGAATTTTTCAGATATCTGCAGATGAGAGATTACTATATGAAGAAGATTAGGCATAACCTCCAAACAGATGTGAACGAGATTATACAACTTATTTTAAGCTCGTATGCAGGAAATAAAATAAGAATTATTTCAAAACTATATCAGAAACTTATGACAAACAATCATACAAGTAACTATATAAAGGAGAAATGGGAGAAAGAGCTCAATTTAAACATAACAGAAGAAAGCTGGCAGGAAATATGGAAAACACAACACACATCAACAAATTCAAGGGCATGGAGGGAATTTGGATGGAAAAACCTGATTCGCTTTTTCATTACACCACAGATTCAAGGAAAATATTCAAATACCCAATCTTTATGCTGGAGGGGATGTGGGGCTCAAAATGCAGACCACTCACATATGTTTTGGAAATGCTACAAAATATCATCATTTTGGAAATCTATGCATGTGACAATACAGAGGATATTAGGATATAATATACCAATGAACTGTAACCTGATGTACTTATGTGATCTTAAAAAAGACAGTGTTATACAGGCTGAGGACAGATATCTAGTTAAAATCTTGTTGATTGCATGTAAAAAAACTATCACAAAAAAATGGCGATCAGAAGTTCTTCCTGACCAAGAACAATGGACTGACATTGTTGAGGACATACGTATGATGGAAAAACTAACATATCGACGAAGAATGCAAGAAAGAATATGGGAGAAAAAATGGCGGAAATGGACACACTACAAAGTGCAACAACGAGGCAGAAATTGAAAGAATAACCAAAGACACTGAAAAAACCAGAAGAATTAAGAGATGGAAACTAAAAACTTGATGCTCCAACATTTGTCCCCCCCCCTTTTATTTTTTATTTTTATTTTGTTTATTTTTTTTATTTTTCCCTACCCTAACCCCTTTGTTTTTTAAATGTAGAATGTGATCTGAATGCATTATATATGATGAAAAATGAATAAAAATCTAAGTTACAAAAAAAACCACGATGTCGGGTAGTGAAACCAGAAGTCGGGGAGCTTGACTGAAACAGTGCATGCAGCGTTGGTGCTCTCACTCCAGGTAGTCTCTGGGGCGGTGCTCGTCTCGCTCTCCATGGCACGTCCTGGGGTCACCAGTGTGGAGAAAGGATGCAGGTGAGGCAACGAGCTGAACGACACAAGAACGTTATTCTTTCTTCATGCTCACCTCGTTGTGCTCAGCCCCTAATAATAATAATGGTACTTAAGTATTATGTTAGAATCCGCATATGAGGTATTGCATGCCACATGAATTTATGTTGAACATGGGATATCAAAGTTTCAGTATATCAGAATATATCGGTCATTGTATATCAATAAAATATATCAATGTGCTTGTGTTATGGGACGTAACTGAAATTGACATAACAAGAATTCATGTCTTGTGAACACACACACTATACAATATAAAACCATCCTTCATGTGAGTAATTTCAGGAGATATACAGAACATTAGTTTTCCTAATTTGGAAATATCAAGTTTAAAATTATGCCAAAGTGTATATTCATGTGTTTAATTTCCACATACAGTGGTGTGAAAAAGTCCTTCCTGATTTCTCATTTTTTTAGTATGTTTGTCACACTTAAGTGTTTCGGATCATCAAATTTAAATATTAGAGAAAGATAACCAAAGTAAACACAAAATGCAGTTTTTAAATGAAGATGTTTATTATTAAGGGTAAAAAAACATCCAAACCTACATGACCTTGAGTGGAAAAAGTGATTGTCCCCATTAAAACATACACTACCGTTCAAAAGTTTGGGGTCACCCAGACAATTATTTTGTGTTTTCCATGAAAAGTCACACTTATTTACCACCATGAGTTGTAAAATGAATAGAAAATATAGTCAAGACATTGACAAGGTTAGAAATAATGATTTGTTTTTGAAAGAATATTTTTTTCCTTCAAACTTTGCTTTCGTCTAAGAATCCTCCATTTGCAGCAATTACAGCATTGCAGACCTAACATGATTGCACAAGGGTTTTTTAATCATCCATTAGCCTTCTGACACAATGAGCAAACACATTGTACCATTAGAACACTGGAGTGATAGTTGCTGGAAAGGGGCCTCTATACACCTATCTAGATATTGCACCAAAAACCAGACATTTGCAGCTATAATAGTCATTTACCACATTAGCAATGTATAGAGTGCATTTCTGATTAGTTTAAAGTTATCTTCATTGAAAAAAAGTGCTTTTCTTTCAAAAATAAGGAAATTTCTAAGTGACCCCAAACTTTTGAACGGTAGTGTAAATTAACTGTGGTTTATCACATCTTTGGAAAGCTGAGTTCAATTTCTCTAGTCATACCCTGGTCTGATTACAGCCACACCTGTTCTCAATCAAGAAATCACTTAAATAGGACCTGCCTGACAAAGTGAAGTAGACCAAAAGATACTCAAAAGCTGGACATCTTGCTGCTATCCAAACAAATTCAGGAACAAAGGAAAAACAAAGTAATTGAGATCTGTCAGTCTCGAAAAATGTTATAAATCCATTTCTAAAGCTTTGGGACTCCAGCGAACCACAATGAGAGCCATTATCCACAAATGGCAAACTTGGAACAGTGGTGAACCTTCCCAGGAGTGGCCGGACGACCAAAATTGCCCCAGGAATGCAGCGACGAGTCATCCAAGAGGTCACAAAAGACCCCACAACAACAGCCAAAGAACTGCAGGCGTCACTTGCCTCAGTTAAGGTCAGTGTTCATGACTCCACCATAAGAAAGAGACTGGACAAAAATGGCCTGCATGGCAGAGTTCCATGACAAAAACCACTGCTAAGCAAAAAGAACATAAAGGCTCGTCTCAGTTTTACCAGAAAACATCTTGATGATCCCCAAGACTTTTGGGAAAATACTCTGTGGACTGACAAGACAAAAACTGAACTTTTTGGAAGGCGTGTGTCCCATTACATCGGGCGTAAAAGTAACACAGCCTTTCTGAAAAGGAACATCATACCAACAGTAAAATATGGAGGTGGTAGTGTAATGGTCTGGGGCTGTTTTGCTGCTTCAGGACCTGGAAGACTTGCTGTGGTAAATGGAACCATGAATTCTGCTGTCTACAAAAAAATCCTGAAGGAGAATGTCCGGCCATCTGTTCGTGACCTCAAGCTGAAGCGCACTTGGGTTCTGCAGCAGGACAATGATCCAAAACACACCAGCAAGTCCACCTCTGAATGGCTTAAGAAAAACAAAATGAAGACTTTGGAGAGGCCTTGTCAAAGTCCTGACCTGAATCCGATTGAGATGCTGTGGCATGACCTTAAAAAGGCGGTTCATGCTCGAAAACCCTCCAAATTGGCTGAATTACAACAATTCTGCAAAGATGAGTGGGCCAAAATTCCTCTACAATGCTGAAAAAGACTCATTGCCAGTTATCACAAACACTTGATTGCATCTGTTGCTGCTAAGGGTGGCTTAACCAGTCATTAGGGCATGTAGGCCATGTAGGTTTGGATTTTTTTCCCCCTTAATAATAAACACCTTCATTTAAAAACTGCTTATTGTGTTTACTTGTGTTATCTTTGTCTAATATCTAAATTTGTTTGATGATCTGAAACATTTAAGTGTGACAAACATACAAAAAAAAAGAGAAATCAGGAAGGGGGCACACACTTTTTCACACCACTGTATTGTGCAGGAGCTGGGGCTCGATTAGAGTGCATTTTGCCAAACAGAATTCCTCCCAGGAGAGATGGATCTGTGCATGTTACCTCGTGAGTCAACTGTATAGTCTCTGGTAATTTTTTTTTTTTTTAATCTCTGTCACATTTACAGAGATAGGGTCCAGTTTCCAGCGGTGCTGGTTTTGGACCATGAATGAGGACGGTTATATCTGAGGGAAATTAGTTATTATTCTTCGGGGTTTCACTGCGCTCAATAAGCCGAATTGTGGAGATAAATCTTGTAATAATAATAATCATGTTTTTCAACCACTAATTCGTAGACACATCATTTTAACTGAAGTAGAAACATTTTTTTTAACACATTCTGTGAGTTTCAGCTGTTTTGTAGTTTAACAGACCCACCTGATGTCGTTAATGCCGGCGTGGATAACAATTGTGGAGTATTTACAGTTACTTTTAGCCAGCATTTTCAAATTTGACTCGATGTCGCCTGCTCTGGCCCCAGGAATGCATTTGACTATGGCCGCTGGAGTCCCTAGGTTCATGTTTCTGACTACAGAGTCACCAATGATCAGAGTTTTTTCCTCAGCGGGTGTGTCGCTGAGCGGGGAAAAGCGATTAGAAACATGAACAGGTTGGTGGTGAACCGGGGTCTTGCGACTATGCTTCCTTCTCACCATCACTCACCCAGTCTCCTCGCTGCTGCGGAGGACCGGAGGACCGCTAGCAGGCCGCCCTATGCTAGGGTGCTCCGCTGCAGCTAAGGGGTGTCTGTCATTATTAACTGCCGCAGACGGTGTTTCAATGCAGCGGAGCCAGGATTCCAAATCAGATAACCTCGACTTGAGCACCTCAAAAAGACAACATTTATTACATTTACCATTATCACTAAAAGAGGCAGAGGTGTAGCTAAACATCTGACAGAGAGAGCACACCAGAGGAGGAGGGGAAGGAGAGCTAGTAGCCATAGCTAGTGGCTAACCCAAAGCTAACAAAAACACAGATGAAAGGTGAACAGAAGGCTAAAGAGGGTGATTAGGTGACACTGAGTGTGCACACAGGTGCAAGAGGCTTGATAAACAGAAGTGAGAGCTAACGGTAGATGGAAAAAAGTGATTAAAATACAATTAAAGGCAAAAATCCTCAGGAGAATGACGAGAGAGTGAAGAATACACCAAAGCACGGACTACTCTGGCGACGGGATGACAATACAACAGTTCAGCAAGAAAATATCAGGCTACTTCAGCAACATCAGAGATGCATGTTCTCTCTGGCGTGGCATACAGACCCTCACCAACTACAAACCTCCACCTCAGACCTGTGTGAGTGATATCACACTGCTTAACAACCTTAATGACTTCTATGGCCGCTTTGAAGCACAAAACAGCACATCAGCAAAGAAGACCACTCCTCCCCCAGACGAGCAGGCTATAAGTCTGAATCCAGCTAGTGTGAAGAGGACCCTCTCCAGGATCAGACAACATACCAGGTCGCATTCTGAAAGGCTGTGCAGAGAAGCTTAAGAATGTCCTGGTGACATCTTCAACATCTCCGTGAGTCAAGCTGTTGTCCCCGTTGTGTTTCAAAACTGCTACCATAATACCAGTCCCAAAGAAGCCCGTCTCATCCAGCTACAATGATTACTGGCCAGTAACACTGACCTCCACCATAATGAAGTGCTGGTCATGCAGAACATCAAGTCCACCCTGCCTCGCTCACATGACCCATCTCAGTTCGCATACAGTTCAAAGAGATCCACAGGAGATGCCATCGCTGCTGCTCTCCATCCAGCCCCCACCCACCTGCACTCAAAGAACTCCTATGTGTGAATGCTGTTCTTGGACTTCAGTTCAGTATTCATTACAATCATCCCCCAGCACCTAATACAAAAACTCAGACTTTTGGGAGTCAAAACACATAAAATGGATAAGCCGCACTCTGAAATAAGATAAGATAAGATAAGATAAGATAAGCCTTTATTAGTCCCACAATGGGGAAATTCCAGGATTGCAACAGCATAGGGATAGCAACACTCAGAGCAACAATCAGAAGGCAAGAAAAAACAACATCTAGTAAACATATGTCCATATTACTATAAATGTATATATATAGACACACAGTGCAGAGCATTATGGCTGGTGAATGTGCAGCAGAAAGTCTAAGCTCTCTCTCCGCGGATGCAGCGGGCCAGCTGGAAGTCTTTGGGCATGATGGTGACCCCCTTAGCGAAGAAGAGACCCACCAGGTGGGCCTCGCTGGTCTCCTGCAGAGCCATGACGGCGAAGCTCAGGAAACGCAGGTCGGTCTTGAAGTCCTGAGCGATCTCCCTCACCAGGCGCTGGACGGGCAGCTTACGGATGAGCAGCTCCGTGGATTTCTGGTAGCGACGGATCTCTCTCAGAGCCACGGGCCTGTGACGGCGAGGCTTCTTCACTCTGCCGGTGGCCAGAGCGCCTCTCCGAGCAGCCCTGGTGGCTAGCTGTCTCCTGGGGGGCTTCTTCCTCCAGTAGATTTTACGGGCGGTCTGCTTGGTTCTTGCCATCGCTCTTTATTATTCTGTCTTATATTTCTTTCACGCCGCCTAAACTCCAGCCCGGCACCCGCGTCGTTCTCGCTACAGCTCCCGGTATGTCGAGTTTCCCATTAGCACCGGGCGGCGGCCAAGTGCTAGCTAGCACTAGCTCCTCCCCGCTGTAACGTCTCCCGCTGCAAACCGTGGCGGTTAACCTTTGCGGTTAACCTTGCAAACTTTTGTTGCATCAGAAACTCACTCTAAAAGGATCAAAAACCTTTCTGAATGCCATGATTTTGACACATTTCTCCTTTTGCATCTCTTGCCGGTCACAAGCCAATAGTACGACTCTGAAACCCTTGGAATCCCTGTATAAACAATCCATCAAAATTCTGGATAAGAAGACACAACAGCGTCACCGTTGTGGTATATTTGCCGACCACAAGATGTTAAGCTTTGAAAATATAATCATGTATGCCAATATACGGTTGGTCTTTAAAATTATCCATGGTTCTGCACCCCGCCTCTTAAGACTTTTGTGCACCTAACTTCTGAACAAAATACCAGAGTAACAAGGACTTCCTCTAGGTGGCATTGTTGCATCCCCCTACGTAAAACTGCTTTAGGACAATCAGCATTCGCATACAAAGCTATAGCAGAATGGAACAAGCTCCCCACTGCTTTGAAGACCAGAACAAATTATAGAGACTTTCAGGTTCAGGTTACTTTATTTTACACAGAGACTAAAAAAATGGATTTTAAGTAATCAAGCCTGCCAGCATTGACTCTCCCCCTTAAATGGGATTTAAAATTGTACTCTTAAATTGTTTTGATGTGTGCCATCTCTCTTATTGTTTTACCTTTTAAACTTACTTCCTGCTTGTTTCAGGGTCAACAGTTTCTGAAACCCGACCTGAATTGCTTTCTATATGTGCTGTTTTTCTTTTAATATCACAAACAGTGAAGAGGCCAACTACAGAAATGAGGTGAGTCAACTGGTCCAGTGGTGTAAAAGACAATAATCTCTTCCTGAATGCGAGAAAAACCAAAGAGATTGTGGTCGACTTCAGGAGAGGACACATACAGCATCCCCCTCTGAACATCGATGGAGCAGCTGTGGAGAGGGTGAACAGCACCAAGTTCCTGAGGGTGCACATCTCCGAGGACCTCTCCTGGTCCAACAACACCACATCACTGGCCAAGAAGGCTCAAACTCACCTTCATTTCCTCTGTGAGAACACGAGTCCCACCCCCCATCATGTGCTCATTCTACCGGGGTACCATTGAGAGCATCCTCACCAGCTGCATCGCAGTGTGGTACGAAAGCTGCACCGCCTCCTGCCGGAAGACACTACAATGCACAGAAAAAGCAGCCAGTAAGATCATTGGTGCCCCTCTGCCCCCCCACCAGACATCGACCACACCCACCTCACCTGCAGAGCCATCAGCATCGCAAGTGACACCTCCCACCCCTCACACTCCTTCTTCAGCTCCCTGCCCTCGGGGAAAAGGTACCAAAGTCTCTGGGCCCACTCCACAAGACTGCTAAACAGCTTTGTTCGCCAGGCCATCAGGACCCTGAACTCTGCCCACTCCTCCCCCCGGACCATCACACACTCACCCACACAATAACTACCTCAGCTGTTTGCACAGAAAGACTTGGCACACCAACAGTAATACATCTGCTGCTGTATGTCTCTGCACCTTACTGCAACCATTTTCACAAATGCCATACCTGCTGCTTTCTGTCTGTTATTGCAGTATTGATCATGTGCAGTCCAATCTGTCACTGTCTGCACCTACACTACCACATTGACCTTGCAGTTATCGGTATTACAGCTCTACTTTTTCTGTATATAGGATTGCTGGGTTCTATCGTTTATCTTTATTTGCACTACAGGTAGCATTACTGTAAATAGACTTCTGTTGTTGTTTTTCATCCTGATTCCTTCTTTTCTTATATATTGCACGTGTCACTAAAGGTGCGTTCAGACCAAACCCAAACGGGCAAATTTTTCGCATGTTGTGATTACATTATAACTCAATGTAAGCACGCGGATACACATGAATTCACAGTCTGAGTGAGATGCAGACAGGTGAAGTGCCCTTTATAACTTCTGCAGCAGTGTTCAACCTACTGTGGAAATCCCCCAAATAACATCATGCTTTAGGTTTACATTATCTGACGGGCAGCTCACCTGAAAAAGTTGTCCCTGTCTCCAAAACTTGACAAGATGATGAGTGTTTCTGTTGCTACCCTGCTAGCCTTGTTAGCATGTCCGTGGCAGGAATCCATGGGTAAATAACTCTGACATCCCGATTGAGCTGAAAAGCTCCTGGTCCTCCTGTTTTCAGGTGAGTGGCAGTCTCATTTTCAAACTAGTTTACTCTGCAATGGTGATACTCTTACTCCAGTGATGGCAAAATCTCAAAGTTAGCATATTACCTCGGACATGAATGCGCCAATGCGCAATTTTGTGTGTACTTGCCTCTTTCCATTTACTTTGTATGGATCTGCACCGCCCGTTCACGTTTGGTCTGAACGCACCTTAAGAGAGAGAGAAATGGCATTACATATCTCCTGTATGTCCTGTACGTATAGAAGTATTCCATCCATCCATCCATCTTCTACCACTTTTCCGGAGGTCCAGGTCGCGGAGGCAGCAGTTCAAGCAGAGAAGCCCAGACTTCCCTCTCCCCAGCCACCTGCTCCAGCTCTTCAGAGAGGATACCAAGGCGTTCCCAGACCAGCTGGGAGACGTAGTCTCTCCACCGAGTCCTGGGTCTGCCCCAGGGTCTCCTCCCAGTGGGACGTGCCAGAAACACCTCAAGTGGGAGGCGTCCAGGAGGCATCCTAATCAGATATCCATACCACCTCAACTGACTCCTTTCAATGTGGAGGAGCAGCAGTTCTACTCTGAGCCTCTCCCGGATGACTGAGCTCCTCACCCTATCTCTGAGGGTGAGTCCAGCAATCCTACGGAGAAAGCTCATTTCAGTCGCTTGTATCCGCGATCTTGTTCTTTCGGTCATTACCCAAAGCTCGTGATCATAGGTGAGAGTAGGAACGTAGATTGACTGGTAAATCGACAGCTTTGCCTTAGAACTAAGCTCCCTCTTCACCACAACAGACCGGTACAACGTCTGCATCACTGCAGATGCTGCTCCAATCCGTCTGTCAATCTCTCGCTCCATTTTCCCCTCACTTGTGAACAAGACCCCAAGATACTTAAACTCCTCCACTTGGGGCAGGAGCCTGTCCCCAACCCAGAGAGGACAATCCACCTTTTTCTGGCTGAGGACCATGGACTCGGACTTGGAGGTGTTGATTCTCATCCCAGCCGCTTCACACTCAGCGGCAAACCGTCCCAGCAAGAGCTGTAGGTCATTGCTGGATGAAGCCAACAGGACAACATCATCTGCAAACAACAGAGATGAGATCCTGTGGTCATCAAGCATGACACCCTCCATTCCCTGGCTGCGCCTAGAAATCCTGTCCATAAAAATTATGAACAGGATCGGTGACAAAAGGCAGTCCTGGTGGAGTCCAACTCTCACTGGGAATGAGTCCGACCGAGTGTTGGCAATACGAACCAAACTCTCACAACGGTTGTACAGAGACCGAATAGCTCATAACAACAAGCCCGATACCCCATACTCCCAAAGCACCCTCCACAAGACCACGATGGACACGGTCAAATGCCTTCTCCAAGTCCACAAAACACATGTAAACTGGTTGAGCAAACTCCCACGAACCCTCGAGAATTCTCAAAAGGGTAAAGAGCTGGTCCGATGTGCCACGACCAGGACGAAAACCACATTGCTCCTCCTGAATCCGAGGTTCGAACAATGGCTGGACTCTCCTCTCCAGTACCTTGGCATAGACCTTCCCATGGAGGCTGAGGAGTGTGATCCCTCTAAAGTTGGAACACACCCTCCAGTCCCCTTTTTTAAAGAGAGGAACCACCACCCCGGTTTGCCATGCCAAAGGCACTGCCCCCGACCTCCACGCAATGTTGCAGAGGCGTGTCAACCATGACAGCCCAACCACATCCAGGGCCTTGAGGTACTCAGGGTGAATCTCATCCACCCCCGGGGCCCAGCCACCAAGGAGATTTTTAATCACCTTGGCGACCTCAGCCCCTGTGATAGGTGAGTCATCCCCCTCGTCCCCAGACCCTGCTTCCTCTGTGGAAGGCGTATCAGTGGGATTGAGGAGAGCCTCGAAGTATTTCTTCCACCGCCCGACGATATCCCCAGTCGAAGTCAACAGTGTCCCATCCGCACCATACACAGTGTGGACAGAGAGCTGCTTTCCCCTCCTGAGCCACCGGACAGTTTGCCATACCTCCCATACCCGGGTTTTTGCTTCAGCAACAACCCGAGCTGCACTCCGCTTGGCCTGCCGGTACACCTCAGCTGCTTCGGGAGTCCCACAAGCCAACCAAGTTTGATAGGATTCCTTCTTCAGCTTAATGGCCCCCCTCACCACTGGTGTCCACCACTTGGTTCGGGGGTTGCCACCACGAGATGCACCGACCACCTTGCGGCCGCAGCTCTGGGCCGCTGCTTCAACAACAGAGGTGGAGAACATGGCCCATTCAGACTCCATGTCTCCAGACTCCCTCGGAATGTGGTTGAAGTTCTTCCGGAGGTGGGAGTTGAAGACCTCCCGGACAGGGGCCTCAACCAGATGTTCCCAGCACACCCTCACTATACGTTTGGGTCTACCAGGTCTGAATGGCTTCCTCCCCTGCCATCGGATCCAACTCACCACCAGGTGGTGATCAGTTGACAGCTCTGCACCTCTCTTTACCCGGGTGTCCAAAACATACGGTCGCAGGTCTGATGACACGATAACAAAATCAATCATCGACCTGCGACCTAGGGTGTCCTGGTGCCAGGTGCACATATGGACACCCTTATGCTTGAACATGGTGTTAGTGATGGACAAACTGTGGTTAGCACAGAAGTCCAATAACTGAGCACCACTCGGGTTCAGATCGGGCAGGCCGTTTCTCCCAATCACCCCCCTCCAGGTTTCACTGTCGTTGCCCACGTGCGCATTGAAGTCCCCCAGTAGGACAATGGAGTCTCCAAGAGGAGCACCCTCCAGCACCCCAGTCACAGACTCCAAAAAGGGTGGGTACTCTGAAACATCATTTGGTGCATAGGCACAAATGATGGTCAGGACCTGTTTCTCATCCCGAAGGCGCAGGTAAGCAACCCTTTCATCCACCGGGGAAAACTCCAATATAGAGGCAGCAAGGTGGGTGGATACAAGAATACCCACCCCTGCTCGTCGTCTCTCACCCGGGGCAACTCCAGAAAAGGCCAAGCTCCAGCCCCTCTCCAGAAGACTGGTTCCGGAACCGGAGCTGTGTGTTGAGGTGAGGCCGACTATATCTAGCCGGTATTTCTCAACCTTGTACACCAGCTCAGGCTCCTTCCCCGCCAGAGAGGTGACATTCCACATTCCAAAAGCCAGTTTAGGAAGCTTGGGATCAGTCCGCCAAAGTCTCCACCTTTGACCGCCACCTAATCCACACAGCACCGGACCCCCATGATCCCTCCTGCAGGTGGTGAGCCCACTGGAGGATGGACCCATGTAACTCCTTCAGGCTGAGCCCGGCCGGGTCCCATCGGTGGAAACCCGGCCACCAGACGCTAGCCTTCGAGCCCCTCCCCCAGGCCTGGCTCCAGGGTGGCACCTGGTAACCCCATACCGGGCGGGGTACACTGAATCTTTGATATAGAATTTATCATGAGAGTCTGTTAGAGTCTGTCCTTAGTCTGGCCCTTCACCCAGGACCAGTTTGTCTTGGGTGACCCTATCAGAGGCAAATTGCCCCGGACAACATAGCTCCTGGGATCACTGGGGCACGCAAACCCCCCCACCACGATAAGGTGACGATCCATGAGGGGAGGCGTATAGAAGTATTGACAAATAGAAATCTTTGGATCTTTTAAATATTTGAATCTAGTCAAAATACCCCAAATCAGCAGATGTTCTTTGTCATTTTTGGTGACTCCGTTCTCTAAGAAATACTGTCAGTCTCCTGCACATAATGACCCTCAGCATCACCTGTCAAGCAGGTGAAAAAGGCTCCTGTATTTCCTGAGCCTTTTTCCGCAAGTGAGTCACGCAATGAGGCAGTCACGTGATTTTTAGAGAAACAGGGCCTCATTTGTCTTGGGTCACGTGATCTTCTGAAATGTGATACGGGCCTCGACACAAGCCTCATTTGGCCACACTCCCTTTGCTCAAGACAGACTTGGAACTTCAGTGTCAGACGTAACATCACTAGCTGCAGCCACATGTCACCAACCTGGGATCTTGCCTGTACGTTCTCTTCTTCAGTGCTTGATTGTGTAAGGAAATTAATTGATTTCACCTTAATTCTCTCCTCATATACCTACCCTCTTCCCAGGACCCACCACTGAACTTGGTGGCAGACAAACCCGTTCTCCTGAATCTTGCTCATACGCATCTCCAAGTAAGTCTCAAGCATTATCTGATTAATCTTAACCACCTCAAGTCCCCGGCTGGGGCAAACTCCTACCTCCACCAAATCACCTTCCCTACCTAATCCTTCTCCATTGCACCTGAGAGGAAGAAGAGCAGCAACCTGAAAATACTCATCAGTTTGTCTCCAACTCCACCTGTAAGAGAAACATCAATATTGTTATCTGCATTTGTTCTGAATACTCACCATTTCCTTCTCTCCCTTCTCCGCAGGGGTTGCCAGTTCCTCTCAGATCACATTTGCTCACTTTGTAAAAAACTTACTTATCCACGTTGTCCCAGATGGGACATATGGCTGCAATTATCTTTCTCCACAGATGACGGTCTTGGGCTTTAGCACCTGCTTCACCCCATGAAAGTCCCATCTCTTTCAGCTCAGCCATCACTGTCCTCCCCCAGGTGGTCTTTGGCCTGCTCCTCTTTCTCTTCCTGATAGGGGTCCATCTCAGGGCAGCTTTTGGGATTCTCTTATTTGGCACCCTTAGAATGTGACCAAGCCATCTTAGCCTCATTTTTATCTCTAGGGACAGGTTCTTACAGCCCATCATCCTGTACAGGTCCTCGTTAGAGATCTTGTTCAGTCAGTAAATGTTGCAGATCTTGCAAAGGCAGCTGTTGTGGAAGGTGTTGATTTGGTTCATATCTTTTTGCACTACTCTCCAACACTCTCAGCCATACAGTAGTACTGACTTAACATTGCTATTGTAGAGCTTGATTTTAGTTTTGATGCTGTACTGTTTTGACTTCCAGATATTGCAGAGTCAGATGAAAGCACCTCTAGCTTTGTTAAGTCTGGCCTTGATGTCTTCTTGGGGCTCGTTGTCACTACTTAACAGGCTACCGAGGTATGTGAACTCCTGACACTCTCCAAAACCTCACCGTCTATGGTAACTGGTGAGTCAGCCGGCATGTTGATCAGCTGCTTCAAGACGACGGACTGGAGCGTACTCTGTGAACCATATGGGGTGGACATAGACAATATGACCGACTGCATCACAGAATACATTAGATTCTGTAAAGACATGACCATGCCAGCTCAGACTGTATACTGCTTCTCCAACAACAGACCATGGGTCACCAGTGACCTGAAAGCACTTCTGAACAAAAAGAAGAGAGCTTTTAGGGCTGGAGACAAGGAGAAACTGAGGGGAGTGCAGCATGAGCTGAGAGAGATGCTGAGGAGTTGCAAGGACAATTATAGGAGGAAGTTGGAAGAGAAACTCAGGCAAAACAACACTAAAGATGTGTGGGAGGGAATGAAACAAATAACTGGTACAAGGGGAGAGTCCGGCAGCCATCTGGGAGCCAGGAGAGAGCTGAGGAACTGAATCTGTTTTTTAATAGGTTCAACTCACAGTCTGTCACCCGGGCAACACAACCAGACCCCCACACACCCCTCCCCACTCACACTCCCGTGCAGAACCTCTCTCCATCTCCCCCCTCCTCCTCCTCAGGGGGCACCAGGACCCTCCCTCACTTCACGGTGACTACAGATCAGGTGGAGAAACAGCTGGAGAGACTCTGTCAGCGGAAGGCTTCGGGCCCTGACGGCATCTCCGCCAGGACCCTGAGGACCCGTGCCAACCAACTAGCTCCGGTACTGAAACACCTGTACAACCTGAACCTGAGTCTGGAGAAAGTACCGGTGCTGTGGAAGACATCCTGCCTGGTTCCTGTCCCCAAGAAGTCATCTCCATCGGATTTGAATGGCTACCGACCAGTTGCCCTCACATCTCATGTGATGAAGGTCCTGGAGAGACTGGTCTTAGCCCACCTGAGGCCGCAGGTGAAGACGTGGCTGGACCCTCTGCAGTTTGCATATCAGCCCCATTTAGGAGTTGAAGATGCTGTCATCTACCTGCTGCAATGAGCCCATCTGCACCTGGATGGTGGAGGAGATACTGTGAGAATCACTTTTTTTGATTTCTCCAGTGCCTTTAACACCATCCAGCCACTGCTGCTGGGTGAGAAGATGAGGGTGATGGGGGTGGACAACTCTGTGATCTCCTGGATTCCTGACTACCTGACAGGCAGACCACAGTTTGTCAGGCTGGACAGTGTCTTGTCTGGAGTGGTGGCTAGTGATACGGGAGCGCCACAGGGGACTGTGCTCTCTCCTTTTCTTTTTACCTTATACACCACTGACTTTCAGTACAACACTGAGTCATGCCACCTGCAAAAATTCTCTGATGGCTCAGCTGTTGTGGGGTGTATAAGAGGAGGAGAGGAGGGGGAGTACAGGGCACTGGTAGACAGATTTGTGGAGTGGACAGAGCAGAATCACCTGAGGTTGAATGTCAGCAAGACCAGAGAGATGGTGATTGACTTCAGGAAGAGGAAGGCTCCTTCTCAGCCACTGCAGATTAGGGGGGAAGATGTGGGAGTGGTTGAGGACTACAAATATCTGGGTGTCAGGATCAGCAGCAGGTTGGACTGGAGATCCAACACCGTTGCTGCGCACAAGAAGGGGATGAACAGACTCTACTTCCTGAGAAAGCTGAGATCCTTCAACGTGTGCAGCAGGATGCTGGAGCTTTTCTACCAGACTGTTGTCGCCAGCGCCATCTTCTTTGCTGCGGTCTGTTGGGGTAGCAGTATCAGGGCCAGAGATACCAACAGACTTGACAAGATTATCAAGAGGGCTGGCTCTGTAATTGGTCTCAGACCGGAGAACTTTGAGACAGTGATGGAGAGGAGAACACTAAATAAACTGCGATCCATCATGGACAATCCTGATCACCCCCTCCACCACACACTAGATAGACAGCGAAGCACTTTCTCCAGTAGACTACTACAGCTTCGTTGTCGAACAGCCAGGTACAGGAAATCTTTCCTGCCACATGCAATTTCACTGTACAATAACTCACTATGATGTTGTATTCTGGCATAGCTATGCTGCCACAATGCACCTTAAAGACTAACTGGTACATCACTTTTCACTCTGCTCCTGATAGTCCTTTGTGCAATGGGATGATTCATGTGTTTATACGGGTCATCATATTTTAAGCTATGATGTATATAGGTTGTATAGTCATGTTAGTTTTTTACTTTCCATGGGTAATCCCTTTGTCTGTCATTTGTGTGTTTCTGTTGTTTGGCTGTCAACTGTCATGCTGCTGTTACACTGTAATTTCCCAGTTTGGGATCAATAAAGTACATCTATCTATCTATCTATCTATCTATCTATCTATCTATCTATCTATCTATCTATCTATCTGTCTGTCTGTCTGTCTGTCTATCTATATCTAACATCACTTGAGTCTTCTTCTTGTTCATACAAAGATTGGTTTTCTTTGCATAGTAGGAGAGTGTACTGGTTTTCTCTTTTAGGTGGGTTCTTGATGATGATGAAATCATCTGCAAAGTCAAGGTCTTCCAGGTTTGCAAACATGTTCCATTGGATGCCTCTTGGATGGTCAGATGTTGTTTGACGCATCACCCAGTCAATGGAAATGAGGAACAAGATTGGAGAGAGTATGCACCCCTGTCTAACTCCAGATTTGACTTCAAACCACTCTGTTAAGGTGTTATCCAGAATGATGCTGTCTGTCTGTGATCGCAGTGGTTTAGCACTGTGGCAGCACAGTTTTACCCTCGGCCGGGGGACCGCGGGGATCATGAGATCGTGGGTTCGATCCCAGCCCCCGACCAACAGTGAGCTGTGTGGAGTTTGCATGTTCTCCCCGTGTTGCGCGGGTTTACTCCGGGATTTCTCCGGTTTCCTCCCGCACACCAAAAACATGTAGGTTTAGGGCGCTCGCGCACGCAGCGACCAGTAGCCGGTGGCTTGTCACCAGACTGCAAACCAAGTCTACCTACGGGTACAAATAAGTAACAAAAAAAAAAAAAAAAAAAAAAAAAAAAAAACCACTCTGTTAAGGTGTTATCCAGAGTGATGCTGCATTTGAAGTGTTCGTAGAACTTCCAGATGTTGATGATTTTTTGGGAAATTCCTTAAGCTCTCAAGATTTTCCAGAGGCTTTCTCGATGAACACTATCGAATGCGTTCTTGATGTCGATGAAAGCTATGCTCAGGGAAGCATTCCACTCAAGACACTGCTCTATGATGTTACGTAAAGCAAATATCTGGTCGATGCAACCCCTACCTTTGCAGAATCCTGCTTTTTCTTGCCTCAGTTTTTCGTCCACAGCTGCATCAGTTCTCTTAAAGAGGATTCTGCATAAGACCTTACTGGGGATTGACAAAAGGGTTATTTCCTGCCAGATATCATGTAGCGGATTTATGGGTTTATACAGTAGATATTTTAATGTTGGTACAGTATTAATGTAAATATGAATGTGAGTAGGAATGAAGATTTACTTTCATTACACTCAAATCCTCTTTATGGCACCAGTCAAAAAGGACAGTTTTATTAACAATTCTTTATTTGTACCAATTATGAATCAGGCTCAAAACAAACCCTTGTGAGTTCTTGTCTCTGATGATCAAGAAGATGGACATGAAATCAAACAATAACTCCCATATGTCTTTCAGTGGTTTAATAAGAAATGTCAGAATAGGTTAACATATTTGGATAACTTTAAAAACAGAGAATTCAACATGTATCATGGGCATCATAGACTGAGTTACTTATGAATCAAGCATTTGTGAAACCAAATGAAGCACAGCTTGTCAGTATACTGGAAATTGGAAAACCATAAAATAGCATTGGTTAAGAAAAGTGGATGTGTGGAGTGTGTCAAATGAGAGGCAGATCCATGGGACAGACGGTTTATTACACACTTCACATCTCACAAGCACAGAACAGAATGACTGAATCCAACAAGCTCTCCTCTCTCCTCTCAAATCCTCTTCACACATTTCATGGAGTTTTTCCCTCACACAGCATGACATCTACATCACACAGCATTCAACCCCCTATGCCTCTGACTCCTTCTTGCTATATCTCCAGGAACTCTCTGGGCATTGTTCTCCCATGTTTATTCCTTGTCTCTGTCTAAGATGCTGCATAACCCCCTTCTACAGATGCAATTTTATGAAGAAAATGATGATTAACTCTTTCTAAAACTAGGAAAATTTGTTTTACTCTGAAAAAGAACGTAGATTAATGAAAGAACAACATGCATTTTGAGTTTCTGATGGGGGTTTGCATGAAATTAAGTTAAAAGAACTTATACCAGGAATATTCTGAAGAATTAAGTTAAATGAAACAACAGACCGTCGGCCAGAGTCAGATCACGTCCCTGGTGGCAGCAGGGCCCCCACGTGCCAACCTTGGTTCCGTTGGATGTCCGTGGATCCTGTTGATGGAGAGGCTGAGAGACTGATTCTCCCACAAGGCTGTACTCCTGAAATCGCAATCGGGCTGTTTGTCAGCAAGCTAGCGAGGTCTTCTCACTGAAGAAGGAATTGGTTTAATGTGCAAAGTTCCATCAGAGAGTCAAAATGAAGAAAAAAAAATTCACACATCCATTTTTTTCCCAATGTTGGTGGTTTAAATGAGTTAGTTTAAGCTTAAAAAAATTCAAACAAGACTTCCGGTCTGGACACCATGGTGATAGCAGCTTAACGCTGAAGCTCCCAGACCCGATCCATTAAAATACCTTGAAAATCAGATTTAATGGATTTTTGGAAGAGTGAAAATCAAAAGACAAAGTCATTATGCCTAAAGGAAAACAGAAGAGATCGACATTTACCAGGCCAAGACACGCATTGGCCAGAGAATCTGACCCAGAGGACATCCATTCAGAAGAGGAGGAGCTGAATGAAGCTAGCAACAAGGTTAGTGTGGCTCACATATTTTGACTGCATATGTATAAGCACAGGAGTGAGATGCTTAGGACTGCATGTGTTTTGTGACCTCACGTCTTTGAAGGAACAATATGTCTGGACCTCCTGAGGATAACAGCAGGAGGTGGAGGTGCCGTGATGAGGACTCTGAGAGGACTTCCTGACCTCCTGGGGTCAGACGAACGACGAAGGGACTCGGGGGGAGAATTATTGTCAATGGGGGGTTTGGCAACAATGTGATTCTGTTCTTTGATGTCCCAGGTATAAAAGTGGGGGTTTGGGGGAGTTCGCTCTCTTTTTCTGTTTGGAGAATGCTGGAGATGTGAGATCTTCAATAAATCTGAATTGAGAAATAAATTCAGCCTCCTTATTTCACGCTCTCCACATTGGTGACCTAAGACGTGCGATGTCCAGAAGCAATTCCCCCGAACCAGACTCGTCAGGGACCACCCGAGCAAGTGCGGTCTCAATCAAGCTACCAGAGTTCTGGCAGGACAACCCGGACTCGTGGTTCCTCCTGGCCGAAGCCCAGTTCGCACTCGGGGGAATAACAGCGGATGAAACCAAATTCTACCACGTCATAGCCAAGCTCGACAACCGCACAGCCCGATACTTGCGGAACCTGGTGCAGCAACCACCTGCTGGCGACAAATACAGCGGGCTGAAAGCTGCCCTCATCCAGTGTTTCACGCCCTCAGCCGAGGCGAGGGCTAGGAGGCTACTAGCCCTACACGACTTGGGAGGACGCAGGCCTGTCGACCTGATGGAAGACATGCTCCAGCTGAGAGGCACAGACAACGATGATTTCCTCTTCACACACATCTTCCTGAGAACCCTTCCATCGCAGACGAGGGCGACCCTGGCAGGCATGCATTTCGTGACCCAGCGGGATTTCCGAGCGCTGGCCCAAGAAGCGCAGCAGATCCTTGACTCCTGCGAGGAGCAGGCAGCCACCACAGCAGCGGCAGACCTTGGCGCAGCGGCCGGGAGCAGCGGTAGGCCAGAGGCGGCGGAATCGGTCCCACCCACAATGGCAGCAGCGAGGTCCCGACGCAGCGGAGGAGACGACCTCTGCTTTTACCATCGGCGCTTCGCAGAGAGGGCGTGCAAGTGTATACCGCCGTGCCAGTTCAAGAGCTTGGGAAACGCCAAGACCGGGAGTTGTTAGCAGCATCGGCCCTCGGCGAGCGAAACAAGCTGCTCTACATCACGGATGCGCGCTCTGGGCGGCACTTCCTCGTGGACACGGGCGCCCAAGTGAGTTTCATCACCCCAACCTACACTGACCGGCTGGCAGGTCCCCGTGGTGACGGGGCGACGGCGGCGAACGGCTTGAGCATTAAGACCTTCGGCGAAAGGACTCTGCTTCTGTCCTTTCACAGCCGCACATATGAATGGACTTTTATTATAGCGGCGGTGAGTTTCAACATGTTAGGCGCTGGTTTTCTGTGCTCACATGGGTTGTTAGTTGATCTTGCCAATAGGCGCCTGGTTAATGCACTCTCTTTTTATTCCATTCCTTGTGCAGCTCGAGTGTCCCCGCCACCAGCACAGACCAACGTCGCCACAGCAGGCGGTAAGTTTCACACACTCCTCACCCAGTTTCCAGCACTCACAGTTCCCACTTTTTCGGCAACAGTTGCGAAACACGGGGTGGAGCACTTTATCACCACAACTGGCTCCCCCGTCTTCGAGAAAGCTCGGCGTTTGGATGCAGCTAAACTGTCCATAGCGCGCGAGGAGTTCGCCAACCTGGAAAGGCTGGGCATCATCCGCCGTTCAAACAGCCCATGGGCCTCCCCACTGCATATGGTCCCTAAAGCTGATGGCTCGTGGAGACCTTGAGGTGATTTTCGCAGGTTAAACAATGCCACAGCGCACAACCGCTACCCAATCCCACACATTCAGGATTTTTTGGTGCATCTGGTGGGGGCACGCATTTTTTCTAAAATAGACTTGGTCCGCGGGTATCATCAAGTCCCAGTGCGCGCCGAGGATATTCCCAAAACAGCAGTGATAACCCCGTTCGGACTTTTTGAGTTTTTACGCATGCCGTTTGGCCTCAAAGGCGCCGCGCAAACCTTCCAACGCATGATGGATGCCGTGTTATGCAATCTCCCTTTTGTGTTCGTCTACCTGGACGACATTTTGGTTGCCAGCACATCCAAAGAGGAACACGAAAAGCACCTCACAGCAGTTTTTCGGAGGTTGGGAGAGCATGGGTTAATAATCAATCCAGCTAAGTGCCAGTTCGGGGTGGCGCAGATCGATTTTTTGGGGCACCGCGTCTCCCCAGAAGAGGCGGTTCCGCTACCGGACAAAGTGCGCACAGTGGCAGATTTTCCCCGGCCTCAAATGGTCAAAGCATTACAGGAGTTTTTAGGAATGGTGAATTTTTATAACCGTTTCCTTCCCCACGCAGCGCAGCTCATGCAGCCACTATATGCCGCGCTTAAAAAGCAAAAACCCTCCAATGCAATCGAATGGTCCCCGGAGCGGGAGCGCGCATTCGCGGAGGTAAACAAAGCCCTGGCAGACGCTGCGTTGTTGGCTCACCCAGACCCAACGGCCCGCATAGCGCTCACCACTGACGCGTCAGATTTGGCCATAGGGGCGGTTGTGGAGCAGCACGTTGCCGGGGTTTGGCAGCCGCTGGCCTTTTTCAGCAGATCCTTGCGCGAAGCCGAGTGAAAATACAGCGCATTTGACAGGGAGCTGTTAGCGCTCCACTTAGCCATTCGCCACTTCCAATTCTGGCTAGAAGGTCGGCGTTTCACCGCGTTCGTCGACCACAAGCCGCTTACTTTTGCGATGGCCAAAATTTCGGAGCCTTGGTTGGGCCGGCAGCAGAGGCAGCTAGCCGCAATTTCGGAATTTACTAATGATATTCAACACGTAGTGGGTAAACTCAACGTAGTAGCAGACTGCCTCTCTCGCGCGGTAACAGCACCAGTCAGCGCAGAGGTAGATTATACTACCGCAGCCGCAGAGCAGAATAACAGCGCGGAAGCGCACACGGCTCCAGTTCACGTGGGGATAGATTATGCGGCCATGGCAGCGGATCAGGGTAGAGATGCGGACGTGTGCGCGCTCCAGTCTGGACCAACAGGGTTAAGGCTGGAGAGCAGGAGCTTACAAAATGGTATGTCTCCCCTAATCTGCGATGTCTCTACAGGGCAACCGCGCCCGGTGGTGCCGGCTGCTTGGCGCCGCCGTGTTTTTGACTCGGTTCACTCCCTGGCACACCCGGGGGTGCGCGCATCTGTGAAAATGGTAGCAGAAAAGTTTGTTTGGCCGAGCCTGCGCAAGCACGTGAAAGAGTGGGCAAGAGCCTGTATGGCTTGCCAGCGGGCCAAAATTCACAAGCACACAAAAGCCCCCTTAGAGCCGTTTCACATCCCGGCCAAGAGATTTGATCATGTACATGTCGACCTCGTGGGCCCCCTACCGTCATTGCAGGGGTTCACACATCTTTTGACAATGGTGGACCGAACTACGCGTTGGCCGGAAGTGGTCCCACTGGCATCAACCACGGCTGCAGAAATGGCCCGCGCATTTTTGACGGCTTGGATAGCGCGTTTCGGGGTTCCGTCGGATATTACGTCCGACAGGGGATCTCAATTTGTGTCTGAGCTTTGGTCAGCGATGGCCAACAGCTTGGGTGCGACAATTCACTGCACTACCACTTACTACCACTACCACCCCCAGGCTAATGGTTTATGCGAGCGTTTTCATAGATCATTGAAGGCAGCCCTCAGAGCGTCGCTTACGGATGCAAATTGGGTAAACAGACTACCATGGGTTTTTATTGGGGTTGCGTTCTGCACCCAAAGAGGACTTAAAGGCCTCCCCAGCGGAGTTGGTTTTTGCGCAGCCTCTCCGGCTGCCAGGCGAGTTTCTGCCAGATCATCCGGCGCCGGGGCGTCCCCCGGCTCAGTGGTCACTGATCGGCATGGGAGCAGACATGCTTCTGGGCCCCGTTCATCACACTTTTCCACTTGTTTTTGTTCCCAAAGCTTTAAAAAATGTTGAATTTGTTTTTGTCAGGCATGAGGCTATGCGCCCAGCCCTGCGCCCACCCTACGATGGCCCATATAGGGTGCTGGAAACAGGTGATAAGCATTTTGTGCTAGATTTGGGGGACAGAAGGGAAACAATTAGTATAGACAGACTAAAGCCTGCTTTTGTGATGAACGACGAGTCTGTATGGGTGGCGAGGGCTCCTTGACGTGGCAGACCCCCCAGGAAGCATGTCCTGGAGCCCCCGCAGGGATCAAATAACGATTCTCATCCTCAGTTAGCAGATTCACTGCAAGATGGCGCCGCAGGGGCTGCGAAGCCCGCTTACAGCAAGTTTGGAAGACGTTTGAAGCCCAGACGGCGTACGGACTAATGTGTGGTTTTATCATGTTGTGTGGACTATGCTGTATTGTTTCATTCTTCGACGTTTGGGGGGGTTATGTGGCTCACATATTTTGACTGCATATGTATAAGCACAGGAGTGAGATGCTTAGGACTGCATATGTTTTGTGACCTCACGTCTTTGAAGGAACAATACGTCTGGACCTCCTGAGGATAACAGCAGGAGGTGGAGGTGCCGTGATGAGGACTCTGAGAGGACTTCCTGACCTCCTGGGATCAGACAGACGACGAAGGAACTCGGGGGGAGAATTATTGTCAATGGGGGGTTTGGCAACAATGTGATTCTGTTCTTTGATGTCCCAGGTATAAAAGTGGGGGTTTGGGGGAGTTCGCTCTCTTTTTCTGTTTGGAGAATGCTGGAGATGTGAGATCTTCAATAAATCTGAACTGAGAAATAAATTCAGCCTCCTTATTTCACGCTCTCCGCAGTTAGCTTAAAAATGGTACTTCAAGAATTAAGACAATTTCGCCAATAGTGTTGGGCCGAATTTCGTGAAATTAAAGACGAAATAAAAAGGACAAACAGCAGAGTGGACCAGGCTGAGGACCGAATCATGGAAGCAGAGGAAAGAATGAAAGGGCTGGAAGAAACCGTGCTGGAATTACTCAAACGACAGACAAGACTGGAGGCTAAGCTAACCGACCAAGAAGGAAGACTAAGAAGAGACAACATAAGAATTCATGGTCTGAAAGAAGGAGTCGAGGACGGTTTCACCACAATGGCTGCATGCGTGGAATCCATACTGAGAGAGAAGTTGGAAATTCCACAATCCACCGACTTGAAGATAGAAAGGGCGCACCATACATTAGCCCCAAGGCCGTCGGCGGAAGCGCCACCAAGATCGGTGGTGGTGAAGTTCTCCAACTCCAGAATAAAAGAAGAGGTTGTAAGACTGGCTTGGCAGAAAAAATGTTTTATGCACCAAGAGAGAAAAGTTTTTGTGGAGCACGACTACGCCCCCGGGAGTACAACAACGCTAAAAAGGTACTACGAGAGAAGAAACTGCACTTTCAAACTCCATTTCCGGCGAAGCTGTGGGTTTTTTACGGAGATGAGACGTGTCTCTACAACTTGGCGGAAGAAGCAACCACGGATATGGCGAGAAGAAGGCTCCCGGTAACGGTGTATAAACCCGCAGCAGACCCGATCAAAAGAATCAAGGCTCAAACGTGGTGCACACAGAGACCCTCAAAATCCACGAGCCAGCAGCGGGAAACCCAGCGCCAGAGCTATAAAGAAAAACTGAGCGTTTTCAGGAGGGAAGAACAATATTTTTAGTCAATCTGCGCATCCAACCCTCCTCCTACAAGGTAACAAACGTTAAAGGAGATGCAGAATCAGCAAATATGAAGTGGTAAAACATTTCATGGAACAGTCATAATATTAGAAACAAGTAAGTATTTAAAAAAAAAAACTTGTTAAAATAGAAATGTGACAATGAACCACATGACCTCTCCACACTAACAAATACTGTATTAACGTGACTGTTTGCTGTGTTGGTGGTGGGAGGTTGCACACAATTTCATAGGGTATAGGCATAAAAAAATAAAAATAAAAAAAAAATAAAATCATTACAAGTTCGGATTGGGATCTGAAATTCGCATTAAAAACATGGGACAACTTACAGGGGTAAGAGAGGGCCCTCAACACGTAACAGAGTTTGAGAAATTTCCCTCAGAGCCAACACACCATCAAGGCTCTTCTAAGGTCACTAAAAAGACCTCAGCTCAGGAAGATCTTTTGACAGTTTTTTGTTTTAAAGTTTTATATACTCTGTTTTTTATGTTCTTAATGTTCTTTCAGTTTCTGAGTAGCATAAAAGAGGGCCACCACACTGTTATACTAAATAAGACAACACAATGGAGAAACAGGGTGTAACCAAAATAATCTCATATAATGTAAAAGGGATCCTGAATCCAGTTAAAAGATCCAAGATTCTAAGCAAAATGAAAAAAGACAAAGCAGGAATAATATTTTTACAGGAAACCCACCTAACAGACGTGGAGCACACTAAACTTAATAGACAAGGGTTTAAAATGATCTCTTCATCTTCATATAAGTCAGGGAGGAGGAGGGAGGTAGCAACATTGATCTCAACCAAAATTATATTTGAAAAAAAATCAGAACACAAAGATAAAGAAGGGAGATTCAGCATGGCCAAGAAAGGAAGTGTGGTACTGTATGAGAAAGTCACGAGTGGCAGAGAAGTATGTGAAGGTGGTGCAGAACATGTATGAGGACAGAGAGACGGTGGTGAGGTGTGCTGTCGGAGTAACAGATGGATTCAAGGTGGGGATGGGGTTACATCAGAGATCGGCTCTGAACCCCTTCTCATTTGCTATGGTGATGGACAGGCTGACAGACAAGGTCAGGTAGGAGTCTCCGTGGACCATGATGTTTTCAGACGACATTGTGATCTGTAGTGACAGTAGGGAGCAGGTGGATAAGAACCTGGAGAGGTGGAGGTATGCTCTGGAGAGAAGAGGAATGAAAGTCAGTAGAAGCAAGACAGACTACATGAGTGTGAATGACAGGGAGGCAGGTGCAACGGTGAAGATGCAACGAGTAGAGGTAGCGAAAGTAGATGAGTTTAAATATCTGGGATCACCAGCCAAAGCAATGGATAATGCACAAGATAGGTGAAGAAGAGAGTGCAGGCAGGGTGGAGTGGGTGGAGACAAGTGTCAGCGGTGATTTGTGACAGAAGGATAGCAGCAAGAGTGAAAGGGAAGATTTACAAGACGGTAGTGAGACCTGCTATGATGTATGGTTTGGAGACAGTGATGCTGACAGACAGGAGGCAGAGTTGAAAGGTAGCAGAGGTGGCAGAAGGTGGCAAAGGTGGCAGAGTTGAAGATGCTAAGATTCTCACTGGGAGTGACTAGGAGGGACAGGATTAGAAATGACTATATCAGAAGGACAGCTCAGGTTGAGTGGTTTGGAGGCAAAGTAAGAGAGGCAAGGCTGAGATGGTTTGGACATGTGCAGAGGAGGGATAGTGGATATATTGAACAAAGGATGTTAAAGATGGAGCTGCCAGGTAGGAGGAAAAGAGGAAGACCACAGAAAAGATTCATGGATGTAGTGAAGGAGGACATGGAGAGGGTTGATGTTACAGAGGAAGATGCAAGCGACAGGGTGAGATGGAGACAGATGTTCCGCTGTGGCGACCCCTCAAGGGAGCAGCCAAAAGAAGAAGAAGAAGAAAAAAGAAAAAGACTAGTTAATAAATTAACATTAATGGGAAAAAAAAGTTTCACTTCAGAAAAAAATAACAGTTCAGCATGTTTAATTAATACATTAAGCAAAGCATACAGCACATCAGAAAAAAATAATGTCACGTAACATAAGCTTAAATAATCAGATGTTGCTGTTTTCTGGATTATTGGTGTTTTCACGTTCAAACCGCTGCATAATTCAATCAAAGAACTTACTTTGAACTGGTTCTGACTATGGGTGGGTTCAAAAGATTGATACGATATGGATCGATCCATGTTTGACTGAGCCGATATCGATCCATAAAATCCGTGGATCGATCTTTTAATATAATAATTTTACGTTTGTGAACGTCTGCTAAGTCTGATCATGTCAAAACGGGTCAGTGAGCCAGGAACCGTGGCCAAGAACCAGAAACACCCGGAGCGCTAACAGAGCTAACAGCTAACAAGCTAACGAATATGCTAGTTCTTCTTGTGTGGTGTTAAACGGTTCTCATCCGGCAAGCGTTTCCTGTGGCGCCTGCACACGTCTTTACTTCCATGTTTACATGAGCGGAGTTGTTAACGTGCGTGTATCTTAATTTATCAACAAAAGTCACTGTAAAGACTATCCTCAACAGCTTCCGAATATTTTTCATAAAGCATGGATAAACGGTTTTGTACTACGTGCAGCGTTGTGTTGGAATATAAAGTCGACAACTGATAAACTGAAAATGCACAGAGACTGGCTGAAACCCATGAAGAGAGAGGGAGACTTGGAGCTGCTGAAATTGTAAGTAAAATATCATTTGTTTGTTTTAACATTTGTGTTGTAAATTAATAATTTATCCGGCATGATGGTGTTTTTTTTTTTTTTTTTACAGACTATTGATACAGAGTTAACTGTTGGTTAAGCACTGTGAATAAATGCAGAATAAAGGTATATTTTATGAGATTATGGACTTCTAGCACTTAAGCGAGAGATTTGAAGATAATAATGAATCCCAATAAAATGAAAATGGCAGAATTAATAAAGGCTGCAGTACGAGTATTTTTTACTCAATAGAACTAAACTGAAATGAACAAATCTTCCTAGGAAATGAATTGAAACCCTTTTCAAAAACTGAAAGTTAATTTGTAGTTAAAATATAAACAACAAAAAAATAAAAGAAATAAAATTATTAAACCCCGCTGTGATGTGGGGATTTAAAAATATGATAATTAATTTTACTGTGAAATCTATTCTTTTCACCTCCCCTTCAGATCTGTGAAGACTGGGTTTCTACTCCAAGGTCCATCCTGCACTGAGACCTTCTATAGGGAAGAGGTCGTCAGTGGAGGAGCCATCCCTGCTGCATTGTGGATTTCAGCACAGAAGAAGACATCAAGTTTTTCAGGGTCTTAGTTTGCAAATTCAAGATTCAAGAAGGTGCTGCCATGGACTTCCGGTCTGGACACCATGGTGATAGCAGCTTAACGCTGAAGCTCCCAGACCCGATCCATGAAAATACCTTGAAAATCAGATTTAACGGATTTTTGGAAGAGTGAAAATCAAAAGACAAAGTCATTATGCCTAAAGGAAAACAGAAGAGATCGACATTTACCAGGCCAAGACACGCATCGGCCGGAGAATCTGACCCGGAGGATATCCATTCAGAAGAGGAGGAACTGAATGAAGCTAGCAACAAGGTTAGCTTAAAAATGGTACTTCAAGAATTAAGACAATTTCGCCGAGAGTGTTGGGCCGAATTTCGTGAAATTAAAGACGAAATAAAAAGGACAAACAGCAGAGTGGACCAGGCTGAGGACCGAATCATGGAAGCAGAGGAAAGAATGAAAGGGCTGGAAGAAACCGTGCTGGATTTACTTAAACGACAGTCAAGACTGGAGGCTAAGCTAACCGACCAAGAAGGAAGTCTAAGAAGAGTCAACATAAGAATTCATGGTCTGAAAGAAGGAGTCGAGGACAGGTTTCACCACAATGGCTGCATGCGTGGAATCCATTCTGAGAGAGAAGTTGGAAATTCCCCAATCCACCGACTTGAAGATAGAAAGGGCGCACCGTACATTAGCCCCAAGGCCGTCGGCGGAAGCACCACCAAGATCGGTGGTGGTGAAGTTCTCCAACTCCAGAATAAAAGAAGAGGTTGTAAGACTGGCTTGGCAGAAAAAAGGATTTATGCACCAAGAGAGAAAAGTTTTTGTGGAGCACGACTACGCCCCGGAGGTCCTTAAAAAGCGTCGGGAATACAACGACGCTAAAAAGGTACTACGAGAGAAGAAACTGCGCTTTCAGACTCCATTTCCGGTGAAGCTGAGGGTGTTTTACGGAGATGAGACGTGTCTCTACAACTCGGCGGAAGAAGCAACCAGGGATATGGCGAGAAGAGGGCTCCCGGTAACGGTGTATAAACCCGCAGCAGACCCGATCGAAAGAATCAAGGCTCAAACGTGGTCCACACAGAGACCCTCAAAACCCACGAGCCAGCAGCGGGAAACCCAGCGCCAGAGCTATAAGGAAAAACTGAGCGTTTTCAGGAGGGAATAATAATATTTTTAGTCAATCTGCACATCCAACCCTCCTCCTACAAGGTAACAAACATTAAAGGAGATGCAGAATCAGCAAGTATCAAGTGGTAAAACATTTCATGGAACAGACATAATATTAGAAACAAATAAGTCTTTAAAAAAGAAAAAAAACTTGTTAAAATAGAAATGTGACGACTTCCGGTCTGGACGCCATGGCGACTGCAGCTTAACACTGAAGCTCTCAGACCCAATCCAGGATAACACCTTGAAAATCAAACTTAACGGATTTTTGGAGGAGTGAAAATCAAAAGACAAAATCATCATGTCTAAAGGAAAACAGAAGAAACTGAAATTCTCCAGGCCAGGACACGTATCGGCCGGAGAATCTGAACTGGAAGATCTCCGTTCAGAAGATGAGGAACTGGTGATAGCTAACAAAAGGGTTAGCCTGAAATCACTATTTGAGGAGCTACGACGATTTCGCCGAGAAGTTACGGCCGAATTTCGGGAATTCAGAGAAGAATTGAAAAGGACAAACAGCAGAGTGGACCAGGCCGAGAACCGAATCTTGGAAACAGAGGATCGAATAAAAGTGCTCGAAGATTCTGTGCTAGACCTACGCAAAAGACAAGCAGCTATAGAGGCTAAGCTAACCGACCAAGAAGGAAAACAAAGAAGAGACAACATAAGAATTCATGGTCTGATAGAAGGAACCGAAAATGGTTTTAACTCAATGGCAGAATGCGTGGAATCCTTACTAAGAGAGAAATTGGATATTCCACAAACCACCGACTTGAAGATAGAAAAGGCACATCGTTCATTAGCCGCTAGGCCGGCGGCGGAAGCGCCCCCACGTTCGGTGTTGGTAAGATTTTCCAATTTCAAAATAAAACAAGAGGTTGTAAGACTGGCCTGGCAGAAAAAAGGATTTATGCACCAGGAGAGAAAAGTCTACGTGGAACACGATTACGCCCCGGAGGTCCTTAAAAAGCGCAGGGAATACAATGACGCGAAAAAGGTGTTAAGAGAGAAGAAATTGCGCTTTCAGACTCCATTTCCTGCGAAGTTAAGGGTCTTCTACGGCGATGAAACGTGTCTCTATAATTCGGCGGAAGAAGCAACAGCTGACATGGCGAAAAGAGGGCTCCCGGTAACGGTATTTAAACCCGCAGCAGACCCGAGTGAGAAGATCAAAGCACAAACATGGACAACACAAAGACCCTCAAAATCCACGGACCAGCAGCGGGAAACCCAGCGCCAGAGCGTCTCGGATAAACTATCCGTTTTCAGGTTGGAATAGCGACCTTTTTTTTTTTTTTTTTTTTTTTTTTTTCCTTTCTCTTGAATCAATCCGCACATCCAACCCCCCTCATACAAGGTAACAAACAATAAAGGAGATGCATATTCAGCATGTGGTAAAACATTTCATGGAACAATCATATTATTTGAAACAAATAAGTCTTTGTAATAAAAAAAAAAAAAAAAAACTTGTTAAAATAGAAATGTGACAATAATCCACATGTTCTCCTCATACTAACAAATACTGTTTTTGCGTGAATGTTTGATGTGATGGGGGTGGGAGGGTGCACACAATTTCACAGGGTTTAGGCATAAAAGGAAAAAAAAAAAATCATTACAAGTTTGGATTGGGTTCTGAAACTCACGTTAAAAGCATGGGACTACTTTCAGTGGTAAGGTTCAGAGTCCACCTCAGTCAGAAGACAAGTGCATGGAGAATGCAGAAAAACGGACTCCCACAAGGCTCAGTTCTAGCTCCAACTCTGTTCAACCTCTACATAAACGACCTGCCTACTACAAAATCCCGCAAATTCACCTATGCAGACGACATCTGTTTGGCATTCCAAGCACCAGACTTTGAACCACTGGAACGGGTGCTCACGGAAGATCTTGCCAAACTGGACCAGTTCTGTAAAATCTGGCGCCTAAAACCAAGCCCAGCAAAAACCGTCTCCAGTGTATTCCATCTCCACAATGCAAAAGCTGCCAGAGAACTAAACATCCACCTGAGCGGACTCAAGCTTAAGCATGCCCCAAATCCAACTTATCTTGGAGTGACCCTTGATAGGACCTTATCCTTCAAGGAACATCTAAAGGGGACGGCTGCTAAGGTGAAGGTACGAAACAACCTGCTCTGCAAGCTCGCTGGTGCAAAATGGGGGGCGGCAGTCTCCACCCTGCGCACCTCAGCACTGGCCCTTTCATACTCTGTAGCAGAATATTGTGCCCCTGTCTGGTCCAGGTCATCTTACACACACCATGTAGACACCCAGCTCAACACAACCATGAGAACTATAACTGGAACAATCCGCTCAACACCACTCCCCTGGCTCTCTGTACTGTCAAACATAGCCCCTCCACACATCCGGCGAGCAGCATTAACTCAAAGGATGCTCCAAAAAGTTAAAGATTCTCCTCACTTACCAATCCATGCAGATATCTACACTCCACCCACTGCCCGACTTTCATCCAGACGGCCGATTTGGAAAAACCCTCCCCCAGCTGACTTTACCATCCAGACAGCTTGGCAAGAGGAATGGGAGACCAAGGAGGTCCCAAACAAACAGCTGGTGATAAACCCCAACCAACAGGTCCCGGGCACCAACCTCCCAAGGAGACAGTGGTCTACACTCAATCGCTTCAGGACTGGACATGGCCCCTGCTTGGCCAGCCTTTACAGATGGGGCAGTAGCCCTAGCCCACTGTGCGCATGTGGAGAGGAGCAAACAATGGAACACATCATAGAGGCTTGCCCGCTCCAAAGACTGGAAGGAGGATTACACACCCTCCATACAGCAAACCAGGAGGCAACTGCTTGGCTTAAGGACTTTGCATTCGCTAAATAAATAAAGTGGTAAGAGAGGGCCCTCAACACGTAACAGAGTTTGAGGAATTTCCCTCAGGGCCTTCACTCCATCAAGGCTCTTACAGGGTCTTTAAAAAGACCTCAGCTCAGGAAGTTCTTATGACAGCTTTTTGTTTTAAAGTTTTTTACACTATGTTCTTAATGTTTTTCTTGTTTTTAATGTTCTTTCAGTTTCTGAGTAGCACAAATGAGGGCCACCACACAGTTATACTAAACAAAACAACACAATGGAGAAACAGGGTGTAACCAAAATAATTTCATATAATGTAAAAGGAATCCTGAATCCAGTTAAAAGATCCAAGATTCTAGGCAAAATGAAAAAAGACAAAGCAGGAATAATATTTTTACAAGAAACCCACCTAACAGACGTGGAACACAATAAACTCAGTAGACAAGGGTTTAAAATGATCTCTTCATCTTCATATAAATCAGGGAGGAGGAGGGGAGTAGCGACATTGATATCAACCAAAATTACATTTGAAAAAAAATCAGAACACAAAGATAAAGAAGGGAGATACAGTTTGGTAACTGGGCGGCTAGAGGGAGAAGATATCACCCTGCTGAATGTGTATGCTCCCCCATGGGCTAACTGGAAATTTTATAAAAATGTATTCGACCTAATGATAACTAAAGCTCAAGGTTTAGTGATATGTGGTGGGGACTTCAATCTTAGACTGAATCCATACTGGGATGCTTCTGGTAATTCCCCACATCAAAATAACACCCAAAACAGGAAGACTCGGATGTTACTAAAAGAAATGGGAATCTGTGACGTGTGGAGGGAACTCAACCCCAGTGTAAAAGACTATACATTTTACTCAACTCCACATTCATCTTACTCAAGGATTGACTATTTTTTTATGTTTAATAGAGACATTGGAAGAGTAAAAACATGTAAAATAGGACTGATGGATCTCTCCGACCACAGTCCGATCTACATGGACTTAAATATCCAAAAATACACAAATAATACATTTTCTTGGAGGTTAAATTCAAATGTCCTGAAAGGACCATTGAAAGATGAATTGGAATCAGATATTCTCAGATATTTGGAAGATAACGATAATGGAGAAGTATCCCCTTTAATACTGTGGGATGCATGCAAAGCTGTAATAAGAGGAAAGATTATTGCAAAACTGGCAACCCAAAAGAAACTAAGACAAGAAGAACTATCCACATTAGAGTCAGAACTTAGGAACCTAGAAAAAGAACACAAAGGCAACACTCATTCTACTGACTCGCTCAAGATTAAGGAAATTAAAAACCAAATAAATGAGATCTACACAATAGAAATCCAGAAGAAACTTACATTTCTCAAACAAAAATACTATGAAGCAGGCAGTAAATCGGCAAAATTGCTAGCCTATAAATTGAGGAAACATCAAACAGAAAGAGCAATCTACAAAATCAGAGACCCAGTATCAAAGGAAATAAAATTCAGAATTCAGGATATTCTTAAAAGCTTCGAGAATTACTATAAGAACTTATACTCCCACAAAAAACATAAAAACGCATCCGAGGCATTCCTAAACACATTAAACCTTCCCCAACTTATGGAGTCACAAAATAAAACACTACTGTCAGAAATACATCCTAAAGAATTGGAAAAAGCAATTATGAAACTTAAAGCTAACAAATCCCCAGGAGCTGATGGCTATACAGCAGAGTGGTACAAAACCTTTAAACAGCAACTATCTCCTCTCCTCCTGAAAACATTTAATTATGTCCTCCACACAGGGGAAATCCCCCCCTCCTGGAGAGAAGGGGTCATTGCAGTTATACCTAAGCCTGAAAAGGATAAACTAGAGTGCTCCAACTACAGACCAATCAGTGTACTAAATCAGGACTATAAGCTTTTTACCATTATCCTTGCCAAAAGGTTAGAAAATATACTGACAGACCTAATTCATTTAGACCAAACAGGTTTTATAAGACAAAGACAGACACAAGACAACATTCGACGCACTTTACACATAATTCATCATATAAAAAAATATAACTTAAATGCAGTCATATTGGGATTAGATGCTGAAAAAGCATTCGATTCGGTTGACTGGTCTTTTCTATATAGAATCTTATCCAGTTTCAATTTTCATAACAACTTCATTAGAACTATACAGGCATTATATAAAAAACCAACAGCTAAAATAAGGATTAACGGTAATTTATCATCATCTTTTGAACTGGAAAGAGGATGTCATCAGGGCTGCCCCCTGTCTCCACTGCTCTTTGCAATCTTCATAGAACCTCTGAGCCAATGGATAAGATAAGATAAGATAAGATAAGATAAGCCTTTATTAGTCCCACAATGGGGAAATTCCAGGATTGCAACAGCACAGGGATAGCAACACTCAGAGCAACAATCAGAAGGCAAGAAAAAACAAGCAAGCAAGAGCAGCTAATATACATATGTACATATTACTATAAAATATATATACACACACACACACACACACACAGACACACAGTGCAGAGCATTGTAGCTGGATGGAATAAATATATGAATATATGAACACACAGTGCAGAGCATTGTAGCTAGATGGAATAAATATGTAAATATATAAACACCCACAGTATGGAGCATTGCAGCTAGGTGGAATAAATATGCAAGTATATAAACACACACAGTGCGGAGCAATGTAGCTAGATGGAATAATATGTAGATATATAAAAACACAGTGCGGAGCATTGTAGCTAGATGGAATAAATATATAGATATATAAATATAAACACACCCAGTGCAGAGCATTGTAGCTAGATGGAATAAATATGTAAATATATAAACACACACAGTGCAGAGCATTGTTGCTAGGTGGGATGAAACAGCATAACCGTCTATTTAGTTATCCTACATGGTATGATTATGTGCCCATACATATTCTCACCCTCCATAGCGACCGGTATGTTCCTAGTTGTATGCCGGAGAGGACCATTGTGTATGTCTATTGCATCTTTTGCATTCAAAAAAAAAAAAAAAAACAAAAAAAAAACTATTAGTTTGTTACGTCTTTTTGCTATCTCTGCGAGCAGCCCTGCTTAGGTTGTACAGTCTGACAGCCGTTGGTAGGAAGGACCTACGAAACCTCTCGGTTGTGCACCTGGGATGATGTAGTCTGCTGCTAAATGAGCTCCTCAGTGCATCCAGTATGTCCTGCATAGGGTGGAACTCGGACTCCAGCAGAGATGACAGTTTAGCCACCGTCCTTCTCTCTCCTATCTCCTCCATCGGATCAAGGCGTTGCCCCAGGACAGAGCTAGCTTTCTTAATCAGTTTGTTCAGTCTCTTCCTATCGGCTGCAGTAATGCCACTGCCCCAGCAGACCACTCCAAAAGTGATGGCTGATGCCACCACCGTGTCATAGAATGACTTCAGCAGCGCCCCTTGTACACCAAAAGACCTGAGTCTCCTCAGCAGGAACAGCCTGCGCTGTCCCTTCTTGTAGAGTGCGTCAGTATTGTGTGACCAGTCTAGTTTATTGTTCAGATGAATACCCAGGTACTTGTAGGATGTCACCATCTCGATGTCTGTTCCCTGTATATTTACTGGTGCTGTGAGGGGCTGCCCATGCCTGCGGCAGTCCACCACCAGCTCCTTAGTTTTCCTCGCGTTGATCTGGAGGCAGTTCCGATGGCACCAGTCCACAAAGTCCTGGATAAGCCCTCTGTACTCAGCTTCATCTCCGCTGGAGATGAGACCAACGATCGCAGAGTCATCAGAGAACTTCTGTAGATGGCAATGTGTTGTGTTGTGTGAGAAGTCCACAGTATAAAGAGTGAACAAGAAGGGAGCCAGCACCGTTCCCTGGGGGGCCCCCGTGCTACTGATGATCGTGTCGGAAACACAGTCCCGGGTTCTCACAAACTGAGGCCGGTTCGTGAGGTAGTCCAGGATCCATGATGACAGGTGCTGGTCCACCCCTACGCGCAGCAGCTTGTCCTTCAGGATCATCGGTTGGATGGTGTTGAAAGCACTGGAGAAGTCAAAGAACATGATCCTCACCATATTCCCGGGCTTCTCCAGGTGGGACAGAGAACGGTGAAGGAGGAAGATCACCGCATCCTCCACCCCAATGCCATGCTGGTAGGCGAACTGGAGTGGATCCATCGCTGGTTCCACCAGGGGGCGGAGATGAGCAAGGAGCAGTCTCTCCAGGGTCTTCATCAAGTGGGACGTCAAGGCCACCGGTCTGAAGCTGTTCAGGTCTTTGGGGTGGGAAGTTTTTGGTACAGGTACCACACAAGATATTTTCCACAGCTGTGGTACCCTCCCCAGTTTCAGGCTCATGTTGAAGATATACGTCACAATCCCACACAGCTGGTCTGCACAGGACTTGAGGAGCTTTGCGCTGATGCCGTCCGGTCCCGACGCCTTCCTCGCCTTGATCTTCCTCAGCTCCGTCCTCACCTGGGTCTTGGTCAGGGTCAGGATGGGGGGCTGTGTGTTGGGAGTGGGGGGGGGGGGTGTCGGTGGAGTGGGGAGTGGGTAGCAGGACTTGATTTCTTAGAGGCAGCAGTGGTTGTTGTGCAGACAGGGGGGAGGGCGGTTGGTCAAATCTATTGAAAAACAGATTCAGGTTGTTCGCCCACTCCCTGCCCCCCGTGGCCTGGGGGGAGGTATTCTGGAGCCCCGAGATGGTTTTGAGGTTTCTCCAGACCCCGCTGATGTCGCTCTGTTGCAGCTTGTCCTCCATCTTCTTCCTGAAGCTGTCCTTGCCTTCTCTGATCTTTCTCCTCAGCTCCCTCTGTACGGACTTCAGCATCTCCCTGTTCCCCGACCTGAAGATCCTCTTCTTCTCTCTCAGAAGTGTTTTTATCTCAGGGTTGATCCAGGGTTTGTTGTTTGAGTGACGCCGTATGGTCTTGGTGGGAACGGATTTGTCCACACAGAAGCTGAGGTAGCCCGTGAAGGTGTGAATGAGGCCATCGATGTCCTCACCATGTGGATCGCAGAGCTGCTTCCAGGCAGTGGCTTCAAAACAGTCCTTTAGAGTGTCCATTGTCTCCTCAGACCATAACTCCACAGTGTGCATGGCCGGAGGTTGTCTGTGCACTAGGGGTTTGTACACCGGTCGGAGATGAACCAAGTTGTGATCCGATCTCCCAAGTGGGGGGAGTTGTGATGAGGTGTACGCCTCCTTAGTGTTTGCGTAGAACAAATCCAGTGTTTTATTGTCTCTAGTGTGGCATGTGACATACTGGGTGAAAGTGGGCAGAATGGGAGACAGTGAAACGTGGTTGAAATCGCCTGAGATGAGGAGAAGAGCATCTGGGTGTTCTGTCTGCAGCCTGCTGGTTACTGAATGGATGACGTCACGCGCTGTCCCAGCGTTCGCCGTCGGATTTGCATAAACAACAATGCAGATCACGTGTGAGTGTTCTCTCGGGAGATATGTAGGCCTCATGCTAACAGCTAGCAACTCAATGTCTTTGCTGCAGTGTCGTTGTTTAACAGTGATACGTCCCGGTCTGCACCAGTTGTTGTTAACATACATGATCATTCCACCGCCCCTAGTTTTGCCACTCTCTGGTGTTCGGTCAGCTCGTATCGTGTGAAAACCCTCCAGCTCAATGTTAGCATCTGCTGCTAGTTCAGTTAGCCACGTCTCAGTAAACAAAAGGAGAGAGCACTCCCGGTAAGTGCTATCATAACGGGAGATAGCCGCTAGCTCATCTAACTTTCCCAGTATCGACCGTACATTTCCCATGACAACAGATGGAAGGAGGCACTGACCAGGCG